>CM019042.1:32677990-32722838 GCA_009664405.1 Drosophila bifasciata
CTTCCCAAGCGGTAGTCAATCTCTTAACCTTTCGCAGAGTTCCGTTGACTTCATCCTAAAAGACCCCTGTTTTCCCCTTGTTACTGTCACTATAGTGTCGTTGGCAGCGTCCATAGCAGCAGCCGCTGCTACGTTCGTAGCGGAAGAGGAACGCAAAACGAAACGCGTGTAACAAACGGGAACCTCAAGCGCAATTCGTGTATGTAAGAGCGGCTGGTGTATAGCAGCTATGTGGTCGATGGCACTGGCTATGTACTGAAGAGCGAAACAGACGAACGAATGAAAATTATTGTTTATAAATGCAGTTTGTGATTGTACTGATCAATTAATTATTGCACAATCACGTCGGGGTCACTAAATGTTAAGCTATTAAGCTTTTTAATAGCTGTTGTAATTTGTCTTTAAGTAAAGAGTCAAGATAATTCAATTGGAACTACAATTTTATGTATTTTATTTTATTTATATTTATAATAAGTAGCGGCAGTACGCGTTTGTGAGTTAAGTGACAATAATCCGAAAGCGATGATGATCAGGTCCAGACTGCTAGAGGGCAGGCGGACCGAATTGCCCGTGCCCCACTGCAAGAGGTAGAGAGACCAAAAATAAGCTCGGGCTGCTGCTGAGCCTAGTGTGAGCGATAGATAGAGAGAGGGAGAGAGCGCGCGGGAGAACAGCATAGACGCTGCAGCTGTAGTAGCGAAATGAGCATAAGCGTAACCATAAGCATAAACAATTACAATCTTTACAATACAGTGTTCAATCGTACAAACAAACATTTGTAGGTAGATTTACTTTCGTCTGCTCCACTAACTAAACATCAGGCTGGGAAACCCGACAAGCACTGATTTCGCATGTTTGTACTGTGTGTTTAATGTAATTGTTTGAGGGGCCGCTTTTTGGCACCTATTTATTTCCAAAATCAATTAAGACAACTCGATTCGAAACGTTATAAAATGTTTAATTATACAGGCGGCTAGCGAAAGCCAATTGCTCGCTCTTTGCCAGGCCAGATAAAAGTACACACGGGGGTTCGGTATGCAAACTATGCGGAGAGAGATAAGCATAGAACTACTTAAGCAACGACGGTCGATCAAAGCTCGAGCCGAAGCGGCAGGTGCAGAGCGCCCTTTAACACAGAGAGCGCAGCAGCACTGCCGAACGCTGGAGACAACATAAGTTTAGGGTTTTATATGCTCTTATACAAATACATAATGTTACATTAAATTGACGCTTAAATAGCCGCTGGCCCGAACATACTCCTCCCGTTGGAAGCTCGCCTTCAACTGACTTCTCAAGGCAGCCAGCACAGCCGAGTAACAGCCCTCCTGATGGTTCCTCAGGCCGTCCTTAAGTCAGCCACGCGGCACACCCATCCTTGCCTTTGACGACGTCGACCACTCTAGCCAGTGCACTGTGGGTAAAAAACCCGGCTTTGGTGCATAAACCTATTTATTTTTAAATTAATTTTTAAGAATGGCCCATGTTAATCGAATCTAGATACCATAATTTGAAAAAATCCGCCACCCAAAAATTTTGGGTGGCAACCCTATAGTGTTGCCACAGCAACAAAGTCAACTGTTTGAGAAACTTTGCAATTAATAAACATTAGCTCATATGTTTTGAATTATGTGTCTTGTTGTCCAGCTGTAAGCTGTTTTATATGTGTATCTTTATAGATTTGTTCTAACTATTGTGTTTGTGTTTTGTGGAGTATAACTTATCATTAGCACAGACTAGAAAAGAGTAAGAACGAGAAATTAACGACAAAAGTGTACTTTTATAATACAATTAACCATTTTGATACTTGTTGCTCCTATTCGAAAAACTTGTATTTATCTAGCAACATATGTGTTCGGTAACGCGGCTCTTCTTTTTTGTTTGGGAAAGCAACAATCGCTCGCGAGAAGCCCTAAAGTGTTATATACTCGACAAATTGAATGGCGATCGCTTTGATAAAACAATAATCCCAGTAATATCAAACAAAATTGCTAACTTTATTTATTACATTAATAAACATTTGCCACAATGCTGCCGAAACATAACGCGATTTAAACAAAAACACGCCGTGTGGCTAGCCAGTATTATGACTATACGGCATTTTGATAGAAATGCATCCCCAAAGAAAGTGGGTCATCCGAAATTGACATATGAAGCTGCTGGTAAACGACTTAAAATAAAGTTGACATCGGAACTTGCGGTAGAAAACAAAATTAAACTCCTTTATTACAACACGCTGCTAATATTTCAGCAAAAAATCAAATGAAAATGACATTATAAAAAACTGCTACGACTACTGAATTAGTTGCTCCAAGTCCAATAACTTCTCAAAAGGCATTCGCTTTTTTATGGAAAATGATTTTACTAAGCAGCAATACATTAATGTAAAACAACTTAGTAAACAACATGGCTGTGATATTTACCCTCCTAGCATGGACCGAAAATGAAGCCAAAGTTTCCTTGCAAAACTTATTGAACCATACCGCTTCTCGAATATTATTAATGCACGAGGAAGTCTGTGAATTACTTTCAGACGTTACTCAGTGTATGCTTATTTTATCTATGGTTTTGATGGATCTACTGGTCACAGTTTATACAAACAAAAATTTAGCATCGCAGAGTCTCCATCTTTAGTTACCTCAATGAATCCCATAAGAATAATAGATCAGAAACAAAGAGTCATTTGGTTGAATAAATCGCCATAATCCATATGGAAAAATAAAAATTTTATTTAACTTTAAATAATTTACCAAAAAAATTTCAAGTTGATATCTTATAAACTAGAGTTTATGCACCAAAAACGGGTTTTTTGCCCATAGTGCAGTGGCCAACGCATTGGAGGAAGATTCTCGTCCTTCACCAGGACGACATCGTTCACTCAGAGGTTTTGCGCAGCCGTACGCCACTTCGAGCGCTCCTGCAAAAGAGTCAGATACTTCGCGCCAACGCCGCCAGATTGTCTGCTAAAGTTGAGTGACCCGCTGCCAACCATCCAGACGATTGAAGTTGAGCTTCGTTAGATGCTTCGTGCGGGCCCCCAAAAGCAGATGAGCAGGCGTCAACACATCCAAGTCGTCAGGATTTTCTGAAAGCGAGAGCAAAGGGCGAGAATTAACAATTGCCGTGATCTGGCAGATCAAGGTACGCAGCTCGTCGAAGCTAGGACGGATGGCCCAACTGAGCGGTACAAGTGATGCTTGGCGGTCTTCACGGCCGCTTCCCACAAACCGGCAAAGTGCGGAGAGCGCGGGGATGAAATGCCAGTCGATTCCGTCAGCCAAACAGGATTCATGGACCTCCTTCATGTGCGAGTCGCTCAGGAAGAGCCTCTTTAGCTCCAGAAGCTCGTTCTTGGCTCCAACGAAATTTGTCGCATTGTCTGACCAAATCTGACTTGGCCGTCCTCGAGTGGACGTGAACCGTTTTAATGCGCCTAGGAACGATGCGGTGGTCAGATCCCTAACAAGCTCCATGTGAATGGCCTTAGATTTGAAGCATATAAACACGTCTATGTAACATTTGATTGGAGGCCTGGTGCGGATTTCTGACCGGTAGAAAAACGGTCCACAATAGTCCACTCCAGTTACTTCGAAGGCCCGGATCCTTCCAGACGCTCCTTTGGCAAGTCTCCCATAATGGTTCAACGAGGCGTGGCCTCGTCCTGAAGCATCTCACACACTTGTTAACCACCTTTGAAACGGCCTTGATTCTCCAATAGGCCAATATTCTAATCGAATTTTGGCAAGCAAGGCGCGAGGTCCGGCATGGAGGCTCCGTTGATGATAATAGTTTATCACTGCAGCCGTCACGGGATGTTCCTTGGGCAGAATAAGCGGGTGCTGAGCGTTAAATGGGAGCGATGAGTTGCCGAGCCGACCTCCACCTCGAAGCAAACCAGCCGGATCGATGAACGGAGAGAGCGAACTGATGGAGCTAGACTTCCTGACTTGGCCATTGCGCCTAATCTCCTTTATGTCCGACCACAAACTTGCCAGCTGAACATGCCGAACGAAAAGATGCGTTCCCTGCTAAATGTCAGAAACCGTGAGCCCAGGATGCCTAAGACGATGAATAAATTTATGCATGTAGGCAAATGTGCGCTGCATGCCAAAGAACGAATTTGCAAATTTGCATCCGGGAGTAAGATCAGCATTGAGAAACGATTAGCAATACACGCCAGGAAGCTCAATGGTCGGAGTTTCAGAAAACGGGAGACGCAGGCCACTCATTCTTAGAGCCCAACAAAACGACAGGCCGTGAAACCACAGCTCACTGGATGAGGTGGCTGGGAAGCGAGCCTCTCGAAAAGGATATCAGCGGGATTCAACGATGTGGGAAATATAGCTCCATGCCATGCCTTGCGTCAACTCCTGAATTGTTGGCACCGATTTTCCACGAAAACCTGAAATTTGGCTGGCCATCCCGTATCCAAGATAGCGCCGTCGACGAATCCGACAAGCAATGAAACTGGCCTGGGACGATTCCCCGTCTCCCCTTAGGTTGTGCATAACCATCGCAAAGCGTAAAATGCTTCCACTCAATTCAAGCTTTGAATTGACAATGATTTTAGTGGCTCCACTCGTGACTTTGAGCACAAAAACATTGCTCGACGACTCCTTTGCCTGACACTACATATATACGCATCGCACCATATGTCCCCATACTGGCATCACAAAAATCGATAGATTCCAAAACTGCACTTGGAAGGATGGACAAGGCGAGGAAATGAAATTAGAGAGATGCTTCGTTGCTGTTTCTTTGGGTCCATCCAAGTTGAATGCAGCGATGCCGGTAGATCCCCTCATCCCAGTCCAAGTTTTCTCCAAAGCTGCTGAAGGCGTACCCGCACCCGACAATAACAGGATTAATCAATCCAAGAGGGTCGTAGTACCGGGCAACCGTTGATAAAACGAACACTTGAGGGCCTTGAATTTTGTGTCCAGCGCAGACAGGGCAAACAGCAGTTGATCTGACGCAGGGTCCCACGCTAAACCAAGAGTTTTTTGTGATGTCGCTTCCATCATGAAACCGCAGAAACTTCTCCACGTCGCCTTCCGGAATTCCATCAAGCACCCTCCTGGCTACTGAGCACCATTTTTTAAGCTTTGAAGTTACCGCACGAAAGTAAACTTGAAGTTTGGCGCATCTTTTTTGACCCCTCATGACCGAGATGCCACAGAGATGAGATCATCGACATAAAACTCCTGTTTCAGAGAGAGAGCAGCTGAGCCAAGAGGGTAGGGCTCACCTTCGTCGATGCCAGCTGGTGCATTGAGCGACAGCTAAAAAACGATGCAGCCCCTCGTACCGTATAAAAAGTGTGACGGCGTTAATGTGTAGACCCGAACATCGGACTGATGGAATCTCGCCAAAGGATACACTGGAGATAATTGTCAGGTGGCACATTTTACAAATGTCACCCGTGAGAGCGACGGGATATGTGCGCGGAACTCCCTGGATCAGAATGAAAACAATGCCGGCTGAATAACAGGACCCGTCATCACATCATTTAAGCGTGAGAATCCAGTTGATGTAGCTGTGCAGAGCCAATGAAGACGACACGGAGTTTTGTCGTGGTGTGCTGTCCCTCCCTTAAAACGCAGTGATGAGGGCAGAAAATACTTGCAGCGGTTACGTGAGTCAGGATGGACTTCGGACATATGCTGCAAGTCAAGTCCCTTATGTTTAAAGTACCGCCTCTGAGCGTGGGATTACGATCCAGTTTTCGTTCCAAACTGAGGAATCGTCGGTAAGCCTGAGTATAAGATTCTCCTGTAAGCGATCGGCATCATGCTTGAAAAGGCAACCCAACGGAGTACTCCCCCAATGGCAAACGTGAAAGGTGACTTTACGAAAATGCGCCTCACAATCTACTTCTTCCCTTTGTACTCAAAACCAGCCTCTTGGTTGGCTATCTGTGAGGGGGCGATGAGAGCAGTGAGTGGTCGAATAGTCCGAAGTGCAAGACTGTACGCAAATGCTCACGGATCCCCCAGTGGACACGCGCTAGTATCGCCAAGACCAGACAAGGGAAGACGATTGAGTTCTTCTAAGCTGAAGCTGCTGGGCGAAGATGTCACGAGATTTAGCTGGATCCTGAATCTAGAATGGCGCGACAAGGAACCGATACGCCCGATCGGATTCTTCACCAAAAACAACAACCGTAGCTAGCAGCACAACATCGGAGCGGGACCTTGGGCAGCAAGAGAGGTAGAGACAACAGCATACCGCCGTAGCAGAATCCCGAACCGGCGAAATAGGTCCTGATTGTACTGCACGTTCTAGAGGAGAAACAGCTGGGAGCTTTTGCGCTAAGGGATGAGTCGAAGTGCAATAAGTGTATGATGTGCCTTTTCCGTAAACTCTACACCAGCCACCGGTACATGCACGAGTCCGATGACCCGACTTTAAGCAATTAAAACAAAAGTGAAAGCTCTTCACTTCCCTTATGACGAAGAAAGGGAGATAAATTTGTGAAAATGCTGCACGGTATATTCCGTGGCCCAATGAATGGCAGAAAAGGCATCCAGATGGTTTGGCGGAAGTTAGAGGCAACAAAAGTTTTCTTGGATGTGTATTCTGGCTTTTTTCCCACCTGAGCGCTACCAGCGTGTGTCGCTACAGCGTATTGCACGTTCTCCATCTTCTGGCATCTCTTCTCCAGGAAATCATAGAACTCCCAGCTGTGGTTATCCTGTCCGATGACAGTCTCCTCCCATTTGGCTTGTGTCTTGGCATCTAGCATGTTTTGTATCAGATATCTCCTGAGAACTTCCCAATGTCTGAAGCCAAGTTTAGCAGAAGGCCTTTTGGCAGAAGGCGAATCTACCTTCTTGAGCCCAAGAATCTCTCCTTGATGTGTGCCTGGAAACAAGTCGTTTGTTATTAAAGCGTTTGCTAAGTATATTCAGAGCCACACGATAATGGCACTGAGTATCCAAAGATCGAACGAATCAGGGCCATCCGAGAGAAATGAGCGAAGATGTTGGAACTTCTCGATTTCCTGAGGTCGGATCTCCTTCGATGACCGAATTGAACATTGCAATAAAATCCTATATTCCTGCCGCCGGAGAAGCTAGGAAGCTTAAGCCTGCGAAGCCGCTGCTTGTGAGCCATGATGATGGTGGCGACTTCCAGAGCTGTTTGGCAGGCTAGTGAGCGGCTACGCGTAGGTAAATCCTGGTTCGAGAGAGCAGAAAGCAGCTCAGCTTTCAAAGAAATGAACAGGGTATCGAAAAGTTTCACGCAGCTCGCTCCCTAACGTTTTCTCATCCAGCGATTCCAGCTCATTATGGTATCACTTCTTGTTGAATCAATGCATTTCCGCCAACATATGAAGGTGCACTTCTATTTCGCTGGACGCACTTAGTTTTGTCGATTTTATTCCCTGAGAACACCTCGCCAAGACGGTGCAGGCGATCATGCAGGGACTGAACTTTACGTTTGTAAAGCCCCTCAGCCTTTTCAACCATCGCAATATTTTCACCCGCTACTTTATTACGCTCGTTGTCCATGCTAAGCGGTGTAAAGCAAACGAAACAACGGAAAATGTAAGACCGCTTTAAGCGACGTCCCACGTCCGGACAGGGTCACCACGTTTGAGGGGACTCGGTATAAACGAGTCGAATAACCTTGTACCCATATCACTTTACATGACTTTATTGACGGCTTGCTAGACCCGTCCCCGTCTCAAGTCGGCCATGAAAATTCCCTTATTCAATGTAAGTCGAAGAACTAAAACTTATAGGCTAAGCTTTTCCTAACATTCTCATACTGGTGTGGTGTATTCCCAAAAGCTTGAGAGCATAGGTGGAGAGCATAGGTGGAGAGCATGGGGTGGAGAGCATAGGTGGAGAGCACGAAAAGAAAGTGCTTCCGCCTCGCATGCTTGGGTGCATACTTTTCGGCATACGAATATCTTCCCCTTGCAATATAATTGTAAATGGAATGTAGGGAAGGAACGGGGAAGGGGGCGCTTTCCTGGTTTATGGGTGTCACAGGTGCCGGAAAGAGTCCATCCGAACACCGTGTTCTGAGCCACGGGAAGCCGTCCGTGCTTGGGATCACTCCTGGCAGAATTGGCCTTCGGTAGACATCTGCGCCGGTGAGTACCAGGGAGATAGTACAAGGTTTGTGGAACTGAGCATCCGCCAGGACCATATTGGCGAAATGCTCCTTAACGTGGTCGCCTAGGGCCCCTTCTGCCGTCCGTATTTGTAGCTGGGGCTCCACAGTCAGGACCACCCTCGAGCCTGACATCGCCTTCGTTTTGACTGATGAAGGTGGTGCAAGCAACCTTCACCACCAACGCGTGACGGGAGAGCCCGGAAGGCCGTTGCCACGATGCGTTGATGCGGCTTGGACTGGGCTGCGGATCAATGAGTGCGCCAACCCCAAAAGTTTTGAGTCCGTTGTCCAAAACGTGACTACTGCCGTTGGTAGGACGCTAGTGCTCCTGGACTGAAGGAGCGATGTCAGGGGTTGTTGGAGGAGCAGTGGAGCTGGAGCGTGATCTTGCCGGGGGCGAGCTGGCCCCTCGGCCCATTGAGCGAGCCTTGGGACGTGGAGTCCTCTGCGATCCACCCAGATGGAGGAGAGCGTGTGGGTGATTTTTTTCCGCACACCCGGCAAGTATCGCCGCTACGACATGAGCGCCCGGAGTGTTGGTGGGCCAGACAATTGTGGCAGTACTTTGTTGATTAGTACCGCCCGTAGACGCTTTTCTGCGCTTAGGGTGAGGAACCGCTGGCACTTCCGCAAAGGGGTGGACTCCTCGGCAGACCCAATAACGGAAGCTGTCGACTCCTTTCCTCGGCTGGCTGCGCGTTACTGGACGACGGCGAGGAGTCATGCTTGAAAAAGAGAAGACGTAGGAGATTAGTGGTTGGATCTTATGCACCGAACAACAAGCAACACATTAACTAGTTGATACTTTGGACGTGGACATTGCTCTCTATAGGAAGAAGAAGGATGAGTCTTTGCTACTGGTCGTTTAATGGTCCCGCGGACAAGTTAAAACATCGACCACGCGGACCATGCCATCGACCCCGGATAGGTTCGTTAAATGGATTCGCTAATGATGCAGCTAGACGTAGGGAAGAGGTTGCTTCTTCAGCAAATGCCGGAATTCGCTGGCATATTCTAAGCGCTGAGTATGGATGATCATACGCTCCTGTGTAAGTTCGGATAGCTCGTGGCTACTGAGCTCGACTGGAAATTGTGTTTGGCTTCCTGACACCGCTTGAGTGAATCGACACACATAGGCCAGGACTCACGGCCTTCCAAACCTGAGAAGCGGGCTAGGAACTGGACTCTGGTGTTCGAGACACGTTACACTTAACCTTTGTTGTTCTTATATCTGTTTCAAGCAGACGTGCCTGACTGACGGGCCATTGGTTTTGGCTTAACGGCAACCATTCTGGCCCGTGCCACCATAGATCGCTGCTAAACAGCCTTTGGGATGATACCCCTCTGCTCGCTAAGTCAGCCGGGTTGTGTCCGATCTGACGTGCGACCACTTTTCGGGCTGACGGATTCTGTGATCTTAGTCACTGGTTAGCCACAAACGTTGTCCATTTGCATGGTGGGTTTGTTCAGCCAGGCTAACACGATTGTGGAGTTCGTCCAATAAAAGCATTCGTAGCTATCAACGGACAGTTGAGGAAGGAGCGACAGACAGTTCAGCCAGAAGGACGCCTCCGCATAGTTCCAAACGAGGTAGGGACACGGTCTTCACAGGCGACCCTCGTTTTAAGCCGTGAGTAGGTGGACAGAGATCTTCTGGTCGGCCTACACGAACGTAGATTGCGGCACCAAAAGCACGTTGGGATGCATCACAGAACCCGTGAAACTGCAGTTTTGCTCTGGGTGATACTGTACCCATCTTGGTATTTGAATTTTTCGGAGAGCGGGATAGCTGAGAAGAAAGTCTCGCCATCTTTCGAGGAGGTCTGTTGGCAGAGAGTCATCCCATCCAAGCTCTTTAAGCCAGATCTCCTGCATAAAGATTTTGCTCGGACTATAAATGGAGCTAGCCATCCCGCTGGATCGAATAATCTCGATATTTGGGATAGGACTTCCCTTTTCGTGTACGAGGAACTTAAGTCCACCTCGGACGGTTGAAAGAAGAACTCGTCATTCTGAGCCTGCCACCGAATCCCTAATGTTTTAGCGGAGCTAGAATCCTCCATTTCAAGAAAATCGGCGCACAGTCGCTGGTCCATAGGAATGTCCTGAAAGACTTGCTTCGTGTTAGACGTCCACTTCCTCAACGGAAAACCTGCACTATCTAGAGCGGAGCGAAGCTCTTTGATTGCTGCGATGGCCTTCTGTTTGGTGTGCGCGCCAGCAAGCACATCGTCAACATACATGGATTCGGATATGATGCTGCTTGCCAGTGGGTAGATCTCTCGGACATCTTGAGCAAGTTTCTTGAGTACGCGAATGGCTAAGTATGGTGCGCAATTCACACCGAACGTGACGGTTGTAAGTTCATAGTCACAGAGCTCACCATCTTTATGCCGAAAAGATTCGTTGGAACCTTGTCTGCGTCGGATCGAGGTTTATTTGCCTATACATCTTTGTGATGTCAGCATTGAAAACAAATTGGAAGAAACGCCATTTCAGTATCTGAATGGTCAGGTCTGACTGGAGAACCGGTCCTGGATGTAGGATGTCGTTAAGACTCTTGCCATTTGAGGATGGACTTGAGGCATTAAATACTACCCGTAATTTTGTAGTAGTGCTGTCTGGTTTTAGGACAGAATGATGGGGCAGATAAAAGTTGTCAGAGTCATTGCTTGAGGTACTCTTCGCATGTGACCTAAGTCTACATACTCTTGGAGGACGCGGTCGTACTGCTCTTTTAAAGTTGGGTTCCGTTTTAAACGGCCTTCATTTTTGAGGAACTGAGCCAGCGCGATTGATCTTGAATGGCCTAAGTCGACACCATCAGGATTCCGAAAGGGTAATGACACCATATATCTGCCACTGGAATCTCTACGGGTAGTTCGAATGAAATTGTCTTCGCAGATGGAATCTGAGGACTCTTCTGCCCTCCTGGCTGGAAGATCCTCCACCTCCCAAAACTTAGTTAGAAGTTTTTCTAACCGTTGCTCTGTTTTGACCTTTACCCTTGTAGCAAAGGAAGAAATCGTGGGGTGCGTTAACTCCGCTACTGGTCCTGTGAGGATCCATCCAAATATAGTCTCTTGACCGAGTAGCGAGCCGCAAATGTTTGGTTGGGAGCCGCCTAACAAAATGGATGGGAGGATATCTGCACCTAAAAGCACATCTATCTGCGAGCTCTGATAGAAAGAAGGGTCAGCCAGGGAATGTTTGGCAGGTCCTTTACAAAATCTTGAGGAATTGATATGAGGGTAAGGTGCCTGCCACATTTGGGAGTACGTAGGCCGAGGTTTCTATGTGGATCCTCGGTTTTGATGGTGAGCCTATTTGGAAGTGGCATATTTTTGAGGCCTGGCTGAAATTGCTTGGCTCAAGCCTGTTACTTGAACCTGAACTGGTTGGAAAGGAAGCTTGATGATTCTGAACAGGCGTTCGGAGATGAACGTTGCTTCCGATCCAGAATCTATCAATGCACGTGCTTTAAAACTGGTGCCCAAGTAGCATACGTTTATAATAGCCGTGCCTAACAAAACACCCTGTGTGTTTGTTGTGTAGTAACTTTGCACATTGGAGGATGAAGCGGACTGTATCTCTTGGGTTGGGTTTGATTGAGGGAACTGTTGCCGAGAGCTCTGAAGGGTGGCTACCACGGTGTAGAAGCGTGTGGTGGCGCCGTTTGCACGTGAAACAATTATGTTGGCTCGTGCAATCTTTGATTTGGTGCCCTCTAGCGAAGCAGTTCATACACAACCTTTGTTGCTTTATGTAGTTGGCTCTATCATGAGCCGACATTTGGAGAAAACGTGGACACTGACGCACAGGATGGTTTTCTTTAGAGCAAAGGTTGCATGTGCGCGTTTTGACGCTCACCTTTGCTTCAAAGGAGTTGACGTTTTGGAGATTTTCTCCCTTTATCGTGCCTGGAAAGCACTTGCCTGGAAGTGTTCGCGTTCTCCATCGCTTCGAGTGACAAATATCGCTCACTCAGGAATTTATTCATGGCTGGCCATGACGGAATTTTGGTTTTGCTGGGAAGAGTTTGCTCCCAAAGCGACAAGGTCACTTGAGGCAGTTTCGAGGAAACAAGGAATACTAGAACCCCATCAGCAAAACGGTTGTCAATAGGAACATCGGAGTGTTCAAGGGCCGTTAGGCACCCTGATAGCACCTTGGAGCTCTTTCAAAGCAGCTCCGACTCATTTTGGATAGGGGAAAACCGAAAAGGATCTTAAGTTGGCTATTAACAAGAGTTCTCTCATTTTCAAAACGCTCTTTAGGGAGTTCCATGCGGAATCGAAACCCTCATTCGTGAGCGGAGCCTTTTCCACGATGGACTTGGCTTCCCGCGAGTTTTGTGGCAGAGGTGATACAATTTCTCCACCTTAGTCAGCCTCGGATTATTGGTATAGATGGCGGAAAATAGGTCCCGGAACGTGGGCCATTTCAGATAATCGCCGTCGAATGTCTCGATTTCGATTGGGGAAGCCGACTGGCACCGCCTTGCTGGGAAATAGGGCCAATGAAGGAGCGGGAGTCGATGCGTTTTCGATTCGCTCTTGTAACTCTGTTGCGCACCTCTCATACACTGAATAACAATGCTCGTATTTTGCCTGCATAGCTTGCATCGCTTCATTGTCAGGTTCATGGAGATTGAGAATTCTGGTGCAGCGTTCACATTCAAGTCGCACCTTTTCCCACAAAGTTTTAACCTCGTCGAGGCGGATCTTTAGCGAAAACAGAGAAACCTCCACGGAGGATGGAGTGCTAATTCTGGTCTCGAACTGGCTAAGACGGTCTGATGCCGCGATAAAATCAGCTAAAGCCATTTTTTGAATCTGACTCCTGCTGGGTTACAGCACGAGTGATACGGGAATCTGGACTTTTCGCCCTTCTACAGAGGGTGCTAGAGGTCGCGAGCTTGGAACTGTGAGTTTCTCCTTGCGGTCACTCGACATAATATTTACGCCGAAAACGGTGACTGAGCTACTGGAACGCTGGAATTATAATTGGAAGTTCAGTGCGAGCACTGCTTGTAATATTCTTCTTGGCCCTCTTATTGGCGGAACAATGGAATGGGACAAGAACGTGTCGGGTGGTCGCTTTCTAGGATTCGCCCCAGAAATTGAACCAAAAATGTTGAATTTAAATTGATAATATCGAACTAAGTCCTTTTTATTACTTGAGGAACGGTGGAATGGAACACGGGTATCCGGGTGGTCACTTTCTAGGATTAGCCACAGAAAATGCACCAAAAATATTTTAAAAATTTGTAATTATATCGTAATAAGGCCTCAAGGAATGGCGGAATGGAACGCCGACCTTTCGTGTTGAATATTCCGAATAGATACAACACACTTCAAATAAAAACACCAAAAAAATATTTTTATTATTTTCGGAAAATTTTCTAAGTGTCGAACACTCTGACTAAAGCGTATACCCACAGGTTGCGGGTATCACTTCGTATGCACAAAACGGAATAAGCAGCCGCTCCGCTATGCTTGTATGTATGTATGTATGTACGTATTTTCGGAGTTGGACATAAGAAATATGAATATGTTGCTGAAAAGTTTTTATTTCTTTATATACAGGAAAAGGATTTCACTGCACACGCTAGATTTAATGGATATGGCATGCAGTTAAATTTTATATTTTATTTATTGAAATTTTTAATGTAAACGCATGCAAACATTATGTTCAGTGATCGGAGAGAGACGAATTACACAAACGGAATGTGACTTGAATTTTTGTTTTGTTTTATATTCTGTGTGGTTTTTGATACGGAAAACTGTGTGTGTTTTTTTGATAGGAAAACTGTGTGGGTTTTTTGGATAGTGGAAAGGAAAAAACAGTGCATAAATCAATGTATGGAGATATGTACATATGTATGTATGTACATATGTATGCAAGCCGGTCTCAGTGAGATCGATTCGATAAGATTCGAAGGGGAGCAATTGGAGAATTGTAATACATATGTATTTATTTTGGAGACTTGCACTTTGCCGAATTTTTCTTCTTCGGAGAAACCTTGAGAGGTTTTATGCACATATATAAAAAATGGCGGTTTTTTTTTATCTTTTTCTTCTTGCCTTTTTTTCTCTTTTTTTTTCCTTTTTTGTTCACTTGCACTTTTCTTTGACTTAAAATCACTCCACACACTACACACAGACACACACAGAACTTGTACAAAATTATGTATTGGAATATATGGGAATTATATACTTAGCTGGCAGTTTCGAAGCAAGCTGGGGCGAGCGGATTGGAGGGATGTTTTTATCCGTGATTTTCCTTCAAAAATCCTATTTGAATATCCGGCTCGAAGGACCAAATGTTGGAGTGGGAGACTGGCCAAAAAAGTTGTTTAATTCCTATTTTGTGGTGGGCACCAAAGCGGTCGCTGCTGGGGATCGAACTCGTGTCCAACGTAGAAAATATGAGGGTCGAAAAAAGAACACAGGGCGTCCAGACAATATGCGCGTTCGCTTCCTCTTTATTCAATGTAAGTCGAAGAACTAAACTTATAGGCTAAGCTTAATTCTAACATTCTCATACTGGTGTGGTGTATTCCCAAAGCTTGGAGAGCATAGGTGGAGAGCATAGGTGGAGAGCATCGAAAGAGTACGCTTCCGCCTGCATGCTTGGGCATACTTTTCGGCATGAACAATCCTACTTGCGAATTATCGGTCGATATTGGACCTTCTGTATTGGATCGATCGTGAAAGCTTTCTGAACGTGTCCGCTTCTGTCGTAAGTCCGAGTTTACGAAACTTAAAAGCCTGATTAGGAATTTTGATTGGTCCGCTCTGTACTTGTGCACTGACGCTATAAATTTTTGTGCCTTTCATTTTTCTGCAATGTACTTGACACACTTTTGATTTTGTGTCCCATATTTTGTCCGATTAGATCTGGGAAGCCCCCTTGGTTTACCATAGAGCTATCCAGTCTAAAAACATAAAATCAAGACTTAATACAAAATTTCAAAGTCTGTCCTCTCTCGCTATGTAATAGCTCGGTCAAATTTCACCATTATAAACGCTCAATGCTATAAAAATTATCTATCACGATGCAGGTACGTTTTTCAGGACCCTAAACAGTTTTACAGCTTCGTAAACAGAAAGCGTAAAACGTCCGCACATCCATCCTCGCTATCATTTCTTAATTTGTCGGCAAACATGATCAGTGCCGACTCACTTCACTGCTTCATGATCTTCGACTAGTTCAGCCGGTGTTCACACTAGGTCCTGAGGAGTCCCCGGCTGTGTACTCAGGTACTGTGCCGACGCTCTGTGTGGACCCCTGCTTAAACTATTCACCCTATCCATTAACTCTTCATGTTTCTCTCCGCTCTGGAAGGAATCGTTTATTATTCCTCTCCATAAGAAAGGTAGTAAGTCTTACGCAATGATTTACAGATGTATATCGAAGTTATCCGCTATTCCTAAAATGTTTGAGAAAATTTTAACCCCGCACTTGCAACATCTCTGCAAATCATATATCTCAGCTCAATAAGTTTTTAGAGGCGACGATCCAGCAACTACAAATTTCGTCAGCAGCCAAGGCTGCCAGGGTAACTTGTAGACGTCAGTCATCGGTCATTTACACCGATTTCGGTAAAACATTCGACTCTGTAAACCATTCCCCTTTAGCACAAAAACTTTACATTTTTAGAGTTTTCCGCCCAATTTTGGAAAAAACTACCTTTGCTCCTAAGTCCCAAAGAGTCCTCTTGAAAAACACTTGTCTTCACCTGTTCCAGGTTACTTCTTAATTTTCACATGTCAGCAATCTAGGCCCCCCTACTTTTCACACTCTTTATTAACGACCTGCCTTCAATATTAACAAGCTCTCGAGTACTCATGTATGCGGATGACGTTAAACTCTGTGTCCAGTATAAGGACATTTCATTTCATCTCGATTGCAATCCGATCTCAATAACTTTTCAGTCCTGGTGTTGTGCAAATATGTTACACCTGAATGCCTCGAAATGTAAAGTAATGACATTTCATCGCTCCAGCCCGTTATTAGGCTCCTTAAACCCTCTGCGGTGGTTCTCTTGCGAGATTTTATCTGCCTGTAAAAAAGAAAGGAAAGTAATAAGTTTTCAAGCAGCTGCCTCTATAATTAAACATTTTATAACTCTTCGAATCGAGTTGTCAATTGATTTTTGGAACCCTAAATAGGGACACTCTTTTTGGCTTGGTCGATTTTACACACGGGATATGGTTATTCAACCTACCATGACCGTATCATAGAACTCTCGTAAGCAATAAACCTTCCATCCAAACTTAAGAGCCGAAGCGGCAGGTGTAGATTTTCTTTAACAACTAGAGCGGGCAGACATCACTGCCCGAACGCTGGAGAGATAAATACATGTTTAGTGTTTTATATCCTCTTAAACAAATACATTAATGTTACCTTAAATTGCACTATGGGAAAATACCGCTGGCCCGAACATTTAAACGAGAAAAAACCAACGAGATTTTTCGAGCGGTTTTTTATTATGTTTTATAGACTATAAAAAGATAATTTTAGAAAAATTGCCTGTGCGTGAATTTTTACCAATACTTTCAAAAAGACCTTTACGTGTTTACACTGAAAAATATAAAACGGCCTTGCCCTTCCGGAAACAAAAATAAAAAAAAAACAATTTTTGCATTTTGGAAACCCATAATCGGTTTCTCTTACTGAGTCATTTCGTAAAGTGTCAAAATGTTTATTTGTTTTACTTTTAAAATGAAACGGTCGACATTATTTGCACGGATGCAGTTCAAAATATATATAGTTTCCTTCTCTCAATTCGTGCCTGTGGTCGTCTTGCTATTTGTTTAAAAACCGACTTTTGGAAAAATTAATGAGTAGAACGTCGGAAAATTCAGAATAGAACGCGCCACAACTTTTAAATCAGTACTAACCGCAGTACCTGTGAACTTATATGAAAACGCTACAACAACTTTTATCAGTTTAAAAACAATTCTAAACTCTTTTACCTACATCTGTCATTGAAATTTGTTAAATTTCCGAGCTTTAGAAACAATTTTATAAAACGAAAGAAATATCAGTATATACAAAAAAAATTTGAACGATTATTTTGCTACTAAATTCCGAGCTTTAGAAGCGACGAACAAGACGGACAGACATTAGTATATATACACTCTGAATTTGAACGATTCAAGAATATATATACTTTATGGTAATAGGGGATGTGATTACTGAAATGATGGATGTGGGAGGAATGAAGGTGCGTTTCCGAAAACGAAATGCGCTATATATTCTATGATCAGCATCAATAGAGGAGTCGATATAGCCATGTCTGTCCGTGGTCTTTAAGTCTGTCCGTCCGTCTTGTTTTCACTCATTGATCGAAGGCTATAACAGCTAGAGCAACCAAACTTTTATCGGTGCTGATGTGACATCTCACTCCTAGAAGAAGTTTTCAACTTCCCTACGCCCCGCCGTCAATCTGAAAACAAAGGGCGACATACTACGGCAGGCCACAGTACCGAAATACCCAAAACCTAAAACATGCATCCCATCATTACGAAAACCGCCAGTTAATCACGTCCGGGACCACCGGATATTAATCACAGGATCGGATCATTAATATATAACCGGTTGGGTGTCCAAATATACGAAAAGTTTCGCTCCATCCCTTTCACGCTCACACAAAATAACTCGATTTTATTTTTCGCAAAATAAACGCCTGGAAGGCCTAAAGGAGGGAGAAGCCAAACTTTTCGCCAAGACAAGGGAGATAAACTCTCAACAAGTGTATTTCAAAATTTCACGCCCAGCCCCCTTGTTCGCCCCAATTTTTGAAAATCCACAATAATTTTTGGGGAAAAAAAACTAAAAATGCAGTATCGTAGGATAGGCCCCATATCTAGACCCCGGCAGTCAGACCAGATCGGATCATTATCTTAGCCACAATGATCTTAAACCCATTTTCAAAAACTAATCCCCACTCCTCTTTTAGTTACTTACCAGAATGCTAGGGGTTTATTGTTGCTGCAGCTCACACGCACTCTAGCGCTCAAACATGCATTTTTGTGCCATATTATTGTGTGTTGTGAAACCTGTTAAATGTAGATGATGTAGTTGTCGATGACAGATCGGTACACAAAATTTAAAATGACCGTTTGTCTCGGCATGGAGGAGGGTCCTCATCGCAGTGGACTCTAACTTCACTGCGTCGGATAAAATTTCATATTCGCGTTCAACAAGACTCCGTAATTCTTGCATAAAACTGTTCTTCCAGCTTTTTAAAATTTTCAATTTAATGCTAACATTATGTATTTGTTTATATCATATAAATACGAGCAGCACCTGTCTCCGCTTTCGGCAGTGCTGCTGCCTCTCTCAGTTAAAAAGACCACATGATAGTTCTGGGGATTCGGCTAGGCACTGCTACACACATCCACTTTTACCACAAATACAATATACCCCTTTTACCCTTCTCGTTGCCTACCACAAAATCTAATAAAGAGTGAGCAAGAAAAAAAAATTTTTTTTGTTTTAGAAGGTTTTATTTAAATGAGAAAAGCCAGATTTCGATATCGCATGTACATACATATCTCAAAGGATTCTCTAACTGATGGAACGATTGATTCCAAATTGATTCGGTTGTTCGTTTATAAAGTGCTTTTCAATTTTTTATCCTGTCACTTTCGATTCTTTTGAATACAGAATGTACGAATGTCACTCACAAAGCTCTGAACACCACGTGGTCAGTGTTCCAAATGGAGGTGCCATCTTATGACCATTTTTGGTAAATGGCTAGACAACTACCGCCCCGTTGAATCTGAAGGACGAGATTCGTGGCATAACCTTGCATAAGGTCCTGTGGAGGGAATTTAAAAAGAGTGTGAAAAGTACCTCCACTAGAATCTGCAGAAGCAGCCTAGAATTAGTATTAAACAAAAGAACTTTTTGAACTTTTTTCGAATAAAATATATATATATTTTATTATAAAAATTATTATTATAACATATATTATTATTATTATTATATTATATATATATATATATTGTATATCAGCATATATAGCCGGATTTATTTAAAAGATTTGTAGATTTTGTCCGTCCGAATCCGCACGGATGAAAACAAGTTCGAAGGTTATTAGAGCTAGACCAAAGAATATTTTCCAGATATGTGATATCGCAAGAAGAAGTAAGTTACCGATTTCGGGGCCCACCTGCCCCCTGAAAGGGCGGAGCTGAAACAAACATGTTTGATTGAATATGAGCAAAAGTAAAAATGTGCGCACTTTAAAAAAGACCGAAGTGATTGTTTTGTTCGGCGCCGATTTCTGCCTTATAGCTTTCAAAGTTAAAAACATACCCTTTAATAAAGTTTTCCCTTCTTCGAACTAACAAACAAAAATATAATTTAAATTTTAGATGATAGCTTTTGTGTTGCAAAAACGTCAGAGTGGATCAACAACGGAAACAAACTTTCGAAAATCGAAAACATTTGGCCAATGTAATGATACCAAACCTGAAACTTGTATTTCAAGTAGTAGCCTTACCCCCTCCGCCGCCCGGAAAAAGACGAAAATCCACAATTTTAAGATTTAAAAAAACGAAAAAATTATTAAAAGAGAAATTTTTAGATATTAAAAAGCACGAGTATTTAGGAAAATATCAAAAAAATTCAGAAATTGCATCTCATGCAACCCGAGTACCACATATTGTGGGTACAGGTAAGTTTTCACACCAGATTCAGGATTGTTTTAATGTAGTGTTTTGCTATACACTGATGTAGATAGATGATGATGCAGCAAAACAAATGAACGAGTAGAAATACTTTGGAATTTTGCATTAGGTGATAGCTCATTTAAACCAACGGGCTGGGCGGAACTAACTCTTAACAGGACAATCTGGGACATAAGGACATTATAAAAAAATGTTTGTTGTTGGAATTAAATCAGTGCACAAGTACAGAGCAGGACCAATCGAAATTATGATGTCCCTGTTACGGCTCCGTAAACTTGTCGGCCGCGAGTAAAACCAGCGGACACGTTTAGAAAGCTTATCTGATCGATCCAATACAGAAGGTCCAATATCGATATTTACATATCGAAAGTAGGATGGTAGGAGTCTTTAGGTAAAGTGAGCGGAAGGGCTTGGGTTAGCAACGCTATGGTCGGATTCGAGACAAGGCACTGATCAAGCAATCGACCCAAGGAATTTTTTACATGAGTGACTTGAGACAGGGATAGGTCTAGCAAGCCATGAATAATGTCATGTCGTGAAAATGGGCACAAGGTTATTCGACTCGTTTACCGAAGACCAAACAGTGCCTGGCAAATTGAAATCCCCCAGAACTCTCATGTGGTCTTTATCTGATAGCGAGGAAGAAACAGTTTTAAAGCGGACAGGTGCTGCTCGTATATAGAGATATCCGAAGACGGTGGAATGTAAGAGCAGGTAATGAAAACAGATTGCTGGAAGAATCAGTTTATGCACAGGAATTCCAGGTCTTGTGGAACCTGGAATATATGAAATGTTCCGACGTGTGAAGTTAGAGTCCACTGCGATGAGGACCCCTCCTCCACGTCGAGACAAACGGTCATTTCTAAATATTGTGTACCGATTTGCCGTCTTGTTCGGAACTAAGGATGTCCCGGTTTTTAACCAGGTTTCAGTTAAACACAATAATATGGGACAAAAATGTGAAACTTTCAAGATAGAGAGTGCTGAGCTTAGTACGTAAGCCTCTAGCATTCTGGTAAGTAATTGAAAAGAGAGGAAACTAGTTTTTGGATGGGTGGAAGTAGAGCGGGAAGATGAGGATGGAGCACTGGTCTGACTGCCGGGGAGAGTTATGGGGGGCCTATTCGGATCATTTCTTAGCCTTATACTTTTCACAAAAAAGTGCTCCGGCCAAAAATTGGCAGAACAAATGGTGTTGAAATGAGTTGGGGAGACGCTTATCTTAAAAGAAGCTATCTCCCTGGCATAAGCGAAATTAAACTTCTCCACCTTTAGGCCTTCGGCTTTGATTTTGCTTTGTATAAAAGCAGTTACATCATTAGATGTAAGATCAGGGGCAAGCCGAGAGACAAAAACTTGTCGCTTTTGGTGGGACACCCACCAGTGGTTTTGGCACCACAGGTGCGGTACCTGTGATGGCAATATCCGGTGGTCCCGGACGTTCAACAACTGGTGGGTTCGTAATCGATGGGATGGCTATGGAGTTTGGTACGGACTCTACGGACACGGACGCTACAGTCGGCTGCATGTTCTCCCGAGACGATGCATTCGGCTAGAAAATATGCATCACCAGCAGCGATCGTTGCCCTTGGGTGGCAAAACGAAATCAACTGCTGCACTGGCGTAGTGGTCGGAGTTAGTTTTTCAGATGACGGCGGGCGTGAGGCAGTTGGCACTAAACAAAGTCCCGTGGAGTGGACTTCTTGCGCCGCGGAGACTCAGCCAGCAGCTGTAAACTGCTGAACTGAGTGTCCATGGCTAAGAGCCGATCGTATTTGCTTTTAAAGCCCACGATCAGCTCCTTAAAGCCACTCCTCGTCTGCCTCATAAACGAGCGCATTTCGCTTTCTACCGCACGACAATCCTCGCAACTATAATGCAAGCCGTTGCGTTGTGAGATGGCATCACCCACACGGCCAGAAATACCTGCACAATTTGCGTGCACTACGCTATCGCAAAGCCAGCAAGGTATGCTCGGTTGATCGTGAGTGATCTGCTTCTTGCAGGTTTTTACGCAGACCACAGAAAATTCCATATTAGTTTTAATTTTTTTTTTTTCAATGACAAAAAAGAAAGATCAAAACAAATAGCAATCAGACCACAGTGCAAGCAGTTTCTAAAAAGCTATGCTTAAAGAAGAAATGGAAAAAAGAGAGAGAACTGCAACAGCTTTTCAAGTGAGAGAGCTACTGCACAAAAGGTTTATAAGCGAGAGAGAAAGAACAGTTAGTTTGGGTGATAGAGAGAGAATTATGGAGTTGCTAGACAAAGCTAAAGAGCGGCCAAATGTATTTTTCTTACTTACTGTAAGCAAACAACAAAACACAATTACCCGCCGCACAAAATTGGTTAAAAACGTCGTTTCAAAAATAGACATGCACCCGCGGATTTTTGATAGAGAATCAGATTAGGAGTGAAATTATTAAATTTATTAGGCCAAACACCATTTGTTTGTAATATATAAGAGAAAGAAGGAGCGCAAAAAAAAACCATACCAGGTGGAGAACGAACGAATCCCATTTCACCATTGTAAAGCACAATGCCACAAAAAATTCCCTAGCTCGATGCAGATGGCCTTTTCGACACGGGACCCCAACAGTTTTACAGCTTCGTAAACAGAAAGCGTAAAACGTCCGCACATCCATCCTCGCTATCATTTAATAATACGTCCGGCAAATGATCAGGCCAATGCCGATCTTTTGCACAATTTTTCCAAACAACCTATTCCCATGAGAACTCTGGTCAGCCGTAATCATACCCAGAGCTTACCAAGATCGAACGGCATTTTCAGCCCTTCTTTAAAAGAAAGCTCACTGCTTCAGGATCTTCGGGCAGTTCCGGTGTTCTCCTATCCAGGTCCTGACGGAGTCCCCGGCTGTGTACTCAGGTACTGCGCCGACGCTCTGTGTGGACCCCTGCTTAAACTATTCACCCTATCCCTAATCCTCATGTTTCCCTCCGATCTGGAAGGAATCGATTATTATTCCTCCAATGCTGTAAAAATTACCTATCTCGATGCAGGATACGCTTTTCTCAGGACCCTACAGTTGTACAGCTTCGTAAACAGCAAGCGTAAAACGTCCGCACATCCATCCTCGCTATCATTTCATAATTCGTCGGCTAACAATGATCAGGCCATTGCCGATCTTTTTGCACAATTTTTCCAAACAACGTATTCCCATGAACCCTTCTCTGTCAGCCGTATCCATACAGTTTACCTAGATCGAGCGGCATTTTCAACCCCTTGTTAAATGAAAGCTCACTGCTTTCATCTTCGACTAGTTAAGCCGGTGTTCTCACCAGGTACTGACGGAGTCCCGGCTGTGTACTTTCAGGTACTGCGCAGACGCTGTGTGTGGACCCCTGCTTAAACTATTCACCCTATCCCTTAACTCTTCATGTTTCCCACCGATCTGGAAGGAATCGTTTATTATTCCTCTCCTCCAAAGAAAGGTAAGTCTGACGCTTAAATGAATTACAGAGGTATATCGAAGTTAGCCGCTATTCCTAAAATGAGAAAAAATTTAACCCCGCACTTCGCAACACATCCTGCAAATCACTTATTTCTCCAGCTCAGCACGGATTTATAAGGCAACGATCAACTTCTTCTGAATGGCTTCTATGGTAATCTGCAGACGAATGTCATTTACACCGATTTCAGTAAAGCATTCGACTCTGTAAAACATTCCCTTTTAGCACAAAAACATTTGACATTTTAGAGTTTCCACACAATCTTTTGAAATGGATTTCCAGCTACCTTTGCTCTAGGTCTCAAAAACGCCCTGTCTTCACCCATTCAGGTTACCTGAGTACCACAGGGCAGCAATCTTGGCGCCCTACTCTTCACCATACTTCATTAATGACCTGCCTTCAGTATTAACAAACTCTCAAGTACTCATGTATGCGGATGACGTTAAACTCTGTGTCCAGTATAAGGACATTTCATTTCACTCTCGCTTGCAATCCGATCTCAATAACTTTCAGTCATGGTGTTGTGCAAATATGTTACACCTGTATGCCTCAAAATGTAAAGTAATGGTATTTCATCGCTCCAGCCCCTTGTTGGCTCCTTACACCCTCTGCGGTGGTTCTCTTGAGAGAATTACATTGGTTGATGATCTTGGTGTTAAACTAGACCCCAAGTTAAAATTTTCTGAACATATTTCTACCATCGTAAATTAAGCCATGGGAGTGCTTGGGTTTTCGCTTGTTCGTCCGATTTTAGAGTACGGCTCTTGTGTATGGTGCCCTCAGTACAAAACGTACCAAGACCGTATAGAATCAGTCCAGAAAAAACTTTTACTTTTTGCTCTGCGTGGCCTCAACTGGGATGAAGGGTTGAGACTGCCTTCTTACTCGTAGATTGCTCTTAATAAACCTTCCATCCTTACTTAATCGTAGAAAATGCTTGGTGTGATTTTCATGCAAAACTTGATCAGAGGTGACATCGACAGCCCTGCATTGTTGAGCCGCATAAACTTCACGATTCCTATTAGATCCTTTAGAAGTTTTATTCCTTTGTACCTTCGACTGTGTAGATCGAATTATTCCTTGCATAAACCGTTTCGGATCTTATGCTCGGATTATAATTATTTATACCATATAATATCCACCACTAAATCACTTCCTATACTTAAATCACTCATACTAACATATCTTGCCCGTAATTAGTAATATTCTTTTTGTAACTTTGCATGTTTAGCTTTTGCGTTTAGCCTAATTTTTCCTCGAATATTAGTAGTATAACAACTATCCTTCCTGCATGTTCGCGATCGGTTTCGGTACACGTGTCGCGCGTCATGCGGCAGCGGCCCTCGGTCGGTTGGGTGGGAGAGGGGCTGCGTATCTGCCAGGGATCCGCGCGTAACAGGCTTCGGCTTGATCGTCGCATGGGCGAACTTGATGGTGCAGTCATTGCACATCAACGTCCTTAAGTATAGAATAAGCGCGAAGCTTCGGAGTTGCTCTCGATTTCGGTGCAGAACTTGCGCCATGACGCGCGTTTGGCTTTTCTGAGTTCTTTGTTGTATGTTGACAGACTGACCTTGTAGTCGGTCCAGTTCTGCTCAACGTTAAGAGCTTTCGCTTTGTTGAAAAGAGCCGCATAATACTACGTTAAAAAAAAATGTATTTTTTAAAATAATTGGAGGGTATAAAATACCCAATATCCGTTTCCGTCATTTTCAGTTGATCAGTCTCCCATTCATTCTTTCGCAACGCACCTAAATGCTTTTCTCAGTCCTTTCATTTGCAGTGTTTCTTTCTTTCTTGCAATACGGCTTTTTTTGAAAGATTCGATAGTCTTGGTCGCGGCATTTTTAAATAAACTTCACTTCACTTCAATTCACCTAAAAATTTTATTTCAAAACTCAAACTTTCAACCATTCATTCATGGACAAAATTACTTAGCTGTTCGAGATGCGTTTTGTTATTCCAAGTCTGATGCGTTTTTGTTAATAGTTAATCGAACGTAGTTTTGCTTTGTTCAACCTAATAAAAGTTAAACATATCTGACATACATCTATTTTGACATACATGTCGACTCTATGTGATTGAGAATGCGAATTCGAGGATTTCTTTTTGTTGTACCACGTTTTATAGCGCTGACTTTTACAGTATCCTATATGAATCTTGTGGCTCTTCCCACCAATTTTCAGGCATATTTGTACAGCCGTTCTTGAGCTAAAAATTTTTCATTCTCATTCATTCTTTCAGTCATTTTTTTATATATATAGATATACATTCATAGGTATAATAAATAGAATACTACATTTAAAAAATTTATTTTCAATGTTTCCTTACTTCTGATGTGAATTTCACTTCCTACTATTACATGTTACATCCCCCAGAGAATCATAGGATTCGTTTGAAACAAGTTTTTCCAAGCGAAGTCATAGTCAGCAGAAGAAATCGTTTTGAAACCGGTTTTAAAACGAGTACTGATCCTGTTGAATACAAAAGACTAAGTAGGCGTTAGAAAGATAAAGTAATGAAAATACACAAATTACAAAATAAATCCCGAAATCGCGTGCACTATGTGTTCTCAGTTTGTGAAATTAACAGAGTTCGCCTCTCACTACGACAGTTGCGTAGGATCGCGGAATCTGATTTAGTGCAATCTATGCTCTAAATCCTTAGAGGGAACAGAGGTCGACTCTCACTATGAGAGTTGCTTGGGCCTCCAGAAAAAAGTTGAGTGCGATCAATGTTCTAAATTCCTCGACTTAACAGAGCTAGACTCTCATTATGTGGTATTCTCTGCTCAAAGAAATGCTTTCAAAGTGCTTATGAGGAAAAACTTCTTCGGCAATTGACCTCCGAGAACAGTCAACGTCAAGATCTTCAAAACGGCCTAGAATAAATGCACCAGAGGAAAACATTGACTGTGCAATATGCGGTGAGAGTTACTCTCCATCGAAGGAAAAGCGCCATATTATGTCTGAAATCATAAGAATGCCGCTTCCAAATACATCAGAATCAAAATATTATCAACCTTTTACAAAACCCGAAATTTCCAATAAAATCATATCGGGTTCAATCCAGTTAAAGTAATCGGATTGATTTAAAAGATTTGTATAATGATTGTAAAAATAATATAATCAATTTACTTCGTCGTTGTTTGAGCGACTACAGAACTGTAAAGTTCAATTTAAAAGTATATGGTTAAATATTTTGAGCTTACAATAATTAAACTGGAACACATCCTGCAAAGGATACATAGAATCCCAAAATAATAAAATCACGAAATGCTATTATCAATGTTAAAAATGTAGATGATTTTTGTTTCAAGTGGTGTATTTTAGCATCGTTAGCATAGAAAAGACATGCAAAAGCTATCGCATTTTGACATAGACCAGGAAATAATTTCTTATAACGGCTTTAGACTCGATATTTCTGAGATTGAGTTTCCAATAACAAGCAAAGGAATAAAGCGATTCGAAAAAGTCAATGATGATTTCAGCATCAAATATCTTCTTCTATATATATAAAAGAAAGTCGTGTTAGTTACCTCATTTATAACTCACGAACGGCTGTACCGATATGACTGAAAATTGGTGGGTAGTTGGTAGCTTAGAGCCAGAGACCAACATAGGATACTGTAAACGTGAGTCACTATAAACGTGGTATAACAAATAAGAATCCTCGACTTCGTGCTTCTCAATCATATTGCGTCGACATGTTTGTCAAAATAGAAACGGAATGTTTAACTTTCATTAGGTTGAACAAAGCCAAACTACGTTCTGAGGAATAGATCTATTTACGTGATGTAGTTAGTACTGAAGGAAATGCAGCTAATATTGGTCGATTAACTATTAACAAAAACGCATCAGACTTGGAATAACAAAACGCATCTCGAACAGCTAAGTAATTTTGGCTATGAATGAATGGTTGAAAATTTGAGTTTTGAAATAAAATTTTAGGTGAATTGAAGTGAAGTGAAGTTTATTTAACAACGCCGCAAACCAAGACGATCGAATCTTTCCCAGCAAAGCCGTATTGCAAGAAGGATACGAAACACTGCAAATGAAAGGACTGAAGAAGAACAATGTTGAGCTATTAAGCGTTTTTTTAATAGCTATTGCAAAAAGGTAGGTTTTAAATAAAGAGCCGAGGATTTCAATTGGAAATACAATTTTATTTATTATATGAGGTAGCGGCAATACGCGTGTGTAGCTGGGGTATAAAAAGTGCACCGAAAACTATGATAGTTACATCCAGACTGCTTGAGGGCAGGCGGACATTGCCGCCCGTGCCCCACTGCAAGAGGTAGAGAGAACCAAAGATGCTCGGGCTGCTGCTGAGCCGATAAGTGCGCGATAGATAGATAGAGAGAGAGAGAGAGAGAGAGAGAGAGAGCGCGGGAGAACAGCATAGATGCTGCAGCTGTAGTAGCGAAATGAGCATAAGCGTAACCATAAGCATAAGCAATTACACTATTTACAATTCAGTGTTCAATCGTATACGCAAACATTTGTAGGTAGATTTACTTTAGGCTGCTCCACTAACTAAACATCAGGCTGGGAAACCCGACATCCTCCCCCGTTGAAACCTGTCTTTCAACAGAATCTGCAGGGTTTCGCATATAAATCGGATGTTGGGGTCTTGTTAAGCTCATCAACGACACGTTTTGACTTGATCACAACCTCCAGACACGACCCATCCCAAGAGAGTTTCCTGAAGTATTGGTAATCCTGGCGAAAGCTTGAATTGCCCAACACATAAGACTCCAAAAACAGTCTTGCACCAATCAGCAGATCGATGCCCTGAGGTGTATGATATCCTGGATCGGCGAGTGGCAGGTTTCCAGGGATCATCCAGCTGCAAGTGTTCACGCTGCGGCTTGGCTGCCGATCAGTGATATTAGGGACGATTACAGCAGTGATGGGAGCTGAGTATGTCGACAAACGAGAGTGAAGGCTTATTTTCACTGACATTCCATCGGTGACGAGGCTGGAGTCGCCTATTCCAGAAACAGCAGTGGACGATTTTATCTTCCGAAGCTGAAGCTGATTAGCTAAACGGGATGTTATTAGATGCAGTTGAGAGCCGGAATCTAGCAGCGCTCGGCAAGAAACGAAGGCCCCAGAACTATTTTTGACTAGGACGGTGGCCGTGGGTAATAGCACATCATCATTACTGAGATCCTGGGCAATAAGTGCAGAATATGCAGAGGCTGAAGCAGAGGACTCAGTGATGAGATGCGACGACGTGTCAAGCAGCACAGATCCACCTTGGGCTGCAGTAGCTTCAGGACCTCCAAAATGCAGGAGAGTGTGGTGCCTACGCCCACAGGTACGGCATTTGCTGAGCTGCATTTACTCAACCGATGGCCTGCCTTGAGGCAATTTACACAAAGGGAACACCCTTTGCTTCTTTATAGCGATTTGATGGAGACAGTGCTATAAACTTCGGACAATGATGGATTCCGTGAGCACTGTCATTGCACAGAACGCAACCTGATGTGTTTTGCTTAAAGGCAGCAAGTATTGATTTGGAATGGCTAGCTTTACTGCTCCTGCCCACCTGACCGCTCGGCGCATAGGTCGTCATAACGAAATCCACAGTTTCCAACGTCCTGCATCGCTGCTCCAAAACGAGGCCATGGACTCCCCATGACGGAATCAAGTTAACGAAGGCTGAGTCCTCTAATCGTTCCTCCCACTTGGCTTGAGTCGCTGGATCCAGTTTACGAAGCAGCACCTGCACGATGATGCATCCTGCGATCTGCTCAGGAGTGCCCAAAGCCTGGAGCGCCCGAATATGAGCGTTAAACTTGTCCGAGATCTCCCCGAAGCATCGACACTGACCCATTCTCCACAGACTGCAGCCCCAGGATCTCAGTAATGTGCGCCTGAAAGATTAAACGACGATTATTAAACCTTTTTTTCCAACAAATCCAACGCTATATTATAATTGCTGTCAGAAATTTCCAGCGCACGAACTGTCTCCAACGCCGAATCACGCAGGCAAGATCGTAAATGCTGGAACTTCTCAATGTTGAGAGGTCCGGATGATTGTCGATGATAGTGGTGAACATCGAGTAAAAGTCCGTCCAATCCGCATATCCTCCACTAAAAACTTGGCAATTGTATAGGGAGGCAGGGATGATGCTGGCCTGCGACGAGGTGGCGGCTGAGAACCAGCAAAACCAGAAGTTACATTCGGTCCAGCAACCGTTGAATGCAGAGGCATATAGCCGCTAATCCGATCAATTTCACGCCGAATCGAAGCCTTGAGAGCACTGGCAAGCGTTTCAAAACTGTCGCACAGTCCACTGTGAATTTCGCTGCAGCCCAATTCTTCGAGCTCGTTGTGAAATGTCTCAAATTGCCCGATCAGTTTCTCAATCTGCTCCAACTTTCCCACTAGTGGTAATAATCGAGACAGCGGCCTCATCTTCCCAAGCGGTAGTCAATCTCTTAACCTTCTCGCAGACCAGCGTTGACTTCATCCTCAAAAAAAGACACCCTGTTTTGCTCCTTGTTACTGTCACTATAGTGTCGTTGGCAGCGTCCATAGCAGCAGCCGCTCTAGAAACGTTCCATCGGAAGAGGAACGCAAAACGAAACGCTGTAACAAACGGGAACCTCAAGCGCAATTCGTGTATGTAAGAGCGGCTGGTGTATAGCAGCTATGTGGTCGATGGCACTGGCTATGTACAGAAGAGCGAAACAGACGAACGAACGAAAATTATTGTTTATAAATGCAGTTTGTGATTGTACTGATCAATTAATTATTGCACAATCACGTCGGGGTCACCAAATGTTGAGCTATTAAGCGTTTTTAATAGCTATTGCAAAAAGGTAGGTTTTTAAATAAAGAGCCGAGGATTTCAATTGGAAATACAATTTTATTTATTATATGAGGTAGCGGCAAATCGCGTGTGTAGCTGGGGTATAAAAGTGCACCGAAAACTATGATAGTTACATCCAGACTGCTTGAGGGCAGGCGGACCGAATTGCCCGTGCCCCACTGCAAGAGGTAGAGAGAACCAAAGATGCTCGGGCTGCTGCTGAGCCGAGTGCGAGCGATAGATAGAGAGAGAGAGAGAGAGAGAGAGAGAGAGAGTAATTATTAGAACAGCATAGATGCTGCAGCTGTAGTAGCGAAATGAGCATAAGCGTAACCATAAGCATAAGCAATTACACTATTTACAATTCAGTGTTCAATCGTATACGCAAACATTTGTAGGTAGATTTACTTTAGGCTGCTCCACTAACTAAACATCAGGCTGGGAAACCCGACAAACAAGAAATGGGGAACAGCTCGTGAACAGCGCCGCGTTAATATGGCTCGACTTCGTGCTTCTCGAGCTCCTCACAAAAGCAAATTGAGCGAACAACAGAGATCAACAAATAGATAATTTGCGACGCAGAACAAGAGATTTTAATCGAGCAGCGTTTCGATACGATTGAAACAATGATTACAGTTTACATCTAAGCGTTGGCATTGGACAAATGAACGTTGTTTGCGAGCATTGTGGTGCATTAAAGTTTTCCGGAGAAGCGCCCGGATTATGCTGTCTTACTGGTTAAGTGAAATTGCCATGGTTGATTCCGCCAAACATTGTATTCATTGCTTTGTGGCGAAACACCAGAATCACGCCACTTTCTGCAAACACTCAAAAAATGTAATGGTTGTGTCCAAATGACGTCATTTGGGGCAAATATTATCGAAGAACGAGGATTTAATCCGACATTTAAGGTATTTGTTTTTGTAGTTACTTATCACATATAGTTAAAGAATAACTTACGACTCGAGATGTTTTGGAGGAGCAATTATTTTACTGTCTGGCGATTTCCGCCAAACACTGCCATTGCATTTGAGATCTACGGCTGCCGACGAAATAAACGCTTGCCTCAAATCGTCAAATCTATGGCACTATGTGAAGAAACTGCAGCTGACAACAAACATGAGAGTTATCTTGCTTAATGATAGGTTAGGTTAGGTTAACGTGGTAGCGGAGGGGAGACCCCCCCGCTCACTTGGTCCAGTTAGTGAACCATTGTGATGCCGCATGGGCGCGAGCCCCTTCTCCTGGCCACAACCGTGGTGGGCAACTTAGTGCCGAGCTAAGGGCAGTCCCATCCGGTGGCTTGGATGCATTTGGACAGAGTCCCCGGTTTGGTTTCGGAAAGGTCCGAAATATCTGTAAGGAAAGGGGCCCCGAGGAACCGTAGTCTTCGGTTTCCCAGGGCCGGGCAGAGACAGAAGAAATGGGAACCTCCTCCTCCTCGTCCCTACAACTTCTGCAGAAGTCGTTGTGAGGGATCAACAGTCGTGCAGCATGTGTGCCGATCTGCCAGTGCCCCGTGATGGCTCGGGTGACGGCGGAGCAATGTGCTCTGCTGAGTCTATAAAGCTCTTCCGAGCGCTTTTTTCGAACGATTTGGCCAAATCGCTCTTGAAGTTCTGCATGTGATGGTCAGCTGCCATCGCCTGTCAGCAATTTGCTCGAAAGCCTCGTGCGTTAATAGCCTGCCTCTCCGGAAGGAGAGGTACATTAGTGCCCCGCCTAGCTAGCTCGTCGGCGGCATCGTTCCCGACAATGTCCCTATGTCAGGGACCCATATTAGGGGAGAGATCTAGCTGCTCTGCGGTCTCATTTAGAGACCTGCGACAGTCGTTTACGGTCGTTGAGTTCGACGAAATAGAGCCAAGAGCCTTTAGGGCCGCTTGGTTGTCCGAGAGAAGACGTACACTGAGTGTCCGTCTAAAGAAAGTTTGGAGACGATGGAAATGGCCTCCTTTATGGCTAAGACCTCTGCCTGGAACACGCTGCAGTGGTCCGGAAGTCTGAAGCAGAGACTGATGTTGAGCTCGTCGCAGAAGACGCCCCCTCCCACGCGGCCGTCTAATTTTGAGCCATCAGTGTAGAAGTGGATCGCGTTCGCTGGTCCAGGTTCGCCCCTCTTCCAGTCCTCCCTGTGTGGGATGGATACCTGGAAAGGCGTCGAGAGGTAGTCACTTGGGATGCAGTAGTCTGTCCTCTCTGGAAGTTGCGGGAGTTTTATTAGTATTCCCGAATGGCCAACCGTGGTGGTTTTCCACAGGTTGGATTCCCTCATTCTAAGGGCGGAGAGTGTTGCAACCTTTTTCCCCATAAGTTCTACAGGTAGAAGGTACAACATGGTATCGAGGGCTTCACTTGGGGTAGTGCGAAGTCCGCCCGTTATGCATAACTCTGCCATGCGTTGGACTCTTGTGAGTTTGTCAAGACAAGTTTTCTTGTCAGGGCTGGCCAGACCACTACCCAGACCAGGATTGGTCGTATGATGGCGGTGTATAGCCATCGGAATATGCACGGGGTCATGCCCCATTTTAGACCGATGGTTTTTCTGCAGGTGTAGAGGGCTACTGTGGCCTTCTTCACCCTGTCCTCTATGCTCAACTTCCAGTCGAGCTTCTTATCGAGGATGAGGCCAAGGTATTTGGCCTGGTTGCTGAAAACCAGCGGCTCTCCGCATAGTTCCGGTGGGGTAAGTGTCGGAATCTTGTATTTCCTGGTGAATAGTACAAGTTCCGTCTTAGATGGGTTAGCACTTAGCCCACATTTGGCCGCCCATTCTGACAGTTTTGTGAGAGTGCTTGTCATGCACTCGCATAGGGTCTGTGGAAACTTCCCAGAGAATGCTATAGCGACGTCATCCGCATACGCCACCACGCGGCATCCGCCACCCTCTATCTCCCGCAGCAGTACATTCATTGCTACGTTCCAAGGAGGGGCGAAAGGACTCCGCCCCTGCGGGGTGCCTCTGTTGACAAACCTGGTGGATGTTGACGTCCCCAGTTGCCTCAAGCGGTCCTGCATTGCAGCATCTGATCGATGAGACTCACCGTCCGGGAGACAACCCCAGGTCAGTCAGTGCTCCCGTGATGGCGGACGGGATGATGTTATTGAAAGCCCCTTCAATGTTAAGGAAGGCTACCAGGTATACTCCTTGCAGCTGAGGGACGATTCGATGATCGATGTGATCGCGTTAGGGCCGTTTCGGTGGATCTTCCCCTCCGATAGGCATGTTGAGAATCAGGATTTGAATCGGCGATATCATGAGATGCAGACTTAAAAGCCGTTCCATCGCCTTCAGGAGGAAGGACGACAGGCTTATTTCTGAAATCTTTAGGGGCAGTGTGAGGGCTTGCCTGCCTTGGGTATGAAAACAACTTTGGCTCGAAGCCATGTCTTCGGGATTTGTCCGTGAGAGAAAATCCCCTCGTAAATCCGTTTGAGCCAATTTATGGCTCTTTGTCCGGCTTGGATCAGCTGGGCGGGGATGATGCCGTCTGGTCCCGCGGATTTGTAGGGCTTGAAGCTTTTATTGCCCAGGATATATTCTCCTGACTTAGCAGGTTCAGAATTAAGCCTGGGACATTGGAAGGGATGCGCTCCGTAGGTTGGTCTGTTCACAGCGCATCCTGGGAAATGTGTACTAAGAAGGGGGCTTAGCGACTCGGAACTGGATGTCGTCCAGGATTGGTCGGCCTTCCTCAAATACCCCAAGGTTGGGGTTGTTTTCGAGAGTACTTTACGTAAGCGCGAGGCTTCGGAGTTACTCTCGATTTCGGTGCAGAACTGTCGCCATGACGCGCGTTTGGCTTTCCTGAGTTCTTTATTATATGTTGACAGACTTGCCTTGTATTCGGTCCAGTTCTGTTCAACGTTAAGAGCTTTCGCTTTGTTAAAAAGTCTCCGTGAGGATCGCCGGGGCTCTCCCAGCGTCGGAGTCCACCATGCCGGTTTCTTCCGACCTCTGGTTTTTCCGGGTGGACAGGCTTTGTCAAGCGCTGCGTTTCAGGCGTCGGTAAAACCTTTACCAGACGAGTCATGGTCACCCATGAGATGTCCTCCCTAGTTGGGGTCTTTAGGGAGAGTTTGGCAAAGGTCCACAAGTCCGCCTGGAGGTTACGGAACTGGGCTGGACTCGGTATGGTGAACGTAAAGACAGTTTCTACGTACCTGTGGTCCGAGAAGGAGTGTTCTTGAAAGACCCTCCAGGATACTATGTTATCCTGTAGCGTATGAGAGGCAAGTGTGAGGTCCAGGACCTCCTTGCGGTTCTTAATAATGAAAGTGGGATCATTCCCACGGTTTAAGATGACCATCTGTGTGGTCAGAAAGTAGTTAAAAAGGAACTCACCCAGTTCGTTTGTGTCGGTGCTTCCCCACTGACTGTGGTGAGCGTTGGCGTCGCATCCCACTAAAAGGCCGATGTCCTTGGCCTCGCTGTCTGCGACGAGTGCCCCTCAAGGGCGCATGTGGAGGCGGGTCTGGCTGGTCGTGACCCATGTACGCCTAGCAGATGCGGAATGAGCGCTCCTGGCCTTCGAGGCTCACCGCCGTGTGATCTTCATTGCTGAAATTTGGGAGCAAAAATAAGTGCAGTTCTCTTTTCGCAGGTGCATATTTTACCTGGGGAGTCAGCTAAGTATAGCTTATAATCAGGAGTCCTCAAACCTGTTTCCCTGTTTCCAAGGATCCAGGGTTCCTGAATGAGGACTATGTCGGCCCGACCCTTGGCTAGGTGGAGCAATAAGGCAGCACATGCCGCCTTACAATGGTGGAGGTTTATCTGCAGGAGTGTCAGGGACATTCCTGAGACTCGCCTCCACCACTGTCGTGTCGACGTCGCTATCCGGGGAGTCGTCGTCCTCCCCGACGTCGATGCGTCCGAGACCTCTGGCCAGGTCGCTCGAGTCGGACTCTTAGCTATCCAGGATATCGTCAGATACTATGGACGCCACGTCCGATGCCTCGGGTTGGCTCCCCGCTTCCGGGACGTCAAGCTCGCGGTCTGGCTGGACCCCCGCTTGCTTTCCCTTGGAGTCGTTTTTGTAGGGGACGATGGTCACCTTACGGTAGCCATAGTCCACCACTCCTGACGACTCTCCGAGCAGCACCAGCGACTCCTCGTTCAGGACGAGGATGATCTGTCGCCTCTGTCCTGAAACATCCTCGACCTTGGCCACCTTCCAATCGTCTGTAGGAAGGTGGGGGTTAGAGACCTGCAGAACCTTGAGAATCTTCTCAGGTTCTGCGGGTTTGACCGACACCCACGCTCGGGCCCTCGGTCTGCTTGGGACGTCTTCCCAGCGTACGGCCTCCAGTTTCGCTCCCGGATAAACTTCCTCGAGCGCCGCCACCGCCTTCATGTAGAGGGCCGCCGAGCGTGCATCTTGGCAGGCGATGGCTTTCACCATGCCCTGATGCCACCCGGCGTCCTCACATTTGGGCGATGGTCCACCGTTCTCGGCAAGTTCCTCCAGGAAGCGGACCTGGAGCTCTGCCTCCACCAGGTGGCACTTGTCGCGGGGGACATTACGATCCTTGGCGCCCCTATCCAGGACGCCAACTAGGGTTTTGCCCATCGCCACCTCCGTGAAAGACCTGTTGGTCAGGTGCGTCTTCGCCCGCTTGGCTTGCTGGGCTTGGCCTGGCTGTGTGGCGTTGTCTTCCGCCGAGCGTTGCCGCTTGTTCGGGGGCTTGGCTGCTCCCTTTCCGGTTTTGGCTGGTTGGAAGTCTGGGATGATTGAGCTGGCCCAAAGCCTCTGCTCCATCCCCTTCGCCGATGCCACATACTCCGGATCTTCGTTGGTCAGTATGAAGGCAGCACGCCTCGTGTCCTGGTAGGACGGCTTACCTCCTTGGCCTGCAGACCCGCCGCCTGCCGACGCCTGTTGACGGGGTTTCCCCGGTCGCGAGGCGCTTACCAGCCGCGATAACGCTCTGCTTGGCAGCCACCCCGATGACCGGTTTGACCCCGGTGCCCCCCGACGTGGATGGGCCTGATTGGCTTATCGGATACCTCCTCGCAGCGGATTCTGCTAGAGGACGGTGGACCGACTCAATCTCCTTCCCCGTCTTCTTTGGACCTGGTTTCCCAGGCGTTTATATAGAGGGATGGTCTTGTCCCTCCGGTACTTTAAGAGGAGTACCGAGCTCCTTTGCGGTTATTTTATTAATATTTAAAGATTTTGGCATAGTTGGTCCCACGAGTAGGCGGGAAGGGGTTAGTCACCCGTGGCATAGCCCGCGTGCCCCGGGAAGCCTGATTTAAACTGGAGGTCGGCAGGTATCCAGAGTTCACATACTCACGACCGAGCACCCTCTCGGCCACGCATCCATCAGCGCATGCTGTTCAGCCTTGGATTGGGGTAATTTACACTGAGAGTTTTTTCTCTCCGCCCGACTACCATTAGCCAGCATCCTTGACAGAGACCTGACCGTACCAAGGACCTGTTACCAGCCGCCCTCACGAGGAGAGTATAGTCGCACTTCCACTGGTGTGTACAGTTACGGCAGGTGACGGACCACCCGCGATTCCACTGCGTCATAGAACCGGAGCGTGGCAGCATCGGGTTGGGGCAAGCCCCAGCCCCAGGCAACCATGCCCCAGTCCGGTGAGTACAGTGATCGCGGGTCGGACCGTCATCCGTGATTCCCCCTGTATCACCCGAGTGGCTGACGGCCTGACAAGACATTACGTTTCTTCATCTTCATGGCCTTCTTAAAGATGGTGTAGCTACATTTAGTGAGCTGCTCGTTGATGTAGAAAGGTGTCTTGGACTGAATGCCAAGCAACTCCAGATAAAATGGTTTCTTAGTCTGTCGTCGATGTTCATCTGCACGTTTCCGCAGCATGATTTTGTCACGACTGCTTTCAAATTTAATTATGATCACAGAATCGGCAACAACCTCATGTCCATGAACCCGCGACTTGACGCGATAAATCTCCTTAACGTTCGGTGGTGGGACGAGGTCTAACGAATAAAAAGGGAGAGAGACTCCCTGTAAAGCTTACCCTCAAACTTATCTGCCATCTAACGCAGTCTTTCTTCGGCTTTCCTTACGCTTCAGCTGATGTGCTTCGTCTGCTTTTCGAATCGACTATTAATCAGCTCGATCATTTGTGGCGAATGATTATCAGATGCGACCAGCTCTCAGATCAGTGATGAGTCGCTCCGATCGTGTTGTGATACGCTTTTTGACAACTTTGTGTCTTCATGTTTCTAACTATTAACGTTTTAACGGTCGCCCTGCTTTGAAACCAGTACACTTATTTACAAATGCACTGCTTTATCATTCAACTGCACACGTATGCACAGATGATAAGCGCCCTCTGATGCAATTTAACCAAACCAAGGTGGCAGGTGTGACCTCTAATTTTGTTTTGATTGCACTTTTCACTCAGTGAAAATATATTTGTCGCTTATTCTTCGCCTTCCCTCAAAACGTCGCAAAATGTAGTGACTTTTTTTTGATGATGGACGATAAAAATAAAAACTAGTTATTACAACACGCCCGTAAAGTTTGGGATTTGCAGGAAGAGCGCGTATTTTGGTTTTAAATAAAACAACTTTTGCTGGCAGGATGCTCCAAAGATCCTCAGTTGGATTTAAGTCCAGGCTTAATGCAGGCCACTTCATTTAGGGATATTTATCGATTCCAGAAACGTATACCGTGCAACATGTCTAGGAGTGTTTTCCTGTTGAAATATCCGATCTTTGCCATGGACCTCCTCAGCAAACTCCTCCTGCTAGGAAGTCTGCTAGAGATGCCTGGAGTCTACTTATTCTTAATTCTTCTTATTCTTATTCTCTTATTCTGCCCTGCCTGGTTCAGTGTGCCGCCTCTGAAGGAGAACGAGTTGTAATGGCGTGTTGTTGCGAGAAGTTATGTAGATGGAGATTTTTTTTTTATTATTAGGTGTTGTCCATATATTACGTAATCACGTTTTCGATCATTTTTGACCGCCTCCCCCCCTTGATAATCATAAGTAATCATTCAAGGATCAGAAACCCTCCCCTCCCCATGTAATCAAATATAATCATTTCCTTGACCCCCCTCCCCTGATTACGTAATATATGGACAGCCCCTTAGCAGTGTGTTTTTATTTAAAACTATCCATCGTGGACAATCGTTAAATTGGTTAATAGACTTTACAGTTGATTGATTTACTTTATGATGTGCTGAGGTGGCAGTATCCGGCTATCAGGAGATATTCAGAGGATGGGTCCTGAGGAGCCTCCTGGTCTGTTCACTGTTATCCAGTAGGTTGATCGCCAAATTGTTGGGATGGTCATGTGGCCTTTGCATGTACCGCTTGCTGCTTCTCTTAATTTTGTCTTCCACCCAAGGGTAAATTGATAAAATATTTAAAAATTTCACATGAACCATAACCTCCTCAGTCACATACTGACTAAGTATGGGTATAAAAGTAGAGTTGCGGCGACTGCAACTCACAACGTTCCTGCTAGTGTTTCTTGTAAGAATGTGACGAAAGTCTCTTTGTACAGAAGAAGAAGCACTATTGGTTCTTGGTCTGAAAAAGAGAGCAAAATCTCTTCGTGCTATTGCCAAATAAACGAAAATATCTCATAATCTTGTTAAAAATACTCTAGGTTAGATCAGGTGGGTTATGGCTGATGTCGGAATGTCCAGAAACCCGAAGTACTTACGATGTTTTCGACCCGTTGTAATACCGCTTTTGGATAATTTTCCTCTTTTCCTAGTGAGACGCAATGTCAACAGTTATCCCATCCGCATGATCTTATGAACATAGTGGGACATATTGAAGAGACACATCTGAGATGTCATTTATAAAAGGTCATCCTAGGTATTTTAGCCTACTTCTGCTGAGAACTGGACATGAGCAAAATAACTGTCCACTGTTTCCTCATCGACAGAAGTCCAACTCTTTCCAGCTGCGACAGAAGTCGTTGCAGGGGACACCAAACCTGTTTCCATGTGTGCCTATCAGCCAGTGTTCTGAGAGGGAGCGTATGACTGTACTGCACCTTTCTCTTGCAGAGCCCAGTGGTGCGCTTCAATTTGTTACATTGGACCATGTTTGCCGAGTAATATGACATCGTGGCACTGTTTTCCAACTATAGTCAATTAGTAGCTTTCCTGATTTAAAAATGCTCTTATCACAGTTCCACAAACTTATCACTCAAGGATTCGAACATAAGCTTCACACCGTAGGCGTGTTCCTTGATGTAAAACAAGCCTTCTACAAGGTGTGGCACGATGGCTTGCTCTACAAAATTAAGGAACTTCTCCCAGCACCCTACTTCGCCATCCTGAGCTCTTTCATTGCTGATCGGACCTTCGATGAAGCAGTAAGAGACTCACGCTCCAGCTTGGCACAGATTCACGCAGGAGTGCCCCAAGGAAGTGTACTTGGTCCTTTCCTGTACTTTCTTTACTCCGTTCCCCGTCACAAATCCTGAAGAAATGTCGCCTGCTACTTACGCCGACGACACGGCCATGCTTGCGTCCCACTCGTGTCAGAAACCAGCTTCGGCTGCAGTTCAGTTGTGTACGATGGAGTGATGGACTAAGCAATGGAGTATAGCCATTAACTGCAGCAAGTCGGCATGCGTGACCTTCTTCCTCAGGCGTTTGATCGGCTTTGATCTGACCTTTGATGGTAGCAACATTGAAAACGTCACCTCCAACCTGCTCCCTGGGTGTACACCTGGACCGCCGGCTTATATGGAACACTCACATAACGACAATCAAATTTAAATGCATTCGAAAGCTCCAGAAGCTCGATTGGCTCTTGAAGTCCAGAAGTCTTCAGCTGTCGACAACCGCTCTTTTGCTCAAAGCAATTTTAACGCCTACTTGGACCTATGCCCTTGAAGTTTGGAGCACCGCTTCTAGGCACCAACTGAACAGACTGAGGGTGGTGCAGTCACGTGCTGCTCGGCGGGCATCCGGGCTTCCCTGGTATGTGACCAACCGAGAAATCGAAAATGAACTTCGCCTTGTTCGGGTGGGCGACCAACTTAATCAACATAGCTCCCGATTCTCCGACAGGCTCACTGTGGGCTAGCAGTCTTGCCAACCCGCACTTCCCGTGACATCCAATAACCATGAAAGTTTTGTAAATAATTGTAAATAGTCAAGGCCCATTGTACCATATCTCTTTCCCCACCTTCTACGCCCGGGGTTAATCAAATGCCATTGAACGATTCCGGCGCAAATAAAATAATATATAATACAAAAAAAAAAATATGACTTCCGCTTGGAAGACACTGAAGTGGTCTAGGAACCTGAAAGAGTATCTTGTGTTAAGCTGTTCAGCGTAGCTGCGCCCCGCCCACTTCCGCCCCCACAAAGGGCGTACACAATTTTAAAGATACATGAAAAAATGCTGAATCATAAAGAAACCCCATATCTATCAGAGGCCTAAATCTGATTCGGATCGGATTATTGGTATAGCCACAATAGAGCCACATTTGGAAAACCACACACGACTGCTTTTTGCCCATTCGTCCAGATGAGCGCCTGGATCTCAGAGAAAATAATAGCTAGAGTCACCAGACTTTCTGTCCAAGCTTCTGTGATACCACTTCAATACAAGTGTATTTCGATATTTCGCCATGTCTTTTTCCGCCCCCACAAAAGGCGAAAGTCCACAATTTTGAAGGTAAAAAGAAACGGAAAATGCAGTATTGTACAGAATGACCATCAGATCATTAATATAGCCACTATTATGGAATTCATTTTCAGAAGCTAGCCCCCACCCCTTCAGCGATCCAGCTGCTATTCATTCTCTCTCGCTCCCACACTGCTTACACACTCTGCCTCATAATTTGTACGCGGAGAACGAAACGGCGTGTTGATGCAGGAAAAAAATGTAAAATGTAAATACTGATGAATGTCTAAAAATTCCACATAAATCACATGTGTACTGATTGAGTACGGGTTTAAAAAGTAGCGTCGCGGTATAAAACGGCGACTCAACACGTTCCTTCTCGTTGTTTCTTGCTGTTAGTAAATCAATTTTTAAAAAGTCCCTACTAAATTTGTTATTTCATACTCATAACTTACAAACAAATTATTTGTATTATCACAATTTTGTAACGCTTTTTTCGTTAATATCGACCAAACGGAAGAAAAATTAAGTTAAAAATTAAATCCAATAAGTTAATTTTTTTTTTGTATAAAACAAATCTAACATAATACCATCATTTTTGTAAATCTAAAAATAAATTGGCAAAAGAGGCAAGGAAAGAGCTTGTTGTTATAGAAACGATATTATATTCAGACTGTTTAAAATTACGCCAATTCGATTTTTCTTTCGACCAATTTCATCGGTTTCTTTTCAGTCGAACATTTTTCGATGTACTTTTGGCAGATGACTCTGCCATTAAAGCCACCTCATTTGGCATACGTTGAATAGTCAGAAATTTGTTAGCACTTCTGACCCCATCTTAACATAATTTTTAAGAAGGATTATATTCTTGATATTTTAAATCATATACAAAAAAATTAATCCGATCAGAGCGATATAGGTATCCGAAAAACTAACTCCAACCACTCCGTCAGTGCAGCAGTTGATTTCGTTGGTCACTCCAAGGGCAACGATCGCTGCTGGTGATGTCGATTCGGGAGCCGAATACATCACCTAGGCGAACATGCTGTCAGAATCGACTGTAGCGTCCATGTCCGTAGAGTCCGCACCCAACTCTGTAACTAGCCCATCCATTTCGAACCCGCGAGTTGACCCAGACCACCGGATTGCCATCACAGGTACCGCACCTGTGGCGCCAAAACCACTGGTGGGTTTCCCGCCAAAGCGGCAAGTTTTTGTCTCTCGGCTTGCGCCTGACCACGTATCTAATGATTTCGTTTGCCACTCTAAGGGCAACGATCGCTGCTGGTGATGCAGATTCGGTAGCCGAATGCATCGTCTCGAGAACATGCAGCCGACTGTAGCGTCCGTGTCCGTAGAGTCCGTACCAAACTCCATAGCCATCCCATCGACTACGAACCCACCAGTTTTTGAACGTCCGGGACCACCGGATATTGCCATCACAGGTACCGCACCTGTGGTGCCAAAACCACTGGTGGGTTTCCCACCAAAGCGGCAAGTTTTTGTCTCTCGGCTTGCCCCTGATCTTACATCGAATGATGTAACTGATTTTATCCAAAGCAAAATTAAAACGTATGGCCTAAGGGTGGAGAAGTTTAATTTCTCTTATGCTAGGGAGATAGCTTCTTTTAAGATAAGCATCTCCCCATCTCATTGCAACACCATATTTTCTGCCAATTTTTGGCCGGAGAACTTGGCTATGAAAGAGTACAAAGAGTACCCCATAACTCTCCCTGGTAATCAGATCACTGCTCCATCCTCATCTTCCCGCTCTACTTCTAGCCATCCAAAAGACTAGCTTCCTCTCTTTTAGTTTCTAACCGGAATTCTAGAGGCTTGCGTAGTAAGCTCAGCACTCTTTTTATCTGAAGAGTTTCACGTTTTTGTCCCATATTATTGTGTTTACTGAAACCTTAGTTCCGAAGTTTTGGCAGATCGGTACACAATATTTAGAAATTACCGTTCGTCTCGACGTGGAGGAAAGGTCTTCATTGCAGTGCACTCTAACTTCACGTAGGAACATTTCATATTCCAGGTTCAACAAGACCTGGAATTCCTGTGCATAAAACTGATTCTTCCAGGCTTTTCTATTTTCACTACTTGCTCTTACATTCCACCTTCTTCGGATATCTCTATATACGAGCAGAACCTGTCAGCTTTCTTCCTCGCTATCAGATAAAGGCAATATATAGTTCTTGGTGGTTTAAATTTGCCTGGTTCTGTTTGGTCATCGGTAAACGAATCTAATAACCTTGTGCCCATATCACGACATGACTATAGACGGCTTGCAAGACTTGTCCATGTCTCAAATCAACCATGTGAAAAATTCCTTGCGTCGATTGCTTGATCTGTGCTTTGTCTCGGATCCGACCATAGCGTTGTTAACCCGAGCCCTTTCGCTCACTATACCTGAAGACTCCTACCATCCTACTTTCGAAGTATCCGTCGATATTGCCCTTCTGTATTGGATCGATCATGTACGGTAGCTGGTTTCGATAGGCAGAGTTTACGAAACTTAATAGCCTGATTAGGGATTTTGATTGTTTCGCACTGTACTTGTGCACTGTCGTTATAAAAGGCACAAACATTTTTATACCCGTTCTCGAAGAGTAAAAGGGTATATTGTATTTGTGATAAAAGTGGATGTCTGTAACATAGAGAAGGAATAATTTCCGACCCTATAAAGTATATATATTCTTAATCTGCATCAATAGCCGTGTCGATATAGCCCTGTCTGTCCGTCCGTCTGTCCGTCTTGTTCGTCGCCCATTGCTCGAAGGCTAAAAAGAGATAGAGCAACCAATTTTTTTCCCCATACTGATGTTATATCTCACTCCTAGAAATATGTTTTAAAATTTCGCCCCGCCCACTTCCGCCCCCAAAAAGGGCGCACATCTGTGGCGTCCACAATTTTAAAGAAAACAGAAAACTAAAAATGCAGAATCATAGAGAAAAACCATATTTATCAGGGGCCCCTATCTGAATCGGATCGGATCATTAATATAGCCACAATAGAGAAAAACATACGAAAAAAATTCGCTCCCTCTCTTTCGCACTCACACAAAAACGTGTCGATTTGGTTTTTCGCATAAATGAGCGCCTCGATCTCAGAGACTATAAGAGCTAGAACATCCAAACTTTCTGTCTAGACTCCTGTGATATCGCCTCAGTGCAAGTTTTTTTCAAAATTTTGCCACGCCCACTCCCGCCACCCCAAATGACGAAAATCCACAATTTTGAAGATAGAACAAAAGGAAAGATGCAATATCGTAGAGAATGACCATATCTACCAGATTCCTGAATTTGGTTCAGATCAGATCATAAAATTCCACATGAATCACATGTGTACTGACTGATGATCATAACATAAAATTCAGATTACTACTAATAAAACGAGAAGGACGTGCTGTGTCGCTGTTATCGCGACACTAATTTTATACCCGTACTCAGTCAGTATACATATGTACATGTGTGGAATTTTTAAAAATATTCTATTATTATTATTTGTTACATTTTACATTTCTTTCTGCATCGTCATCTACATCTACATCGCTTCTCACAACAACACTGCAAGGCTGAAGGGTGGAAGGATAGCTGCTGAAAACATTAATAATCCGATCCGATTCAAATACGGGCCTCTGATAGATATGGTCTTTCTCATGATTCTGCATTTATATTTTTCTGTTATCTCCAAAATTGTAGACGCCAAACTACTGATTGCGGATTTTGACTTTACGAGTACGGGTATAATGCGTGATATATTTAATAATTGAATGAACTAATTTATCGTTATCGAGCTAATGTTTTACAACTATCCATTATTTATAGGTTTTCAGTTGGTAATGAAGTACCTAATCGATTAGATAAACAGTTTTTATAACATTCCAGTAAGTGAACTTGTTTTAATTTGTTTCCAATACTTATTGATTACGTTAAATTTTTTCATAAGTACCATGTTTGATTCGCGGGATACTTATTCTATACCCCACGAAGAACCTGAAACCAGAATAGTCTTGCGTCGGAGGCATTTAAGAGGTAATCTTTTTGATACATTTTAATTAAAACTTAATCGCTTGAAAAGTGCTATTTTTCGGTATCGCTGTGGAGCTGCAAACGCTCACCACTGCTGTA
>CM019042.1:32723138-33017329 GCA_009664405.1 Drosophila bifasciata
TTTAGTGACGCCTAGATTACCGGCTTCTAAAGTAAGCCTCTTGAAGAATTGTCCTAAGTCAATTTACTCGTTAATAATCAGGTCATTCACTATAAATTGACTACAAATTCGTTTTCCCTTTTTGAAATAGTAAATCGGAAGGGTCAGAATGAGCTCGACATGTCGTTTTTACTTATTTTTTATATAGCGCTTCATATATTTTTTGGGACCTTAAGACTTTCTTTTACCACTCGTATTAAGAGTAATTTTTTGTTTTTTACTTTTCGGCTTCTGACCGTGTTGTTACTTTAAGTATTTGGGCTGCCTTGGCAGTTAAATTTTCAAATCTGATATTTCTATGCGGGATAGCGCATCCGCTACATGGCATAGGCATGCCAGTTTGTTCTTGTATCTCTTATGAAGATCTCGCAGTCCAGTATTCCTTTTTGCGCTTCATTATTTGTACCGTTTGAAAAATTTGTGTAGCAACTCGTGGTTTTCGAAGGAAATAAGTATATGTCCAAAGCTGTGATTATTGTGCTTTCGCGTGGTCAAAGTAAAGTGTGATCCAAAAAATTTCTTTTTATTCAGAAAAAAAGTAAGTAACATTGTCTTTACCCGTTTGGAATGAAAAATGTGTGTTCAAATTTTGATTTTACGGTAGAATGCCACTTGGAAGGCATTTGTCGGAGGAAGATCGCGGTCTGATCAAAGGGCTGGCCGAATCGGGCAAGAATGTTTCTTATATTGCCACCAGACTAAATCGGCATGGACACACATAGCAAACTTTCTTAAAATCCTGAAAATGTATGCGAGAATAAAGAGGAGCGGCAGACCCACGGATGCACGGTGCAAGAGGCAAATTTGGCGTCTAGCCGTTCAAAACAACAAGTCTTGCATGGAGATCAAAGGTTAACTGAAGCTTGATACATCCAAAATACGTATAAATCAAATTTTAAAGGAAAAACGAAACGGTTAGATATGCTTCCCGCGACTCTGTAGCGCGGATATTGAGCGTCACATAACCGCCCGACTAGGACTTGCTGAAAAATACAAATTTTGGTCACAGGTTTTTCACTAAAGTTATATTTTCGGACGTAAGAAAATGTAACTCTGACAGCCCTGACTCCTGCCAAAAAGTATTGGAGCGATAAAAGACAACCAAGATAGCACTGCCATAGGCAAAAACCACGGTGGAGGATCATTGATGGTTTAGGCTGGATTTGGGAATACTAGAAAGTCTCCAATCTGTTTTATACGAATCAGAACCAATGGAGAAATCTTTTTAGAGTTGTTAGAAACAGTACAGATTGAATTTGCTGGAAAACCTTTACGGGGATGAGTGGATCTTCCATTAAGACAACGCGCCAATCCATACGGCACGTAAAACAAACGACTTTTGGATGATAGGAGGATACCCTTTTTGCAGTGGCCAGCAATCAGCCCGGACCTAAGCCGAATAGTAGATCTTTTGGGGAATATTATCCAACAAAGTTTACATGGATGGAAGCCAGTTTGATACGGTAAATGACCTGAAAAGAGCATTGCTCCAGGAATGGCATCAAATTAACCCTAAAAATTCTCCAAAAATTTGGCAACGGAACGCATATATACTATTAAAAATTAATAAAAAATCTAAAAAATTATTTCATTACTATTTTGAATTTTCACTTATTATGGACATATACTTATTTCATATGAGCTTAAACTTTTTCACTAAATATTTAGCAAACCCAAAAGCTTATGAAAATAAAATTGTTATTTTGTTTGTTAATATGTACTTGTAATAGTTAAAAAAAAAAAGTCCAAAAAGATTATCTTTTGTTCTTAATATTTTTTTTTTTTTCAATAATATCAATGGACATATACTTCTTTCCCTGAGGTAGTTTTCTTTTCCCTGCTATGTACTCCACTACAAAATCATATTCTTCTAAATCTATCGCATTCATTTAATATAGACGACGGGATTTTCATTGGAAATAAGTATGTTAATGGGCGATGATCGAAATTTCGAATGCCAGAAATTTGGTACCGTATAGGAATGGTCTGAAATATATGATTTTACAACCACAGATTTCCCTGCATTGCTGAATTTAAAAAATAAACATTTGAAATGAAAATTAAAGAGAATTTAGTTGTTTATACTCAATATATCAAGTATTACTGCAGCGTTCGGTGTAGAAGGGGAGGTATTCGTTAGCATTGTAACATAAATTTAGGATCTTCAAAATTGGAACTAATCATCGGATAAGTATTAAGAAGTTATGCATAAGTATGTTCCTCTGGTTGGGAGGTTGGATTGGCGGGGGCCGGTGATGGTGCCCCGTTCCTGTGTGTCTGCTGCATCATGGGGGCTGGTTTTGGCCCTGGTTGTGGGTCTGAGGTTGTTATCTTTGGGGACGCCATATCATTGCAGATACAACAGCTAGACACGCACATTCAGAGCTTACCACTTCTCTTCCTCGAGACCGTGCTTGAAGAAAATGAGCACTGGAATGCTTTCGGTATTGATTTCGCGGTACTCCACCAAGGGAGACCATGCCATCGCAGTCCATGGACTGGTCGGTGAAGAACTGCAGCTCCTTGAAGCGGCACAAAATATCCTTCAGGTAGAGGGTGTACGACTTCTTGTCGCCGAAAGCGCAGCATTGGTTCAGCACCCTCGTCGACACCGGACTCCCACGTTGGTTTTTTTTGCCCTCATCGACATCCTCAGCAGATGCATTGGCGCTCTCAAATTTAATTTCGTCGCCAGTATGGCTGATCAGCTTTCCATACACCTTGTAGATAACATCATCCACCAGCTTTATTTTGTTGGTTTTGGCTAACATCTCGTCCTCGGTTGTGATATCCTTGTAGATTTTCATGTTGGCACGCGCTGTGTATATTATATATAGTGAATATTATATGTGTATCCGGCGATAAAACGCCACTGATACACATATAATACTAACAAGATCGCCATGTACTACGTTCCGAGGTTCGGGATTAATGATTGGTGTTTATTGAAATCAAACTTATATTTATACAAAAATCGTTGGGGCGAGTTGCCTCCATGCATGTGCTCTGTCTTGGGAAACAAAGCCCTGTTACATAAGTTTCCCACAGTCAACATGCAATATGAGGCGTCAGCTTTCGGTCAGCGGTGGTACCTGCCCAATGCCCGTTAATTAAGGTTCTCACGGTTTAGATGCAGACGCATCACTTTTGGGCAGCGACAATGACCGCCGCTGGAACTGCATCATATTGTAACTTGGCCTTGGGAGTGGTGCTTAAATTGATTAGGCCAAACACACTGCATGAATACACTACAATATATGTATGTATTTAGAGAATTAGAGGGGAAAGGGGGGCGACAGTGATTGCAGTAAACGTTAAACAAATATATAATTGTGCGTCCAAATAACGGTTCAATAGAGTCTAGTGTGGTTTTGTACATGCAATATGGGGTTATATATATTTATATATGTGCACTAATTACATGTTGCAAATCAACTCTAGTATATCATACGTCTGTGCCAAGAATTGAAAGCGAGGTGCAATTTTTCTGCACAAGACAATTTATGTGCATGTCGGAGACGGTAAAACTGTCTGCTCTTCCTTATCCATTGTCGCGTTTTTAGCGCAGTGAGTTGCGGTTGTCTTTCCTCAGGAAATCTGTGCACTAACCGAAAACCTCTCTTCTCGTTTTCTTCCTTTTTTGCTTACGCCACGCATGACACGGCATTGCATCAACCAAATGCTCTCCTTGGCAATTTCACCTTGATCTTGCTCTCTCTCTCAGAGGCCACCTACACACACAACCGCGCCACACTCGGATGAGACGACAATCTCTCGTTCTCAATCATCGCTCTCAGCAACAATGCGAACAGAAGGAAGAACGGGTACGCAATTGCGTTGTTTCTATTCTCCTTTATCTTCTCTCTTAGTAGCTCGTACTCTTCTGCGCAAACCCGCCCATTTGGTTATTCTCGTGATCAAACCACAGTTACAGACTCTTGCCGCACTCTTGCGACGCTTTGCACTTTCAGTGCCACGATCTCCTCAGATCCAATCTCCATCACACAATATCACCCATACTTGGCATGAACATTGTTGACGTTTTGCTTTTGACGTTTTCCACACCTCTCTTAGATGCGAGAACGAGTCCTACGACCAGTGTCCTTGTCACCACTGTCGTCTTTCTCAATACTTTCGTCAGACAACTGCTCATCCGGCAGCCTTCGCAAACTCTCATGCGAATACGTATACGTTCGCTTACTGGTCAATGATTTCAACAGGTATCGGTCACCTTTCAACAACTCCGCAACCACAAAAGGTCCTTTGAACTTAGGATCCAATTTTGTCTGATGCCGTTCTTCAACCTTGTGTTTTAGAATTTTGGCCTTATCTTTATCAATTCGCTTCTTTTCATACTTCGCATTATTTTCCATATTTTCTTTGGCCTGAACTCTTGCCTGCTTACAATCTATTTTAGCTTCACCACTAATAGGCAACAATCCCATTGGCCTAGCCTCTCTACCAATTAATAGTTCAAACGGGCTAAATCTCGTTACCCTGTTTGTCGTACAATTCATCAATAACTGAACTTCACATAGTGCATCCTGCCAGTAACGTTCACCTATCTCTATAGCGGTCAGCATACTTTTCATCGTGCTCATGACTCGTTCAACTTGGCCATTGGCCCTACTTGCACCTGTCGCTATCAAATGTAATTATATTTTGTGCATTGAGCAGAACTCTCGAAACCGTCCACCGGAGAAACTCCTGCCTTAATCAGCAATGATACGATTAGGTACCCCAAAAAGCGATATGGTTGACTTCAGAGCATTAATACAGTTTTCCGCATCCAAATTCAAAGAATGATACAGGTGAACAAATTTAGTGAACGCGTCAATTTGCACTATGACATATTCTTTGTAATCATTTTCACCACTCAGCTTTTTATAACCGATGCCCTGTCCCGACAACCCTTGGAGACGCTAGCCAGAATCAAAGAGTACGCAACAACTTGCCCCTGGCTCACACGACGGATTCAGCAAACCAAAGAAGAACCCGATAAATACCCCCACTACGTCTTCAAGAATGGAGAACTCTACGGGCATCTGGGCCACGGAGCCGACGATCACGACTACGTGTCATGGAAACTCTGTGTCCCAAAAGACCGACGCCAAAGAGTACTCAAGGAATCAGCCAACGGCAGGCCACCTCGGCATTCGGAAAACCATCACACGGATAACACAACGATACTATTGGCCCGGCCTATATCGAGATGTGCGGAAATACGTACGCAGCTGTTTGAGCTGCCAAAAGTTTAAGGCACTGCAACGCAAGCCCGTAGGTAGGATGCTTACCCGCGGGGCAGAGGAACCTTTCGCCACACTATGCGCCGACTTCGTAGGGCCACTTCCCCGATCAAAACGAGGGAACACCATGCTGCTGGTATTCTTCTTCGACACCTTCTCAAAATGGACCGAACTAGTGCCACTTAAGAAAGCTACCACAGCTAGCTTTTCGGGAACGCATTCTAAGTCACATTTGCGTTCCAAAACGATTCGTCTGTGACAATGGAACACAGTTCACCAACCGCTCGTTCCGCACGTTTATGCAAAAACAGACGGTGTGGATCTGCAACACACCGCACCGTATTGCCCCAGGAAAACCCTACGGAACGGGCCAATCGGACAGTGAAGACCATGATTGCACAATTCGTGGAGGACCATCAAAACACATGGGACGAACTCGTACCCGAAATATCACTAGCAATTAACTCCAGTGTCTCGGAAACAACTGGATTCAGCCCCGCCTTCTTGCTACACGGGAGAGAACCTCGCTTACCTGGAGCTTTGTACGACGAAGTTACACCAGGGACAGGAAGCCCTCCCAACACAGCCCACACTAAGGCAACCCGACTCAAAGAAGTATTCGCGATAGTGCGGAACAACATTCAGCGGGCGAGTCAAGAGCAATCCCGTCACTACAATCTCCGCCGCCGACAATGGCGCCCCACGGTGGTTCAACTAGTACTGATCAGACAACAACACCACCTCTCCAACGCAGCCGACGGTTTCGCTGCGAAATTGGCCCCAAAATATGATGGGCCATACAAAGTCAAAGATTTCGCGTCAACAAATATCGTCAAGTTGCAACAGCCCGGAAGCCGGAAACTGAAAGTCGCAAATATCAACGACCTGAAAGAATACCACGACACGTTGGACAGCGACTTTGCCGATCCAGCAAACGACACCAGCGGTCACATCGACCCCTTGGCGACGACAAACCACCACCAACAGTAGAAGCTCCAGAACACGTTGGACAACGACTTTGCCGATCCAGCAAACAACACCGACAAGCGCATCGACCCCCCTGACGACGGCAAACCACCAGCAGCGGAAACGTCGCTGCACGTGGAGCAACAAATTTTGCCGATCCAGCAAACAACACCGACAAGCGCATCGACCCCCCCTGACGACGGCAAACCACCAGCAGTCGAAACTCCAAAACACGTTGGCTTAAAATAATGCCGACCCAGCAAACAACACCGGCAAGCGCATCGACCCCCCTGACGACGGCAAACCACCAGCAACGAAAACGTCGCTGCACGTGGAGCAACAAATTTCGCCGACCCAGCAAACAACAACGGTGGTGCTGCTAACCCACGACCCAGGGAAAACGCCGATAGCAGCAAAAAGAACATACGATACGATGGGGCCAAAGGCCGACGCCAACTAGGGAACACCTACGGCCACCCTATATATAGCGTAGACCTTGAGCTATAGCTATCAGAACACTACCACCTAACAACGGAGAAACAGTGCCATCATAAATCCTACTAGCCGCCACAGCATCAAAACAAACGCTTCCAACCAACGAACCGTCTTGTCCGCACGCTGCCCAAAGTCTACATCCAACTACATCCAGCCATGCAACCCGCCAGCCGCCCAGAAGACCAGTCCAGACTGACCGCGCTAGTGATCCTTCTGGCCCTGACAACCACCGCGAGGGCAACCATGATGAAAGTAAGCGACTACTCAAGTGCCCACTACATCCCTATCGTCGATGGCGACGTCGTCCTATGGGAAAAGTACGGCTATCTACAACACACCACCAACGTCACCTCCTACGCGGCCTACGTCGCTCAAGCCGAGCAAGTCACCGCGCGGTTTACCACTGACAGAGTAGCCCCCATCTTCGCTACGGACTTGGAGCATATCAGGACGTTGGTGGCCACTCTGGAGATACACCACCTTGACACTCGCAGTCTCAACATCTTGGGCAGCGCCCTTAAAGTCGTGCCGGGACGCCAGATTTTGAGGATTGGGAACAGCTACGTTTCAAACAGGGCCAATTGATAGAGTCAGAGGCCAAACAGATCCAGCTCAATTCACGGATGCAGACCCGGCTCAATGAGCTGACGGAATATATGAACAACCTGGTCAGATCCGGAAATACGGAACGGGTGCAGCTGGTCGAAACCATCTTGGCGAAGAATAGGATCATCATCAACGACATTCAACATCTCATCTTAGGTCTAACCCTGGCCAAAATCAGTATCATCAGCCCCACTCTACTGGACGGCGCGGATATTCAGGAATTAAACGACCAGCGACTTACCAACCTCCGCTTGGTGGAACTACTGGCGGTATCCAAGGTCAACGTTTTTCAAAACCGCGACCTACTCACGTTTTTGGTGAAATTCCCAAAACCCACCTATCTCTGCAAAAAGATGACAATATTCCCCGGTCCAACACCAACACACAATCTTGGACCTCGGCGATGGGAAAACAGTGGCCGGACGGATCCTCAGCATCACGGAGTGCGAGACAACCATCGCTACCTTCTGCAAGGAACACCCAAAGCCTACTTGCGCCCAACAACTGGTGGCTGGAACGGTCGCCCACTGCGGCACCCTACCTGGGCACCTGGCCGCCGTCACCCCCGTGGATCATGGAACGCTAATCATCAATGACGCTAACATGACAGTCACAGATAAGGCGGGCGACACCCAACACCTTAGTGGCACCTACCTCGTCACGTATGGCAAACGGGTCTATTTTCTGAACGGGACCTGGTATGTCAACCAGCTGGGCGCCTCCAAGAAAAGGCAGCGGTCTCGGCCATGCCGAAGCTTAACATCACAGGCCATGAGGAGAAGTTGAGTCTGCCTTTCCTACGGGAACTCAGCTTGGGTAACCTCAGGCATATCGACCGCCTAACAGCCAGTCACGGCAACTCGCACTGGATCACTGAAGGCGTCGCCCTCACTCTGGCGATCAGTGTCTGCTGGTTAGGTTGGCGCCGAAGAACCCGAGAGCCGACCACAAACCCTGCGCACTGCGATGTCGAAGCGGGCACGAACTGCAACAACGAAACATCCGCCCCAATCAACCCGGACCCAACACCTTTAAAGAGGAAATGACAACGTGCTGACCAGGCACACACGCTGCCAAAACGACCGGAAGCACACCAAACAGGCAAATCGCCCGCCGCAACCAAGCTCCAATAAAACGGAAAAAAGAGTGCTGACCCAGGTCTAGGCCACGATGCCAGCAAGTATCCAAAAGCCCTAAACCGAGGTATCGTGGTCAGAAGCCACCAGCAAACCATCACTCCAAGCTAAGACGCCACCAAAGGAAGACAAACCAGAAAAGAAGAAAAAAACCCCAATGAACAACCAACAAGTGATCCTCATTGACTCCTCCGACGAGGAGTCACGACCCACCAGTGGCACCAGCCTGGCCTGGTCAAGCGGACCCGACATCATTTCCGCCAGCATTCCCGACAACAACAACTCCAGGGATTCCTCGCCCCCAAGCTCAATGGGCCGGAGCGAGGACAGGTCCACCTATCCTCCAGAGAACGACGCGGCCACCTGGCCCCTCGAGGAGGACTCGAGGAGCCCACCACCACGGCACTCCCGGTTCACCTGGGAAAACCTGTGGTCCCCACCACCAGCATCGGCCACCGCACCTACACCAGGGGAATCGACGAAGCGACCAATTCTGACGACGAAGGGTTCCCCACCACCACGGACCCCTTCATACTCCCCACGGTCGTCCTGGACGCGGAACACGCCCACACGGACAGCAACGGATCGGAAGCCACTGGGCCAGGCTCCACCACACCAGCACCCTCGAGTCCTCCGACGACGAGCCTCGGTCGCCGAGGAACCAGTGCTCAACAACGGACAACGAACTACAAAATAGTTGAACGTGAAGACACCCAACATGGGGATTCGGACGACCAAGATCCGGGTCAGGATCGAGGATACCTTCACCATCCCCGACCCGAAGCGACGCCGAAGGGATGCCGCGGACCCTCCACACACACCACAGGAGTAACTAAAAGCGACCAATTGCAACCCCACCCGGAAGAAAGGGGGGTGTGTAACGAACCGTTACATTCGTATACATATTCATTCTAATAGCACTAAGTTACTTTGCATTCATATACATATTCGTACTAATAGCACTAAGTTACATTGTCATATATAATCCAACAACACAAACACCATACACCGGACATTTACAGTCCCACGCGCCGCTCGATTCATGCAGAATCGACACACGCGCCACAGTCTCCTCCCTCCCCCCGAGTTACACAACTCCACGCAGGTCATTCCTCGGTACGACCGAGCCAATGACCACAGCCTCGACTCAGCTCATTTCTCGGTGCATCCGAGGCAATGACCGTGTCGGTGGCACGCGTGGAGAACTCGACACCAACTAAAGCAACCCAGACTTGCGGACTCAGCACTAGAACTCGGCCTTAATAGGCCGGGCCCGCGATCAATCAGGGCAGTCCATCGCGCTTGTAGATCCAGCCGATGCTGACGCCTGGATTGGCGATTTGCTCGCTGGTGTGGAAATCAATGCTCTCGTCGTCTTCGTAGGCTTCCATGGTGATTGGACAGGGTTTTCCTCGGTGTTGTTTTGGGCACTTTTCACTGTTTTAGCACTTGGTCACTGCGTATACTTTCTCGGTGGCACTCGCGACTGGATTCGGGTGGGTGCGCGGATTTGGTTTTGTACAGGACTTGTGTTCTGTGGTTAGGTCTACTATTCTTTCTCGGTGGCCGTGCGTCTTTAATCCACGTAGCCCCGTGTTAAGGTTTTCTCTTTAAGTTTCCTTAACGAACGAGTCTGGCAGCAAAGCTCAGACGGAGGAGCGGCAATCTGGAGCTGTGGCCCACAACCAGGCCAGCTCACGCACAGATTATCCAGAGTGGGCTATGTGAGGGCTAAATATAATGGCATGTTTTTATATAACTGCTACATAGCACCACGATTTACCCAACAACAGTTTGAGGACATTATCAACAGCACGCCAACGACGCCCGAAACAAATCGCCGGTCCTTATAGCGAGCGACTTCAACGCCTGGGCAACGACTTGGGGCAGCAACAAGAACACTCTTCGCGGGACATCGCTCCTAGATGAGTTTGCCAGCCTCAACATCTGGCTCCTCAATAAAGGCAGCACACCAACTTACAGCAAAGCAGGAAGATTGACGCCACTCGAAGTGGCATGTGCTAAGGGCATATACCCACAGCGACCATCTCGCTGTGGTGACGGACTTCACCGCATCAAGGAATTCTTTAAGAACACAAAACGCACACTGTACTGGGTACAAAGGAAAAGCCTCAACAGAACCACGCTCCTCTCAGCAGCTGAAGGACTGAGCGCGCCGCCGGGGATGCCGAAGCATCCGCGATAGCCATCACCAGGACCGTCAAAGCGGCTTGTGATGCAGCCATGGAGGTGAAGAAGATCGGAGGAAGCAGGCACCGCCCCGTACTATGGTGGAATGAGCACATTGCCAAGGCTAGGGAGTGTTGCGCAGCCAGACGTGCTTACCAGCGCTCTCGAGGAACGGTCCGATTCGACAGCAATGGGACAGAATTCGCGGCCAAAAGGATATCGTTGAAAGATGCCATCAGAAGCAGCAAGAGTGAGTGCTTTAAAGAGCTCTGCGATGCGGCTGATGCTGAACCTTTCGGCGGGGCATACAAGCTGGTCATGGGAGGCTAAGCAGACAACCTATGCCCAAGTGCCCTGAGCAGCTGAAAGGTATAGTTGACACCCTCTTCCCTTGGCAACCTCCCTGACAAGAGAAAGCCAGTGTGGAAGATGCGAGGCAGATCCACACCACCAACACCATCACCGCCAGAGAGGTACTGGAGGTCACGAGCAAGCTCAAGACGCGAAAAGCGCCGGGGCCTGATGGAGTCTAAAAGCTCTAAAATGCATTATCAGAGCCCATCCTGACGCTTTTGCAGCATGTACAGCCAGTGCCTAGCGGAGCGGACAGTCCCACGGTCATGGAAACAGCAGAGACTCGTGCTGATACCCAAGCCAGGCAAAGAGCTCAGCGACCCATCTGCATACCGGCCGCTATGCATGCTGGACGCCATGGGCAAGGTCTTGCAGAGGATAGTCTGCAACCGTCTGGAGACGGAACTGGCAGAGCGCCACGGCCTCTCCGACCTGCAATTCAGCTTTCGGAAGCAGAGGAGCACCACAGACGCCGTTCTGATGGTAACATATATAGCTAGGGAAGCCATGGCAGGAACGCGATGGGCCGGAGGGGCCAAAAAGTACTGCCTAATATGCGCACTAGACGTGCGAAACGCTTTCAACTCGGCCAGCTGGAGGAGCATTCTGGAGGCCCTGAGCAGGAGGGGCATTCCCGAGCAACTCATACGGGCGCTGCGAAGCTACTTCACGGACCGTGTCCTGATCTACGACACGGAAGAAGGAGCAAAGCAGCACAACATTACCGGGGCGTTCCACAAGGCTCGGTCCTAGGGCCGATACTGTGAAATGTTATGTATGACGACATCCTGCGGCTCACATTACCGGAAAGCTGCACACTGGTGGGCTTCGCCGACGACATCGCACTGGTGACAGTGGCGAAACATATTCGAGATGCGGAAGAAAAAGAGCAGCGCTGCAATCGAGGAGATAATGTCCTGGCTTGCAACGAACGGGCTGTCCCTAGCGGAAAAGAAAACGGAGGCTGTTCTAATGAGCAGCAGAAAGAAGGTCGAGCTGGCACTCGTGAGAGTCGGCAGCACTGTCATCGTGACCAAGCCGGCACTGAAGTACCTAGGGGTAATGCTGGACCAAAGGTTGAGCTTCAAGGCCCATCTGGAACACGCTAGCGCAAAAGCAGCCACAGCAACAGCGGCCATCAGTAGGATGATGGCAAATACAGGAGGACCGCGGCAGCGCAGCAGACAGCTCGTCGTCGGTGTGGTCACATCCATAATACTATATGGATCAGCGGTGTGGGAGCCAGCAATGAGGGTTCCCACGTACAGCAGAGACTGCAGGAGTGCCTACCGGCGCTGTGCTCTAAGGGCTACATGCGGCTTCCGGACGGTGTCGGAAGACGCCGCACTGGTTGTCCCGCTGGATCTCCTGGCGGATGAACGACGGAGCGGGCTGGAAGTAGCCAGCAAGCGGCGAGAGGGGCACCATAGCCCGGTGGCAAAGGCGATGGGATCAAGCACCAAAAGGGAGGTGGACGAGACGGCTCATCCCCCAGCTCAAACCGTGGCTGCAAAGAAGGCAAGAACAGGTGGACCATTACTTGTCCCAACTACTGACGGGGCATGGCTGCTTTAAGCAGTACCTCCACAGGTTTAAAAATGCAAACGATCCGTACTGCAGCTACTGCGGGTCAGGAGTTAGAGAGGATGCGGAGCACATCTTCTTTATATGCCCCCGCTTCTCGCAAGAGCGAGAGAGGCTAGGGGAGACGCTCGCAGGAGTCAACGCGGACACCCTGATTGAGAAGATGCTAGCCGATGAGCAGGCATGGAGCGCAGTTGCCATCATGGCAGCAGCAACTCTCATGAGCTGCGAAGGCTGGAGCCTTCGAAGCCGGTCCGGCTAACTCCAAAGAAGACCCCACAGTCCGCACCGCGAAGTAATGCCTAGCGGCAGTCCCGCGGCTACGGTACCACCCATCCACATCCTATTTATCTTACCCAAACCAACAACACACTTTTTTTTTTTTCGTATGTTTTTCTCTATTGTGGCTTTATTAATGATCCGATCTAATTCAGATTTGTGCTGATAGATATGGTCTTTCTCCATGATTCTGCATTTTTCGTTTTCTGCTATCTTCAAAATTGTAAACGCCACGGATGTGCGTTCTTTTTGGGTGCGGAAGTGGGCGGGCGAAATTTTGAAACTCCTTTGTTGGAGTGAGATATCACATCAGTGTGGAAACAAAATTTGGTTTCTGTAGCTCTTATAGCCTCCGAGCAATGGGCGTTAAACAAGACGGGCGGACAGACAGATATGGCTATATCGACTCGGCTATTGATGCTGATCAAGAATATATATACTTTATGAGGTCGGAAACGATTCCTTCTCTATGTTACACACATCCACTTTTGGTCGATTAACAATTAACAAAAACGCCATCAGACGTGGAATAACAAAACGCAACTCGAACAGCTAAGTAATTTTGTCTATTAATGAATGGTTGAAAATATAAGTTTTGAAAAGTTTATTTAACATCGCGACCAAGACGATCGAATCTTTCCCAACAAGGCCGTATTGCAAGAAGGATACGAAACACTGCACACGAAAGGACTGAAGAAGAGCAAGAAATTGCACGTGAACAGCGCTTCGTTAGTATGGTTCGACTTCGTGCTTCTCGATCACAAAAAGCAAATTGAGGCATCCCGTGAAACGGCTCGGTTGGCAATGCAAAATCGTCGAGCGAACAACAGAGCTCAACAAATAGATAATTTGCGACGCAGAGATTTGAAATGAGCAGCGTTTCGATACGATTGCAGCAATGATTACAGCTTGCATCCTAGCGTTGGCATTGGGCAAATGAACGTTCTTTGCGAGTATTGTGCATTAATATTGTGTATTGTGCATTAAAGTTTTCCGGAGAAACGCCCGGACTATGATACCTTACTGGTAAAGTGAAATTGCCATTGTTGACTCCGCTACCTGAGCCATTGTATTCCGTAGTAATCATGCTTCGAAACATAAACTGTGCAACGGTACGCGTTTGGTGGTTAGAAAATTGATGAACAATGTAATTTACGCGACGATACTGAAAGGAAAATTCAAAGGTGAAGAAGTTCTCATTCCGAGGATCCCGATGATCCCAACCGATATGCCGTTTGAATTTAAAAGACTTCAATTTCCGATCCGTTTTGCAGTTGTTCATGTTCACGTGTCGGAAGTCCATCAGCGTTTTTTTGTTTTTGCGCCTGATGTTAAAACAAACGAGAAAGAACGTACGGAGCGGAACGTACTCTACTTTTATACCCGTACTCAGTCTGTACACATGTGATTTATGTGGAATCTTCAAATGTTTTATCAGTTTTTACATTTTACATCTTACATTTTTTTGCTGCATCTGTCATCTACATCTACATCAGTTCTCACAACAACACACGTACACTGCACGAGGCAGAGTCTGTGAGCGTAAGTGTGTGTGTGAGAAAATCAGTAGCAGCCGCTGCAGCGGTGCTGCCATCAACCCTAATAAAAATGTATATTTTGTTGCGGGGGGCAACCCCCGGAAGGGCACTCGCTGCTGAAAATTAATTTGATCATTGTGGCTACAATAATGATCCGATCTTAACCAAATTCGGGAATCTGGTAGATATGGTCATTTTCTACGATACTGCATTTTTGTTTTTTTTTCCATCTTAAAAATTGTGGATTTTCGTGTTTTGGGTGGGCGGAAGGGGGCGGGGCGAAATTTTGAAATACACTTGTTCAGGTTTGGTATCACAGGAGTCTTGGAAAAAAAGTTTGGTTGCTCTAGCTCTTATAGTCTCTGAGATCGAGGCGCTCATTTGTAAAAAAAACCAAATCGATTCGATTTTGTGTGAGTGCGCAAGAGAGGGAGCGAAGTTTTTTCGTATGTTTTTCTCTATTGTGGCTATATTAATGATCCGATCCGATTCAGATTTGGACCTCTGATAGATAGGTTTTTTCTCTATGATTCTGCATTTTTCGTTTTTTGTTATATTCAAAATTGTGGACGCCACAGATGTGCGCCCTTTGTGGGGACGGAAGTGGGCAGGGCAAAATTCTAAAACACTTTTCTAGGAGTGAGATATCACATCAGTGTGGAAACAAAATTTGGTTTCTATAGCTCTTATAGCGTCCGAGCAATGGGCGATAAACAAGACGGACGGACGGACAGACGGACGGACAGACAGGGCTATATCGACTCGACTATTGATGCTGATTAAGAATATATAAACATTATAGGGTCGGAAATTATTCCTTCTCTATGTTACACACATCCACTTTTACCACAAATACAATATAACCCTTTACTCTTCGAGTACGGGTATAAAAATACAATATACCCTTTTACTCTTCGAGTACAGGTATAAAAATTTCGTGCATCACAAGGTACTTAAGTGAAGAGAAATAAAATAAATAAATAAAATAAACAAAATAAATTAATAACAACAAAACAACACAGCTGAACGGTTGGCGGCTATCTTCTGAAAATTCATTTCATAATTGTGGCTACAATAATGATCCGATCTGAACCATTTTCGGCAATCTGGTAGATATTATTATTCTCTACGATACTGCTTTTTTCGTTTTTTTCTATCTTAAAATTGTGAACTTTTGTTGGGGCGGAAGTGGGCGGGGCGAAATTTTGAAATACATTTGTAGGATTGAGATATCACATCAGCCTGAAAAAAACATTTGGGTGCTCTAGCTCTTATAGCCTTCAAGCAATGGGAGACAAACAAGACGGACAGGCGGACGGACAGACATGGCTATATCGGCTTGGCTATTGATGCTGATCAAGAATATATATATATACTTTATGGGGTCGGAAATTGTTCCTTCTCTATGTTACACACATCCACTTTTACTACAAGGACAATAAACCCTTTTACTCTTCGAGTGCGGGTATAAAAAAAAATGTAAAATGTAAAAACTGATAAAACATTTGAAAATTCCACATAAATCAAACCGACTGAGTACGGGATAAAAGTAGTGTCGCGTTAACGGCGACACCACACGTTCTTTCTTGATATAAGATAGGCTCGAGAGATTTTTAGATGTACCCTAAAACAACGAGAGTCTTTTAGGGAAAGCTTTTAAATGGAGAGGTCCTGTTTAATGTTTTGGTTAATCCTTTGCAAATGCGTATTAAGCTCCTCTCCTGAGTACCGAACAGTTTATCTGCCTGTCAGCCAACAGCGTCTGCAAAATCCTGCATGAGTTTTGCCCAGCATTCATAAGCGAATTCTCTTTTTTTGGACGTTGATATCCAATGAGTGCACCATCAAGTGGCCCTTGAGACAGCAAACCGAAGACTGTTACGCGCGGATCCCAAGCCAACCAACCGAGGGAACCGTATAAAAAAGAAGACCTACCAACAATGGAGAACGGAGCGACTAGTGTGGTTCGGAGTTTTCATGGAAAAGAAAATTTAAGGGACACATACCGGACAGAGAGGAATGCATGCGTAACGTTGCCCTTGGGCAGAACGTGCTCTCCATCTTCACTGACAGGTGTAGTGTATTCATGCAGTTTGTTTGGCCTAATCAATTTAAGCACCACTCTAAAAGTCAAATTGCAATATGATGCAGTTCCAGCGGCGGTCATTGTCGCTGCCCAAAAGTGATGCATCTGCATCCAGACCGTGAGAACCTTGAGCAACGGCACTGTGCAGATACCGCTGACCGAAATCTGACGCCTCTGATTGCATGTTGACTGTGGGAAGCTTACGCAACGGGGCTTTGTTTCCCATGCCAAGACACCTGCATAGAGGCAACTCGCCCCAACGATTTTTGTATAAATATAAGTTTGATTTCAATAAACGTCAATTATTAATCCAGAACCGCTCAACATATTACTTGGCGATTATGCCAGTATTATATGTGTAGCAGTGGCGTTCTATTGCCGGATACACACATATATATAATATAATACATTATAATACACAGCGCGTGCCAACATGAAAGTCTACTAAGATATCATTACCGGGGACGAGATGTCGCCAACACCTACAAAATGAAGCTGGTGAATGATGATATCTACAAGGGGTATGGAAAACTGAACAGCCATACTGGCGACGAAATGAATCTCGAGGGTGCCAATGCATCTGCCGAGATGAGGGCAAGGAAACCAACGTGGAGTCCGGTGTCGACGAGGTGCTGAACCATCGTATGGTTGAATGATTCGCTTTCGGCGACAAGAAGTCGTACATCCTCTACCTGAAGGATATTTTTTGCCGCTTCAAGGAGCTGCAGTTCTTCACCGACGAATCCATGGACTGCGACGGCATGGTCTTCTTGGAGGAGTACTGCGAATTCGATACCCAAAGCATTCCAGTGCTCATTTTCTTCAAGCACGGTCTCGAGGAAGAGAACTGCTAAGCTCTGAATGTGCGCGTCTAGCTGTTGTATCTGCACGGTATGGCGCGCGTCCCCAAAGATGACAACCTCAGACCCACATCCACGGCCACAAAAAGCCATGATGCAGCATACACACAGGAAAGGAGCACCATTACCGGCCACCGCCTTCCGCAACCAGAGGAACATAATCATGCATATCTTCTTAATACTTATCCGATAATTAGTTCAAATTTTTGAAATTCCTAAATTTATGTGACATTGTCAACGAATACCTCCCCCTTGTACACCGAACGCTGCAATATTATATGATATATTGAATACAAACAATTAAATTCTCTTAATTTTCATTTAAAATGTTTATTGTTTAAATGCAGCAACGCAGGCAAATTTGTGGTTATAGAAAAAAAAAAAAATAATAATAATAAAATAAAAAATCACATATTTCAGACCATACCTATACGGTACCAAATTTCTGGTAAAAACCGATAATCGGTTATGTAGCGCATGCGCTTGTGAGGACCTACCTCAGGCTGAGGTAGGCTCAGTCCGTACCTCTACAAGGGATTTGTAGATTGCTGGAACTTTGGGGCGAGGGCTTGGCCGTGAGACTGAAAGAAGAGCTCCTGTGGCGTTATGTCACCGTGTGGTGGTAGTGGTGGGGGGAATTGGGGGGAATGGTGGGTTACGCTGACGATCGATTTCTTTGGTTGAAAAATGGTATTTATTAGTACTTAATGTCTGGTGTCTTAGGTCTCGTGTGTGTGGGGGGGACCGGTGAAGTGTCGATGTTGACTTTGGGCGAACTGCCGATACTGTTGGCTGATAGACTGCCGATGTACTGCCGATACCGTTGACTGATAGACTGCTCCGATTGATCGGCGGCTCGCGCTTTTTAAAGCCGGCACCTGGTGCGTGGGGCTGCTGAGCCCGCAGTTCCGTCTTAAAACTTGGAAGTGCTTGGTGTGGGGTTTTTGACAAATGGGTTAAGGTGTGGGAATGAGTTTTGGGTCAGTGTCGTGTGAATGAGTTTTGGGTCGAGGTGTGGAGAGTGAGTTTTGTTGACATTCTTCCGGGTGGGTGAAAGGCGGTGGTCGTTGGTTCGGTGGCGTCGGAATTTCTGCAGCTATAGATGGTTTGCATTCGGCAGTGAATCAGTCGTGGTATTCTTTTAGGTCGTTGATGTTCGCAACTTTTGTTTTCGACTGCCGGGGTGTTGTAACTTTACGATATTGGCTGAGGAAAAGCTTTTGACCTTGAATACTTGAATACTCATACTTTGGGGCCAATTTTGCCGCGAAGCCGTCGACTGCACCACGTGGCGCCATTGTCGGCTGCGGAGATTGTAGTGACGTGATCGTTCTTGACTCGCCCGCTGCTTGTTGTTCCGAACTATCGCGAATACTTCTTTGAGTCGGCTTGCTTTAGTGTGGGCTGTGTCCGGAGGGCTTCCTGTTCCTGGTGTGACTTCGTCGTATAGTGCTCCAGGTAGGCGAGGTTCTCTTCCGGGTAGTAGGAAGACGGGGCTGAAACCAGTTGGTTCAGAGACACTTGAATTGATTGTCAGTGATATCTCTGCTATCAGTTCATCCCATGTGTTGTGGTGGTCCTCCACAAATTATGCAATCATGGTCTTCACCGTCCGATTGGCCCGTTCCGTAGGATTTTCTTGGGGGTACGGTACGGTGTGTTGCAGATCCACGCCGGCTGTTTTCAGAAACGTGTGAAACGAGCGGCTGGTGAACTGCGTTCTGTTGTGGCAGACGAATCGTTACGGTACGCCAAAGTGGCTGAGAATGCGTTCTCGAAAAGCTAGCTCCAGTGGGGAAGGAGAGAAGGTGTCAAAAAATACCAGTAGCATGGGGTTTCCTCGTTTTGATCGGGGCAGTGGTCCAATTAAGTGCGCGCATAATGTGGCATATGGTTCCCCTGCCCGCGGGTGAGCATTCTACCCACGTGCTTGTGCTGCAGTGCCTTGAACTTTTGGCAGCTCAAGCAGCTGCGTACGTACTTCCTCACATGTCGATATAGGCCGGGCCAATAATATCGCTGTGCGATCCGTGTGATGGTCTTCCGAATGCCGAGGTGATCGTGATCGTCGGCTCCGTGGCCCAGATGCCTGTAGAGTTCTCCGTTCTCGAAGACGTAGTCTGGGTATTTATCGGGTTCTTCTTTGGTTTGCTGAATCCTTCGTGTGAGACAGGGGGCAAGTTGTTGCGTCTCTTTGATCCTTGCTAGCGTTTCCAATGGTTGTCGGGACAAGGCGTCGGCAACCACGTTTTGTTTTTCTGCTCTATAGTGGACGTCGTACTGATACTGTTGGAGATGTTCGGCTATAACGTCGAATCGCTGATCACGTGACTATGATATTTGATCCGGCTTTGGAAAAAGGTGCACTTTTCCGCGTTTATCCGCAGGTTCGCCGTAGGACCAGGAGTGTGTTTTGGACGTCTCGTTGATCGAGCTTGATGTGCGCCAGTAGAACTTGTGTGATCTCTGACTGAGCCGTCAGCCAGGCGTATGCGGACGCATACATCTTGCAGGTTGGAGTTGTTGTCAGTTGTTGTTCGGCCAGGTTGGCACTGACGAAACTTCGGGATGCCCCGGTGTCGATAGTGGCCTCTGTTGTTTGTCCTCCGATTGTCACCATCGCCACAATCCGCGATTGCTTAGTCGCGTGTCTCGGGAGGCGTCGTTTTCGGCTGATCCCGTGTCAGTCGGGGACGCGCGTCGTTTCCCCGAAGTGTATTTGGCAGCAGCAGTCGATGGTCCGAGTGCCGCGTTTTCCACATTCCCAGCAGAATAGGATCGACGGGTGGGTGCAGTCGTAGGTGGCGTGTCCATCTTGACCACACCGGCGACAGGCTGCGCGTGGATTGGCAATGGGCGTGGTGATCATCCGATGTGCGACGTCCTGGTTCGTCGCACTGGTTGGATTTGACGACTGTCTCCGCGGTGTGTCTGCTGAGTCCCAATGGGGTCCCCAAAATGGCGTCCGGTAGGAGTCATCTTTTCTTCGGTCTGGGCGCCTTTACGGACTGGTGTGTCTTGGTGAGCTTCGGATGGGTGCGGGGGAGTTGCCTCATGTTTCCGCTCGTGAATGATCTCGTACTCTGCGGCTAACCGTGTCAGCTGTGACAAGCTTTCCAATTCGTCTCATCGCACGTAAAGCTTGAGTCCTGTCAAGGCGTTGTCGTAGATTCTGTACAGCTTCTTAACTGGGTCGTACCCAGCATGGTGCATGAGTAGCTGTATCTCGATGAGGTAATCTTTTAACGGTTCTCCCACCGCTTGCTTGCGGCCCCGGATCTGGTCGTCCAATTGTACGAAGTACCGGGCTGGCAGGAAATACGACAGAAACTCCTGGCGGAAGTATCCCCTGGAGCTACATTGTTGTTGGCTGGTACGGTACCAACGGCTAGCTCGGTCGTGAGTAGCTCGGCCATGGCCCGAGGCAGCTGGTTGATGTCCACTCCATACGAGAGTGCGCGTTCCTCGAGTAGTTCCAGAAACGATATTGGGTCATTCTGTCCGCTGAACTGGATGCCCTATCCGCGGTCCGCTGTGCGTCGATGTGGTTGTAGTCGGACCCGTCTTTGTGTGCGTCGATCGCTGTCACAATTCTCTGAGTGGGCGAGCGGCAAGTTTCCGTAGTTGGCGGCCTGGGGAAATCGGCGGCCGTTACGACTGGTGGTCGGGGCACGTTCTCAGTGATTGTGGGGACTTGTAAGCTGGCTTTTGGGTTTTGTCTGTGCGTGTCTGCTGGTCCCGGGGTGGTGGACAGCGGGGACTTGAAGCGTCCGGCTGGTCTGGCGTATTGTCACTCAAGTTCTACCAGGCGAATCCAAGTACTCGGCGGAAGTGGTCCGGCGACTAGTAAGGCAAAGTTCTTACGCATCTCGTCGACAGTTCCTTCGCTGCTGAACCCAAACTCCTTGGCGAAGGCCTTTAGATCCCCTCGACAGCGCTTGTAAATCCAGCCGATGCCGACGCCTAGATTGGCGGTGTTCTCTCCGGTGTGGAGTTCGCTGTGGTGTTTTTGGGCACTTGATCACTGTTTTTCGGAACTCGGGCAAAGCGTATACTTTACGGTGGCACTCGCGACTGGATTCGCGTGTTCTGTTATTAGCTCTGTTCCTCTCTTTGGAGGCCGTGGGTCTTTAATACACGCAGCCCCGTGTTAATTTTTTTCTTGAACTTTCCTTAAAGTTACCAAAAATCCCCTGCTCGGGCGCCACTTGTGAGGACCTATCTCAGATTGCTGGAACTTTGGGGCGAGGGCTGGCTGATAGGGCTGGCTTGGTTGATAGACTGTCCCGATTGATCGGCGTCTCGCGCTATTCAAAGCCGGCACTTGGTGTGTGGGGCTGCTGAGTCCGCGTTTCCGTCTTAAAACTAGGAAGGTGTGGGAATGAGTTTTGGGTTGAGGTGTGGAGAGTGAGTTTTGTTGACTATGCAGGCTGAGGTTTGTGGACGCCCTTTGCTGATTTTGCATCGCGGAAATTGAAATTGTATTGTTCTAATTTCGTTCTTAGGTGTAGTGTTTCTTTTGCACTAATGAATGTATGTGAAGGGGTGTAATGTATCTTAATGTATCGGGCCATGGTCCATTGTCCGTTACACGCTATCCCGCATGGAATTATCGGACTTGAAAATGTAGCTGCCAAGGCAGCCCAAATACATAAAGTAACAACAAGGTCAGAAGCCAAAAAGTAACAACAAAAACACTCTTAATACGAGTATTAAAGAAGGTCTAAGGTCCCAAAAACATATGAAGCGCTATTTAAAAAAGAAGTAAAACATCATGAAGAGCTCATTCTGACCCTTCCGAATTTACTAATCCAAAAGGGAAAACGAATTTGTAGCGAATTTACAGTGAATGACCTGATAATTAACGAGAAAATTGACTCAGGATAATTCTTCAAGAGGCTTATTTTAGATGCCGGTAATCCAGGCGTCACTAAATTACAACTGTCCTTAGAAGACAAAATGTTTAAATATACCCGGGTAGATCAATCTAAAGAAATTGGAAATAAAAACCTTATAGACATAAAAATTGCGTTAACGCCAAAAAAAACATACCTACAAAACAAAAAATCAATCGATAAAATATTTAAAAAATTCCACGATGATCCCATTACTGGATGCCACCAGGGAGTCAATCGTACTTACAAAACAAGATTAGACAAAAATACAACTGAAAAGTAGAAAAAGTTTCACAAGAGGGAAAAAAGTATATCAAACACTGTGAAAATGGTTGAGGAACAAAACTCCAAAACACAAAAAAGAAGAAAAGCATTTAATACGGTTCAGATCGACACAATAGAACCCCTACTAAGGTCAGAAAATAATAATGAATAAGCCGTTACGATCCTATGCGATTTGAAATAAATAAATATCTTATTACAGTTCCGATCCCTAGCAAGCATGCTAAAGTCGTAGCCAGTAGTATCTTTTAATAACTTTATTCTTATCTATTGTCCTATGAGGACGCTTATAACGGATATGGGTACAGAATATAAACATAGAACATCGACAGCCCATCACTTTCAGACACTCGTTTGCAGTAGAAGCTGCGTACGTACTTCCTCACATGTCGATATAGGCCGGGCCAATAATATCGCTGTGCGATCCGTGTGATGGTCTTCCGAATGCCGAGGTGATCGTGATCGTCGGCTCCGTGGCCCAGATGCCTGTAGAGTTCTCCGTTCTCGAAGACGTAGTCTGGGTATTTATCGGGTTCTTCTTTGGTTTGCTGAATCCTTCGTGTGAGACAGGGGCAAGTTGTTGCGTCCTCTTTGATCCTTGCTAGCGTTTCCAATGGTTGTCGGGACAAGGCGTCGGCAACCACGTTTTGTTTTTCTGCTCTATAGTGGACGTCGTACTGATACTATTGGAGATGTTCGGCTATAACGTCGAATCGCTGATCACGTGACTAAGATATTTGATCCGGCTTTGGAAAAAGGTGCACTTTTCCGCGTTTATCCGCTGGTTCGCTTTTCGAAGGCGAAACAGGACTATCTCCAGGTTGTGTCGGTGGTCCTCGAAGTCTCGTCCGACAACAAAAATGTCGTCTTGATATGCGAATGCGTAGGGTTCCATGACAGCACCAATCACGGTATCGAGGGCCCGTTGGAATGTTGCTAGTGCAGAATGTAATCCGAAGGGCATCACCTTCCCTTAATAGAGACCTCTGCCGGGGCCGTGAAGGCGGTGGCGTGGTTTTTTGACTTCCGTTGGCCATGGGTATTTGGCAGTATACGTTCTTCAAATCGAGGGTGGTTATTAAGGTGCTTTCGCTGCGGTTGGTTTCGGTGTCAGGGGGTCGGGGACGTGTGTTCGCTGCGGTTGGCTTAAGTTTATTGTTGCTTGGTTCGGTGTCTTGGACATGGTTGGTAAGAACTGACGGTGGCGTCGGTGTGGGGTGGTGATCTTGTAGTTTTAGCAGCGTGGTGCCGCATTGGATCGTCGTTTCGATGGCACATAGGAAGTCCATGCCGACAATATTTGCTGCAACATGTTTGGTAGGACCAGGAGTGTGTTTTTGGACGTCTCGTTGATCGAGCTTGATGTGCGCCAGTAGAACTTGTGTGATCTCTCTGACTGAGCCGTCAGCCAGGCGTATGCGGACGCATACATCTTGCAGGTTGGAGTTGTTGTCTAGTTGTCTGGCCAGGTTGGCACTGACGAAACTTCGGGATGCCCCGGTGTCGATAGTGGCCTCTGTTGTTTGTCCTCCGATTGTCACCATCGCCACAATCCGCGATTGCTTAGTCGCGCGTCTCGGGCGGCGTCGTTTTCGGCTGATCCCGTGTCAGTCGGGGACGCGCGTCGTTTCCCGAAGTGGCTTGGCAGCAGCAGTCGATGGTCCGAATGCCGCGTTTTCCACATTCCCAGCAGAATAGGATCGACGGGTGGGTGCAGTCGTAGGTGGCGTGTCCATCTTGACCACACCGGCGACAGGCTGCGCGTGGATTGGCAATGGGCGTGGTGATATATCCGATGTGCGACGTCCTGGTTCGTCGCACTGGTTGGATTTGACGACTGTCTCCGCGGTGTGTCTGCTGAGTCCCAATGGGGTCCCCAAAATGGCGTCCGGTAGGAGTCATCTTTTCTTCGGTCTGGGCGCCTTTACGGACTGGTGTGTCTTGGTGAGCTTCGGATGGGTGCGGGAGTTGCCTCATGTTTCCGCTCGTGAATGATCTCGTACTCTGCGGCTAACCGTGTCAGCTGTGACAAGCTTTCCAATTCGTCTCATCGCACGTAAAGCTTGAGTCCTGTCAAGGCGTTGTCGTAGATTCTGTACAGCTTCTTAACTGGGTCGTACCCAGCATGGTGCATGAGTAGCTGTATCTCGATGAGGTAATCTTTAACGGTTCTCCCACCGCTTGCTTGCGGCTCCGGATCTGGTCGTCCAATTGTACGAAGTACCGGGCTGGCAGGAAATACGACAGAAACTCCTGGCGGAAGTATCCCCTGAGCTACATTGTTGTTGGCTGGTACGGTACCAACGGCTAGCTCGGTCGTGAGTAGCTCGGCCATGGCCCGAGGCAGCTGGTTGATGTCCACCCATACGAGAGTGCGCGTTCCTCGAGTAGTTCCAGAAACGATATTGGGTCATTCTGTCCGCTGAACTGGATGCCCCATCCGCGGACGCGGTCCGCTGTGCGTCGATGTGGTTGTAGTCGGACCCGTCTATGTGTGCGTCGATCGCTGTCACAATTCTCAGCGTTGGCGAGCGGCAAGTTTCCGTGAAGTTGGCGGCCTGGGGAAATCGGCGGCCGTTACGACTGGTGGTCGGGGCACGTTCTCAGTGATTGTGGGGACTTGTAAGCTGGCTTTTGGGTCCTGTCTGTGCGTGTCTGCTGGTCCCGGGTGGTGGACAGCGGGGACTTGAAGCGTCCGGCTGGTCTGGCGTATTGTCACCAAGTTCTACCAGGCGAACCCAAGTACTCGGCGGAAGTGGTCCGGCGACTAGTAAGGCAAAGTTCTTACGCATCTCGTCGACAGTTCCTTCGCTGCTGAACCCAAAAATCCTTGGCGAAGGCCTTTAGATCCCCTCGACAGCGCTTGTAAATCCAGCCGATGCCGACGCCTAGATTGGCGGTGTTCTCTCCGGTGTGGAGTTCGCTGTGGTGTTTTTGGGCACTTGATCACTGTTTTCGGAACTCGGGCAAAGCGTATACTTTCACGGTGGTGTTTCGCGACTGGATTCGCGTGTTCTGTTATTAGCTCTGTTCCTCTCTTTGAGGCCGTGGGTCTTTAATACACGCAGCCCCGTGTTAAGGTTTTCTTTGAACTTTCCTTAAAGTTACCAAAAATCCCTGCTCGGGCGCCACTTGTGAGGACCTATCTCAGATTGCTGGAACTTTGGGGCGAGGGCTGGCTGATAGGGCTGGCTTGGTTGATAGACTGTCCCGATTGATCGGCGTCTCGCGCTATTCAAAGCCGGCACTTGGTGTGTGGGGCTGCTGAGCACGCGTTTCCGTCTTAAAACTAGGAAGGTGTGGGAATGAGTTTTGGGTTGAGGTGTGGAGAGTGAGTTTTGTTGACTATGCAGGCTGAGGTTTGTGGACGCCCTTTGCTGATTTTGCATCGCGGAAATTGAAATTGTATTGTTCTAATTTCGTTCTTAGGTGTAGTGTTTCTTTTGCACTAATGAATGTATGTGAAGGGGTGTAATGTATCTTAATGTATCGGGCCATGGTCCATTGTCCGTTACACGCTATCCCGCATGGAATTATCGGACTTGAAAAATGTAACTGCCAAGGCAGCCCAACTACATAAAGTAACAACAAGGTCAGAAGCCAAAAAGTAACAACAAAACACTCTTTATACGAGTATTAAAGAAGGTCTAAGGTCCCAAAAACATATGAAGCGCTATTTAAAAAAAAGAAGTAAAACATCATGAAGAGCTCATTCTGACCCTTCCGAATTTACTAATCCAAAAGGGAAAACGAATTTGTAGCGAATTTACAGTGAATGACCTGATAATTAACGAGAAAATTGACTCAGGATAATTCTTCAAGAGGCTTATTTTAGATGCCGGTAATCCAGGCGTCACTAAATTACAACTGTCCTTAGAAGACAAAATGTTTAAATATACCCGGGTAGATCAATCTAAAGAAATTGGAAATAAAAACCTTATAGACATAAAAATTGCGTTAACGCCAAAAAAAAAACATACCTACAAAACAAAAAATCAATTGATAAAATATTTAAAAATTCCACGATGATCCCATTACTGGATGCCACCAGGGAGTCAATCGTACAATAAACAAGATTAGACAAAAATACAACTGGAAAAGTAGAAAAGTTTCACAAGAGGAAAAAAAAGTATATCAAACACTGTGAAAAATGGTTGAGGAACAAAACTCCAAAACACAAAAAGAAGAAAAAGCATTTAATACGGTTCAGATCGACACAATAGAACCCCTACTAAGGTCAGAAAAATAATAATGAATAAGCCGTTACGATCCTATGCGATTTGAAATAAATAAATATCTTATTACAGTTCCGATCCCTAGCAAGCATGCTAAAGTCGTAGCCAGTAGTATCTTTTAATAACTTTATTCTTATCTATTGTCCTATGAGGACGCTTATAACGGATATGGGTACAGAATATAAACATAGAACATCGACAGCCCATCACTTTCAGACACTCGTTGCAGTAGAAGCTGCGTACGTACTTCCTCACATGTCGATATAGGCCGGGCCAATAATATCGCTGTGCGATCCGTGTGATGGTCTTCCGAATGCCGAGGTGATCGTGATCGTCGGCTCCGTGGCCCAGATGCCTGTAGAGTTCTCCGTTCTCGAAGACGTAGTCTGGGTATTTATCGGGTTCTTCTTTTGGTTTGCTGAATCCTTCGTGTGAGACAGGGGCAAAGTTGTTGCGTCCCTCTTTGATCCTTGCTAGCGTTTCCAATGGTTGTCGGGACCAGGCGTCGGCAACCACGTTTTGTTTTTCTGCTCTATAGTGGACGTCGTACTGATACTATTGGAGATGTTCGGCTATAACGTCGAATCGCTGATCACGTGACTAAGATATTTGATCCGGCTTTTGGAAAAAGGTGCACTTTTCCGCGTTTATCCGCAGGTTCGCTTTTCGAAGGCGAAACAGGACTATCTCCAGGTTGTGTCGGTGGTCCTCGAAGTCTCGTCCGACAACAACAATGTCGTCTTGATATGCGAATGCGTAGGGTTCCATGACAGCACCAATCACGGTATCGAGGGCCCGTTGAATGTTGCTAGTGCAGAATGTAATCCGAAGGGCATCACCTTCCCTTAATAGAGACCTCTGCCGGGGCCGTGAAGGCGGTGGCTTCTTGACTTCCGTTGGCCATGGGTATTTGGCAGTATACGTTCTTCAAATCGAGGGTGGTTATTAAGGTGCTTTCGCTGCGGTTGGTTTCGGTGTCAGGGGGTCGGGGACGTGTGTTCGCTGCGGTTGGCTTAAGTTTATTGTTGCTTGGTTCGGTGTCTTGGACATGGTTGGTAAGAACTGACGGTGGCGTCGGTGTGGGGTGGTGATCTTGTAGCTTTAGCAGCGTGGTGCCGCATTGGATCGTCGTTTCGATGGCACATAGGAAGTCCATGCCGACAATATTTGCTGCAACATGTTTGGTAGGACCAGGAGTGTGTTTTGGACGTCTCGTTGATCGAGCTTGATGTGCGCCAGTAGAACTTGTGTGATCTCTCTGACTGAGCTGTCAGCCAGGCGTATGCGGACGCATACATCTTGCAGGTTGGAGTTGTTGTCTCCAGTTGTCTGGCCAGGTTGGCACTGACGAAACTTCGGGATGCCCCGGTGTCGATAGTGGCCTCTGTTGTTTGTCCTCCGATTGTCACCATCGCCACAATCCGCGATTGCTTAGTCGCGTGTCTCGGGAGGCGTCGTTTTCGGCTGATCCCGTGTCAGTCGGGGACGCGCGTCGTTTCCCGAAGTGGCTTGGCAGCAGCAGTCGATGGTCCGAGTGCCGCGTTTTCCACATTCCCAGCAGAATAGGATCGACGGGTGGGTGCAGTCGTAGGTGGCGTGTCCATCTTGACCACACCGGCGACAGGCTGCGCGTGGATTGGCAATGGGCGTGGTGATCATCCGATGTGCGACGTCCTGGTTCGTCGCACTGGTTGGATTTGACGACTGTCTCCGCGGTGTGTCTGCTGAGTCCCAATGGGGTCCCCAAAATGGCGTCCGGTAGGAGTCATCTTTTCTTCGGTCTGGGCGCCTTTACGGACTGGTGTGTCTTGGTGAGCTTCGGATGGGTGCGGGAGTTGCCTCATGTTTCCGCTCGTGAATGATCTCGTACTCTGCGGCTAACCGTGTCAGCTGTGACAAGCTTTCCAATTCGTCTCATCGCACGTAAAGCTTGAGTCCTGTCAAGGCGTTGTCGTAGATTCTGTACAGCTTCTTAACTGGGTCGTACCCAGCATGGTGCATGAGTAGCTGTATCTCGATGAGGTAATCTTTTAACGGTTCTCCCACCGCTTGTTTGCGGCTCCGGATCTGGTCGTCCAATTGTACGAAGTACCGGGCTGGCAGGAAATACGACAGAAACTCCTGGCGGAAGTATCCTGGAGCTACATTGTTGTTGGCTGGTACGGTACCAACGGCTAGCTCGGTCGTGAGTAGCTCGGCCATGGCCCGAGGCAGCTGGTTGATGTCCACTCCATACGAGAGTGCGCGTTCCTCGAGTAGTTCCAGAAACGATATTGGGTCATTCTGTCCGCTGAACTGGATGCCCTATCCGCGGACGCGGTCCGCTGTGCGTCGATGTGGTTGTAGTCGGACCCGTCTATGTGTGCGTCGATCGCTGTCACAATTCTCAGCGTTGGCGAGCGGCAAGTTTCCGTAGTTGGCGGCCTGGGGAAATCGGCGGCCGTTACGACTGGTGGTCGGGGCACGTTCTCAGTGATTGTGGGGACTTGTAAGCTGGCTTTTGGGTCCTGTCTGTGCGTGTCTGCTGGTCCCGGGGTGGTGGACAGCGGGGACTTGAAGCGTCCGGCTGGTCTGGCGTATTGTCACTCAAGTTCTACCAGGCGAACCCAAGTACTCGGCGGAAGTGGTCCGGCGACTAGTAAGGCAAAGTTCTTACGCATCTCGTCGACAGTTCCTTCGCTGCTGAACCCAAACTCCTTGGCGAAGGCCTTTAGATCCCCTCGACAGCGCTTGTAAATCCAGCCGATGCCGACGCCTAGATTGGCGGTGTTCTCTCCGGTGTGGAGTTCGCTGTGGTGTTTTTGGGCACTTGATCACTGTTTTCGGAACTCGGGCAAAGCGTATACTTTCACGGTGGCACTCGCGACTGGATTCGCGTGTTCTGTTATTAGCTCTGTTCCTCTCTCTTTTGGAGGCCGTGGGTCTTTAATACACGCAGCCCCGTGTTAAGGTTTTCTTGAACTTTCCTTAAAGTTACCAAAAAATCCCTGCTCGAGCGCCACTTGTGAGGACCTATCTCAGATTGCTGGAACTTTGGGGCGAGGGCTGGCTGATAGGGCTGGCTTTGGTTGATAGACTGTCCCGATTGATCGGCGTCTCGCGCTATTTAAAGCCGGCACTTGGTGTGTGGGGCTGCTGAGTCCGCGTTTCCGTCTTAAAACTAGGAAGGTTTGGGAATGAGTTTTGGGTTGAGGTGTGGAGAGTGAGTTTTGTTGACTATGCAGGCTGAGGTTTGTGGACGCCCTTTGCTGATTTTGCATCGCGGAAATTGAAATTTTATTGTTCTAATTTCGTTCTTAGGTGTAGTGTTTCTTTTGCACTAATGAATGTATGTGAAGGGGTGTAATGTATCTTAATGTATCGGGCCATGGTCCATTGTCCGTTACACGCTATCCCGCATGGAATTATCGGACTTGAAAAATGTAACTGCCAAGGCAGCCCAAATACATAAAGTAACAACAAGGTCAGAAGCCAAAAAAGTAACAACAAAAAACACTCTTAATACGAGTATTAAAGAAGGTCTAAGGTCCCAAAACATATGAAGCGCTATTTTAAAAAAGAAGTAAAAACGTCATGAAGAGCTCATTCTGACCCTTCCGAATTTACTAATCCAAAAAGGAAAACGAATTTGTAGCGAATTTACAGTGAATGACCTAATAATTAACGAGAAAATTGACTCAGGATAATTCTTCAAGAGGCTTATTTTAGATGCCGGTAATCCAGGCGTCACTAAATTACAACTGTCCTTAGAAGACAAAATGTTTAAATATACCCGGGTAGATCAATCTAAAGAAATTGGAAATAAAACCTTATAGACCTAAAAATTGCGTTAACGCCAAAAAAAACATACCTACAAAACAAAAAAATCAATCGATAAAATATTTAAAAAAATTCCACGATGATCCCATTACTGGATGCCACCAGGGAGTCAATCGTACAATAAACAAGATTAGACAAAAATACAACTGGAAAAGTAGAAAAGTTTCACAAGAGGAAAAAAGTATATCAAACACTGTGACAAATGGTTGAGGAACAAAACTCCAAAACACAAAAAAGAAGAAAAAGCATTTAATACGGTTCAGATCGACACAATAGAACCCCTACTAAGGTCAGAAAATAATAATGAATAAGCCGTTACGATCCTATGCGATTTGAAATAAATAAATATCTTATTACAGTTCCGATCCCTAGCAAGCATGCTAAAGTCGTAGCCAGTAGTATCTTTAATAACTTTATTCTTATCTATTGTCCTATGAGGACGCTTATAACGGATATGGGTACAGAATATAAACATAGAACATCGACAGCCCATCACTATCAGACACTCGTTGCAGTAGAACATACATACACCGAACATTTTACGAGTATGTTCGCTCGTACATCTCTAGTGAAAACGAGAAAGAACGTACGGAGTCGCTTTGAACGCGACTCTACTTTTATACCAGTACTCAGTCAGTACACATGTGCGGGTGGTGCGGGAGGCGGCGTGGCAAAACTTTGAAATAAACTTTCACTGAAGCGATCTCACAGGAGTCTGGACAAAAAGTTTGGTTGCTCTAGCTCTTATAGTCTCTGAGATCGAGGAGCTCATTTGTACGAAAAACCAAATCGACTCGTTTTTGTGTGAGTGCGAAAGAGAGTGAATGATGTTTCTCGAAATTCTCACTATTGTGGCTATACTAAAACTATACTAATACTAACTATACTGATCCGATCCGAATTAGATTTGGGACTCTGATAGATATAGTCTTTCTCTATGATTCTGCATTTTTAGTTTTCTGTTATTTTCAAAATTGTGGACGGCACAGATTTGCGCTCTTTGTGGGGGCGGCAGTGGGCGGGCCGAAATTTTGAAACACTTTTCTAAGAGAGAGATATCACATCAGTCCGGAAAAAACATTTGATTGCTCTAGCTCTAATAGCCTTCGAGAAATGAGTGAAAAACCAGACGGAAGGACAGACGGAGAGACGGAAGGACAGACAGGCCTATATCGACTCGGCTATTGATGCTGATCAAGAATATATATACTTTATGGGGTCGGAAATTATTCTTCTCTATGTTACACACATCCACTTTTACCACAAATACAATATACCCTTTTACTCTTCGACTACGGGTATAACGAGAAAGGACGTGTTGTGTCGCTGTTAAAGCGACGCTACTTTTATACCCATACTCATTCAGTACACATGTGATTTACATCCCTATGTGGAATTTTAAAATATTTTATAAAATTTTTACATTTTTTTCTGCATTTGTCATCTACATCACTTCTCACAACAATACAGCACGGCAGAGGGTTGGTGGCTAGCTGCTGAAAATTCATTTCATCATTGTGGTTACAACAATGATCCGATCTGAACTAGATTCAGCAATCTGGTAGATATGGACGTTCTCTACGATACTGCATTTTTCGATTTTTGCTATCTTCAAAATAGTGGACTTTCATCTCTCGGGAGGTGGAAGGGGGCGTGCCGATATTTTGAAATACACTTGTCTGGGTCTGGGTTTGGTATAACAGGAGTCTAAACAGAAAGTTTGGTTGCTCTAGCTATTATAGTCTCTGAGATCCAGGCGACACAAAATACGAAAACCAAATCGACTCGTTTTTGTGTGAGTGCGAGCGAGCGAGAGGGAACTATGTTTTTCAATATGGTTTTCTCCTGGGACCCTGACCGATATGGTCTTTCTCTATAAGGCATTTCGTTATCAGTTATCTTCAAAATTGTGGACGCCACAGATGTGCGGCGTCAGATTTTGAAACACTTTTCTAAGAGTGAGATATATATATCAGTCTGGAAATAAAATTTGCGGGGTTTATATCTAATCACTTATATCTCCAGCTCAGCACGGATTTATATGGCGATGATCAACAACTACAAATTTACTAGAGTTTACCTCTTTCATAATTAAAGGCTTCCAGGGTAACATGCAGACGGATGTCATTTACACCGATTTCAGTAAAGCATTCGACTCTGTAAACAATTTACCTTTAGCAGAAAAACTTAACATTTTAGGGATTCCGCCCAATTTTTGAAATGGATTTCCAGCTACCTTGCTCTAAGTCCCAAAGAGTCCTCTTCAAAAACTCCTTGTCTTCACCTGTTCAGGTTACTTGGGTACCACATGGCAGCCATCTAGGCCCCCTACTTTTTTCAGACTCTTTATTAATGACCTGCCTTCAATATTAACAAACTCTCGAGTACTCATGTATGCGGATGACGTTAAGCTCTGTGTCCAGTATAAGGACATTTCATTTCACTTTCGCTTGCAATCCGATCTCAATAACTTTCAGTCATGGTGTTGTGCAAATATGTTACACCTGAATGCCTCGAAATGTAAAGTAATGACATTTCATCGCTCCAGCCCCTTGTTGTCTCCTTACACCCTCTGCGGTGGTTCTCTTTGAGAGAATTACATTGGTTGATGATCTTGGTGTTAAACTAGACCCCAAGTTAAAATTTTCTGAACATATTTCTACCATGGTAAATAAAGCCATGGGAGTGCTTGGGTTTATAAAGAGGTGGTCAAAGGATTTTACGACCCCTATATAACGAAGACTCTCTATATTTCGCTTGTTCGTCCGATTTTAGAGTACGGTTTTTGTATACTATATGGTGCCCTTAGTTCAAAGTACACCAAGACCGTATAGAATCAGTCCAGAAAAACTTTTTACTTTTGCTCTGCGTGGCCTCAACTGGGATGAAGGTGTGGATGAAAATGCTTGGTGTGATTTTCATGCACAACTTGATCAGGGGTGACATCGACAGACCTGACTTGTGGAGCCGCATAAACTTCACGATTCCTAATATGTAGATCCTCTAGAAATTTTATTTATTTATACCTTCCACTATGTTGATCGAATTATTCCTTGCATGAACCGTTTCGATCTTATGCTCGATTAAAATTCGTTCTACCATATAATAGCCACCACTTATTCACTTCCTCTACTTAAAAATCACTAATACTAACATACCTTGCCCGTAATTAGTATTATTCTTTTGTAATTTTGCATGTTTAGCGTTGTGTTTAGCCCTAATTTTTCCTCGAATATTAGTCTAATACCTATCTTTCCTGCATGTTCGCGATCGCGCCTCGGTCGGATGGGTGGGAGGTGGGCTGCGTATTTGCAAGGGATCCGCGCGTAACAGGCTTCGGCCACTTGATGGTGCAGTCGTTGCACATCAACGTCCTAAAAGAAAATCCATAATAATTAAGTCTTTAAATTTTAGCAAAAAAAGTTTAAATATATAGCAATCAGAACACAAGGCTTCGAGTTGCTTACAGCGAAATCAGAATAATGAGAGGAGAGTAGACTTCGGTAACAGCTAATGTGTGAGAGCGCTACTATATAGAGCGAAAGAGGAAGAACAGTTATTCAGGTGTGCGTTAGAGAGAGAGAGAGAGTGATAAACGGCGGCAATAGGCAAAACAATAGAGCGGCTTATTGTAGTGGTGCATATTTATGAAAAGCATCAACACAAACACACAATTGACCGAAGCACAAATGTATTAAATAAGCTGTGTTTTTAGATAATTATTACGCATGCACCCGCGTTTAAGCATACCAAATGAAGTTAGAGAATAAATAAGTCAATTAATTAGGGAAAACAGCGGCTGTTTTATCAAAAAAATAAAAGAAAAAAATGTGGAGCGCTAAAAAAAAAATTGGTAGTGACGAATGAGAACAACCGATCAATTCTGCGTGGTATGTATAACCGCTAACTATCTTAATTACGATTTTTCGTGCCCTAGAAAATTTTGATATGTTTTGCTGTTGTTTTTCCTATTTTTCTGTCATTCGTTGTATAATATTCGCAGTGAATTTCAATTTTTCACTGTGAATGTCAAACGCTAAATATTCTCGCCGAAATGAAAAGTTATCGGCTTTTATTAACGAATCGTAATATCTTTACTTATGTCTCCAGCTCTGCATGGATTTTTAGGGCGACGATCAACAACCTCAACAAATTCTCTTCAAAAATTCCTTCTCTTTATCTGTTAAGTTTACTTTGAGTACCACTGGGCAGCCATCTAGGCCCCATTCTCTTCACAATCATTATTCATGACACAGTATTAACAAACTCTCGAGTACTCATGTATGCGGATGATATTAAACTCTGCGTCCAGTGCAAGGACGCAGCCCCTTGTTGGCTCTTTTTAAATCCTCTGCGGTGGTTCCCTTGAGAGGATTGGTTAATGATTTTGGTGTTCAACTCTACCCCAAGTTAAAGTTTTCAGAACTTTTTACCATGGTAAATAAGACCATGGGAGTACTTTGCTTTTTATAAAAGGAAGATGGTGAAAGGAATTGATGATCCCTATATAACGAAAAATTTTCTATATTTCGCTTTTCCGTCCGATTATAGAGTACGGCTCTTGTGCATGGTACACTCAAAGTACGCAAAGTACACCAAGACCGTATTGACTCAGTCCAGAAAAACTTACTACATTTTGCTTTGCGTGTCCTTAACAGGGCTTCTCATACAGCTGTTGGGTTTTGTTTAGTTTGTGAAAAGTGAATAAAGTGAGTTATAAATGGATTCAAGCCGGTAATTACTTAGAAGGAGGACAATCGAAGACGGAATCGCCGACAACAATGGTAAATCCATATCTGCAGAAAAGAAAATAGAGGGGTCGGCAGCTCGGGTGGATATACTTATGCAACCGATAAGAAATTTGTTAGGGCAAAAACTGTTTTCTAGGGTCTGTACGGATATATGCCGATAGATCCTAGAAAAGCAGCCGATGGTATTTGCTAGTATTCGTTGGCATGTTGAAAAAGATATTAATACTCTATCTTCTGCTAGCAAGCAGAACGAAAATATTGCAATATGGAGAGCAAGAAACAAAAACCAAACAAGCGGCTTGGGGAATTCAGCGAACTGTTCCATTGAACTGTTAATTGAACAGACTATTAGAATAAACAGAAAATATTTGATTTATTTTTTGTTTTTGGACGCTAGAAGCTTCATGTTGCTAAGACACAGACCCGGCTGGGCTGTTAAAAAATTGTTGTATGTTGTTTCTTATGGTCTTGCAATAGTTGTGAAGCCAACCGCGGCATCAGGAGAAAAGATCGGTCAATACAGTTTGCGCTTGAATTAATGAGTTTTGATTTATGGTACATACATATATGAATTAGGCCTCGTGCGCATTAAGAAATTGTGCAACGATCAAGACGTAGCCACAAATATTTTTATTGAGATTACATGGGGAGGGTCGTAGAAAATGATTACGTAATCATTTTTTAAGAATTTTTTAAGGAGTTTGGTTTTTGTTTATTTAAAAACTGTAAAGAATAGTGTTTATATTGCGTTCTTGTGATGTGCAAAGGGTATTGTTAGATGAGTTCGCACTGAGTTTCCGAGTTCTTTATTATCAATAATACTCACATCGGTATAAAATCGACCTTTGTGGTTTCTTTCCTGCAGATATGGATTTACCCATTGTTGTCGGCGCTTTCTTCTTTGATTTTCCTCCTCCTCCACTAGTACAAAAGCCCCCAATCACACCATAAGTAATTGTCTGCTTGAATCTCTCTTAATTCACTTTTACAAAAATTTTCACAAAGTAATCAAAACCAAACAGCTGTCTGAGCAAGAGAAATATATGCTTCCAGTTGGCTTTTCTGTTGAGCTAAAATGGTTGGTTCGGTTCCTGTAATCTTGGCATACGGCATACTGCGGAATCGAAATACATATTCCTGTCAAACTTACATTTTTCTTGGTTGAGTATCCAGCAACATGAACGGAATCCACAGAGTTGGATTGATAGGTTGGCCTATCGAGAGCGGGCTTGGACTGAGAGAACAACTGATACACAACTTAGAAATGTATGGTTTACAATTATTCCTAAAGTGAATGGTAAGAGATGGGCTTAAACCCAACTCGTCAGAATTGATTGTTGTCCTTTTTTAATTTTTTTTTTATTTTCACGATTGGCAACTGTTTACAAAACACAGCTGATTACTAATCCTATTTTAGTTATGTTCCACATACTCAAAGAAAAATTTCGGATTACTCGCAGAACTGGCTGTAAACAGACCTTAAGGAAAAAAATTTTATATTTTGATAGGTAGTTTTATTTTACTTTGCGGATACAAATATGCTGGCTGGCTAACGAACAATATTTTGCATTTTGTCTCTCATGCCATCCATCTCCATGCAGAAAATTTAATCAAGTCTGAAGTCATAAGTCAGTCGTCTCGTTTTTTCTATAAAAATCCGTAAACGTTGCAATTGCGGTAGCGCCCCACTTTCTCTTTTCTAAACTAAAGCGGAGTTTTGGAAATCGGAATAAAGAATAAAGCATTGTACTGAGATGAAAAAGAGCTCACGAACAGAATCAGGGTTGATATTCGTCTGAAACCGATAAGAAATTTTACGCAGCCATGGAATTTGCTGGTATTCGTTGCCATGTTTCTAGCCCCTCGAAAAAAAAATTAATAATCTATCTTCTGGAAGCAAACAGAAAGTAAACATTGCAAAATGGTGGGCAAGAAGAAAAACCTAACAAGCGGCTAAGGGAATTCAGTGACGAAGATATTATTTAACTAATTAAGGAGGTCGAAAAAAAGGAGCTCTTATGGAATTTAAGTAGTAAACATCATTTTGATGTAAATGACACAAAAGCTGCGTAGCAGTTTGTGGCCAATGAGATGAATAGAAATTAATTTTAAAGTTTAAGTGGTATGTTGTAACAGTATTAGTAGTAATGTAATATAGACTTCGCTCTCAATTTATCATATTGTCGTCAGGAAACTGCAGATTTTCTGACAACAACGCTATTTCAAGCTTACAGTGTTAGAGGGCCCTGACTTCCAATGGCGCCAATATCTGAGCAGTGTAACCGTATGGAATGCAGTGCACACCTCTGGTCACACCACTGGCCACTAGAAAAATAAATGAAATTTGTTCGCTAGCAAACAGTTTTTGATCTGTGTACCATGCCTAATGTATTACGATAATAGTGTAATACGACCAAAACTAAATCAGCATTGATATAACCGATGGTGTCTCGATAGTTTCCCTCTGTAACACCATTCTGTTCGTGTCAGCTGATTAGAAAAGTTATGAATACATGCATTTATATGTATGAAAACATGTCTAGTTGACAAACAACTTTAAATAGTTAAATAATTTAAAATTCAGGTAACAAAAAACTGTTTACACGTCTTTACAGAATATAAATTTTTTTATGTAGTTTATAGGACGGAATAATGCTTATTCATCTACATACTCGTCTTGCTAAAATTTCCCATACAGAATATATAACTTTTAGCATATGTAATATATGTTTATCAATCATTCTAATTGTGTCCAGATGAACTTAACTACCTCTTGGTATGTGCATATATATGTACATACATACATAACTACTGGTGCTTTTTATACCCGTACTCGAAGAGTAAAAGGGTATATTACCTCAGGGAAAGAAGTATATGTCCATTGATATTAAAAAAAAAATATTAAGAACAAAGATAATATTTTGACTTTTTTATTTAACTAGTACAAGTACATATGATCAAAAAAAATAACAATTTTATTTTCATAAGCTTTTTGGGTTTGCTAAATATTTAGTGAAAAAGTTTAAGTTCATATGAAATAAGTATATGTCCATAATAAGTGAAAGTTCAAAATAGTAATGAAATAATTTTTTAGATTTTTTTTTATTAATTTTTAATAGTATATATGCTTTTACTTTTTTAGTGAAAATTTGAATTATCCGGGTTGGTATGGAGGTTGCCAAATTTTGGAGAATTTTAGGGTTAATTTGATGCCATTCGTGGAGCAATGCTCTTTTCAGGTCATTTACCATATCAAACTGGCTTCCATCCTTGTAAACTTTGTTGGATAATATTCCCCAAAGATCTACTATTCGGCTTAGGTCCGGGCTGATTGCTGGCCACTGAAAAAAAGGGTATCCTCCTATCATCCAAAAAGTCGTTTGTTTTACGTGCCGTATGGATTGGCGCGTTGTCTTAATGGAAGATCCACTCATCTCCGTAAAGGTTTCCAGCAAATTCAATCTGTACTGTTTCTAACAACTCTAAAAAAGATTTCTCCATTGGTTCTGGTTCGTATAAAACAGATTGAGACTTTCTAGTATTCCCAAATCCAGCCTAAACCATCAATGATCCTCCACCGTGGTTTTGCCTATGGCAGTGCTATCTTGGTTGTCTTTTATCGCGCCAATACTTTTGGCAGAAGTCAGGGGCTGTCAAGTTACATTTTCTAACGTCCGAAAATATAACTTTAGTGAAATCCTGTGACCAAAATTTGTATTTTTCAGCAAGTCCTAGTCGGGCGGTTATGTGGCGCTCAATATCCTCGCTACAGAGTCGCGGGAAGCATATCTAACCGTTTCGTTTTCCTTTAAAAATTTGATTTATACGTATTTTGGATGTATCAAGCTTCAGTTAACCTTTGATCTTTATACAAGACTTGTTGTTTTGAACGGCTAGACGCCGAATTTGCCTCTTGCACCGTGCATCGATTTCCGTGAGTCTGCCGCTCCTCTTTATTCTCGCATACATTGCAGGATTTTTAAAAAAGTTTGCTATGTGTGTCCATGCCGATTTAGTCTGGTGGCAATATAAGAAACATTCTTGCCAGATTCGGCAGGCCTTTTGATCAGACCGCGATCTTCCTCCGACAAATGCCTTCCACGTGGCATTTTACCGTAAAATCTAAATTTGAACACACATTTTTCATTCCAAACGGGTAAAGACAATGTTACTTACTTTTTCTGAATAAAGAAATTTTATGGATCACACTTCTTACTTTGACCACACGCGAAAGCTCAATAATCTCAGCTTGGACATATACTTATTTCCTTCGAAAACCACGAGTTGCTACACAAACTTTTTTCAAACGGTACAAATAATGAAGCGCAAAAAGGAATACTGGACTGCGAGATCTTCATAAGAGATACAAGAACAAACTGGCATGCCTACAACAAATTTACCGTTACCTTCATAGAAAATATAAGCAAATTAAAAAGTGGACATATACTTCTTTCCCTGAGGTATATTTGTGGTAAAAGTGGATGTGTGTAACACACAGAAGGAGGCGTTTCCGACCCCATAAAAGTATATATATTCTTGATCAGCATCAATAGCCGAGTCGATATAGCCATGTTCGTCCGTCCGTCTTGTTTTTCACTCATTGCTCGAAGGCTATTAGAGCTAGACCAATCAAATTTTTTTTCCAGACTGATGTGATATCTCACTCCTAGAAAAGTGTTTCAAAATTTCGCCCCGCCCACTTCCGCCCCCACAAAGGGCGCACATCTGTGGCGTCCACAATTTTAAAGATAACAGAAAACGAAAAATGCAGAATCATAGAGAAATACATTATCTATCAGGGGCCCAAATCTGAATCGGATCGGATCATTAATATAGCCACAATAGAGAAAAAAATACGAAAAAACTTCGCTCCCTCTCTTTCGCACTCACACAAAATCGAGTAGATTTGGTTTTCCGTAAAAATGAACGCCTGGATCTCAGAGACTATAAGAGCTATAGCAACCAAACTTTTTGCCCAGACTCCTGTGATACCAAACCTGAACAAGTGTATTTCAAAATTTCGCCCCTGCCCCCTTCCGCCACCCCCAAAAGACGAAAATCCACAATTTTGAAGATAGAAAAACCAAAAATGCAGTATCGTAGAAAATGACCATATCTACCAGATTCCCGAATTTGGTTCAGATCGGATCATTATTGTAGCCACAATGATCAAATGAATTTTCAGCTGCCAGCTTCCCCACCCCTTGCAGCAGTCGTCGTTTATGGTGATGATTGTCGCACAGATTCTCACACGCACACTCACGCTCAAACATGCTGCCTCGTGCAGTGTACGTGTAGTTGTGAGAACTGATGTAGATGATGTAGATGTAGATGTCGATGACAGATGTAGCAAAAAATGTAAAATGTAAAAAATGATAAAACATTTTAAAATTCTACATAAATCACATGTGTACTGACTGAGTACGGGTATAAAAGTAGAGTCGCGTTCGAAGCGACTCCGTACGTTCATTCTCGTTTCAGCCTGTTAAAGGCAAGGCTTTTTTTGTGTGGAGATTAACTTATTCAAACAAGATTTATTTATTTATCGGAAGAGCATTTTTTATGTATTATTTTTTTTAATATTTTAATTAAATATATGTACATACATATGTAGAACAGATTGTAAGTTAATTTCGTAATTTTACATTAATACTGTGATGAAGACACAAACTTATTATTGAATAAAACTATTAAAACTTCCAATTTATGGCTAGTTTTATTGATTCTTTGGCGATCGATTTATTATTCTAATAACGCCAGAGCTGTCTTTTGAGCACTACAGTAAATACATATATATGTACATACATATATCCCCCTCAGTATTAGCCCATACAGTATATACATAATTATGCCAGTTCACACAATGCTCTGGAGTTTGTTGCGATAGCTGCCACGGTCTTCGGCTCAGTTGTTTCGGCTTGTTGACTTCACTTTCGGCTCATGTCAGTGGATGTGTGCAACACAGAGATGTCAGCCTTTTCGACACCATAAAGTACATACATATATACACCCAGCGACAAAAAAAAGCCGCACTCTGACTTTTCAGCCTGGTGTTTCCCCAAATTTTATTCGATTCGACTATTTTTTTTTTGTGTCACATAATCATTTTTATACAAAAGAAGTTACTAAATTTGTTTGTATCATAATTATATAGTGAAAGAAAAATATGTTTGCCAATCACATCGTTTTCAACGGTTATTTAGTAATTTCACCCATAACAAAAGTAAAAAAATTAAATTAAAATATATAAACGTGTTTTTCCAACAAAAACTAAAAATGAGTTATTTTTTTTTTAAAATAATGACAAAGCTAATATTATAAAATTTATTTTTCAAATTAAGAACTAATTAATATCGTACCCTTGGCGTCAAAAACATTTGCTCCTATTGGGCATCGAATCGTATAAAACCTTCAGATATTCGTCCGTTGTATCATCAAACCATACTTTTTCTATAGTTTGGCGTAACTCAACCATAGTTTTCTGCTTCTTTTTTCCTATTTTTGAACTCAAGGGCCTAGACATTCTCTATCGGATTGAGGCCGGGACTGTTACCTGGCCAATCTAAGGACTTAATACCCAATTCCATTTTAAAAGTGTTAACCTATCGTTAAAGAAAATTAGTATAATGCATTTTAAAAAAATAGCAAACGACGAAGAATAACTTAGAGAGCGCGCTCGATGGCAAGGTGCAGAATCGTACTGAAAGATGGGATCATCTTCTTTCTCAGTAACTGATTCCATACTAGGCACAACGCCACTGAGAATAATTTTTTTATACACTTTTGCATTGACCATACCTTTTACCATTATTATCGATTCAGTTTTTTTTTTAGATATTCAAACCCAAACCATAATATAAGTCAGAATGCTTTACCGTGCTAATGCAGAAATCTTTGGAATATCGTTCCCCTGTTCTCCGGCGATCTGTGCTCGAACCATCGGGTGAGTTTGAGGTTGAATAAGAGAATATGACACGTGACCATTCGGATTCACCCCAATTAGATTTTTCTGTAGACCAATTTAAGCGAGATTTCTTCATTTTACTGTACAGAAGTGGCTTTTGGCAGGTGTCCTTGCCATTATGTCCATCTCCTTTAGCCGAAGCTGTATAGTTCGAGCCAAAATATCTTTTGAAAATCGTTGCTGCACTACGGAAGCTATCTTAGCAGCATTTAAAAATCTATTATGTAGGGTATAATAATACGATCTCTTTTATATTTGTTGATTTTTTTCTTCCCAATCCTTTTTTCGTCCTTCCACTTTTCCAGTCTTTCAATTTTTTTTTTTGAAAAAAGTTTTAAAAACCAGTCTTCCAAAGTCGAAAAATTTTGCATAAAATAAAAATATTTGGCTTTTTTCAGTCACCGTCATCTGCGTTCTTAATCAGCGTCAATTGCCGAATCGATATAGTTCAATGTCCGTTAAACGTCTTGTTCGTTGAAGTGTTTCTCAGAGACTACCTTAGTCAAAATGGCTATATGTGCAAAAAAATAAAAAGCAAATTGGAGAAAACACTTTAGCACCAAATTCAGCAAATGCATGAAGCGATCCACCGCCATTTTTCCGCTGGGTGTATCTTAAAAGTTGCCCGTGGGTGACGCGGATCCCTCCAAGATCTATGATGGTTTCTGGACCGTCTAAATTGAATTTTTGTTAACCCTAAAAATATTTTTTGTTTTTCGACGTCCCAAAACTTGTTTAAAAAGCCATGCTTTTTATGCTCAGGAAAGTTCGAATAGTCGAATATTTGTTTCCGTATCAGGGTTCAAATTTTTGTGCAAAATTGGTATGTCACACGTTGCCTGGTGATTTTAAACGAGTTCTGCTTTTGATTTTGTTGCAGCTCAAACATTTCAGTTGCTGATACATGTGCCGTTTTGTCCGGTTGCTGATGGTTTTACTGGAAAAAACCATTTATGCGGTAACCATCTGGATCTTTTAAATACCCGAAATAGAAGATGTTGATTCATTAGGGATATAGTTTGTATTTGTGGTATTATCATTCCCATGATGTGGCCATATCTACCACGAGATTGCCGAAACTAAAATTTCATTTTATATAATTATTATGACTGGTTTGATGCAAAATTGAGAGCTTACGCCCTAAATCCTTCTGCTTTGCAATTTTGTTGCGAAACGATGTAGATGACAGATGCTCAAAAAATGAAAAATGTTGAAAATGATAAAATAAATCTTTTTAAACAGTCTGTCTGTTGTCTCTTATTCGTGTTCTAATGGAGTTGTTTGTCGCCCAATAATTTATAGTAACAGCGCATAAGAGAAAATAAGAGATTTTTTCCGCCCCCAAAAAAAAACAAGAGTCCACAATTTTAAAGAAAAAGAAAACAAATTTTGCACATATTCGTAGAGAATGATCATATAGAATCAGCAACGAATTTGGTTCATATCGGATCATTATTATAGCTACAATGATAAAATGAATTTTCAAAATGTTGGCCCGCCCCTTGCAGCGTAAGTCATTTATGGGGATGATTATTTAAAAATAGCAGATAACTCTCGCTCACACACTAAAGAAAGCCCATATTCTGCCCACCCGTGCAATCTGGATTAGATCGGATGTTGTTATAGTCATGTTGATGATGTAGATGTTATCTGACACTAATTTATAAAAATATGTAAAATGTATAAACTGATAAAACATTTGAAAATTCCACATATTTTCCAATGAGTTCTGATTTGAGTACGGGTATAAAAACAGAGTCGCGTTCAAGGGACTCTGTGCGTTCTTTCGTTTTATCATTGTATGTAGAATGATCCGATCTGAACCTGGGCCAAAAAGACGAACAGACGGACGGACAGACAGTCATACTGCATATATCGATTTCGGCTATTCTTCAAAATTATGGATATATCTTTATGGGGTCGGAAGGGGGCGTTCGATATTTTGATTTACACATATCCGCTGGGTTTGGTATTAACACAAATCTAAACAGACCCTTTTGGTTCTCGAGCTATTATAGTCTTAAGATCCTGAGATAACAAAATGAAAAAATTTTTTTTTGTGAATGCAGCTGAACTAAAACCGTATTTTTTTGAACCATGTGAAACAATTTTCTTAGATGGGATGACCGATATTTCATGTTCATATGTATTTTGTTTGTAGTTATTTCAAAATTGTGGAAAGACACACCGTGCGTCGGCAGTTTTTGAACAGTGTTTTTATGTGGGATATATGTAAACGTAGGAAAAAATAAAATTTACCATCTGACCTTATAAATAATCATTAAGAATTTGAAATAAGAAACGGACGGACAGACAGACGGACGGACAGACAGAAACGCGATCCATGCCGGACGGACAAACAGACCAAAATATTTCGGCATGTTCGACCAGAGTATAAACCAAGCAAATATGGGGTCGGAAATGATTCCTTTAATGTTATTAATAAATCCAAATATGTCAAAACAATATTTGTGTATATCTTCTTTGAAATTTTTTGGAGAGGCACAAACACTGAAGCTGCGTACGAAAACTACATAGTATGGTATAGAGTTCGTCTTGTTTGTTGCCTAGAACTCAGAATAAAAATTGTTGATCAAAAACTTTTATTTTATCCTGTAAAATCACTTTATAAGTGTATTTAACCAGACAAAAAAGTTAAAAAATTTTACAATTTTGAAAATAGAAAAAACGTAAAAGGGTGAACTCGTATAGTGATAACCAAGTTGACTGAGTGTTGTATAAATAAATTTGAAAAAAAATCTTTTGCATAAATTAAATTTAATGAACATTTAACTTTCAAATTATAACCTGGTTATAATTTTGATATCAAAACGTTAATTCACCGCTCAAATGTATTGTAGTCTGTTCAGTATCGGACATTTAATGGCGGAGAAAAATTTTAGACGGCGTGTAATTTTGAAAAAAATATATATAAAATAACTGATGAAGCAAAAATGTAAAACGATATAAAAAATTAAAGAATTTGAAATTACGACCAAATAAATCAGGAGGGGGAGCAAAACTGAAAAGTCGGGTATCTTGAGGACGTTGATTTAGTCAAAAATTGGTAAATACAAAGCCAATGCCTGGTTACGCGAAAATGTTTGGCAGAGAACAGTTTTCCTCCTGCCCAACCGACCAGGGGATGCCGCATTTATAGACATTTTTTAAACAGATAAAATTCGAGGAAAATCGGGCTAAACACAACGCAAAAACAATAATTCAAACAAACCCTAAAATTTAATAAAATTTGAAATAGAAAAGGTATGTTAGTTTTAGTAAAATTTAACTATATGGAATGAATGCAGTTGGTGGATATTATATAGTAGAAAATTAAAATCCGAAATAAGAAAAAAACGGTTCATGAATGAATAATTCGAGCAGATGCGACACTATGGGGAAAATGACCACTTTATGTTTACAGTCCAGTGCTTTTTAGAGTTTTGCGAATTCATGGATATTTACGTGTGTGTATGCATGTCTATATAATACTGTTATGCCCCAAACTCAAAATATGACGTTTATATAGTCCCTATGTAAAGATTTTTAATAGTTTTGTAAGTCCGTTGGTACTGGCGATGTGTACGTCCGCGTGTTTTGGCATACAGTTTTGAAATGAGATTTTGTTTTTAGAATTTTGTGATCTAAAGCCACAATTAGAAGAAAAATAATTCATGAGCACTGTTCAGCAAAACGTTTTTAATGGACTGTGGTTTTGAGAAACTCAAAGTTTCAAGATAACCTCAGGAACTACTATTTTATGTATTTTATTTTATTTATGATGCCCTTGAACTCAGCGGCAAACGTTTTGTCTGCGCGGACAATGGACAATCCTTCATGAAAGCGATGATGATCAGGTCTGACTGCTAGAGGTTAACGACCAATTGCCTTTGCCCCACCGGAAGGCTTCGGTCAAAAATGGCTATCTGCTGCTCAGTCGGCGATCCGAGCGATAGCCAGTATAGGGAGAGAGCGCTTCGGGAGAACAGCTTTTAGACGTGCATCCGTAGTAGCGAAAATGAACCTTGGCGTAACCAGTAAGTTCCATAAACAATTACAATCTTTACAATGGTAGTGTTCAATCGTACAAACAAACATTTGTAGGTGCGTCGGACTTTCGGTCTTCCACTTCTAAACATCCAGGATGGGAAACCCGACATCCTCCCCCGCGAAACCTGTTTTCAAAGAATGGCAGGGTTTCGCATCCAAATTTGATGTTCGTGGTCTTGCTGACGGTGAAGACGACGGTTTTGACTCCGATGCCAACCTCCAGACACGACCCATCCCACCGAGTTTAGGAAGCGACTCCGTTAATCCTGGCGAAAACCTCCGCTTGAATTGCCCAGCACATAAGCTTCTAAAACAGTCGCAAGACTGTCGGTCTGTCAATCAGCAGATCGATGCCTTATACCACGAAGGTATGCCCTGTATCCTGGATCGGCGTTTGGTCGGTTTCCAGGGATCATCCCGCTGCAAGTGCTTGGCTGCCGATCGAGTGATGTGGGACGATTACAGCAGTGATGGGGCCGAAGTATGTCGACAAACGACACTGAAGGATCATTTTCACGACATTCCGTCGGTGGACGAGGCTGGAGTCGCCTATTCCAGAAACAGCCTGCGGATGATTTTATCTTCGAAGCTGAAGCTGATACGATTCTAAAGGGATGTTATTAAATGCAGTTCCATCCGGAATTCAGCATCATTAATATAGAAATAAAAGGCCCCAGAACTATTTTTGACTAGGACCATGGCCGTGGGTAATATCACCGCATCATCATTGCTGAGATCATGGGCAATAAGCGGTGCAGAATATGCAGAGGCTGATGAGAGGACTCAGTGATGAGATGCGACAACATTTTGTCCACAGATCCATATGTTAAAGTTCCTCCAGGACTTCCAAAATATAGGTCGCGGTGCCTACGCCCAAAGGTACGGCATTCGTTTTAATTATCAAAAGTAAACCGATGGCCTGCCTTGTGGCATTTTATACACAGCTGTTTTTTTGGATTCTTTATAGCGATTTGATGGAGACAGTGCTATAAACTTGGGACAATGATGGATTCCGTGAGCACTGTTTTTGCACAGAACGCAACCTGATGTGTTTTGCTTAAAGGCAGCAAGTATGGATTTGGAAAGGCTAGCTTTGCTGCTCCTGCCCACCTGACCGCTCGGCGCATAAGTTGCCATAACGAAATATGTTTCCAACGTCCCGCATCGCTGCTAAAAAAAACGAGGCCATGGACTCCCATGACGGAATCAATGTAACGAAGGCTGAGTATCTAATCGACCTCCCAGTTGGCTTGGTGTCAGTGGGATCCAGTTTACATTAGCAGCACCTGCACAATGATGCATCCTGCGATATTGCTCAGGAGTGCCCTGGAGCGCCCGAATATGAGCGCTAAACTTGTCCGAGATCTCCCGAAGCATCGACACTGACCCATTCTCCACAGACTGCAGCCCCAGGATCTCAGTAATGTGCGCCAAAAAGATTAAACGACGATTATTAAACTTTTTTTCCAACAATCCTAAGGCTATATTATAATTGCTGTAGAAATTTCCAGGGCGAATACTGTTCCAACGCCGAATCACAAAGGCAAGATCGCAAAATGCTAGAACTTCTCAATATTGAGAGGTCTGGATGGTTGTCGATAATGGTGGTGAACATCGAATAAAAAGTCCGTCCAATCCGCATATCCTCCACTAAAACTTTTTAAATTAATGGGAGGCAGGATGATGACTGGCCTGCGACGAATTGGCGGCTGAGAACCAGCAAAACCAGAAGTTACAGTGGCGGTCCAGCAACCGTTGAATGCAGAGGCATGTAGCCGCTAATCCGAAAATTTCACGCCGAATCGAAGCCTTGAGAGCGTTGGCAAAAGCGTTTCACCGTTGTCGCACAGTCCACTGTGAATTTCTTTAAAGTCCAATTCTTCGAGCTCGTTGTGGTTGTCTCAAATTGCCCGATCAGTTTCTCAATCTGCTCCAACTTTCCCACTAGTGTGTAATAATCGGAGACAGCGGCCTCATCTTCCCAAGCGGTAGTCAATCTTTAACCTTTCGCAGAGTTCCGTTGACTTCATCCTCAAAAAAAAATATGTTTTGCTCCCCTTGTTACTGTCAAACTATATGTCGTTGGAAGCGTCCATCCAGCAAACGCTGCTACGTTCGTAGCGGAAGAGGAACGCAAAACGAAACGCGTGTAACAAACGGGAACCTCTGTCAATTCGTGTATGTAAGAGCGGCTGGTGTATAGAATTTTCTTTCGATGGCACTGGCTATGTACTGAAGAGCGAAAACAGACGAACGAATGAAAATTATTGTTTATAAATGCAGTTTTGATTGTACTGATCAATTAATTATTGCACAATCACGTCGGGGTCAAAAATGTTAAGCTTTGAATTTTTCAAAAATAGCTGTTGTAATTTGATTCGGTAACTGAAAGAGTCAAGATAATTCAATTGGAAAAACAAAATGTATTTTATTTTATTTATATTTATAATTGACCCAGCGGCAGTACGCGTTTGTGAGAGTTTTTTGACAAATAATCCGAAAAGCGATGATGATCAGGTCCAGACTGCTAGAGGGCAGGCGGACCGAATTGCCCGTGCCCCACTTAGAGGAGAAGACCAAAAATAAGCTTTAAATGCTGTTGAGCCTAGTGTGAGCGATAGATAGAGAAAACTAGCGCGCGGGAGAAGCATAGACGCTGCAGCTGTAGTAGCGAAATGAGCATGGGCGTAACCATAAGCATAAACAATTACAATCTTTACAATACAGTGTTCAATCGTACAAACAAACATTTGTAGGTAGATTTACTTTCGTCTGCTCCACCTAAAAAACATCAATTGGGGAAACCCGACAAATGATTTCGCATGTTTGTACATATTGTTTAATAATTGTTTGAGGGGCCGCTTTTTTGGCACCTATTTATTTCCAAAATCAATTAAGACAACTCGATTCGAAACGTTATAAAATGTTTAATTATACAGGCGGCTAGCGAAAGCCAATTGCTCGCATTTTTATTTAAAAGATAAAAGTACACACGGGGGTTCGGTATGCAAACTATGCGGAGAGAGATAAGCATAGAACTACTTAAGCAACGACGGTCGATCAAAGCTCGAGCCGAAGCGGCAGGTGAGAGAGCGCCCTTTTAACACAGAGAGCGCAGCAGCACTGCCGAACGCTGGAGACAAATATAAGTTTAGGGTTTTATATGCTCTTATAAAAATACATAATGTTACATTAAATTGACGCTTAAATAGCCGCTGGCCCGAACATACTTTCCCGTTGGAAGCTCGCCTTTCAACTCCTTAGATTGGGCAGCCAGCACAGCCAGTAACAGCCCTCCTGATGGTTCCTCAGGCCGATATGGAGTTCAGCCACGCGGCACACTTAATCCATCGAAAACTTTGACGACGTCGACCACTCTAGCCAGTGCACTGTGGGTAAAAACCCGGCGGTGCATAAAGGTTTTTTATTTTTTAAATTAAAAAAGAATGGCCCATGTTAATCGAATCTAGATACCATAATTTGAAAAATAAATTTTTTAAAAATTTTGGGTGGCAACCCTATTTATTGCCACAAACAAAGTCAACTGTTTGAAAAACTTTGCAATTAATAAACATTAGCTCATATGTTTTGAATTATGTGTCTTTTTGTCCAGCTGTAAGCTGTTTTATATGTGTATCTTTTATAGATTTGTTCTAAAATTGTGTTTGTGTTTTTCAGTATAACTTACATACAAAGCACAATTTAGACTTTTTTTGAGTAAGAATGAAATTAACGAAAAAAATGTACTTTTATCGGAATACAATTAACCATTTTGATACTTGTTGCTCCCTATTCGAAAAACTTGTATTTATCTAGCAACATATGTGTTCGGTAACGCGGCTATTTTTTTTGTTTGGGAAAGCAACAATCGCTCGCGAGAAGCCCTAAAGTGTTATATGAAGACAAATTGAATGGCGATCGCTTTGACAAAAAACAATAATCCCATAATATAAACAAAATTACTAAATTTATTACATTAATAAACGATTTTGCGACAAATGCTGCCGAAACATAACGCGATTTAAACAAAAACACGCCGTGTGGCTAGCCAGTATTATGACTATACGGCATTTTGATAGAAATGCATCCCCAAAGAAAGTGGGTCATCCGTAAATTGCGAATACATATAAGCTGCTGGTAAACGACTTAAAATAAAATTGACATCGGAACTTGCGGTAGAAAACAAAATTAAACTCCTTTATTACAACACGCTGCTAATATTTCAGCAAAAAAAAATCAAATGAAAATGACATTATAAAAAACTGCTACGACTACTGAATTAGTTGCTCCAAGTCATAATAACTTCTCAAAAGGCATTCGCTTTTTTTATGGAAAATGATTTTTTCAAATCAATTAAAAACATTAATGTAAAACAACTTAGTAAACAAAATGCTTATGATATTTATTCAGCATGGACCGAAAATGAAGCCAAAGTTTCTTTTGCAAAACTTAAAACCATACCGCTTCTCGAATATTAAATGCACGAGGAAGTTTATTGAATAGAATACTTACAGACGTTACAGTGTATGCTTATTTTATCTATGGTTTTGATGGATCTACTGGTCACAGTTTATACAAACAAAAATTTAGCATCGCAGAATTCCATCTTTAGGGTTATGCTCTTAATGAATCCCATAAGAATAATAGATCAGAAACTTAAAGAGTCATTTGGTTGAATAAATCCGCCATAATCCATATGGAAAAATAAAAATTTTATTTAACTTTAAATAATTTAGCTGAGTAAAAAATCCTGATGGTTTGATATCTTATAAAGTCAGAGTTTATGCACAAAAAAACGGGTTTTTCGCCCATAGTGCAGTGGCCAACGCATTGGAGGAAGATTCTCGTCCTTCACCAGGACGACATCGTTCACGCAGAGGTTTTGCGCAGCCGTACGCCACTTCGAGCGCTCCTGCAAAAGAGTCAGATACTCTTCGCGCCAACGCCGCCAGATTGTCTGCTGAAGTTGAGTGACCCGCTGCCAACCATCCAAACGATTGAAGTTGAGCTTCGTTAGGATGCTTCGTGCGGGCCCCCAAAATCAGATGAGCAGGCGTCAACACATCCAAGTCGTCAGGATTTTCTGAAAGCGAGAGCAAAGGGCGAGAATTAACAATTGCCGTTATCTGGCAGATCAAGGTACGCAGCTCGTCGAAGCTAAGGACGGATGGCCCAACTGAGCGGTACAAGTGATGCTTGGCGGTCTTCACGGCCGCTTCCCACAAACCGCCAAAGTGCGAAGAGCGCGGGGGGATGAAATGCCAGTCGATTCCGTCAGCCAAACAGGATTCATGGACCTCCTTCATGTGCGAGTCGCTCAGGAAGAGCCTCTTTAGCTCCAGAAGCTCGTTCTTGGCTCCAACGAAATTTGTCGCATTGTCTGACCAAATTTGACTTGGCCGTCCTCGAATGGACGTGAACCGTTTTAATGCGCCTAGGAACGATGCGGTGGTCAGATCCCTAACAAGCTCCATGTGAATGGCCTTAGATTTGAAGCATATAAACACGCTTATGTAACATTTGATTGGAGGCCTGGTGCGGATTTCTGACCGGTAGAAAACGGTCCACAATAGTCCACTCCAGTTACTTCGAAGGCCCGGGATCCTTCCAGACGCTCCTTTGGCAAGTCTCCCATAATGGGTTCAACGAGGCGTGGCCTCGTCCTGAAGCATCTCACACACTTGCTAACCACCTTTGAAACGGCCTTGATTCCTCCAATAGGCCAATATTCTAATCGAATTCCGTTGATGATAATAGTTTATCACTGCAGCCGTCACGGGATGTTCCTTGGGCAGAATAAGCTGGTGCTGAGCGTTAAATGGGAGCGATGAGTTGCCGAGCCGACCTCCACCTCGAAGCAAACCAGCCGGATCGATGAACGGAGAGAGCGAACTGATGGAGCTAGACTTCCTGACTTGGCCATTGCGCCTAATCTCCCTTTATGTCCGACCACAAACTTGCCAGCTGAACATGCCGAACGAAAAGATGCGTTCCCTGCTAAATGTCAGAAACCGTGAGCCCAGGATGCCTAAGACGATGAATAAATTTATGCATGTAGGCAAATGTGCGCTGCATGCCAAAGAACGAATTTGCAAATTTGCATCCGGGAGTAAGATCAGCATGTGGAGAAACGATTAGCAATACACGCTTGCGAAGCTCAATGGTCGGAGTTTCAGAAACGGGAGATGCAGGCCACTCATTCTTAGAGCCCAACAAAAACGACAGGCCGTGAAAACCACAGCTCACTGGATGAGGTGGCTGGGAAGCGAGCCTCTCGAAAGGATATCAGCGGGATTCAACGATGTGGGAACATAGCTCCATGCCATGCCTTGCGTCAACTCCTGAATTGTTGGCACTCGATTTTCCACGAAAACCTGAAATTTGGCTGGCTCATCCCGTATCCAAGATAGCGCCGTCGACGAATCCGACAAGCAATGAAACTGGCCTGGGACGATTCCCGTCTCCCTTAGGTTGTGCATAACCATCGCAAGCAAATGCTCTCCACTCAATTCAAGCTTTGGAATTGACAATGATTTTAGTGGCTCCACTCGTGACTTTGAGCACAAAACATTGCTCGACGACTCCCCTTGCCTGGACACGACATATACGCACGCACCATATGTCTCCATACTGGCATCACAAAATCGATAGATCTCCAAAACTGCACTGGAAGGATGGACAAGGCGAGGAAATGAAATTAGAGAGATGCTTGCCAAGCTGTTTCTTGGGTCCATCCAAGTTGAATGCAGCGATGCCGGTAGACTCTCATCCCAGTCCAAGTTTTCTCTCCAAAGCTGCTGAAGGAAAATCTTGCACCTGACAATAACAGGATTAATCAATCCAAGAGGGTCGTAGTACCGGGCAATCGTTGATAAAACCGAACACTTGGAGGGCCTTGAATTTGTGTCCAGCGCAGACAGGGCAAACAGCAGTTGATCTGACGCAGGGTCCCACGCTAAACCAAGAGTTTTTGTGATGTCGCTTCCATCATGAAACCGCAGAAACTTCTCCACGTCGCCTTCCGAATTCCATCAAGCACCTCCTGGCTACTCGAGCACCATTTTTAAGCTTGAAGTTACCGCACGAAAGTAAACTTGAAGTTTGGCGCATCTTTTTCCTTGACCTCTGCGACCGAGATGCCGCCAGAGATGAGATCATCGACATAAAACTCCTGTTTCAGAGCAGCTGAGCCAAGAGGGTAGGGCTCACCTTCGTCGATGGCCAGCTGGTGCATTGAGCGGACAGCTAAAAACGATGCAGCCCTCGTACCGTATGTGACGGTGTCTAATGTGTAGACCTGAACATCGGACTGGATGGAATCTCGCCAAAGGATACACTGGAGATAATTGTCAGGTGGCACATTTTACAAATGTCACCCGTGAGAGCGACGGATATGTGCGGAACCGGATCAGAATGGTAAACAATGCCGGCTGAATAACAGGACCCGTCATCATCACATCATTTAAGGAGAATCCAGTTGATGTAGCTGCAGAGCCATCGAAGACGACACGGAGTTTTGTCGTGGTGCTGTCCTCCTTTAAAACGCAGTGATGAGGCAGAAAATACTTGCAGCGGTTACGTGAGTCAGGATGGACTTCGGACATATGCTGCAAGTCAAGTCCCTTATAAAAGCCGAGTACCGCTCCTTGAGCGTGGGATTACGATCCAGTTTTCGTTCCAAACTGAGGAATCGTCGGTAAGCCTGAGTATAAGATTCTCCTAAGCGATCGGCATCATGCTTGAAAGGCAACCTAACGGAGTACTCCCCCAATGGCAAACGTGAAAGGTGACTTACGAAATGCGCCTCACAATCTACTTCTTTCCTTTGTACTCAAACCAGCCTCTTGGTTGGCTATCTGTGATTGTGGGGGCGATGAGAGCAGTGAGTGTGGTCGAATAGTCCGAAGTGCAAGACTGCATGCAAATGCTCACGGTGGATCCCTCAGTGGACACGCTAGTATCGCCAAGACCAGAGACAAGGGAAGACGATTGAGTTCTTCTAAGCTGAAGCTGCTGGGCGAAGATGTCACGAGATGAAGCTGGGATCCTGAATCTAGAATGGCGCGACAAGGAACCGATACGCCCGATCGATTCTTCACCAAAACAACAACCGTAGCTAGCAGCACAACATCGGAGCGGAGACCTTGGGCAGCAAGAGAGGTAGACGCATGAGACAGCATACTGCCAGCAGAATCCTGAACCGGCGAAATAGGTCCTGATTGTACTGCACGTTCTAGAGGAGAAACAGCTGGGGAGCTTTGCGCTATGGATGAGTCGAAGTGCAATAAGGTATGATGCCTTTTTCCGTAAACTCTACACTGGCCACCGGTACATGCACGAGTCCGATGACCCGACTTTAAGCAATTAAAACAAAGTGAAAGCTTCTTCACTTCCTTATGACGAAGAAAGGGAGATAAATTTGTGAAAATGCTTCATGAGTATATTCCGTGGCCCACTGAATGGCAGAAAAGGCATCCAGATGGGTTGGCGGAAGAGTTAGAGGCAACAAAAGTTTTCTTTGGATGTGTATACTGGCTTTTTTTCCCACCTGAGCGCTACCAGCGTGTGTCGCTACAGCGTATTGCACGTTCTCCATCTTCTGGCATCTCTTCTCCAGGAAATCGTAGAACTTCCCAGCTGTGGCTATCCTGTCCGATGACGCAGTCTTCTCCCCATTTGGCTTGTGTCTTGGCATCTAGCTTTTGTAGCAGTCTGAGAACTCCCGAAGCCTTTTAGCAGAAGGCGAATCTACCTTCTTGAGCCCAAGAATCTCCTTGATGTGTGCCTGGAAAACAAGTCGTTTGTTATTAAAGCGTGTGTTAAGTATATTCAGAGCCACACGATAATTGGCACTGGAGAGCTCCAAAGATCGAGCCGAATCCAGGGCCGCATCCGAGAGAAATGAGCGAAGATGTTGGAACTTCTCGATTTCCCTGAGGTCTGGATCTCCTTCGATGACCGAATTGAACATTGCAATAAAATCCGCATATTCCACATAGCCGCCGGAGAAGCTAGGAAGCTTAAGCTCAGGAAGCCGCTGCTTGTGAGCCATGATGATGGTATGACCTCCAGAGCTGTTTGGCAGGCTAGTGAGCGGCTACGCGTAGGTGTCCTAATTCGAGAGCAGAAAGCAGCTCAGCTTTCAAAGAAATGAACAGGGTATCGAAAGTTTCACGCAGCTCGCTCCTAATCTCGTTTTCATCCAGCGATTCCAGCTCATTATGGTACTTGTTGAACTCCTCACGCATTTCCGCCAACATATGAAGGCGCACTTCTATTTCGGACGCACTTAGTTTGTCGATTTTATTCCCTGAGAATGACTCGCCAAGACGGTGCAGGCGATCATGCAGGGACTGAACTTTACGTTTGTAAAGCCTCAGCCTTTTTTCAACCATCGCAATATTTTCACCCGCTACTTTATTACGCTCGTTGTCCATGCTAAGCGGTGTAAAGCAAACGAAACAACGGAAAATGTAAGACCGCTTAAGCGACGTCCCACGTCCGACAGGGTCACCACGTTTGAGGGACTCGGTATAAACGAGTCGAATAACCTTGTACCCATATCACGACATGACTTTATTGACGGCTTGCTAGACCTGTCCCTGTCTCAAGTCAACCATGTGAAAAATTCCTTATTCAATGTAAGTCGAAGAACTAAACTTATAGGCTAAGCTTAATTCTAACATTCTCATACTGGTGTGGTGTATTCCCAAAGCTTGGAGAGCATAGGTGGAGAGCATAGGTGGAGAGCATAGGTGGAGAGCATAGGTGGAGAGCATCGAAAGAGTACGCTTCCGCCTGCATGCTTGGGTGCATACTTTTTCGGCATGAACATCCTCCCCTTGCAATATAATTGCAATGGAATGTAGGAAGGAACGGGGAAGGGGCGCTCTTCCTGGTTTATGCGGTGTCACAGGTGCCGGAAAGAGTCCATCCGAACACCGTGTTCTGAGCCACTGGGAAGCCGTCCGTGCTTGGGATCACTCCTGGCAGAATTACCTTCGGGTAGACATCTGCGCCGAGTACCAGGGAGATAGTACAAGGTTTGTGGAACTGAGCATCCGCCAGGACCATATTGGCGAAATGCTCCTTAACGTGGTCGCCTAGGGGCCTCGTCGGTGTCCGTATTTGTAGCTGGGGCTCCACAGTCAGGACCACCTCGAGCCTGACATCGCTCTTCGTTTTGGACTGGATGAAGGTGGTGCAAGCACCTTCGGCACCAACGCGTGTGACGGAGAGCCCGAAGGCCGTTGCCAATGATGCGTTGATGCGGCTGACTGGGCTGCACGGATCAATGAGTGCGCCAACCTCAAAAGTTTTGAGTCCGTTGTCCAAAACGACTACTGCCGTTGGTAGGACGCTAGTGCTCCTGGACTGAAGGAGCGATGTCAGGGGTTGTTGGAGGAGCAGTGGAGCTGGAGCGTGATCTTGCCGGGGGCGAGCTGGCCCTCGGCCCATTGGAGCGAGCCTTGGGACGTGGAGTCCTCTGCGATCCACCCAGATGGAGGGAGCGTGTGGTGATTTTTTCCGCACACCCGGCAAGTATCGCCGCTACGACATGAGCGCCCGGAGTGTTGGTGGGCCAGACAATTGTGGCAGTACTTGTTGATTAGTACTGCCCGTAGACGCTTTTCTGCGCTTAGGGTGAGGAACCGCTGGCACTTCCGCAAAGGGTGGACTCCTCGGCAGACCCGACAACGGGAAGCTGTCGACTCCTTCTCGGCTGGCTGCGCGTTACTGGACGACGGCGAGGAGTCATGCTTGGAAAGAGAAGACGTAGGAGATTAGTGGTTGGATCTTATGCACCGAACAACAAGCAACACATTAACTAGTTGGATACTTGGACGTGGACATTGCTCTCTATAGGAAGAAGGATGAGAGCTTTTGCTACTGGCCGCTTAATGGTCCCGCGGACAGTTAAAACATCGACCACGCGGACCATGCCATCGACCCCGGGATAGGTTCGTTAAATGGATTCAAGTTAATGATGCAGCTAGACGTAGGAAGAGGTTGCTTCTTCAGCAAATGCCGGAATTCGCTGGCATATTCTAAGCGCTGAGTATGGATGATCATACGCTCCTGTGTCTCGGATAGCTCGTGGCTACTGAGCTCGACTGGAAATTGGGTGTTTGGCTTCTGACACCGCTTGAGGAATCGACACACATAGGCCAGGGACTCTCACGGCCTTTCCAAACTCTGAGAAGCGGGCTAGGAAACTGGACTCTGGTGTCTGAGACACGTTACACTTAACCTTGCGTTGTTCTATATCTGTTTCAAGCAGACGTTCGACTGGGACGGGCCATTGGTTTTGGCTTAACTGCAACCATTCTGGCCCGTGCCACCATAGATCGCTGCTAAACAGCTCTTTGGGATGATACCCCTCTGCTCGCTAAGTCAGCCGGGTTGTGCTCCGATCTGACGTGCGACCACTTTTCGGGCTGACGGATTCTGTGATCTTAGTCACTCGGTTAGCCACAAACGTTGTCCATTTGCATGGTGGCTTGTTCAGCCAGGCTAACACGATTGTGGAGTCTGTCCAATAAAAGCATTCGTAGCTATCAACGGACAGTTGAGGAAGGAGCGACGAGGACAGTTCAGCCAGAAGGACCGCCCCGCATAGTTCCAAACGAGGTAGGGACACGGTCTTCACAGGGGCGACCCTCGTTTTTGCCGTGAGTAGGTGGACAGAGATCTTCTGGTCGGTCTCTACACGAACGTAGATTGCGGCACCAAAGCACGTTGGGATGCATCACAGAACCCGTGAAACTGCAGTTTTGCTCTGGGGTGATACTGTACCCATCTTGGTATTTGAATTTTTCGGAGAGCGGGATAGCTGAGAAGAAAGTCTCGCCATCTTTCGAGGAGGTCTGTTGGCAGAGAGTCATCCCATCCAAGCTCTTTAAGCCAGATCTCCTGCATAAAGATTTTTTGCTCGGACTATAAATGGAGCTAGCCATCCCGCTGGATCGAATAATCTCGATATTTGGGATAGGACTTCCCTTTTCGTGTACGAGGAACTTAAGTCCACCTCGGACGGTTGAAAGAAGAACTCGTCATTCTGAGCCTGCCACCGAATCCCTAATGTTTTAGCGGAGCTAGAATCCTCCATTTCAAGAAAATCGGCGCACAGTCGCTGGTCCATAGGAATGTCCTGAAAGACTTGCTTCGTGTTAGACGTCCACTTCCTCAACGGAAAACCTGCACTATCTAGAGCGGAGCGAAGCTCTTTGATTGCTGCGATGGCCTTCTGTTTGGTGAAGGCGCGCCAGCAAGCACATCGTCAACATACATGGATTCGGATATGATGCTGCTTGCCAGTGGGTAGATCTCTCGGACATCTTGAGCAAGTTTCTTGAGTACGCGAATGGCTAAGTATGGTGCGCAATTCACACCGAACGTGACGGTTGTAAGTTCATAGTCACAGAGCTCACCATCTTTATGCCGAAAAAAGATTCGTTGGAACCTTGTCTGCGTCGGATCGAGGTTTATTTGCCTATACATCTTTGTGATGTCAGCATTGAAAACAAATTGGAAGAAACGCCATTTCAGTATCTGAATGGTCAGGTCTGACTGGAGAACCGGTCCTGGATGTAGGATGTCGTTAAGACTCTTGCCATTTGAGGATGGACTTGAGGCATTAAATACTACCCGTAATTTTGTAGTAGTGCTGTCTGGTTTTAGGACAGAATGATGGGGCAGATAAAAGTTGTCAGAGTCATTGCTTGGAGGTACTCTTCGCATGTGACCTAAGTCTACATACTCTTGGAGGACGCGGTCGTACTGCTCTTTTTAAAGTTGGGTTCCGTTTTAAACGGCCTTCATTTTTGAGGAACTGAGCCAGCGCGATTGATCTTGAATGGCCTAAGTCGACACCATCAGGATTCCGAAAGGGTAATGACACCATATATCTGCCACTGGAATCTCTACGGGTAGTTCGAATGAAATTGTCTTCGCAGATGGAATCTGAGGGACTCTTCTGCCCTCCTGGCTGGAAGATCCTCCACCTCCCAAAACTTAGTTAGAAGTTTTTCTAACCGTTGCTCTGTTTTGACCTTTACCCTGTAGCAAAGGAAGAAATCGTGGGGTGCGTTAACTCCGCTACTGGTCCTGTGAGGATCCATCCAAATATAGTCTCTTGACCGAGTAGCGAGCCGCAAATGTTTGGTTGGGAGCCGCCTAACAAAATGGATGGGAGGATATCTGCACCTAAAAGCACATCTATCTGCGAGCTCTGATAGAAAGAAGGGTCAGCCAGGGGAATGTTTGGCAGGTCCTTTACAAAATCTTGAGGAATTGGATATGAGGGTAAGGTGCCTGCCACATTTGGGAGTACGTAGGCCGAGGTTTCTATGTGGATCCTCGGTTTTGATGGTGAGCCTATTTGGAAGTGGCATATTTTTTGAGGCCTGGCTGAAATTGCTTGGCTCAAGCCTGTTACTTGAACCTGAACTGGTTGGAAAGGAAGCTTGATGATTCTGAACAGGCGTTCGGAGATGAACGTTGCTTCCGATCCAGAATCTATCAATGCACGTGCTTTAAAACTGGTGCCCAAGTAGCATACGTTTATAATAGCCGTGCCTAACAAAACACCCTGTGTGTTTGTTGTGTAGTAACTTTGCACATTGGAGGATGAAGCGGACTGTATCTCTTGGGTTGGGTTTGGATTGAGGGAACTGTTGCCGAGAGCTCTGAAGGGTGGCTACCACGGTGTAGAAGCGTGTGGTGGCGCCGTTTGCACGTGAAACAATTATGTTGGCTCGTGCAATCTTTGATTTGGTGCCCTCTAGCGAAGCAGTTCATACACAACCTTTGTTGTTTTATGTAGTTGGCTCTATCATGAGCCGACATTTGGAGAAAACGTGGACACTGACGCACAGGATGGTTTCTTTAGAGCAAAGGTTGCATGTGCGCGTTTTGACGCTCACCTTTGCTTCAAAGGAGTTGACGTTTTTGGAGATTTTTCTCCCTTTTATCGTGCCTGGAAAGCACTTGCCTGGAAGTGTTCGCGTTCTCCATCGCTTCGAGTGACAAATATCGCTCACTCAGGAATTTATTCATGGCTGGCCATGACGGAATTTTGGTTTTGCTGGGAAGAGTTTGCTCCCCAAAGCGACAAGGTCACTTTGAGGCAGTTTCGAGGGAAACAAGGAATACTAGAACCCCATCAGCAAAACGGTTGTCAATAGGAACATCGGAGTGTTCAAGGGCCGTTAGGCACCCCTGATAGCACCTTGGAGCTCTTTCAAAGCAGCTCCGGACTCATTTTGGATAGGGGAAAACCGAAAAGGATCTTAAGTTGGCTATTAACAAGAGTTCTCTCATTTTCAAAACGCTCTTTTTAGGGAGTTCCATGCGGAATCGAAACCCTCATTCGTGAGCGGAGCCTTTTCCACGATGGACTTGGCTTCCCCGCGAGTTTTGTGGCAGAGGTGATACAATTTCTCCACCTTAGTCAGCCTCCGGATTATTGGTATAGATGGCGGAAAATAGGTCCCGGAACGTGGGCCATTTCAGATAATCGCCGTCGAATGTCTCGATTTCGATTGGGGAAGCCGACTGGCACCGCCTTGCTGGGAAATAGGGCCAATGAAGGAGCGGGAGTCGATGCGTTTTCGATTCGCTCTTGTAACTCTGTTGCGCACCTCTCATACACTGAATAACAATGCTCGTATTTTGCCTGCATAGCTTGCATCGCTTCATTGTCAGGTTCATGGAGATTGAGAATTCTGGTGCAGCGTTCACATTCAAGTCGCACCTTTTCCCACAAAGTTTTAACCTCGTCGAGGCGGATCTTTAGCGAAAACAGAGAAACCTCCACGGAGGATGGAGTGCTAATTCTGGTCTCGAACTGGCTAAGACGGTCTGATGCCGCGATAAAATCAGCTAAAGCCATTTTTTGGAATCTGACTCCTGCTGGGTTACAGCACGAGTGATACGGGAATCTGGACTTTTTCGCCCTTCTACAGAGGGTGCTAGAGGTCGCGAGCTTGAACTGTGAGTTTTCTCCTTGCGGTCACTCGACATAATATTTACGCCGAAAACGGTGACTGAGCTACTGGAACGCTGGAATTATAATTGGAAGTTCAGTGCGAGCACTGCTTGTAATATTCTTCTTGGCCCCTCTTATTGGCGGAACAATGGAATGGGACAAGAACGTGTCGGGTGGTCGCTTTCTAGGATTCGCCCCAGAAATTGAACCAAAAATGTTGAATTTAAATTGATAATATCGAACTAAGTCCTTTTTATTACTTGAGGAACGGTGGAATGGAACACGGTATCCGGGTGGTCACTTTCTAGGATTAGCCACAGAAAATGCACCAAAAAATATTTTAAAAATTTGTAATTATATCGTAATAAGGCCTCAAGGAATGGCGGAATGGAACGCCGACCTTTCGTGTTGAATATTCCGGAATAGATACAACACACTTCAAATAAAAAACACCAAAAAAAAAAAAAATATTTTTATTATTTTCGGAAAATTTTCTAAGTGTCGAACACTCTGACTAAAGCGTATACCCACAGGTTGCGGGGTATCACTTCGTATGCACAAAACGGAATAAGCAGCCGCTCTCCGCTATGCTTGTATGTATGTATGTATGTACGTATTTTCGGAGTTGGACATAAGAAATATGAATATGTTGCTGAAAAAAGTTTTTATTTCTTTATATACAGGAAAAGGATTTCACTGCACACGCTAGATTTAATGGATATGGCATGCAGTTAAATTTTTTATATTTTATTTATTGAAATTTTTTAATGTAAACGCATGCAAAAACATTATGTTCAGTGATCGGAGAGAGACGAATTACACAAACGGAATGTGACTTGAATTTTTGTTTTGTTTTATATTCTGTGTGGTTTTTTTTTGATACGGAAAACTGTGTGTGTTTTTTTGATAGGAAAACTGTGTGGGTTTTTTGGATAGTGGAAAAAGGAAAAAAACAGTGCATAAATCAATGTATGGAGATATGTACATATGTATGTATGTACATATGTATGCAAGCCGGTCTCAGTGAGATCGATTCGATAAGATTCGAAGGGGAGCAATTGGAGAATTGTAATACATATGTATTTATTTTGGAGACTTGCACTTTGCCGAATTTTCCTTTTCTTCGGAGAAACCTTGAGAGGTTTTATGCACATATATAAAAAAATGGCGGTTTTTTTTTATCTTTTTTTCTTGCCTTTTTTTCTTTTTTTTTTTCCTTTTTTGTTCACTTGCACTTTTCTTTGACTTAAAATCACTCCACACACTACTACACACAGACACACACAGAACTTGTACAAAATTATGTATTGGAATATATGGGAATTATATACTTAGCTGGCAGTTTTCGAAGCAAGCTGGGGCGAGCGGATTGGAGGGATGTTTTTATCCGTGATTTTCCTTCAAAAAATCCTATTTGAATATCCGCTCGAAGGACCAGATGTTGGAGTGGGAGACTGGCCAAAAACGTTGTTTAATTCCTATTTTGTGGTGGGCACCAAAGCGGTCGCTGCTGGGGATCGAACTCGTGTCCAACGTAGAAAATATGAGGGTCGAAAAAAAGAACACAGGGCGTCCAGACAATATGCGCGTTCGCTTCCTCTTTATTCAATGTAAGTCGAAGAACTAAACTTATAGGCTAAGCTTAATTCTAACATTCTCATACTGGTGTGGTGTATTCCCAAAGCTTGGAGCATAGGTGGAGAGCATAGGTGGAGAGCATCGAAAGAGTACGCTTCCGCCTGCATGCTTGGGTGCATACTTTTCGGCATGAACAATCCTACTTGCGAATTATCGGTCGATATTGGACCTTCTGTATTGGATCGATCGTGAAAGCTTTCTGAACGTGTCCGCTTCTGTCGTAAGTCCGAGTTTACGAAACTTAAAAGCCTGATTAGGAATTTTGATTGGTCCGCTCTGTACTTGTGCACTGACGCTATAAATTTTTGTGCCTTTCATTTTCTGCAATGTACTTGACACACTTTTGATTCTTGTGTCCCATATTTTTGTCCGATTAGATCTGGGAAGCCCCTGGTTTTACCATAGAGCTATCCAGTCTAAAAAAACATAAAATCAAGACTTAATACAAAATTTCAAGAAGTTGGCCCTCCTTCTTCTCTCTCTCGCTATGTAATAGCTCGGTCAAATTTCACCATTATAAACGCTCAATGCTATAAAAATTATCTATCACGATGCAGGTACGATTTTTTCAGGACCCTAAACAGTTTTACAGCTTCGTAAACAGAAAGCGTAAAACGTCCGCATCCATCCTCGCTATCATTTCTTTGTTTGTCGGCAAACAATGATCAGTGCCGACTCACTTCACTGCTTCATGATCTTCGACTAGTTCAGCCGGTGTTCACACTAGGTCCTGAGGGAGTCCCCGGCTGTGTACTCAGGTACTGTGCCGACGCTCTGTGTGGACCCCTGCTTAAACTATTCACCCTATCCATTAACTCTTCATGTTTTTTCTCTCCGCTCTGGAAGGAATCGTTTATTATTCCTCTCCATAAGAAAGGTAGTAAGTCTTACGCAATGATTTACAGATGTATATCGAAGTTATCCGCTATTCCTAAAATGTTTGAGAAAATTTTAACCCCGCACTTGCAACATCTCTGCAAATCACTTATATCTCCAGCTCAGCAAGGTTTTTTAAGGCGACGATCAACAACTACAAATTTCGTCAGCAGCCAAGGCTGCCAGGGTAACATGCAGACGTCAGTCATCGGTCATTTACACCGATTTCGGTAAAGCATTCGACTCTGTAAACCATTCCCTTTAGCACAAAAACTTGACATTTTAGAGTTTCCGCCCAATTTTTTGAAAAAACTACCTTTGCTCTAAGTCCCAAAGAGTCCTCTTGAAAAACACTTGTCTTCACCTGTTCAGGTTACTTCTGGGGTACCACATGGCAGCCATCTAGGCCCCCTACTTTTCACACTCTTTATTAACGACCTGCCTTCAATATTAACAAGCTCTCGAGTACTCATGTATGCGGATGACGTTAAACTCTGTGTCCAGTATAAGGACATTTCATTTCCTCGCTTGCAATCCGATCTCAATAACTTTTCAGTCATGGTGTTGTGCAAATATGTTACACCTGAATGCCTCGAAATGTAAAGTAATGACATTTCATCGCTCCAGCCCGTTGTTGGCTCCTTACACCCTCTGCGGTGGTTCTCTTGCGAGAATTGGTTGATGATCTAGGTGTTAAACTAGACCCCAAGTATAAGTTTTCTGAACAGATTTCTACCATGGTAAATAAAGCCATGGGAGTGCTCTTATAAAGAGGTGGTCAAAAAGAATTTTACGAACCCCTATATAACGAAGACTCTATATTTCGCTTGTTCGTCCGATTTTAGAGTACGGCTTTTGTATATGGTGTTCAGTTCAAAGTACACCATGACCGTATCTTCTTACTCTCGTAGATTGCTTTTAATAAACCTTCCATCCTTACTTAATCGTAGAAAAAGCTTGGTGTGATTTTCATGCACAACTTGATCAGGGGTGACATCGACAGCCCTGACTTGTTGAAACCGCATAAACTTCACGATTCCAATTAGATCCTCTAGAAATTATATTTATTTATACCTTCCACTGCACTATGGGGAAAATTACCACTTTATCTGGCATTTATTATTGTGAGTAAACCAATAGAGATTTTTCACAGCGGTTTTTTTTATTATGTTGTTATAGACTATAAAAAGATAATTTAGAAAAATGGGCGTGTCAACGTGCATTTTTTATCTTAACTTTCCAAATTTAGTCACCTATACGTGCTTACGTTGAAAATATAAGTTTCGCCACGCCCCCTTCCGTCCCCAAAAATAAAAAAAAAAACAATTTTTGCATTTTATAAATTTTGTATATATCCACATTTCTCTTACAAATGTCATTTCGGATAGCAAAATGTTTTTAAAAGTTTTACTTTTAAAATGTTTTCATCAACATTATTGCACGTATGCAGTTCAAAATAACTTTTTATTTCCTTCTCTCGTTCGTGCCGGCCCGTCTCGCTATTCCACACAAGCAAACCGACTTTGGAAAAATAAGGTTACGTCATAAAAATTCAAATTGCGCCACAAGAGGGTAAAAGAGGTAAATAACGCCAATACCTGTGAACTCAGAATTGAAAACGCTACAACAAACACTTGGCCGAATATAAAAACAATTCTAAACTCTTTTACATAATCCTTTCCAAAGTTGAAATTTGTTACTAAATTTCCAGCTTTAGAAGCGCTTATAAAACGTCAAAATATTAGTATATACACTCACAATTTGAACGATTATTTGCTACTAAATTTCCAGCTTTAGAAGCGCTTTATAAAACGGCAAAATATTAGTATATACACTCACAATTTGAACGATTTTTATACCCGTACTCGAAGAGTAATAGGGTATATTGTATTTGTGGTAAAAGTGGATGTGTGTAACACACAGAAGGAGGCGTTTCCGACCCCATAAAGTATATATATTCTTGATCAGCATCAATAGCCGAGTCGATATAGCCATGTCTGTCCGTCCGTCTGTCCGTCTGTCCGTCCGTCTTGTTTTTCACTCATTGCTCGAAGGCTATAAGAGCTAGAGCAACCAAACTTTTTATCCAGTCTGATGTGATATCTCACTCCTAGAAAAGTTTTTCAAAATTTCGCCCCGCCCACTTCCGCCCACACAAAGGGCGCACATCTGTGGCGGCCACAATTTTGAAAAATAACAAAAAAAAAAATGCAGAATCATAGAGACAGCCCATATCAGTCAGGGGCCCAAATCTGAATCGGATCGGATCATTAATATAGCCACAATAGAGGCAAATATACGAAAAAACTTCGCTCCATCCCTTTCGCACTCACACAAAATCGAGTCGATTTGGTTTTTCGTAAATATGAACGCCTGGATCTCAGAGACTATAAGAGCTAGAGCAACCAAACTTTTGGCCAAGACTCCTGTGATACCAAACCTGAACAAGTGTATTTCAAAATTTCGCCCCGCCCCCTTCCGCCCCACAAAAGACGAAAATCCACAATTTTGAAGATAGAAAAAAACTAAAAATGCAGTATCGTAGGAAATGACCATATCTACCAGATTCCCGAATTTGGTTCAGATCGGATCATTATTGTAGCCACAATGAAAAATGAATTTTCAGCAGCAATCCCCACTCCTCTTGCAGAGTAAGTCAATTATTGGGGTTGATTGTTGCTGCAGCTTCTCTCACACGCACACTCACGCTCAAAACATGCTGCCTCGTGCAGTGTACGTGTGTTGTTGTGAGAACTGATGTAGATGATGTAGATGTCGATGACAGATGTAGCAAAAATGTAAAATGTAAAAACTGATAAAACATTTTAAAATTCCACATAAATCTAATGTGTACTGACTGAGTACGGGTATAAAAGTAGAGTCGCGTTCGAAGCGACTCCGTACGTTCTTTCTCGTTTACTGTTCGGGCCAGCGGCTATTAAAGCGTCAATTTAATGTAACATTATGTATTTGTTTAAGAGCATATAAAACACTAAACTTATGTTGTCTCCAGCGTTCGGCAGTGCTGCTGCGCTCTCTCTGTTAAAGGGCGCTCTGCACCTGCCGCTTCGGCTCTAGCTTTGATCGACCGTCGTTGCTTAAGTAGTTCTATGCTAATATCCCTCAGCCTCTCCGCATAGGTTGCATACCGAGCTCCCGTGTGTACTTTTATCTGGCCTGGCCAAAAAAAGCTTGTCCCCTATTTATTTCCAAAATCAATTAAGACAACTCGATTCGAAACGTTATAAAATGTTTAATTATAGAGGCGGCTAGCGAAAGCCAATTGCTCGCTCTTTTTGCCAGGCCAGATAAAAATCTCGCAAGAGAACCACCGCAGAGGGTTTAAGGAGCTAACAACGGGCTGGAGCGATGAAATGTCATTACTTTACATTTCGAGGCATTCAGGTGTAACATATTTGCACAACACCAGGACTGAAAGTTATTGAGATCGGATTGCAATCGAGAGTGAAATGAAATGTCCTTATACTGGACACAGAGTTTAACGTCATCCGCATACATGAGTACTCGAGAGCTTGTTAATATTGAAGGCAGGTCGTTAATAAAGAGTGTGAAAAGTAGGGGGCCTAGATTGCTGACATGTGGTACCCCAGAAGTAACCTGAACAGGTGAAGACAAGGAGTTTTTGAAGAGGACTCTTTGGGACTTAGAGCAAAGGTAGCTGGAAATCCATTTAAAAAAAATTGGGCGGAAACTCTAAAATGTAAAAGTTATTGTGCTAAAGGGGAATGGTTTACAGAGTCGAATGCTTTACCGAAATCGGTGTAAATGACCGATGACTGACGTCTGCATGTTACCCTGGCAGCCTTGGCTGCTGACTAAATTTGTAGTTGTTGATCGTCGCCTTAAAAACCTTGCTGAGCTGGAGATATAAGTGATTTGCAGAGATGTTGCAAGTGCGGGGTTAAAATTTTCTCAAACATTTTAGGAATAGCGGATAACTTCGATATACATCTGTAAATCATTGCGTAAGACTTACTACCTTTCTTATGGAGAGGAATAATAAACGATTCCTTCCAGAGCGGAGAGAAACATGAAGAGTTAATGGATAGGGTGAATAGTTTAAGCAGGGGGTCCACACAGAGCGTCGGCACAGTACCTAAGTACACAGCTGGGGACTCCGTATGGACCTGGTGTGAATACTGGCTGAACTAGTCGAAGATCATGAAGCAGTGAAGTGAGTCGGCACTGATGATTGTTTGCCCACAAATTAAGACATGATAGCGAGGATGGATGTGCGGACGTTTTACGCTTTCTGTTTACGAAGCTGTAAAACTGTTTAGGGTCCTGAAAAAAGCGTACCTGCATCTTGATAGATAATTTTTATAGCATTGAGCGTTTATAATGGTGAATTTTGACCGAGCTATTACATAGCGAGAGAGAGAAGAAGGAGAGCCAACTTCTTGAAATTTTTTGTATTAAGTCTTGATTTTATGTTTTTTTTAGACTGGATAGCTCTTTGGTAAAACCAAGGGGGCTTCCCAGATCTAATCGGACAAAAATATGGGACACAAGAATCAAAAGAGTGTGTCAAGTACATTATAGAAAATGTTTGTGCCTTTCATAACGTCAGTGCACAAGTACATAGCGGACCAATCGAAATCCCTAATCAGCTTCGTAAACTCGGCCTTACGAAAGCAGCGGACACGTTTAGAAAGCTTATCTGATTGATCCAATACAGAAGGTCCAATATCGACCGATACTTCGAAAGTAGAATGGTAGGAGTCATCAGGTATAGTGAGCGGAAGGGCTCGGGTTACAACGCTATGGTCGGATCCGAGACGAAGCAGAGATCGAGCAATCGACCCAAGGAATTTTTCACATGGTTGACTTGAGACAGGGACAGGTCTAGCAAGCCGTCAATAAAGTCATGTCGTGATATGGGCACAAGGTTATTCGACTCGTTTACCGAAGACCAAACAGTGCCTGGCAAATTGAAATCCCCCAGAACTATCATGTGGTCTTTATCTGATAGCGAGGAAGAAACAGTTTTTAAAGCGGACAGGTGCTGCTCGTATATAGAGATATCCGAAGACGGTGGAATGTACGAGCAGGTAATGAAAATAGAAAAAGCTGGAAGAATCAGTTTTATGCACAGGAATTCCAGGTCTTGTTGAACCTGGAATATGAAATGTTCCGACGTGAAGTTAGAGTCCACTGCGATGAGGACCCCCTCCTCCACGCCGAGACAAACGGTCATTTCTAAATATTGTGTACCGATCTGCCAAAACTTCGGAACTAAGGATGTCCGGCTTTAACCAGGTTTCAGTTAACACAATAATATGGGACAAAAATGTGAAACTTTCAAGATAGAGAGTGCTGAGCTTAGTACGTAAGCCTCTAGCATTCTGGTAAGTAACTAAAAAAGAGAGGAAACTAGTTTTTGGATGGGTGGAAGTAGAGCGGGAAGATGAGGATGGAGCACTGGTCTGACTGCCGGGGAGAGTTATGGGGGGCCTATCCTTCTTCTTAGCCTTATACTCTTTCACAACCAAGTGCTCCGGCCAAAAATTGGCAGAACAGATGGTGCTGAAATGAGTTGGGGAGACGCTTATCTTGAGAGAGGCTATCTCCCTTGCATAAGCGAAATTAAACTTCTCCTCCTTTTTAGGCCTTCGGCTTTTATTTTGCTTTGAATAAAAGCAGTTACATCATTAGATGTAAGATCAGGCCGAAAGACAAAAACTTTCCGCTTTGGTGGGACACCCAACCAGTGGTTTTTGGCACCACAGGTGCGGTACCTGTGATGGCAATATCCGGTGGTCCCGGACGTACATTAACTGGCGGTTTCGTAATGATGGGATAGGTATGTATTTAGGTATTTGGAGTGGCAAACGAAATCAACTGGCTGCACTGGCGTAGTGGTCGGAGTTAGTTTTTCAGATGACGGCGGGAGTGAGGAAGTTGGCACTTGCAAGTCCCGCGGTGTGAACTTCTGCACCGCGGAGACTCAGCCAGCAGCTGTAAACTGCTGGATTGAGTGTCCATAGCTAAGAGCCGCTCGTATTGCTTTTAAAGCCCACGATCAGCTCCTTAATGACACTCCCTCGTCTGCCTCATAAACTAGCGCATTTCGTTTTCGACCGCACGACATTCCCTCACATTAATCATTTTCAGTAATCATTTCTGACCCCATAAAGTATATATATTCTTGATCAGCATCAATAGCCGAGTCGATATAGCCCTGTCTGTCCGTCTTGTTCGTCGCCCATTGCTCGGAGGCTATAAGAGATAGAGCATCCAAATTTTTTTTCCAGACTGATGTGTTCTTTTCAATCCTAGAAAAGTGTTTCTAAATTTCGTTGTGAGAAGTGATGTAGATGACAGATGTAGGAAAAAATGTTTACATTTTTAATGTAAAACTGATAAAACATTTGAAAATTCCATATAAATCACATGTGTACTGCTGACTGAGTACTGATATAAAAGTAGAGTCGCGTTCACAACGACTCCAAATACGTTCTATCTCATTAATTTTTACCAAAAAGAAAGTTTTAAACAAATAGCAATCAGACCACAGTGCAAGCAATTGCTAAAAGCTATGCTATATATATTCTTGATCACTATGAATCAGAGCTCGCAAATAACTGTCGACCGTTTCTCGTTGTCTGCAAATAACAGTTTTTTTTTTCCTGACACTTTACGAAAAGACTCAGAGAGCAACCGATTATGGGTTCAGAGCGAAACCGTTTTTTCTATTCTGTTTTGTTTCGGTTGTTCCAAGACCGTTTTGTCGTGTTCAGTGAAGCAAAGGTCTTTTGCGTATGTATTGGTATACATTCACACGCATAGGCAAGCAACTGACTGAGTACGGGTATAAAAGTAGAGTCGCGTTCGAAGCGACTCCGTACGTTCTTTTCTCGTTTACTGTTCGGGCCAGCGGCTATTAAAGCGTCAATTTAATGTAACATTATGTATTTGTTTAAGAGCATATAAAACACTAAACTTATGTTGTCTCCAGCGTTCGGCAGTGCTGCTGCGCTCTCTCTGTTAAAGGGCGCTCTGCACCTGCCGCTTCGGCTCTAGCTTTGATCGACCGTCGTTGCTTAAGTAGTTCTATGCTAATCTCTCTCCGCATAGGTTGCATACCGAGCTCCCGTGTGTACTTTTATCTGGCCTGGCCAAAAAAGCTTGTCCCCTATTTATTTCCAAAATCAATTAAGACAACTCGATTCGAAACGTTATAAAATGTTTAATTATAGAGGCGGCTAGCGAAAGCCAATTGCTCGCTCTTTTGCCAGGCCAGATAAAATCTCGCAAGAGAACCACCGCAGAGGGTTTAAGGAGCTAACAACGGGCTGGAGCGATGAAATGTCATTACTTTACATTTTCGAGGCATTCAGGTGTAAAACATATTTGCACAACACCAGGACTGAAAGTTATTGAGATCGGATTGCAATCGAGAGTGAAATGAAATGTCCTTATACTGGACACAGAGTTTAACGTCATCCGCATACATGAGTACTCGAGAGCTTGTTAATATTGAAGGCAGGTCGTTAATAAAGAGTGTGAAAAGTAGGGGGGGCCTAGATTGCTGACATGTGGTACCCCAGAAGTAACCTGAACAGGTGAAGACAAGGAGTTTTTGAAGAGGACTCTTTGGGACTTAGAGCAAAGGTAGCTGGAAATCCATTTAAAAAAATTGGGCGGAAACTCTAAAATGTAAAGTTATTGTGCTAAAGGGGAATGGTTTACAGAGTCGAATGCTTTACCGAAATCGGTGTAAATGACCGATGACTGACGTCTGGTACCCTGGCAGCCTTGGCTGCTGACTAAATTTGTAGTTGTTGATCGTCGCCTTAAAAACCTTGCTGAGCTGGAGATATAAGTGATTTGCAGAGATGTTGCAAGTGCGGGGTTAAAATTTTTCAAACATTTTAGGAATAGCGGATAACTTCGATATACATCTGTAAATCATTGCGTAAGACTTACTACCTTTCTTATGGAGAGGAATAATAAAACGATTCCTTCCAGAGCGGAGAGAGAAACATGAAGAGTTAATGGATAGGGTGAATAGTTTAAGCAGGGGTCCACACAGAGCGTCGGCACAGTACCTAAGTACACAGCTGGGGACTCCGTATGGACCTGGTGTGAATACTGGCTGAACTAGTCGAAGATCATGAAGCAGTGAAGTGAGTCGGCACTGATGATTGTTTGCCCACAAATTAAGACATGATAGCGAGGATGGATGTGCGGACGTTTTACGCTTTCTGTTTACGAAGCTGTAAAACTGTTTAGGGTCCTGAAAAAAAAAGCGTACCTGCATCTTGATAGATAATTTTTATAGCATTGAGCGTTTATAATGGTGAAATTTGACCGAGCTATTACATAGCGAGAGAGAGAAGAAGGAGAGCCAACTTCTTGAAATTTTGTATTAAGTCTTGATTTTATGTTTTTTAGACTGGATAGCTCTTTGGTAAACCAAGGGGGCTTCCCAGATCTAATCGGACAAAAATATGGGACACAAGAATCAAAGAGTGTGTCAAGTACATTATAGAAAAATGTTTGTGCCTTTCATAACGTCAGTGCACAAGTACATAGCGGACCAATCGAAAATCCCTAATCAGCTTCGTAAACTCGGCCTTACGAAAGCAGCGGACACGTTTAGAAAGCTTATCTGATTGATCCAATACAGAAGGTCCAATATCGACCGATACTTCGAAAGTAGAATGGTAGGAGTCATCAGGTATAGTGAGCGGAAGGGCTCGGGTTACAACGCTATGGTCGGATCCGAGACGAAGCAGAGATCGAGCAATCGACCCAAGGAATTTTTCACATGGTTGACTTGAGACAGGGACAGGTCTAGCAAGCCGTCAATAAAAGTCATGTCGTGATATGGGCACAAGGTTATTCGACTCGTTTACCGAAGACCAAACAGTGCCTGGCAAATTGAAATCCCCCAGAACTATCATGTGGTCTTTATCTGATAGCGAGGAAGAAACAGTTTTTAAAGCGGACAGGTGCTGCTCGTATATAGAGATATCCGAAGACGGTGGAATGTACGAGCAGGTAATGAAAATAAAAAAAAAGCTGGAAGAATCAGTTTTATGCACAGGAATTCCAGGTCTTGTTGAACCTGGAATATGAAATGTTCCGACGTGAAGTTAGAGTCCACTGCGATGAGGACCCCCCCTCCACGCCGAGACAAACGGTCATTTCTAAATATTGTGTACCGATCTGCCAAAACTTCGGAACTAAGGATGTCCGGCTTTAACCAGGTTTCAGTTAACACAATAATATGGGACAAAAATGTGAAACTTTCAAGATAGAGAGTGCTGAGCTTAGTACGTAAGCCTCTAGCATTCTGGTAAGTAACTAAAAGAGAGGAAACTAGTTTTTGGATGGGTGGAAGTAGAGCGGGAAGATGAGGATGGAGCACTGGTCTGACTGCCGGGGAGAGTTATGGGGGCCTATCCTTCTTCTTAGCCTTATACTTTTTTCACAACCAAGTGCTCCGGCCAAAATTGGCAGAACAGATGGTGCTGAAATGAGTTGGGGGAGACGCTTATCTTGAGAGAGGCTATCTCCCCTTGCATAAGCGAAATTAAACTTCTCCTCCTTTAGGCCTTCGGCTTTTATTTTGCTTTGAATAAAAGCAGTTACATCATTAGATGTAAGATCAGGCCGAAAGACAAAAACTTTCCGCTTTGGTGGGACACCCAACCAGTGGTTTGGCACCACAGGTGCGGTACCTGTGATGGCAATATCCGGTGGTCCCGGACGTACATTAACTGGCGGTTTCGTAATGATGGGATAGGTATGTATTTAGGTATTTGGAGTGGCAAACGAAATCAACTGCTGCACTGGCGTAGTGGTCGGAGTTAGTTTTTCAGATGACGGCGGGAGTGAGGAAGTTGGCACTTTGCAAAGTCCCGCGGTGTGAACTTCTGCACCGCGGAGACTCAGCCAGCAGCTGTAAACTGCTGGATTGAGTGTCCATAGCTAAGAGCCGCTCGTATTGCTTCTTAAAGCCCACGATCAGCTCCTTAATGACACTCCTCGTCTGCCTCATAAACTAGCGCATTTCGTTTTCGACCGCACGACATTCCTCACATTAATCATTTTCAGTAATCATTTCTGACCCCATAAAGTATATATATTCTTGATCAGCATCAATAGCCGAGTCGATATAGCCCTGTCTGTCCGTCTTGTTCGTCGCCCATTGCTCGGAGGCTATAAGAGATAGAGCATCCAAATTTTTTTTCCAGACTGATGTGTTCTTTCACTCCTAGAAAAGTGTTTCTAAATTTCGTTGTGAGAAGTGATGTAGATGACAGATGTACAAAAAAATGTTTACATTTTAATGTAAAACTGAAAAAACATTTGAAAATTCCATATAAATCACATGTGTACTGCTGACTGAGTACTGATATAAAAGTAGAGTCGCGTTCACAACGACTCCGTACGTTCTATCTCATTAATTTTTTACCAAAAAGAAAGTTTTAAACAAATAGCAATCAGACCACAGTGCAAGCAATTGCTAAAAGCTATGCTATATATATTCTTGATCACTATGAATCAGAGCTCGCAAATAACTGTCGACCGTTTCTCGTTGTTCTCGCAAATAAAGTTTTTCCTGACACTTTACGAAAAAACTCAGAGAGCAACCGATTATGGGTTCAGAGTCAAAACCGTTTTTTTCTATTCTGTTTTGTTTCGGTTGTTCCAAGACCGTTTTGTCGTGTTCAGTGAAGCAAAAGGTCTTTTGCGTATGTATTGGTATACATTCACACGCATAGGCAAGCAAATCGTTTTGCAGACGAAATATATGAATTGCGATCGTGAATTGAGTGTGTAAATCCAGTAAAAATGTAAAGACCGTTTGCGTTGAGTTTCTCGGTCAATCGGTCTTTTGCTGACTCTCATTGTGCGAGCGTTTCTCGTTCCGCTCTTTACGCACTGCTCATTGAAAGAGCGACATACAAACTTTCTCAACGAAAAGCACTCAACAGAAAACATAAATGAAGACAGCAAAAGTCTCTTGCTCAGAGCGAGAAGAGAGCATGATTTTTTTTTCGGTTGTGCTCGGAACGAGATCGCAAGAAGAAAAACGGTCGACAGTTATTTGCGAGCTCTGCTATGAATAGCCGAGTCTAGTTCTGTCGTTCCGGGCGTCCTTCTTGTTAAGTGACTAGTTCTCAGAGACTATAAGAGGTAGAGCAACCAAATTTAGTTTCCAATTGATATCACACAGTCGTTAGTGATCTGCTTCTTGCAGGTATGAACTCGCGGATTTGGATAGAAAATCAGTTAAGAAGATATTTCGTAAATTTATTAGGCCAAAACACTGGTTGTTTGTTATAAAGAAAAGAAAGAAGCGGAGTGCAAGAAAAAAACACGTCTGGTCACTACAAAGAGAAAGAACGAATGAATAAAAGTAAATATACAAGTAGTGTCGCAGTAACTGCGACTCAACACGATTGCCCGCATCTGTTTAAGATCGGGTCATTATTATAGCCACAATGATAACATTAATTTTCAGGATCGAGCCCCCACCCCTTGTTAAAAAAAAAAAAAACATATAGGGTTGATAGCCTCGTGCAGTGTATGTGTGTTGTTGTTGTGAGAACTGATGAAAATGTAGATGATATATGCAGCAAAAAAATTTAAAATGTAAAAACTTATAAAACATTTGAAAGTTTAACATAAACACATGTGTACTGACCCTGACTGTAGGGTCGCGTAACGCGTGTTTAGATTTGGGGTAAATAAATAAACCGAAAGCGTTGATGATTAACATTAGAATAATAGAGGAATTGCGTGTGCCCCAATGCAAGCGATAGAGAGAACGAAAGAAGCTGGGGCTGCTGAGTAAAGTACGCTCGATAGAGCGTAGTTGATCAGTTTTCTCATTTAACATTTTTTTGCTGCATGTCATCTACATCTACATTACTCCTCACAACAACACGCCGTTTTATTCTCCGCGTACACTGCACGGGCAGCAGAGTGTGAGCGGGGAGGGAGATAAACAGTAGCGGCTGAAAATTAGATTTCATCATTGTTGCTACAATAATGATCCGATCTGAACCAGATCCGGCAATCTGGTAGATATGAGCATTTTCTACGATACTGCATCGTTTTTTATACCTGTACTCGAAGAGTAAAAGGGTAAAAGGGTATTTGTGGTAAAAGTGGATGTGTGTAACACATAGAAGGAGGCGTTTCCGACCCCATAAAGTATATATATTCTTGATCATCATCAATAGCCGAGTCGATATAGCCATGTCTGTCCGTCCGTCTATCCGTCCGTCTGTCCGTCCGTCTTGTTTTTCACCCATTGTTCGAAGGCTATTAGAGCTAGAGCAATCAAATTTTTTCCACAGACTGATGTGATATCTCACTCCTAGAAACATGTCTCAAAATTTCGCCCCGCCCACTTTCGCCCCACAAAGGGCGCACATCTGTAGCGTCCAAAATTTTTAATATAACAAAAAACTAAAAATGCAGAATCATAGAGAAAGACCATATTATAAGAGCTAGAGCAACCAAACTTTTTGCCAAGACTGTGATACCAAACCTGAACAAGTGTATTTCAAAATTTCGCCCCGCCCCCACAAAAGACGAAAGTCAACAATTTTGAAGATAGGAAAAAAAAATGCAGTATCGTAGGAAATGATCATATCTACCAGATTCCCGACTTTGGTTCAGATCGGACTATTATTGTAGCCACAATGATGAAATGAATTTTCAGCAGTGGAAATACCCCGCGCCCACAAGTGTTTCCCCTCGCCCGATTGAGCGTAAGTCACTTAGGACGGGGGTTGATTGTCGCAACAGATTCTCTCACACGCACACTCACGCTCACAGACTCTGCCTCGTGCAGTGTACGTGTGTTGTTGTGAGAACTGATGTAGATGACAGATGCAGCAAGCAAATGTAAAATGTAAAATGTAAAAACTGATAAAACATCTAAAAATTCCACATAAATCACATGTGTACAGACTGAGTACGGGTATAAAAAAGTACAACTCCGTACAAATTTTTTTCTCGTTTCCATCTTTAAAATTGTTGACTTTCGTCTTTTGTGGGGGCGTGGCGAAATTTTGAAATACGCTTATATTGGAGTGGTATCACATGAGTTTGCACAGCAAGTTTGGCTTATCTAGCTCTAATAGTCTCTGAGATCCAGGGGCTCATCTTTACGAATTGGCAAAGTCGACGCTATAGTTTAGAGTGAGCGAGAGGGAACGATGCTTCTCCAAATGGTTTTCTCCATTGTGGCTATTCTAATGATCCGATCCAATTAAGATTCGGGCCTCTGATAGAAATGAAGCTTTTCTCTGTGATTCTGAATTTTTTCGTTTTCTGTCTTTTTTAAAATTGTGGATCCCACAGATGTGATATTTTTAAATACACTTGTGGGAGTGGAATATAACATCATTCTAGAAAATAATTTGGTTGTTCTAGCTCGTATAGTCTCTGAGCACAGGGCGACAAACTAGACGGACGGACAGATAGACATGGCTATATCGACTCAGTTATCGATGCTGATTAACCTTATACTAAATACGTTATGGTACCGATTCCTTCTCTGTGTTCCTTAATTCCACTTTTAACATAAATACAATATACCCTTTTACTCCTCGAATGTATAAAAAAAATCTATTTAGCGAGATATGCAGTTTTCGTTATAAATATTGGAAATAAATAAATTAAATTTATTATTCGAAATAAATATTGGGAGGAAACTCACTTATCATAGATATTTTTCAAAATTTTTAAGAAAATGGTAAGCATTTGTAACGACACACAAATTATTTATAATGTATCTGCATATCAAGAAAGTAACGGGAGGTTAAAATTTTATATTTTGTATTTGGGGACTTTTGCCTGACCAGTTTTGTGAGACGTGTTTTTTTCTAGTACGAAATAATTATTGGTACAACATCAGTAAAGTGGTGCTAATTGACTGTGTATTCAAGTTTTTCGTAGTTAAAGGTGAGTATTTTATTCCTTTTAGCTGTGAACAAGTAAATTTAACAATCAAATGCTAAAAAAAAGTTCATTTAATACAGTTCCGCACGTAAATAATGTAAAAAATGGGGAATGGAGTAAAGTTGTCGGAGAATATGCAAAAAACTATCCTTAATCTGCACAGGGAAGGAAAAGCATTCGAGAAATAGCCAATATTGCGGAAATAAGCAAGAATACTGTCAAAAAATTTTAAAACCCGTCAGGATATAATAAAACAGTAAAAATCGGCCGACCTTGCTTAGTGTCTGATCGAACAAAACGACAAATAATTAATTTGGCTTTAAATACAGCGACTAGTTCACGGGATATTAAGGCTAAACTGTCTCTTTGATATCAGCACCGGTCGTATTCAGCAAATTTTAAGTTCAGATAGTAACATTAAGTATGAAAAATGGTACGCAAACCTATGCTTCTGCCAAGGCAAAAACAGCTTTATTTGGAATATGCAAAAGTACAAATTTTGAACAAGTGAATGGGAGAACGTTATCTTCAGTGACGAAAAAGTTCAACTTTGGATGGTCCTGACGTTAAAATGATGTACTGGAGAAGATATACGCCGTGAACTCAATTTCGCAATTTTGTGGCGGCTCGCTCAGCCTTTGTATCATCTCGAATGAATTCTCAGCTGTACAGAGAGAGCCTCATAGACGACGTATTAATACCGTTTAGCGAAACATATCGGGCGAAAAAGTTAATTTTTCAACAGAACGCTGCATTCCACGTATCCAAAACCACAAAACAGTTCTTTAAGGACTGAAAATAGATCTTTAGGGGTGGTTTACATGTATTCCCGATTTAAACCCAATCGAGAATGTTTCGAAAATACTGTCCAGCAAAGTTTATAGCAATAGGCGACAATTTGAACATTTGTTTGCAGCTCAAAAAGCCAATTATCGAAGAAAAGGGCAAAAAATCGACGAAAAACGCTCCAAAATTAAATTCTATCAATGCCTAATCGAGATTTGAAGTTACTTCAAAGCGAGCAGGCAATACCCACTATTAAGTAAGAAAACAAATTTATTTGTTCTAATTTTGGAATTTTAAAAAATTATTTGTATTTTTAGTGTATCAATAATTATTTCTAAGGCAGCAAAAATAAGGACCTGAATTTTCTCGAAAAGGATCAGATATTTAAGAAAAATTTCTTTTATTTCAATGCATTTTCTCTTTGTACTTGCGAATAAAATTAAAAAAATAATAGATAAGCAAATACGATTTACTTTAAAGAAAAATTGAGTGTCCCAATATTTATTTCGACCAGGTATTAACCATATTCCTTTTGACCATCCTTTATAAATCACAAGCACACCCATGGTCTTTTTACCAAAAGATATGTGTTCAAAAACATTAACTTGGGGAATAATTTAACACAAAGGTCATCAACCAATGTATTTCTCTCAAGCGAACTACCGCAGAGGATTTACGGACTGAATTAAGGGTGGGAACGATCAAATCCCTTTACTTTTGCATTTCAAAGAATTAAGGATGATAGGTTAGGTTAGGTTAAGGCGGTAGCGGAGGGGAGAGACCTCCCCCCGCTCACTTGGTCCAGTTAGTGGACCATTGTGATGCCGCATGGGCGCGAGCCCCTTCTCCTGGCCTCAACCGTGGTGAGCAACTTAGTGCCGAGCTAAGGGCAGTCCCATCGGGTGGCCTTGATGTATTTAGACAGAGTCCCCGATTTGGTTTCGGAAAGGTCCGTAATGTCTGTAAGGAAAGGGGCCCCGAGGAACCGTAGTCTTCGGTTTCCCAAGCCTGGGCAGAGACAGAAGAAGTGGTGAACCGACTCCTCCTCGTCCCTACAACTTCTGCAGAAGTCGTTGTGAGGGATCGACAGTCTTGCAGCATGTGTGCCGATCTGCCAGTGCCCCGTAATGGCTCGGGTGACGGCGGAGCAATGTGCTCTGCTGAGTCTATAAAGCTCTTCCGAGCGCTTTTCGGAACGATTTGGCCAAATCGCTCTTGAAGTTCTGCATGTGAAGGTCAGCTGCCATCGCCTGTCAGAAATTTGCTCGAATGCCTCGTGCGTTAATAGCCTGCACGTAGGTAAAGGCATCGCTACTTTGCTCCCTCTCCGTAAGGAGAGGTACAGTAGTGCCCTGCCTAGCTATCTCGTCGGCGGCATCGTTCCCCGACAATGTCCCTATGTCCTAGGACCCATATTAGGGGAGAGATTCAGCTGCTCTGCGAAAGTCGTTAACGGTCGCTGAGTTCGACGAAATAGAGCCCAGAGCCTTGAGGGCTGATTGGCTGTCCGAGAAGACGCACACTGAGTGTCAGTCTAAAGAGAGTTTGGAGACGGGAGAGATCACCTCCTTGATAGCTACGACCTCTGCCTGGAACACGCTACAGTGGTCCGGAAGTTTGAAGCAGAGACTGATGTTGAGCTTCGTCGCAGAAGACGCCCCTCCCACGCGGCCGTCTAATTTTGAGCCTTCAGTGTAGAAGTGGATCGCGTTTGCTGGTCCAGGTTCGCCCCTCTCCCAGTCCTTCCCTGAGTGGGATGGAAACCTGGAAAGGCGTCGAGAGGTAGTCACTTGGGATGCAGTAGTCTGTCCTCTCTGAAGTTGTGGGAGTTTTATTAGGATTCCCGAGTGGCCAACCGTTGTGGTTTTCCACAGGTTGGATTCCTCATTCTAAGGGCGGATAGTGTTGCAACCTTTTTCCCCATAAGTTCTACAGGTAGAAGGTACAACATGGTATCGAGGGCTTCACTTGGGGTAGTGCGTAATCCGCCCGTTATGCATAGCTCTGCCATGCGTTGAACTCTTGTGAGTTTGTAAAGACAAGCTTTCTTGTCCAGGGCTGGCCACCAGACCACTACTCCGTACATCAGGATTGGTCGTGTGATGGCAGTGTACAGCCATCGGACTATGCACGGGGTCATGCCCCACTTTAGACTGATGGTTTTCCTGCAGGTGTAGAGGGCTACTGTGGCCTTCTTCACCCCTGTCCTCTATGCTCAGCTTCCAGTCGAGCTTCCTATCGAGGATAAGGCCAAGGTATTTGGCTTGGTTGTTGAAAACTAGCGGCTCTCCGCTTAGTGGGGTAGGTGTCGGAATCTTGTATTTTCTGGTGAATAGTACAAGTTCCGTCTTAGATGGGTTGGCACTCAGCCCACATTTTGCTGCCCATTGTGACAGGTTTGTGAGAGTGCTTGTTATGCACTCGCATAGGGTCTGTGGAAACTTCCCAGAGAATGCTATAGCGACGTCATCCGCATACGCCACCACGCGGCAACCGCCACCCTCTATCTCCCGCAGCAGTACATTCACTTCTACGTTCCATAGGAGGGGCGAGGACTCCGCCGCCCTGCGGGGTGCCTCTGTTGACAAACCTGGTGGACGTTGACGTCCCCAGTGATGCCTCAACGGTCCTGCATTGCAGCATCTGATCGATGAGACTCACCGTCCGGAAGTCAACCCCCAGGTCAGTCAGTGCTCTCGTGATGGCGGACGGGATGATGTTATTGAAAGCCCCTTCTATGTCAAGAAAGGCTACCAGGGTGTATTCCTTGCAGCTGAGGGACGATTCGATGATCGATGTGATCCCATGTAGGGCTGTTTCGGTGGATCTTCCCCTCCGATAGGCATGCTGAGAGCCAGAGATTTGATTCGGCGATATTGTCGCCCTGAGATGCAGACTTAAAAGCCGTTCCATCGCCTTCAGGAGGAAGGACGACAGGCTTATTGGTCTGAAATCTTTAGGGGCAGTGTGCGAGGGCTTGCCTGCCTTGGGTATGAAGACAACTTTAGCGCGAAGCCATGTCTTCGGGATTTGTCCGTGGGAGAAAATCCCCTCGTTTGAAATTATGGTTTTTGCCAATTTATGGCTCTTTGTCCGGCTTGGATCAGTTGGGCTGGGATGATGCCGTCGTCCAGGATTGGTTGGCTTTCCTCAAATACCCCAAGGTTGGAGCTTTGATTTCAAGAGTACTTTACGTAAGCGCGAGGCTTCGGAGTTACTCTCGATTTCGGTGCAGAACTGGCGCCATGACACGCGTTTGGCTTTCCTGAGTTCTTTGTTCTTTGTGGTCTTGCCGGGTGGACAGGCTTTGTCAAGCGCTGCGTTATAGGCGTCGGTTAAAAACCTTTACCAGACGAGTCGTGATCACCCATGAAATATCCTCCCTAGGTGTAGTCTCAGGGAGAGTTTGGCAAAGAAAGTCCACATAGCGTGTCCAGTTAGTCCGGCATGAGGTTACGGAACTGGGCTGGACTCGGTATGCTGAACGTGAAGACAGTTTCCACGTACCTGTGGTCCGAGAAGGAGTGTTCTCCAGGATACTATGTTATCCTGTAGCGTATAAGAGGCAAGCGTGACGTCCAGGACCTCCTTTTGCGGTTCTAATAATGAAAGTGGGATCATCCCCACGGTTTAAGATGACCATCTGTGTGGTCAGTAAGTAGTTAAAAAAGGAACTCACCCTGTTCGTTTGTGTCGGTGCTTCCCCACTGACTGTGGTGAGCGTTGGCGTCGCATCCCACTAAAAGGCCGATGTCCTTGGCCTCGCAATCTGCGACGAGAGCCCCAAGGGCGCATGTGGAGACGGGTCTGGCTGGTCGTGACCCATGTACGCCGAGCAGATGCGGAGTGAGCGCTCCTGGCCCTCGAGGCTCGCCGCCGTGTGATCTTCATTGCTGAAATTTGGCAGCAAAAAATAGGTGCAGTTCTTTTGCAAGAATGCAGGTGCGTATTTTACCTGGGGAGTCAGCTAAGTATAGCTTATAATCAGGAGTCTCAAACCGGAGACTCTGGTTTCCTGAAAGGATCCGGCCCCACCCTTGGAGGAAACAAGGCAGCACATGCTGCCTTACAATGGTGCAGGTTTATCTGCAGGAGTGTCAGGGACATTCCTGAGACTCGCCTCCACCACTGTCGTGTCGACGTCGCTCTCCGGGGAGTCGTCGTCCTCCCCGACGTCGATGCGTCCGAGACCTCTGGCCAGGTCGCTCGCGTCGGACTCGTAGCACTCCAGGATATCGTCAGATACCATGGACGCCACGTCCGACGCCTCGGGTTGGCTCCCCGCTTCCGGGACGTCAAGCCGAGGTCTGGCTGGGCCCCCGCTTGCTTCCCCTTGAGTCGTTTTTAGGGGACTATGGTCACCTTACGGTAGCCATAGTCCACCACTCCTGACGACTCTCCGCGAGCACCAGCGACTCCTCGTACCGGACGAGGATGATCTGCCGCCTCTGTTCTGCGACCTCCTCGACCTTGGCCACCTTCCAACCGGCTGTAGGAAGGTGGGGTTAGGACCTGCAGAACCTTGAGAATCTTCAGGTTCTGCAGGTTTGACCGACACCCACGCTCGGGCCCTCGGTCTGCTTGGGACGTCTTCCCAGCGTACGGCCTCCAGTTTGGCTTCCGGATAAACTTCCTCGAGCGCCGCCACCGCCTTCATGTAGAGGGCCGCCGAGCGTGCATCTTGGCAGGCGATGGCTTTCACCGTGCCCTGATGCCACCCGGCGTCCTCACATTTGGCGGTGGTCCACCGTTCTCGGCAAGCTCCTCCAGGAAGCGGTCCTGGAGCTCTGCCTCCACCAGGTGCCACTTGTCACGGGGACATTACCATCCTTGGCGCACCTGTCCAGGACGCCAATTAGGTTTTGCCCTCGCCACCTCCGCAAAAGACCTGTTGGTCAGGTCCGTCTTCGCCCGCTTGGCTTGCTGGGCTTGGCCTGGCTGTGTGGCGTTGTCTTCCGCCGAGCGTTGCCGCTTGTTCGGGGGCTTGGCTGCTCCCTTCCGGTTTTGGCTGGTTGGAAGTCTGGGATGATTGCGCTATCCCAAAGCCTCTGCCCATCCCCTTCGCCGATTCCATATACCTCCGGATCTTCGTTGGCCTCCAACAGGCAGCACGCCTCCCGTCCTGGTAGGACGGCTTACCTCCTTGGCCTGCAGACCCGCCGCCTGCCGAGGTTGACGGGGTTTCCCCGGTCGCGAGGCGCTTACCAGCCGCGATAACACCCTGCTTGGCAGCCACCCCGATACCGGTTTGACCCCGGTGCCCCCGACGTGGATGGGCCCGATTGGCTTATCGGAGCCCTCCTTGGGGATTATGCTAGAAGACGGTGGACCGACTTAGTCTCCTTTCCCGTCTTCTTTGGACCTGGTTTTCCAGGCGTTGATATAGAGGTATGGTCTTGTCCCTCCGGTACTTTAAGAGGAGTAGCGAGCCCTTTGCGGTATTGTTTTTGATATTAGATTGATTTGGCATATTTGGTCCCACGAGTAGGCGGGAAGGGGTTAGTCACCGGAGGCATAGCCCGCGTTCCCCGGGAAGCCTGATTTAAACTGGAGGTCGGCAGGTATCCAGAGTTCGCATACCACGACCGAGCACCCCTCGGCCACGCATCCATCAGCGCATGCTGTTCCGCCTTGGATTGGGGTAAATACACTGAGAGTTTCTTCCCGCCCGACTACCATTAGCCAGCATCCTTGGCAGAGACCTGACCGTACCAAGGACCTGTTACCAGCCGCCCTCACGAGGAGAGTATAGTCGCACTTCCACTGGAGTGTACAGTTACGGCAGGTGACGGACCGCCCGCGATTCCACTGCGTCATAGAACCGAGCGTGGCAGCATCGGGTTGGGGCAAGCCCCAGCCCCAGGCAACCCTGCCCCGTCCGGAAAGTACAGTGATCGCGGGTCGGACCGTCATCCGAGATTCCCCTGTATCACCCGAGTGGCTGATTTGGCCATTAAGGAGTAACAAACGCATTTATGCTACGTGATCAGAAGAAGAAAGCAAACCTGATAAAGCAGAAGAAGTACGTTTGTTTTGCAAAATATAATTCAAAATGGCTGGTTATATGTGTGAAGAGCTGTTAGTCAACATGAGCTGTTAACTCTGTGGGGACTGTTATACGCACGATAGCTCGAAAGACATCGATATCAACAGAGGCGATAGTTCACTTTGAAGTGGAAGTGAACAAGACAGCACGCGTCGAAGAAAACCTATTTCACAATTAATTAATTCTACATATATTTTTCAACTTATTATATCCAATAAACACTACTATACTGCTCTAAAGCCATCCCTTCACAGTTCAGAAGTGGGATTAGTAGAGTTGTTATGTGCAGAGTGTAAAAGCAGCAAGAATCGTCGGCGTGGGAAGTTTGCAATGGGATGTGTTCCCTAAGGTCGGTGTGACAAAGAAAATTGCAAAATTACGGTGGTGTTCCTTTCTACGTGGCAGACGGATTCAATGTTCAGCGATCAGGAACCTTAGTCGACCTGGAAAGAAAGAATCTCAAGAAATTGCGCCAGGAATATGTGTGAGCCTGGTGTTATACAGACATACATACAAAGGGCTTGTGTGTATATGTAGCGTCGTTGGGAAATTGCACAACGTTGTAAAATACAAACATATCAGTTGTCTCGCTTGCACACATGCTAACAGGATTGCTTGTGCGTGCAGGTTAAAAATCATTGATAAGGAGAGACGATCATATTAACGAAAATGGTCAGAATAGCAGAACTTAAGGTGGACCAGTTACGGTTCCTGGTACGAGAGAGAGGAACTTGGCAGTGTCGGGCTCTAGAGCCGAATTAGTACAACGACTAATTGATTTTGAGAAATCCGAAGACTTAGAGATGCCACAAGCAGCTGGCATCAGTAGTCCATATGAGGAGGAGACGCTGACGTCACAAGCGGCGACGATTTCACAAATGCAGAATGAAATGACAGAGCTGAAGAATATGATGGTTCAGTTGGTCATCATGCAAAGGAAAAACGCAGAAGCAACAGCATTAGCAGCAACAACAAAACAGCAGCAGCAGATCAGAGAAGAAAATATCGAAGGTGTGTCCCACGACATTAACCCTGGTAGACAGGCTACCAACAACGTAAGGCAAGCGTCGGTCAAGGAAATTGCGAATACCTTACCGGACTATGACCCCAGCGACGATAACGCCATCTCCGTGGACCAGTTCATCGATCGTGTCAACAAGGTAGTTGATGATGCGTACCAATGGGACGAGAAATTTCTATTACTGCAATTTTATACGCGGCCTGCTGGGTCCCGCTAAGATGTGGCTCGACTCGTCGCCGGTTCTACACACCACATGGAGCAACTTCGCTACAGCTATACTAGAAGAGTTCGGATCTAACCCAGACGAAGCAGAAGTGCACTTCAATATGGCTAATTCAACCAGACGAGCGAAGGAGACAGTGAAGGAGTATTGTTTTCTGGATGTCCGCCCTTGGCGTGCGGTACAAGCTTAGTGAAGCAGCTGTTATACGGTATGTAAGATCAGGTCTACAGCATCGAGAGTTGCAAAATAGTATTGCGGCAACCAGTTTTCTTCAATGAAGCAGTTTTCGTGATGCAGCCGAGTCGTATTTTGTAAATAGAGGTCGGCCAGTCACAAAACAAAAAGGAGTTCTTACCAAAAGGCAGCAACTTGGAGACAAAACAGGACTACGATGTTAAGACAACAAAGCCAAAGGAGGCTCAAAAGTGCTACAATTGTGGAGAATTGGGGCACTTCTGCCAATTCATGCCCACAAGAGAAGAAGAAGTCGCGTTGTGCAAAATGCAATAAGTTTCATGCAAACAATGAGAAGTGCCAACCGGCAAATATGATGCGTTTGGGAGCATCGAATCAAGACAAGTTTATTCACCAGGAAAAATTTACATACAGTCGTGCAGTTATAGCGCCTTCATTGATACTGGAAGTCAGGCTAGTATCATTCGACAATCAGTTGCCAAGCAAATCAACGCTGAGCGCAAAAAGTGTTCCATGAAGATTCGAGGCATTTGTGGAGGTTCCTGTATCCTGACCGAAGCACAAATTGTGGATATGGACATCGACGGAAAAATCATAACTGCCAAAGTATACATAGCAGACGATGAACTGCTGCAAGAGGATTTTCTGTTGGGGCAGGACGTCATCATTAGCGCTCATCTATCGCTTAAGTTTGAGCCAGGCGAAACTAAGCAGTTCATCAGCCGATAGCCTTTGTAAGCGACAACTCAACTACCAAACTTCTTGTCAATTTACAAAACGATCAGGAAAGAAGTCAAATGCGCGGTTTGTTGGAGAAGTTTACCCATGTTTTCTCCACAGGATTGCAGGGCATCGGCAAGACAAACATCGTTCGCCAACATTAGCGTTGAGAGTGGCCAAGTAGTTTCTCAAGCGCCATACCGAGTTTCTGAGCCAAAGAAGGAAGTTGTAAGCAGAATGGTGGACGAGCTGTTGCTCATAAGGATATCATAATACCATCCACATCGGAGTACGCCAGCCCAGTGGTGCTCATCAAGAAAACCAAATGGTAGTGATCGACTCTGTGTTGATTACCGCCGTCTCAACAAGCTGATCAAGAAAGAAAATTTTCCAGTACCGAACATCGAGGAGCGTCTGCAGGAGGCGAAACGATTTAAATATTTTTTTTCTCTGGACCCTCAACAGCGGTTATTATCAGATAGAAGTAGCACCGAAAAGTAGAAAGTATACTGCGTTCATCACAACGGATGGACTATATGAGTTCAAGCGACTTCCGTTTGGGCTAAAGACTGCACCTGCTGTTTTCAATCGACTCATGGCAGAACTACAGAAGCGAGTGCAGAAAGGCGACATGATACACTACATGGACGACATATTAATTAGTAGTCAGACGTTTGACGAGATGTATGAAAAGCTTCAGAGAATCCTTCAAGTACTGCAAAAGTGCGGACTAACTTTAAATCTGGATAAATGTGAATTGTATAAGCAATCAATTACATTTCTAGGTCATCAGATACACGCAGACGGCATCAGTCCTGAGAGGTTAAGACGAATGCCATTGCGTTGTTCTCGCCGCCGAGTAATGTGACCGAAGTACGGCAGTTTTTGGGTCTCAGCGGTTACTTCCGGAAATTTGTTGCCGGATATGCCATTATTTCAGATCCTTTGCGTGCTCTATTGCGCAAAGACCAGACGTTCTGGCGGGAACAGCCACAACAGGATGCATTTGAAGAGTTAAAGAGACGCTTAATATCGAAGCCTGTTGTCACCAGTTACCGCATCGATGCTGAGCATGAATTACATACAGATGCCAGTGCCGTTGGTTTAGCCGGAGTATTGCTGCAGAAGGATGAGGATCAGATGAAGCCAATTGCTTACTATACCCGAGCAACTTCTAAACCCGAGAAGAACTACCACAGTTACGAGCTAGAAGCTCTTGCCGTCGTCGAGTCGTTGGAGCGATTCAAGTATTACATCTATGGTAAGAGAATCAAAAAGTCATTACCGATTGTAATGCCCTGAAAACATCAATGGAGAAACGAGAGCTTATACCCCGAATTGCAAGATGGTGGCTGCGTATACAAGAATTTGACATAGACATTGTTCATCGAGCTGGAACACAGATGAATCACGTTGACGCCCTGAGTCGAGCTCCATTTGAGGATGCACATGAGATGGACACAGCGTCCCTGAAAATCTCAAAGACCATCATCGATGAAGCTGATTGGTTATTTGCCATACAGTTACAAGATGAGAAGATCCAGAAAATTGTCGCTGAGATGAACCTCGATACGAAATCTGAAAACGACGAGTATGTGATCGAGCAAGATCGCCTATTTCGCAAAATATGACAGCAAGTTGCTATGGGTAGTGCCGAAGCAGCTAAGATTCCATATTCTACACGAATGTCACGATAAGGCCGGACACATGAGCACAGAGAAAACAATTAATCGGATTCTTAATTTGTTTTGGTTTCCCCGAATGCGCAACTACGTTAAAAGCTACATCAAGTCATGTGTGGGCTGCGCGCTGTATAAGATACCAGGTGGACGTCAGGAAGGACAGTACCATTATGATGACATAAGGCCGATCCCTTTTTCCACCGTACATATGGACCATTTGGGACCCTTTCCGAAGAGTGCAAAACGGAATGAGCACATTATTGTGCTGAAAAAAGTACAGCCACGAAACACGTAATCGATATTCTGCAGGAGTTGACCAGCTACTTAGGAATGCCAGATCGAATCGTCACCGATCGCGGTACCGCTTTTACTTCAAAGGATTTTGAAAAGTATTGTAAGTCGAATAATGTAAAGCACATCCTCAATGCTGTGAAGACACCGAGAGCGAACGGACATGCAGAACGAACAAACCGGACTATTTTGTCAATGCTATTGCCTTCAAAACGAAAAGGAAAACCGATGGGACGAACAGATACGCTCAATCCAGTGGAGCATCAATACCATGGTAAATAGTACGACTAAATGTTCCCATTTCAGCTATTGTATGGGTATGAGCCACGAGATATCCTCAAGAACACATTGACGAGTGCGATCCAAGGCCCGGATCAGAAGATGATGACAGAGGACGAGTTGGAGAAGTTACGAGCAGACGCTGCCACCACAGTCAACGATCATAGGGCTGCTGCGAAGAAACGTTACGATGCCAGACATTCCAAGCCAACCGTATATACCCTGGTGATCTTGTATTAGTCGAGAATGAGCCGTTTAGCACGGGAACGTCACGCAAATTGGAGCCTCGCTATAAAGGTCCATTTATTGTCAACAAAGTGCTGCCAAACGACCGATATCTGGTAGAAGATATCCCATATGCCCAACGAAAGCAAAGGCACTATAAGTCGGTGTATTCATCTGACAGGATGAAACGCTGGTGCGAACTCCCACTTGATGAACCAGATGAAGATGACGACAAGGAAGGCGAATCTCGCGAGGACGCTGTGATTTTTCAGGAAAGGCCGACTGTGAAGAGCTGTTAGTCAACATGAGCTGTTAACTCTGTGGGGACTGTTATACGCACGATAGCTCGAAAGACATCGATATCAACAGAGGCGATAGTTCACTTTGGAAGTGGAAGCGAACAAGACAGCACGCGTCGAAGAAAACCTATTTCACAATTAATTCACTTTACATATATTTTTCAACTTATTATATCCAATAAACACTACTATACTACTCTAAAGCCATTCCTTCACATATGTATATCACCATTAATAGCCGAGTCTAGGGCTGCCGTTCCGGGCGTCCTTCTTGTTAAGTGACTAGTTCTCAGAGACTATAAGAGGTAGAGCAACCAAATTTAGTCTCCAATTGATATCACATTGTCGCTCCGCAGTCGCTCTGCCCTATTCAGTGTGCACGCGTCCTTTGGTGGAGGAGATGCATAATCTACACTGTTGATGTAGATGACAGATGTAGCAAAAAAAATGTAAACTAATAAAAAATAATTTACAATTCCACATAAATAAATATAATTTCAAAATCAGAAATTCACAAACACAAGCTAATACAGTTGACCTTGCCTTTTTTTGTATATCATTAAATCGGCAGCATCTTCATTACACAGTTCATTCCACGGTATATAATTTGTGTTTGTAGGAGGGTGGATGGCTCGAGGTTCCCAGCGATATTTCCAATAAGAAGAACAGTCGGAGGCGTCAAATTAATTCGGCGTTTATTGCGGGTAGAGGGTTTATAATTGGGGTTGAATTGGTTGTTGCGGCTGGGTTCGTCGGTGAAGAGCGAGTGTGTAGCCATAGCTAGGCCTACGGCTAGAGCCCATGGTGGGAGAGCCGAGTGGATCGCGTTCAAGAGCGCGAGAGCGAACGGCACGAGAGAGCGCGCGAGCTAACAGCGCGCTGTTAACTCTGCTAACCGCGCTGCTGCCCTCAACAATTTGAATAATGAATTCGAAGTTATTTTTTTTGGTTTGATTTATCACCGTTAAACGGATGTAAACATAATAATTTAAACCTCTTTAAAAAAAAATGTATGTACAATTGGGTAGCCAATTTTTGCTCATAGGCGAAAGGAAATTTATCGGAGGTTTGACAATCAAAATTTAACGAAAATATTTAAAACCAATAAAATTTTAAATTAAGCTAGTACAGATAAATTAGTAAAGTACGTTTTTGCAATGTATTTAATCAACATTTGTAAAACCCACCAAGACAGCCTACTGTTGCACCAAGAAAAAAACTCTGTTGGAATTTAGCTGGTATGTAAATCTTTAGCGCCCCCATATAAGTTAAAAGTTTTGTATGTGATTTTGGGATTGCTAGTTTAGAGATTTTCGGTAAGTTATTCGACAGATCCTGTAAGATTAAAGCAGCGTCTACTTTAGCTTTTTAGATTCAAAAAAGTGTTCACCAGAACCACTTTATGTAGTCCATGATGGTTGTCATCCATCATGGATGTCATCCATCATGTTTTGAGTTCTGGTGAAAACGGGTATGATGCAAACTTTACTATTGCGACCTTCGTTAGTACAATCGGTTCAGAACCTATCGATATTGGCTTCGCGGAAACCGAGACTCACAACAAAAAAACGTAAAATTGGGAAATATCTTAGTAAAAGTATTGTATACAATTTAAATAATATGACTTCGTTTATTTATTTATATTCGCGATATCATGCGTTTTATCGATATTCCAGCTATCGATATAAGCGAAAAGCAATCCATCATTCACGAGTCCAATGACCAATAAAATATTTCGCTGAATTTAATTCATTAATAATCCATTAAATTAAATAAAATATTAAAATTAACTTCCGTTCACCAGAACTGTCGTAAGAAATCCATCACTAATTACTGTCCTGGTGAACGCCCCCATTTTTATACCCGTACTCGAAGAGTAAAAGGGTATATTGTATTTGTGGTATTTGCTGTCTGTCCGTCTGGTTTGTCGCCCATTGCTCGGAGACCATAAGAGCTAGAGCAACACAACTTTTTTTCCAGACTGATGTTATATCTCACTCCTAGAAAAATGTCTTAAAATTTCGCCCCGCCCACTTCCGCCCCCACAAAGAGCGCACATCTGTGGCGTCCACAATTTTGGATATAACAAAAAAATAAAAATAAAAAAAAAGAATGCAGTATCGTAGAAAATGAGCCTATCTATCAGATTCCCGAATTTGGTTCAGATCGGATCATTTTTTGTAGCCACAATGATCAAATGAATTTTCAGCAGCGATTTTCCTCTTGCCCCGCCCCCTTGCGACGTAAGTCATTTATGGGGATGATATTCGCTCACACTCACTCTCACGCTCTGCCTCGTGCAGTGTCCGTGTGTTGTTGTGAGAAGTGATGTAGATAATGTAGATGTAGATGACAGATGTAGCAAAAAAAAATGTAAATTGTAAAAACTGATAAAACATTTTAAAATTCCACATGAATCACATGTGTACTGACTGATGATCATACACATAAATTCAGATTACTACTAATAAAAACGAGAAGGGACGTGCTGTGTCGCTGTTATCGCGACACTAATTTTATACCCGTACTCAGTCAGTATACATATGTACATGTGTGGAATTTTAAAATATTCTATTATTATTATTTGTTACATTTTACATTTCTTTCTGCATCGTCATCTACATCTACATCGCTTCTCACAACAACACTGCAAGGCTGAAGGGTGGAAGGATAGCTGCTGAAAACATTAATAATCCGATCCGATTCAAATACGGGCCTCTGATAGATATGGTCTTTCTCTATGATTCTGCATTTATATTTTTCTGTTATCTCCAAAATTGTAGACGCCAAACTACTGATGTGCGGATTTTGACTTTACGAGTACGGGTATAATGCGTGATATATTTAATAATTGAATGAACTAATTTATCGTTATCGAGCTAATGTTTTACAACTATCCATTATTTATAGGTTTTCAGTTGGTAATGAAGTACCTAATTCGATTAGATAAACAGTTTTTATAACATTCCAGTAAGTGAACTTGTTTTAATTTGTTTCCAATACTTATTGATTACGTTAAATTTTTTCATAAGTACCATGTTTGATTCGCGGGATACTTATTCTATACCCCACGAAGAACCTGAAACCAGAATAGTCTTGCGTCGGAGGCATTTAAGAGGTAATCTTTTTTTTTGATACATTTTAATTAAAACTTAATCGCTTGAAAAGTGCTATTTTTTCGGTATCGCTGTGGAGCTGCAAACGCTCACCACTGCTGTAGAAAATTCGAAACTATTTTGTTATATTGCTTGATGCCTTTACTTAGGCTTGAGACGCGGGAATTAGCAGTACAGACCAGAGCTGTGGGCGGCGATAAAGGGCGATCAAAAAATAAACCGTGCGAAACGAAGTTCAATTTACGAGTGCCTTATTCCCCACGCATCACTTTTGTCGGCTTTGCTGCGGGCGTGTAGTTACATGTTGCTTATGTTGCTTGATTTACATTGGCGGGACTTCATGTCGTAACCTTACGAACTACATTACATTTCATACATAACTCCATTGCTTACTACTTATTGATTATTATTATTATATGGTGTAACGACATTCCGGCCGCCTTGAACGACCGCACGTCGGGCTTCAACGTATCGGCAAAAGTGCTAACTTATGGATTTGGGCGTCTAATTACGCCCCCTCCTGTTCGCACCTCTGCCACCCTGACCTTGCCGTCTGCTCCCACGACGACGCTGGTGACCCTGCCAGTGATCCACTGCTGCGGCGGCGTATGGTCGTTGTGGACCACCACCATGGCGCCGACCTCGATGTTGGCTTCTGGGTTTGCCATTTGCTGCGTCCCTGCAGGTTGTGGACGTAGTCCTTCGACCAAGCCTGCCAGAACCGTCGTTTGAGCTCGGAGAGTAGTTGCCACCTCTTGGTAAAGGTGGTACCGCTGCTCCGTCCGTCTGGCTTCGCACCCTTGCGGCAGCGAATGAAGGGGCTGGCCGATCAAAAAGTGGCCTGGCGTGAGCACCTCTCCGTCGTTTGGATCCCTGCTGGCTGGAGTGAGCGGCCTGGAGTTCATGATGGCCTCGGCCTCGGCCAACACGGTCCTCACCTCGCTCTCCGTGAGCGCGGCGTCCGCGACGTGCCGCACGATCAGGAGCTTCGCTGACTTGACGGCCGCCTCCCATAAACCGCCGAAGTGCGGTGCTCGCGGGGATGAACCTCCACTCCATCCCTTGCTCCGCCGCGAACGTCCTCAGGCTGGACTGCTGCTCCTCGAACGCTTCCTGAAGCCTCTGCAGCTCGTTCCGGGCTCCGACGAAATTTGTCCCGTTGTCGGAATACATCCTCAGCGGAACGCCACGTCTTGCGATGAAGCTTTTAGAGACAAAAGAAAACAATTAGTCGACAGGTCTGGGACAAGCTCTAAATGGACGGCCTTCGAAGCGAAACACACAAAATACCGCGATGTACATTTTGAGCGGCTGACGACCTCGAATCCGAAGCGAGACGTTGATGGGACCACAAAAGTCTACCCCGCAAATCAGAACGGACGACCTTCCCTAAACCTGTCTGCTGGAAGATTCCCCATAATCTGACCCATCAATTTAGGTTTATATCGAAAACAGTGGATGCATCCCCTTACTATGCGAGTGCATTCTCGACGTGCATTTACTAGCCAAATCTCTTGTCTCAGCAAACTTACTAATGTCTTTGCATTGGCGTGACAATTTTTAAAATGCAGGTTCCTTAAATAGAGTTCGACGTATTGACTCTTGGCGGAAGTAGAACCGGAAACTTAGCCTCTATTGGCACTGGAGCATGCAACAGCCTTCCTCCGACCCTAATAAGTGTAAACGATCGCCCCTCCTCTGATCTTTTTGGATAAAGGGGCCATCATCTGCAGGCTCGGTTGCAGCGTATGCCCCTTTCTTCAGCTTCTTATACTCTTCAGAGAAGACGCTTCGCTGAACCAGCTCCATCAATTTTAGAGACGATTGCTGCAACTCCTTTGCAGTTAGCTCCCTGTAACGTTCCTTGTTCTTGCCGATATTAGCAAATCGGTATACATACGCAAAAAACTCGAACTAATTTGGGGTACGACGAAAAACGGGAAAATATTTCATTTGAAAACGAGTTCGCAACGCCAATTAGAACCTGGGCGGACCGTTTCGCCTCGGAGTTCTTCACATCATCTGGGATGTTAAAATGCGGGTTCTCTGGCCAACAATGCTCAGGCTCACATAAAAATTTCGGACCTTCTAGCCATATGGACTCCAGGAGCTCAGGCACTTCGCATCCACGAGACGCCAAGTCCGCTGGATTCAACAGCGATGGGACATGACGCCACGTAATGCCCTGACATAGCTCCTGAATCATGGCTACTCTATTTGAGACAAATACTGCAAGTGACGACGGTTGGGTTTTAATCCAATGTAGCGTTATATCTGAATCCGTCCAGAAAAATACGCTCTCGATTCGACACTTTTCCAAACTTTTGCTTTTACGTAGGCCCAAAATTGCGCCAATACCGCTGCGGCGCACAATTCGAGCCTCGGGATGGTCTTTGTTTTTAGGGCAGCTACTCTGGCTTTCCCAGCGATCAATCGAACGTACGGTTGACCTTCGAAAAGCGCTCGCACATAAATGCAGCACCCATACGCTTGACTAGACGCGTTCGCGAAGCCATGCACTTGAATCGACGAGCACCCACTAGCCATAACGTACCGAGGCACGGCTATTTTGTCAAGACCACACAAGTTTAGCTTTAGCCTCTCCCAGCTTGTATGCAGTGACATTGGGATGGCTTCATCCCAATCCAGCTGAAGCTACCACAGCTTCTGGAGGAAAATCTTCGCTGTTATGCTGATTGGACTAAGTAGCCCAAGCGGATCAAACAGTCGAGCACTAATTGACAGAATGGTGCGCTTAGTCGGATTCAAGTTTGTGAAGCTATCTTCCAAGTGATCGGTTCCGGTGAACGTATCTGTTCTTGGACTCCACCTCATCCCCAATGTTTTGGTCGAATCGGCATCATTGAATGATAGAGATTTATCCTCATTGTTTCCATCCATTAGTTCTGGATGGTTCGAAAACCATTTCGAAAGCTGAAACCCTCCGGAGCCAAGAATCTCAGACACCTGATCGCAAATCGACTTCAGCGTGTCTACGTCATCGGCTCCCTGTCAGCATGTCGTCTACATAAAAATCACTGCAGATCACCTCAGAACCCTTCTTGTGGGTGTACACCGAGCTCGTGCAAACAACGAATGGCAAGGAAAGGTGCTGCGGAAGTACCATAGGTAACTGTGTTCAACCGAAAAATTTGCAATTGATCGGTGGGATGTTCTCGCCACACGATGAGTTGGAAATTCCGGTCTTTTTACGGCCACATCCACTTGCCTATACATTTTCGAAACGTCTGCCGTTAAAGCATACCGATTCACCCGAAATCGAACGAGTGATAAAAAGTTCCCTCTGAATAGTAGGTCCCACCACAAGTAAATCGTTTAATGACCACCCAGTTGTGGTCTTGCTCGACGCGTCAAAAACGACTCGAAGCTTGGTGGAACTGCTATCAGGCCTCAGGACGCACTGGTGTGGTATAAAATAATGTGGTCCTGGTGGAATCGCGTTGTTTGTCGGAGACATATGGCCGAGCTCGATATATTCTTTCATGAAACTGAGATACATGTTTCTTAGCTCACTCTCTCTTAACGTTCGTCGCTCTAACGATAAGAAACGACGTTTGCGACCTCGAAGGACCACCCTAACGATACTGGGTCTGTCTTAAAGGCAACGGTATTTGAAACCTTCCGGTCGGTAAATTGCAGACATTGGCTTTGAAAAACTCTTCGCATGCCAGCTGCTCTGCCGAATTTGTTTGAGCATGTTTTTCTTCTGGCGTTGCATCTATCTCCCACAGTCTTTCGACCATTTGAGATAGAGAGTCTTCTTCCGGTGAGTAGGTTGCAACGCAGCAAGCGGCTTCTCCAGTCAGAAGCTTGCTACACCGACCTGAAGCTACCCAACCTAAAAGGGTCTTTTGCAACAATGGTGCCCCTTCACCCAGTTTTATTTGGCCTATGCACAACAGATCGAAGAACGAGTCTGCTCCAATCAGCATATCTACCCTTTGAGGTCGATGGAATGCTGGATCTGCCAACTCCACATTCGCAGGAATTTTCCACTGCTTAATGGGCAGACTTCTGTCAGGCTGCTGATTGGTGATGCTGCTAAGAACCCAGAAATCTGCTACGAAACTATGGTTATTTAACCTGGAGTATATTGTCGTCGAGACTTCACTCCTCGACACCGAGCTTGACTTGCCTACAGATGTCACTGTCAGGCAACGGTTGACCCTTGCCAACCTTAGCGATTGCGCTAGACTTTCTGTCATGAAATTGACCTGTGAACCCGAATCCAACAACACTCTTGCTAAGTGAACTTGGCCAAATCTGTCCTGAACTCTTACCACTGCTGTGGCAAGGATGACATGCTCGGGCTCACTGGATGCCTGCTTCACCTGCGCAGGATGGGACGATTCTTGTACCCCTATTGCCTGACTATCTGAATCTGTGCTCTGAGCTGCGTATCTATGCAAGAGGGTGTGATGCCTCTGTGAACAAACTCTGCACTTAGAGGATGTGCACTGAGATACCCTATGTCCAGATTGGAGGCAATTAATGCATAATTGCTTGCCTTTTGCGAACTCGAAACGCTCCAAGACGGGTATTGCCCCAAATCCCTGGCAGTTTCCGATCGAATGGTTGGCGCCGCAATATACACATTTGGGGTCGATCGACTTTTCGGCCCTCGCGCAAGAAAATGACGATCTGCTGGTTTTCTTGCTAGTCGACGGCATGTCAAACTTTGGTTTGCCTCTCGCTTTGGATGACTTCTCTGCTGAAAGGTGTTGGTACCGGCGGTTCAACATTTTTGCACAATCCGACCAGCAAGGAGCTCATCGTAGTTCAGCTGCTCCTCATACTTTGTTTTGTGTATGGGTCCACCTTGGATAACACCAGATGTATTATCATGGCGTTAGCAACCTCTCGCTCGTCTCCTAACGATAAAAAGCGACTCCAGAATGGGTGACACTGTATCTATAGTTGATCGCAATGCAGACGCTGACGGCTTGGTTACGGCAGGAATGTCAAACAACTGGGCAAGTGTCTCAAAGAATATTAAGCACTTGTTGTCGTACACCCTCTTCAAACTTTCTAACGCCTTTGGATAGTTGGCATCTGACATTTGGAACGCCTTAACGGTTCCCAAGGCTTCATCGGACAAGCACGATATGAGATGGTTGAACTTCTCTATATTGGACAACGACGGGTCGGAATCTACCAAACTTTCAAACAGACTAATAAACTGTTTGTAATCCGCATGCTTGCCGCTGAACTTCGGCAACTTCAATTTTGGCAAATTGGAGTGGTGGTGTGTGGGTGCTGAATTCATGTATGGTTGAGGGGATCTGTTGGTCGCTGCCGACATGTACAGAGCCTTTGTGATCACACACGTTTCTTCCAACGCCGCCCTATCTGAATTATCTGGGTCTAGTACATCGATCTCGGACTGCAGGGCCATTGCTTTTTCAATATAAGAGTTCAATATTTCCAAACGACATTGGATTTGTAATGGATCCAGCGAAATTGAACCCTCCTCAAATGCTATCCTCATTCGATTTTATATCTTCGCTTATCTTCTCCAACCTGACATACAATTTTGTGAGCTTCGTGCTTCCACACATTCCGCTCCCAGTTGCCTTCTCTTCATCATGATCTTTAGACATGTTGATTAAATTACCAACGTTGGCTGTTCCTAGCTTCTAAACTTCAAACTTGCTAAGCGAAGGCGACGATAACCTGAGGAAATGCACTGCGTTCATGATGAGAACAATGTTCGACAGTACGGCAAAAGTATTCAAACACCCACGTATAAACGTATAAGGTTCGATGCGACAACGACTGCAACAGTTAGATCAGACAAAACGCTACAAACGTAACCGAGCTCTGTCACGGCGAACCAAACTCGACCCACGTTCGATCCCCCTACGAAACAGACGTCTGAATTCCAATGCGCGCAACGCTAAGCTAAGCGTACGCAACCAACACCAAGTTTGGCTCGACACACTGAGCTTGAACCAAGTTCGAACCAATAATCAAACGCAATTCTAATGCGCGCAACGCACTCGACTCCCAAAATTAGAACAGCGTTCGACCCGAAAACTAAGTGGCGAACGATGTTTAATTGAGTGGCGCAATATAAGAGCGGATGATCAGCTCTCTGGCGCATACGACAAGCTCGGCGACACCAGCTAGAAAATTAGATGTCAAAGCGCACACAAATACCCTAAATTAAAACAGCGTTCGACCCAAAAACGAAGTGGCGAACGATGTTTCACTTGATTGGCACAATATAAGAGCGGATGATCAGCTCTCGTCACAAACGACAAGCTGCGAGAGCAAAGTTACGACGAGGGTACTGCACGAACGTAAACTTAAGAGAACCGTATGCTGTACATTAAAGAGCGCGAAAATTAGTTTACCGCTGCAAGGGTCAATGTTTTCTCAGCGAACGAAACGAAATGCGAAATAATGCTACCAAATGCGAAATGAGCGGTAAACTATGTCGTTGGCGCCTTCTAATACTCTTCCCGAACTACACCGGGTATCACGAATAGTTAAACGGTAGGTGAACGTATGTACAATACTGTTCAATGCCAAGCCAATAGGTATTAAACGCTATTATTTTAGCCGCTATTGCTTTGGCATTGTTACCTGGTCGTCGGATGAATCCACTTCCCTGGGCGTTGGCAACTCAATGTCCATGTTCTGCTTCGGTTGTAGGTATGGATGGCGGTCTTCAATGTGGTCTTCCGTGGATTCCGTGATCTTCCTTCTGGATTGTCGATTGTTGGCTTGGCGGGTTTTTCGCGGCTTTAACTCGCGAACAGCGTTCTGGTCGAGAAACGATTAATTTAAAACGAAACTAATCCCAAGGTCCCTGCTCGGGCGCCATGTAGAAAATTCGAAACTATTTTTGTTATATTGCTTGATGCCTTTACTTAGGCTTGAGACGCGGGAATTAGCAGTACAGACCAGAGCTGTGGGCGGCGATAAAGGGCGATCAAAAAAATAAACCGTGCGAAACGAAGTTCAATTTACGAGTGCTTTATTCCCACGCATCACTTTGTCGGCTATGCTGCGGGCGTGTAGTTACATGTTGCTTATGTTGCTTGGATTTACAGTGGCGGGACTTCATGTCGTAACCTTACGAACTACATTACATTTCATACATAACTCCATTGCTTACTACTTATTGATTATTATTATTATATGGTGTAACGACAACTGCTATTTCTAAAATTTAAAAAAATGGAATAGCAACGATCGGTTTAAGAATTGGTGTTACTAAATGGTTGCGAATGGGCTGTATTTTATGTATTTTGAATTTTTAGAAGAAGCGGGTGCGATAATATCGCGGGGGTAACGAAATAGCGGAGCGGTAATGAATACGCGTGCGGTTTAGCTAAAATCTTACGTTGTACTGACTCAACGCCACAAATGAAGTGGAGCCCAAAAGAGAATTAGAAGATCACGCAATGAGACGCTCCAATACAAGAACAGTGTACATCGATGTATTCGTGTGCCACTGCGGGTTTTGGCTATACGCTTTGATCACAAGCAACACAGCGACTAATATATGCATGAATATCGAACGTATACTAATCGACTAATTTCTCAACATACCGGCCCCTTGAACGACTGTTCAGCTAAAGGGAAGCAGAGCAATTTTGGTGATAGGTCGTACACTCCGCAGGCCGTTTTACAGTGACCACTCGAACTCTTTCGTCTTGACTTGTTAGGCGGCATCTTGTTAGGCATCTTGACTTCGAGCTCGATATGAATTGCTTTTAGTGGACAGACATACAAAGATGGCAAACCAAGCTTTGCCAAACTTCGGTGTCCGAACTTCCGTTGTCTTGATGGTAACTGGTGCAGCGTTATCCAATCCAGAATGTAGAAAACAGCTGGTAGGTTAAGCTCGAAAAGATCCGCGATGAGTTGTATGCTCGTACTTTTGCGCTCTGGGAAACAATTCTTGCAGTTGAATAAAATTTTCCGGACTATGTTGCGGGCACCGAGAATCCAATACTTCTGTCCCAAGGGGTGGAATATTAATTCAATTTCACCGTGTAGCGATGTGATGTGCTGGTGTCTAGCTAGTAAAACAGCACCTGGTGATTCCTTTGGAAGACGTTTGGGATGTATTGCATCGTAAGTTGCCATTGAATTGTCAATGCGTCCTCCTACGCGCATTTTTTCCTGGTCGTCAATAAATGGAGTGTGGCGAATCAGTTTGGATTTTTGGGAAAGTGGTCGTCCAGTGTACCTGCTTGTACTCCACTTGGAAGAACTCCATCTGAACGTGTTTGATTATCTTGAGCGTGCATATTGAAGCTCCCATGACGATAAAAACGATGACAGGCGTTCCTTGCAGCTAAGGCGATTTCAAAGCAAAAGCAGTAGCTTATTGTCCGCAAGAGATGTGACCAGGAGGAAGACATTTTGATCATACATTGAAGATCATTTCCTTCATCGCAAATGTGTAGATTAACTTGAGGCTTGATATAAACTTCCATGCACGCAGCCTCCTCAGTCGACAGTGCCAGCAGCTACGTGGAAAAGCATCCAGAATCTTAGCAGTGCTATTGCAAACATAAGTGTGCCAAGTCCGAGGGGGTGATGAGAGCCAATGCAGCACAATTTTATGAGTCAGACCAACAGTTAGTTAGTGCTTGCTCAACCAGAAACATCAATTTGAAAAGTAAATGGGCTGCATTCAATTCGAGCCGCAGGATGGATACAGGTTTGATGGGCGCAACAAGGGTTTCTGCGGAGATCAGTTTGACGACATTATTGAGTTTCACGCGAGTGTACATAGCAGCGGCATTTGTATGAAACGACGCATCAGCAAATCAATACAGTCCGTTGCATTAAGTTGTGAGGATATTCTTGTTGCCAAGAAATTAATTTCTGCTACAAACTGATGCCAACGTGAACATAACTGCGGGTGTAGTGGTTCGTTCCATTCGACCGAGCTCAGCCAACTATCTTGAAAGAGAAATCGTCCACAGTCGGGTCCCAGCTTATTCCAAAAAACATTCACATGTTGAGTTGGGCTCTCTTCTTTAGAGCTTTAAGTGGATACTCAGACATGTCTCGTAAATGTCTCGTTGCCCCAGACGTCGACTAAAGGGCCCAAAATTGTTGGCAATATAGCTTGAATCTTGGCCAAGAATCCTTTTCCCAACGTATGATGGCTGATCAAGGCAGGATCAGCCCCAGCCGAATGTATGGGCGAGCGTAAGTTTGGGTCAGCAGATGTATTGACAGCAGCACTTGAGGTGGATGGGCAAGAGTGTGGTGCCTCAACTTGCACAGACGGCCCGTATTTGTGGCATTACAATCCTTCACTTGATGGAATGGACTCAAACAGTTGAAGCATAAATTACCTTCCATTGTAAACGTGCGACGTTTCGCAACGGTAATATCTTTTAATTGAGTGCACGTCTCTACAGACTGTGTGGCCCGTGACAATATTCGCAGCCACGAACAGACGTAGTTGGCACATCCACATGATGAGAAACTGCACGACGTTTGTATAGTACATTGGGAGAACGACCGAACAATCAGGATTTTTATTAGAACGATTTTCTAGGCTCTCCCATGCTCCCCTGTAGTTATTATCAGTAACGGGAAGATCAGAGACAAAGCTTCACCATCGTTATAGGACTTTAAATAATGGAACTTTTAACATTTGGAAAGACTACTCTTGTCGATATCCGAATTCGGATCCACAAATCCCTCGTCCTCATTAAATTGACTAGGTCCTCAAAGAGCTCCATGAAGCGGTTGAAAGTTGCAGCCAGTCTGTCCAACTTGTGTTCAAATGTTTGCACAAACGTGCACAATTCTTAAACCTCTGTACCTGCGCGAGGTAGTTGGGATTTGCACGCACCAAGCTGCTGAATTATGCGATGCACGTGAGCCTTCATGACGAACAGTAATATCAATCAATATATTACAAATAAAATCAGACGCGGCGATCCGGCTCGAAGGACTGTATTAATCATTTATGTATTTTGATTTTTTTTATTTGTAATATAGGTGATTTGTAGGTTATTTTACAGCGCGTTATAGAAGAAGCGGGGGTGAATTTGTGTGCGGTTTAGCTAAAATCTTATTTTGTACTGACTCAACGCCACAATTGAAGTCGAGTCCAAAAGGAAATTAAAAGATCACGCGATGCGACGCTGCAATACAAAAACGGTGCACATCGCTGTATTCGTGTGCATCTGGGGGTTTTGGCTATACGTGTGAGAACGTTACATATAGGTTTTGGACTAAAGAAATAAGAACAGAGGGCAATACAATAGGGCATATGAATAGATTTTATGAATGAATATCGAACTATTATTAAGTAACTAATTTCTCAACACTAACAATATACATTTCTTAAAATGAATATAGAGAAATATACTGTACTAGAAAGCACGCGCGCTTCGCTGTTTACTTATTCAATGTTTAGTAATTCATCGAAATTAAACAATGATAATTTTGAAGTAATAACATATTTTATTTATTGCAATGCTTTGTGATAAACAATATTTTTTGTTTTGCCGTCGGTACAATAATTAAGGCTGAAGGTTTGTCTACTCGTAAGCACGCTACATACAGTTGACCATGTGAAAATACCGGAGGCTCCAAATTTAAAACACAAAGTCGCAACAACTGTCCTTGTGATTTATGAATAGTCATAGCTAAAGCAAGACGAATGGGAAATTGTAGTCGTTTGAAATCAAATGGCATGTAAGTCGGAATTCTCGGAAAAAACGTTTTTACCACAAACTTTCCCAGGCAAAATAGTTGCTTTTAAGTAAATTAGTCATAACTTTTTTCAGAGCAAGTCTTGTAACATTGCAGGTCGTGGTGGATTAAAAGTTAGAGCCACCATAATTCTGCTGCGTAATCATAATTATGGTGGCTCTAACTTTTACTTGTAAATAGTATGGCGGCAATCCAGGTAAATGCAATGAATTTAGAAATTCGACTGGATAATTTACATCATATTGATTGATGATTGTAGCAATCGACCGCAATTATTTCTCCTGGAATGGAATTCAAAATAGATGCGTTGATTTCATTGACATCTTTATTTGTTTCGGCCAAAATGGCACTTTCCGTCAACCAGTCATGGTTTCTATAACTTTGTGGAAAATTTGGAAACACACTCCGAATCAAGTATTCCTTCGATGACACAAAAGTGCAAAAATTATTTGGAAGCGTTAGGTTAGGTTAGGTTAAGGCGGTAGCGGAGGGAGAGACCTCCCCCCCCCCGCTCACGTGGTCCAGGCCCGCATGGGCGCGACCCCTTCTTCTGGCCTCAACCGTGGTGAGCAACTCAGTTCCGAGCTAAGGGTAGTCCCATCCGGTGGCCTGGGTGTATTTGGACAGAATCCCTGGTTTGGTTTCGGAGAGGTCCGAAAAGTCTGTTAGGAAAGTGGCCCGAGGAACCGTAGTCTTCGGTTTCCTAGGGCCGGGCACAGACAGAAAAAGTGGTAAACCGACTCCTCCTTCTTCTCGTCCCTACAACTTCTGCAGAAGTCGTTTTGAGGGATCGACAGCCTTGCAGCGTGGGTGCCGTCTGCCAGTGCCCCGTGATGGTTCGGGACTCAGCGGAGCAATGTGCTCTGCTGAGTCTATATAGCTCTTTGGAGCGTTTTTTCGAACGATTTGGCCAGATCGCTTTTGAAGTTTTACATGTGATGGCCAGCTGCCATCGCCTGTTAGCAACTTGCTTGAATGTCTCGTGCGTTAATAGCCTGCACGTAGCCAAAGGCATCGCTACTTGCTCCCTCTCCGGTAGGAGAGGTATAGTAGTGCGCTGCCTAGCTAGCTCGTCGGCGGCATCGTTCACATCAATGTCCCTTGGTCCGGGACCCAGCGATATTAGGAAGAGATCCAGCTGCTCTGCGGTCTCATTTAGAGACCTGCGGCAGTCGTTGACGGTCGCTGAGTTCGACGAAATTGAGTCAAGTGCCTTGAGGGCTGCTTGGCTGTCCGAGAAGACGCACACTGAGTGTCAGTCTAAAGAGAGTTTGGAGACGCCTCCTTGATAGCTACGACCTCTGCCTGGAACACGCTGCAGTGGTCCGGAAGTCTGAAGCAGAGACTGATGTTGAGCTCGTCGCAGAAGACGTCCTCTATGCTCAACTTCCAGTCGAGCTTCCTGTCGAGGATAATACCATGGTACTTGGCTTGGTTGCTGAAAACCAGTGGTTCTCCACATAGTTTCGGTGGGGTAAGTGTTGGAATCTTGTATTTTCTGGTGAGTTCCGTCTTAGATGGGTTATCCTAGCCCACATTTGGCTGCCCACTGTGACAGCTTTGTGAGAGTGCTTGTCTGTGGAAACTTCCCATAGAATGGTATAGCGACGTCATCCGCATACGCCACCACGCGGCATCCACCACCCTCTATCTCCCGCAGCACTTCATTTACTGATACGTTCCATAGGAGGGGCGAGAGGACTCCGCCCTGCGGGTTGCCTCTGCTAACAAACCTAGTGGACGTTGATGTCCCCAGTGAGGCCTCAACGGTCCTGCATTGCAGCATACGATCGATGGGACTCACCGTCCGGGAGTCAATCCCCAGGTCAGTAAGTGCTCCCGTCCGCCAGGATGATGTTGTTGAAGACCCCTTCTATGCCAAGAAAGGCTGCCAGGGTATATTCCTTACAGCTGAGGGACGATTCGATGATCTATGTGATCGCATGTAGGGCCGTTTCGGTGGATCTTCCCCTTCGATAGGCATGCTGAGACTCAGGGATTTAACTCGGCGATATGGTCGTCCTGAAATGCATACCTAAAAGCCGTTCCATCGCCTTCATGAGGAAGGACGACAGGCTTATGGGTCTGAAATCTTGCCTGCCTTGGGTATGAAGACAACTTTGGCCCGAAGCCATGTCTTCGGGATTTTTCTGTGGAAGAAAAACCCCCTCGTAGATCCGTTTGAGCCAATTTATGGCTCTTTGTCCGCGGATTTATAGGTCTTGAAGAGTTTTATTGCCAAGGATATATTCTCCCGACTTAGCAGGCTCAGAATGAGACCCGTGGCATTGGAAGGATGCGCTCTGTAGGTTGGTCTGTTTACAGCGCAGCCTGGGAAATGTGTACTGAGAAGGAGGTTTAGCGACTCGGAACTGGACGTCGTTTAGGATTGGTCGCTGATCGGAGCAGCCGCTGGCAACAAGCTCTTTGTGCTAGCTGTCGCTCTTAATTACTCTTAAGTATAGTGCACGCTCGCTCACTAATCGCAGATTATGTTTTGCGGTCCGAGCGAGGCCCGAGTGCACAGCGTCGAGCGGGCAGAGTTTCTCTTGAGAGCAGAGCGGAGTTTTATAGTCTAACGACCCTTGCCAAATATTTGTTATATTTTCAATTATCCTTCGCCACGAACACACGTCGAAAATTTGTCGCTTAATAATGTTGTCGTAGAATAAAATCAAGTTTAAGTTTAACGATTTCGCGTTTTACTTTTTGTGGACTTTATTCAAAAGCGGTCGGAAAAGCCCGGCAGCTCACAACATTTTGGAGGTTCCACCGAGATATCCGTGGGTATCGTGGGAAACATAAAAACATAATCGGGAAGTCAGCAGTGTGAAATAGTGTACAAATTATTGTCTGCTAACAGCAGCAATAACGGAATCGGAACCGCTCGAGTACATATATACAGCACAATCGTATGTGCGCTGCTTGATTCCGCTGCATTTTCGGTCGTCGCTTTCGCCCTTGGTGCTGGTGCAGTGCATACAAACGTACATACATACGTACGGACATTTGCCGTTGCTTTTATAGTTGCTGCTTTCTACCCGCATTCGCTGCCATTAACCGCACTTGCGCGCGCATCGTAAGTGCTGCGCAAACGGCTCGAAAAACTCTGTGTCGTGGAAAGTTTACCGTGAACTAAATTAAATAAATTAAAACTAAACAAAAATGAGTGATAAAAATTTAAACATCGCGTCTGCCTCGGATGGCACGCCGTCAAGTGGCGCTCCAGTTGGTTAAGTGGTGGCTAGTGCTGATCCAGCTACTAGCCGGATTGCATTCTTGAACCTCAAGACAAGGGCCATCTTCGACCGACTTCAGGCCCTGTGCTCCCAATTGGACATTGAAAAGTTGCGCAGCTTGGACGAGTATGATCTGAGTATGAGCAGGATTTTCAAGCTGTTGCTAGCGACTTGCCTGGGCAGATCGGCACTGCCTTGCTGAAAATGAAAACAATCCTGCAGCGTGAGTTAGGCAAGCACTTAAGGCCTACGCATTGTTCCACTTTTCGGATGAATCCCAACGAAACGCAGTCCATTCACGGTGGTGATTGATAGTGAAGCTGATCTGAGTTGTATCGAAAAGTTTGCAACATTTGCGATCATGCTTGAGCGGCGCCGCGTTGGACACCATTAGTTCGTTGGAGATAAACCAGGCCAACTATACGATTTCCTTAGATATCCTTAAAAACGATTTAGTAATAAACGTCTTATCGTACAGGCACACATCAGAGAGGTATTTGGGCTGGAGCGCGTGGACTCATCGGTTGTCAGGCTGAGGGCGTTTACGGACTTTACCGCACATCTTCGCACGCTGGAAGCGCTGGCAACAAAGGAGGAGATCGCCGATTGCGTAATCGTTCACGCAGTCGTTCAGACAGGACTACTCAATCCAAATGGGAAGAAGGCTCGTCAAATCAGGATCTTCCCTCTTGGGAGAAGTTGTCTGCTTTTTTTTTGGACAAAAAGATGTCGTACCCCTGAAAAACGTTGAGCACGCCCTGCATGGGAATTCTGGTCAGGTTAGCAAGACAGCAAAGACCGTGAGTACGTACCCTAAAAAATCATTCGTTGCATCGGCGGGCATAGGTTTTTGTGAGCTATGCCGTGCCCAAGACCATTTGATAAGGAGGCGAAGCGACTGGCACTGTGCATTAACTGCTTGCAAAAAGGCATTAGATGCGAGATTGCCGATCCAGATTGCCGCCGTTGTCATCCCCAGCTTTGCCCAACCTAGCTCGATGGTTGCAGTTTCACCCAGCGCGCCCCAGTCCTCTCGTATCTCGTCTGATGTGGTGCTTTTATCAACAGCTGTTGTGCTCATCAAGGATCTGGCTGCCACGTTTGTACCATGTCGGGCTCTCTTGGATTCTGGTTCTCAGTTTATTTCGTCACTTCTCGGTTTGTGGAGCAGCTAAAAATTCGCAAAATCAAATAGTTGGCTGCAGTCTCAGGCATTGGAGACGTCAGCTTCTTGACAGAAGGCTATTCAGTCGATCTCGTCCTAAAATCTCGCATCTCGGATTACTCAGCAACCCTGAGGGCCGTTGTAGCTCCGCGGATAACAGACTAGCAGCCTAACCATTCTTTCAACATTGAATCTTGGAGCGTACCGTCGAATATACAGCTTGCTGATCCGTCGTTTTTCGTACCACAGCGAATTGATTTGCTCATCGGAGCAGATCTATTTTTTGAATTGCTTTGCGTCGGCCAAATCCATTTAGTTTCGGGATTGCCATTGCTTCAAAAAGACACTCCTTGGATGGGTGTTCTCGGGATACTGCAATCGACTGCCCCAGTCGTCATCGTTCGTTGCATCGCAAAGATCAACGCCTGCACCTGGCCGCGTTGTTCAGTTAGATGAGTTAGTTCGTCAGTTCTGGGAAGTAGAACACGTCTACGAGCCAATCTCAAGGATGTCCACAGAAGAGTTTCATTTTGAAGAGCACTTCAAGCAGCACTACAGTAGGTTGCCTACGGGGGAATACTCCGTTCATCTGCCGATGAAGCGTCATGTAGGTCTGCTAGGCGATTCGTTTTTTTGCAGACAAAAGCCATTTGAGAACCATGAGCGCAAGTTTAGTCGAAGTCCTAAGGTTAAGGAGCAATACGCAGCGTTCATTAGGGAATACTTAGACCTCAAGCATATGTCGTCTGTGTCTAGATCGCAAATTTAAGAGTGTAAATACTTCTTGCCGCACCATTGCGTTTTGAAAGAGGAGAGATCGTCCACAAAGTTAAGGGTCGTGTTCGATGGCTCCGTAGTGACGTCGTCTGGATTCTCGTTGAATGAGCTCCTAATGGAAGGGCCCACAATTCAGGCAAAGCTCTTCACCACTCTAGTTCGGTTTCGTACATTTCCTATTGGAATTACCGGAGACATCTGTAAGATGTACCGTTGTGTGCGCGTGACAGAGCCAGATTCACTGTTACAGCGTATCTTGTGGCGTGACTCACCCAAAGACAATATGCAAGTTTTTAAGCTGGACACGGTCACGTATGGCACCAAGCCATACCAAGGTTACCAATGTAATTTTCGTTAGCGAAAGTGGTGCTCGAGCTCTGGAGAGGTGCTTCAGGATGTCCCAGAGGCCGACAAGGAAACCCTGCTAAAAGTTTGACGACGGGAGCGAAAAGACAAAGACTCTTGGACTCGTATGGGATCCACGCAGGGACAAGTTTTTATTCACCGTTGCACCCAACATCAGTTTTGGCCGACACACAAAGAAAACTGTGCTATTGGTGATCGCACGGTGTTACGACCCCCTCGGTTTAATCGGACCAACGTGGACAAGGGCGAAGATGTTGGACTGGGACGAGAGCTTGCCGCAGGCGTTGGAGAGTGAGTGGACCCAATTCTGCCAGGATGTTGCCGATGTTGACCGCGTTGAGTTTCCTCGCTACGTTCTTCAAGTTGGAGCCAGGTTCGAGGTGCACGCATTTTGTGATGCCAGTCTCCTGCGTTTGGGCGTGTATTTATACGCGAACGGTTACCTCACTTGGAGTTTTTACACATCTACTTTGTTCGAAATCTCGGCTGGCACCTATAAACACGAGCGGCATTCACAAGCTGGAGCTCTGTGGTGCTACGCTTCTTGCGCACTTGGTTAGCGAGGTCTTGAAAATAGAAGCACCCAATTGCAAATTCTATTGTTGGGCAGATTCCTCATGGTGCTGTCGTGGCTGAAGAAAGAGTCCTCGAAATTCAACGTTTTCGTTGCCAACAGGGCCGCTGCCATACAGCAGCTGACACAGGGAATGGATTGGCATTATGTCCCAACCGCGTCTTCTCTATGGATGAAGGGACCGGAATTTCTACGAAAGGAAGAAGATAGTTGGCCTAGATCTTGCTTGCCAGAGAGAGAGACCTTCCTGAAGTTCGTCAGAAGGTTCTGCTCACTTCGGTTCGAGTGGACATTTCGCGTACACTCAAGTATATCAACTTCTTTGGCACAATGCAACGAATTTTTGTCTTTAAATTTGTCAGAAGGATTAGGTCACCAAAGCTTACAGTCGAGGATATTCGTGGGGGAACACACATGCTCCTTTGTATTGTTCAAAAGAGCTTCGTTCGTTGAGAAAAAGGCGTTGACGAATGGAAAGAAAAATCGATTCTTCAAGCAGCATTGCGTTGCTGTCTCCTGTTCTGGACTCAATTGGATTAATTCGCATAGGTTGACCACTTCAGCACTCAACGCTTGATTATGATGCACACCATCCAATTATTTTACCGAAGGATTATCCGTTGACATTTGCCGTCGTTGAGTACTTTCACCGAAAAGCATCACCACGCAGGTCCGCAGTCGCTGCTCGGCTTGATTCGGTTGCAGTATTGGCCGATAGGTGGATTAAAAACAGTTTCTCGCGCGTTACGGAAATGTATCGTCTGCAGCAAATATCGGCCTCGTCTCGTGAAGCATATAATGACAGATTTGCCAAAGGATCGAGTTGAAAAGTCACCGACTTTCACCGTGACCGGGATCTACTAATGTGGACCCTTCTACTACAAAACCGATGTACGCAACAAGGCCCCACAGCCCCGCACTTTGGCGGATTTTGGAAGGCTGCTGTCAAAATGACTAAGCGGCATCTGTACACTTCAGTCGGAACGGGCATCCTTGGTTTCGAAGAGCTCCGGACCTTGGTATGCCAAATACAGGGAATAATCAATTCTCGTCCTCTTGTTCCCCTTTCAAAAGTCCGGATGATCTTGGCGTCCTCACCCCGGGCCACTTTCTCATTGGTCGGCCCCGTGCATTGTTTTCCGGAGCCGGACCTTTCGTCATTGAGCTACAATCGGCTTGATCGTTGGCAACACGTCACCCGCATGCAGCAGATGTTTTGGAGAAGATGGAGCGAGGAGTACTTCAAAAGCGCTCGAAATGACGGTCGGTGGAGCCGCCCGTCAAGATCAACGATGTTGTGTGCATCAAGGATGAAGGGCTGCCTCCATTGAAGTGGCCGCTAGCTCGTATCGTCGACGTCATCCTGGAGCTGCCGGCGTAATAAGAGTTGCCGTTCTTCGTACGGCGACTGGGATTACTCGGCGTGCTGTTGCCAAACTCTGCGTCCTTCCCGTGGATTCTGATGCGGAAATCCTGATATTCCGCAGGGGAGAATGTTCGGAGCAGCCGCTGGCAACAAACTCTTTGCACTAGCTGTCGCTCTTAATTACTCTGAAGTATAGTGCACGCTCGCTCACTAATCGCAGATTATGTATTGCTGTCCGAGCGAGGCCCGAGTGCATAGCGTCGAGCGGGCAAAGTTTCTCTTGAGAGCAGAGCGGAGTTATATAGTCTAACGACCCTTGCCAAATATTTGTTATAAATTCAATAACCCTTCGCCACGAACACACGTCGAAAATTTGTCGCTACATCATTTTATCGTAGAATAAAAATCAAGTTTAAGTTTAACGATTTCGCGTTTTACTTTTTGTGGACTTTATTCAAAGCGGTCGGAAAAGCCCGGCAGCTCACAACAGTCGGCTTTCCTCAAATACTCAAGGTTGGAGTTGATTTCGAGAGTACTTTACGTAAGCGCGAGGCTTCGGAGTTGCTCTCGATTTCGGTGCATAACTTGCGCCATGACGCGCGTTTGGCTTTCCTGATTTCTTTGTTGTATGTTGACAGACTGACCTTGTAGTTCGGTCCAGTTCTGCTCAACGTTAAGAGCTTTCGATTTGTTGAAAAGTCTCCGTGCGGATTTCCGGAGGTCTCCTAGCATCAGAGTCCCCCATGCCGGTTTCTTCCGACCCCTGGTTTTGCCAGGTGGACAGGCTCTATCGAGCGCAGCGTTACAGGCGTCGGTAAAACCTTTACCAAACGAGTCGTGGTCGCTCTTGAGATATCCTCCCTAGGTGGGGTCTCAGGGGAGAGTTTGGCAAAGGAAGTCCACATAGCGTGTCCAGTTTGTCCGCCTGAGGTTACGGAACTGGGCTGGACTCGGTATGCTGAACGTGAAGACAGTTTCAACGTACCTGTGGTCCAAGAAGGAGTGATCTTCAATTACCCTCCAGGATACTATGTTATTCTGAAGAGTATGAGAGGCAAGCGTGAGGTCCAGGACCTCCTTGCGGTTCTTAATAATAAAAGTGGGATCATCCCCTCGGTTTAAGATGACCATCTGAGTGGTCAGTAAGTAGCTGAAAAGGAACTCACACCGTTCGTTTGTGTCAGTGCTTCCCCATTGACTGTGGTGAGCGTTGGCGTCGCATCCCACTATTAGGCCTATTAGTCCTTGGCCTCGCAGTCTGCGATGAGCGCCCGAAAGGTCAGATCCGGATTAAGCGCTCCTGACCTTCGAGACTCACCGCCGTGTGATCATCATTGCTGAAATTTGATAGCAAAAAAATAGGTGCAGTTCTCTTTTTGCAAGAATGCAGGTGCGTATTTTCCTGAATGAGGGACTACACTAGTCGGCATAATTATTTTGACGAAACCTCTTTTTGACTATTAAACTTAGCGTTACTTTGAAATCGCCAATTAACGGTGCGAAAATAAGGCGCAAAACAAAGAATATATTTTTAGCTATGTACATGCGAAATTTTATTTCGTTTACCTTTTTGCATTCTCTTTCTGCTGATAAGAATGCATGCAGGCAACGGCTTTTTGCGTGGCATAAGTATTTTGACAGCATCTTTATGGAATTATTTTCACTCTTTTGAGCACGTGAGAATCAAACAACTTTTGTGTTTAACTTTTGATCAATATTAAACGTTGTTATTAAAATATAAAGTAAAGACGTACCACTCGTATTTTTCAAGTTCATATGACAAAATGTTGATTTAATTATTTTAAGTTTGTATTAGCACTAAGTAAGAAAAGAAAAAAAATCATTGAGTTATATTAAACTATAGTATAGTGAAGTTACATACAAAAATTGCACCATTTGTTTTTCGTCAAAAATAATTATGCCGACTAGTGTATGTTGGCTCCACCCTTGGCTAGGTGGAGTAGTAAGGCAACACTACAGCCATACAATGGTGGAGTTCTATCTGAAGGAGTTCCAGGGACACTCCTGAGACTGGCCTCCACCATCGTTGTATCGGCATCGCTTTCGGTGGATTCATCGCACTCCCGACGTCGATGCCTCCGAGACCCCCTGGCTAGGTCGCTCGAGTCGGACTCATAGCAGTCCATGATATCATCCGATACCATGCACTATGGGAACTTTGACCTTTTTTGTGGCAATAATTAATAACTTCCAAACGAAACGATATTTTTTGATGAAGGTATTTTGAAAAAATGGGCGCGGCCACTCCTTTTTTTTTTTCATAAGAAATAAATTTTTTATTTAATTTTTAAAATTGTAAAAAAAAATATTTCGGGAACGTGTTGGGAAATTAATGTTTTATAGGTAAACAAAATATTAAAATGGCTGATTTTTCAAGATTTGGTCCAACATGAGAGCTAGTGCCCCGTTAGTAGGAACTTTTGTGGGTACTGGAACTGGCTTGCTCAAAGTCCTGCGAATTGATTTTGCTTTTTCTGGACATAAGGTCGATAACTTTAAAACGTATCCAAGGTCAAGTTGCCCGCGGTTTCGCGCAGCTGCGCTCGCTGCTTGAATCAATAATATTAAATTTCGTGCCCTAGATACCGCTAAATCTGCACTTCTCTTCGTTGCATTCTATCACTTTTTAGACAAATGTACTATATATGGCAAATACCAGCCACCCATCTGTTTCCAATTTATGTTAATTTTTCACCATTGTAAAATGATTTAAGCACGCAGATTGAGCTTTCTTTCATCTCGCAGCAACATTCTATGTCATTTATTCAATTTTTTGTATATTTGGTAAAAATGTTTTTAATTTTGGTCGCTAACATAGCCCCTCATCTTCCTCAGAACAATATAGTATCAACTAATTCGTAATGGCTCTCTGGCTTTTTAAAATGATTTTTCGTACTTCCTGCATGCCAAATTCGGAAATTGCAACCCTTACCTTTTTGTCTAGAAATCGAAATATCAGAAAAAACGCACGAAAACGCAGATAATGATAATATGCACTTGAATGGGAATTAAATGTTCTACAAGATGCATTTAGATGGATGGGTGCAAGACCCCTGCACAAATTTTGTACGCCTCTTCAAAGTCAAATTTTTATAAAATATTAATGCTTGTTAAAAAAATTAGCCAATAAACATAATTATGAGAGCCATTTCTACAGTTTAAACTCACAAACACATATAATATACCTGTCTGATTCTAACCCATTGTAAAAAATTCACTTGAATTGCTGAATGTACTACTTTTTAGCAATTTAAAGTTGATGAAAAATAATTTTTTGCATCAACATTCGTCCATCGACAGCAAACAGCCTGACAGTGGTGCGCACTGTTAATTTTTTTGGTACGTAACATTAAAGAACAGTGTTATTCGAATATATTAGCGCTACAAATATATTATTTTAAGTACTTTTGAAAAATGGGTTTTGGCCAGAAAAAGTGGTCAAAGTTCCCATAGTGCCATGGACGCTGCGTCCGACGCCTCGGGTTGGCTACCCGCTTCCGGGACCTCAAGCTAATGGTCTGGCTGGACCCCGCTTGCCTGCCGTTGGAGTCGTTTTTTTAGGGGACTATGGCCACCTTACGGTAACTGTACACTACTCCGGCCGACTTTTTCAGGAGCTGCAATGACTGCTCATTCAGAACGGTCTGATCAGGCGCCTCTGTCTGATCTCCTCTACCACCTTGTAGGAAGGTGGTTGCAGACCTGCAGAACCTTGAGTATCTTCTCGGGCTTTACAGGTTTCACAGATACCCATGCTCGGGCCCTCGATCTGCTCAGGATATCTTTCCATCTAACGGCATCCAGTTCGTCTTCTGTGTAGACCTCCTTGAGTGCTGCCACCGCCTTCATGAAGAGGGCCGCCGAGCGAGAATCTTGGCAGGCAATGGCTTTCACCGTACGCTGATGCCACCCGGCTTCCTCGCATTTCACAAGCTCCTCCAGAAACCTCCAGAGCCCAGAAGGCCAAGACTCTGCCTTCACCTCCTGTCTGGGTATTACGGCTTCCTGCCTAGTGAAGCAGTACCGCCGCCTTCCAAGGTTGAAAGGGTTTCCCCGGTCGCAAGGCGCTTACCAGACGCCATCTCGCTCTGCTTGGTAGCCACCTCGATAATCGGTGTGCCCCTGACGTGGATGGGCCCGATTGACTTATCAGAGCCCTCTTTGCAGCGGTTTGTGATTGAAGACGGTGGACCCACTTAGTCTCCTTCCCCGTCTTCTTAGTACTTGATTTCCCCGGTATTGATGTAGAAGGATTGGCTTGTCCCTCCGGTTCCTTAAGGGGAGTACCGAGCTCGTTAGAGGTATGTTTTGATACATGTTTTTTGGCATTTTTGGACCCACACGCGGGAAGGAGTTGGTCAGCCGTCGCATATCCCGTGTGCCCCAGGAAGCCTGAAGATCGGCAGGTGTCCAGAGTTCGCTAGCGATACTAGCGATCGGACACCACCTCGGCCATGCATCCATCAGCGTATCCTGTTTCACCTAGGATTGGGCTAGTTTCACTGAGAGTTTTATTTTTTCCGACTACCATTAGCCAGCATCCGTGGCAGAGACTTGACCGTACCATGACCAGTTACGACGGGTGTTGGTTCGCTCGTGATGCCACTGTATCCTAGAACCGGGAGCATGACTGCATCGAGTTAAGGCAAGCCCTAGCCTGAGACAACCCTATATCCATCCGAGTGCCCGTCATCCGTGATTCCCCCTGCATCACCCGAATGGCTGACGGAAATTTTGGAGTTATGGTGTTTAGGAAATCCATCTCTCAACCGAAATGCCCGGGTTCAACCCCCAGTACGGGAGGGAGGGTTTAGGATGGAATGATGCACTCCCCTGAACCTTTGTCGACTGTGTGGTCAGATATGACATCTCAATTACGTATAATTCAGAACTTCGAATTTCCTCGTTTTGTCAAACAGAACTCACCTCTCCAAATAAGATTGAACAAGAACATAGAACATCTAATTTCCTCTGCTCAAAATCTAAGGTGGCGCCTCTGAAGACGCTAACCATACCCAAGTTGGAATTGTCTGCTGCATTGCTATAGGCTGAGCTCGTCGTTAAGTTAAAAGAAAGCATCCTATTACCCTGTGATTACAGAAGTTGGTGTTATTCAACTATTGTGTTGTCCTGGATACGTGAAGCCTCATCAAACCTTTTCGTTTTTGTTTTCAACTTCGCAAATTCAAGAGTTGACTAGGGAAATAGAGTGGCATCACGTTCCAATGGACCTGAACCCAGAAAATGTAGTATCAAAGGATGTTCTACAAAAGATTTTGTAGATTTTGAATTGTGGCTAAATGGACCACCGTATCTGTTTTCGGACTCGTCAGGAGGGCTTACTCGAGTTCAGACAACTGTGGAGCTACCGGAGCGCAGACAGACGTCATTGGTTGGAACAGTTTTTAAAGACCTTTTCATGTGACAGCAAGAACACAGACGGGTTTGGCAAGCTCCAACATGTCTTTGGATACATTTATCGTTTTATCTCTCTCGTACAAGAGCTGGACGGAGGCACGCGTCTGCCTATAAAAAGTATCGAGCAAGGAGCTGAAGCATTTTGCTATGGAGCTGAACGCCAGTAGAGTACTTTCTGCCAAGAACAAACTACTTTCCTTGCTCCCGCTGCTCTGTAGAGATGGACTTCTTCGAGTAGGGGAAAGCTTCAAAATTCGAATGTAAAATACGAGGCAAAGCACCGTATATTGATTCAGAAGTGTCATCCGATCACAAAGAAAATCATTGCTTTCTACCACGAAAAATTCTTGCTTGCTGGGCAACAGGGTCTACTGGCATCGCTTGGTTAAAATAATAGCCTGTTGGCAACCAAATTTTTTTCCAGACTGATGTTATATCTCACTCCTAGAAAAGTGTTTCAAAATTTCGCCCCGCCCACTTCCGCCCCCACAAAGGGCGCACATCTGTGGCGTGCACAATTTTGAATACAACAAAAAACTAAAAATGCAGTATCATAGAGAAAGGACATATCCATCAGGTGCCCAAATCTGAATTGGATCGGATCATTAATATAGCCACAATAGAGAAAAACATACGAAAAAACTTCGCTCCCTCTCTTTCGCACGCACACAAAAACTAACGATTTGAATTTTTGTATTTTGTGTCGCCTGGATCTCAGAGACTATATGAGCTAGAGCAACCAAACTTTCTGCACACACTCCTGTGATACCAAACCGAAACAAGTGTATCTCAAAATTTCGCCCCGCCCCCTTCCGCCCCCACAAAAGACGAAAATCCACAATTTTGAAGATAGAAAAAACCAAAAATGCAGTATCGTAGATAATGACCATATCTACCAGATTCCCGAATTTGGTTTAGATCGGATCATTATTGTAGCCACAATGATCAAATGAATTTTCAGAAGCAATTTCCCGCCTCCCCTTGCAGAGTAAGTCATTTATGGGGATGATTGTCACTACAGATTCTCTCACACGCACACTCACGCTCAAACATGCTGGCTCGTGCAGTGTAAGTGTGTTTTTGTGAGAACTGATGTAGATGTAGATGACAGATGCAGCAACATATGTTAAATGTAAAATGTAAACAACTGATACAACATTTGAAAATTCCACTGATGTAGATGATGTAGATGTAGATGTCGATGACAGATGTAGCAAAAAATGTAAAATGTAAAAATGATAAAACATTTTAAAATTCTACATAAATCACATGTGTACTGACTGAGTACGGGTATAAAATTAGAGTCGCGTTCAAAGCGACTACGTACGCAACCAATTTTGTAGGTGCAAAAATGGGCTGGAGTTTTAAATAAAAACAAAGTGCTAATACAAAACAAAAAAAATATGTGGAATTTTAAATTATTTTATCATTTTTTACAAATGAATTTTTGAAACACATTTCTAGGAGTGAAATGTCACATCAGTCTGGAAAAATTTGATTGCTCTATCTCTTATAGCCTCCGAGCAATAGGCGACAAACAAGACGGACAGACGGGCGGACAGACATGGCTATATTGACCCGGCTATATATGTATATATATCGGAAAACAGTTCTTCAGCCATTTGTTCAATGGAAATAAATGAACTAATGGAAAAATTCGGGACTCTGGACAACTTAGAGAAGGAAGAAGACAGACAGACAGACAGACGGACGGACGGACGGACAGACATGGCTATATCGACTCGGCTATTGATGCTGATCAAGAATATACTTTATAGGGTCGGAAATGATTCCTTCCCTATGTTACTCACATCCACTTTTACCACAAATACAATATACCCCTTTTACTCTTCGAGAACGGGTATAATAAAGTAAATGCCATCGAGCATAATTGTTTGTGTGATATGCTCTGAAATCGTTCTATCGCTCTGTTATCTCTCTCGCGCTAAAAGCTTGCGCTCTTGTGTGTGAGCTGGGCTTTTTGGCTGCTGCTCCACTTCGGAGCTATGATTAGAGTTAGTGCAGCTCCGACCACCAACTTAAATTAACAACATTTGAATAAATCAATTTGAGCACTGATTTTTATATTTTATTTATTTCCCACGATCAAATGTCCGGTACCTTCCCTCACCCACTCTGCCCATTCTTCTTTTATGTTACGGTAGGTCACGAAATTTTAATGATGTAAAACTAAATTCCTTTTTTTTGTATATTTAATTGAACACCATGAAGCAAACAATCACTAAAGTTAAATAAATTATTAAGCATTAAGTGTGAGCTGATACAGAGTGTTAAGTGTTATGTGTTTTAGGGGTGTATCTCAGCAAATCTATAGCCATATGACTAAGGAATTCACCTAGAATTCCAACTCACATAGAATTTGGATGCAATGAATACCTGTATATACCTGTATATATTATATAACCTTATATATTGCACCCCTGTATATAAAGGACCAATCGATATGGAAGACTTCGGAAACCGAAGCTAATTTTCTTTTATGTTTAAAATGGTAAAATGTATTCAGTTACTACGTTCTTTTAATAGGGTTGAATATCAAACAATTTAAATTATAAAAAAAAACGATTTTAATATTTCAGACAAAATTCCTGCTCGCTTGGTGCTGTATTTTCTTTCATGGTCTGGTTTTCTTGTATCATTTATGATGCGTAATGATATGAACTTTGCTTTAGTTGCAATATATCCAAATGATAATACAAACCAGAACACAACTAATACCACCCAAACAATCCCGGTAATGTGATTCTTAACAATTTACATAGAGAGCTTATAAATATGATTTATTTTTTTTTAGGGAAGTGGTACTGAAGACCAAAGATCCATAGTAAAAATCCGTAATAATAAGTTCATTTTATTGGTGTTACGTACTATCCCAGGTTGCAGGCGGAGTTGCCACTCAAGTTTTTGGAACCAAGTGCGTATTCGGATGGTCACAACTGGCAACTGCTCTTTGTAGTCTACTTATTCCGTTGGCAGTAGAATTACATTACATTGCTGTTATTGTGTTACGTTCTATTCAGGGGTTTGCATCTGGCTTAACTTGGCCTGCTATGTATGCCATAGTGGGGTACTGGATACCACTTACAGAACGTTCTCGTTTTATGTCAAGCTTTCAAGGATTTAGTATTGAATCGGCTTAACATATCCATTATGTGGATTTATATTATCACAGTTTGGATGGCAATATGTATTTTATACTACGGGCACTTTAGGACTTGGATGGTGTTTATTATGGTATTTACTTGCTTATAACACACCTCGTGAACATCCTCGTATTACTAGAGAGGAACTAAATTACATTGAGCTAAATGTTAGTAAAGAGGGTACTAATACCAAATTAAAAGTGCCATGGCCGCAAATATTTAAGTCTCTGCCAGCTTGGGCAATTGCAATTACAACATTTGGAAGGATATTCCTGCATTATATTTTTATTGTAAATGGACCCACATTTATGGGCAACGTCTTAAAGTTTAACTTTGAAACGAATGGTTTTCTATCGGGAATGCCTTTTATTTGCTCATACTTCTCATCGGTATTGTTTTGTTATATTGCTGATAAATTTATATTGTATAAAGTTTTAAATCTTACTAATGTGAGAAAATTATTTACAGCATTATCACAGATCATTCCAGGGTTATTAATATACTGTATAGGATATGTAGATAATATACATCTTTTATTATCAATTTGGTTTATAGCAGTGATATTTATAACGGCATCCTATGCAGGAGCAATGGCAAATATAATTGACTTAGCACCGAATCATGGACATTCTGCGGCCGTATTAGCATTCTGCCAAACTATTCATATGTCAGCGTCTTTTTATTTCACCATTAACGGCTGGATTTATTGTAACCCAAGAGGTAAATTATAATAAATGTATAAATCGTTACTTTTAAAAATCTGTCTTTTTAAGGATGATATCTAAGTCTAAAATAGTAACGGACTTAGGTATAAGAACAGGACAAATTCTAAAATTTCAGTTTTTTCAAAATGATTTGTACCATATTTTAAAAGAGAACATTGTTGATGTGTAATTGTTTAAATGGTTGCATACGGTACATAAACCGTCTGCAGTTTAGTCGTCGCAACTAGCAATTGAATCAGTTGGACTTCGGAGTGGGTTTCTTTTTGATGAGCAAGGTGAAGTCTGAAGACACGGCGACAGCCTCTGATGATTGCTATAGAAGATGAGTACTGGCAGTATGTTGTACCAGGACGAGACTGATTCTGATACTGATTTTATTAAAAAAATGCATGCATGCACCCATGCGGGTGCCATTTAGCGTCTCCAGTTCATCCGACCCGGGCTTGCCCTTTGGATCGCCATCGAAATTAAACTCCCATCTCTGAATCTGCACATGATCTTGCCTGGCCTCCCCGTAACTTGGCCGACTCCTGCCCGGATTTGAGTTCGTTTCTGAGCCTCTTGCATTAAAGAGAAAGTCCTCCACGGGTCTGTGGTCGCCGTTCGTTCGCTGCTCGGCTTGGCTTATATAGTATAGCTAACAGTGGTAATCTTATTGTATAGGAAAAAGGGGTGAACAGGCTCCCTGCGAGTATGTATTTTAGAAAGGATGTACTTACCCCTATACGGGGATTGTATTCGGTGCATGTACATACGTAGGTACTTGATCGTAATAAATTAAACAGTTTATTGCTTGATCCCTAATAGGGGGTTCTCGTTGACAAGTGTTATTGTCCATTCTTAGAGGATAATGCATATTTAAGTTATGAGTATTTGTATGTGACAGTGCTTAGTATTTTATTTTAGGTTTAATTCTGCGACTGAACAAATGTGAAGAATATAATCCGTGACACTGGAATACGACCTATAAAATACTGATAATCTTATACAAGATATATTAAATTATCACATGCACCCTTGGGAGTACACTGACATTTTATTTATGTATGTTCTAATACTTAACATCGTCCCTGTATAATTTAATAAAACTCATTTTGAAATATTAACAAAAGTAAGTTATTCTAAAAACTAATTGTAGTGGCCGAGTGGTAAACGCGCGAGATTCTAGAGAGTGTGTTTTTTGGGAGTGTTCTGCGGATCGGCCTACAATATAGGACTCTAGGAACTTGTTCAGGACGAACCACTTTTCCAAATTACTGAACCTAGCCTGGCTAGTGGCTATTCTACCCCCTTTTAGGGTTATTTATTCTCTCTCTCTCTCACACACTCTGCCTCGTGCATTGTGCGCCCTCTGGCGAAGGAGAATGAGCTAGAACTGCATGTTGGTGCCCCCGTTTATTATTACTCGACAAAATTACCTTTTATTTACGCTTCTAACCAAATCTACTTTTTATACCCGTACTCGAAGAGTAAAAGGGTATATTGTATTTGTGGTAAAAGTGGATGTGTGTAACACACAGAAGGAGGCGTTTTCGACCCCATAAAGTATATATATTCTTGATCAACATCAATAGACAGCCGATATAGCCATGTCTGTCCGTCCGTTAGCTTGTTTGTCGCCCATTGCTCGGAGGCTATAAGAGCTAGAGAAACCAAATTTTGTTTTCACACTGATATTATATCCCACTCCTTCAACTGTATTTCAAAATTTCGCCCCGCCCACTTCCGCCCCCACAAAAGATAACAGAAAACTAAATACGCAGATTCATGGAGAAAGACGATATCTATCAGGTGCCCAAATCTGAATCGGAGCGGATCATTAGTATAGCCATAATGGAGAAAACCATTTCGAAAAACATCGTTCCCTCTCGCTCGCACTCACACAAAAACGAGTCGAATTGGTTTTTCGTATTTTGTGTCGCCTGGAACTCAGAGACTATAAGAGCTAGAGCAACCAAACTGTCTAGACTCCTGTGATACCAAACCTGTATAAGTGTATTGCAAAATTTCGCCCCGTCCCCTTCCGCCTCCCCAATTTATGAAAGTCCACAACTTTGAAGACAGGAAAAACGAAAAATTCAGTATCGTAGAGAATAAGCATATCTACCAGATTGCCGAATCTGGTTCAGATCGGATCATTATTATAGCCTCTATGAAGAAATGAATTTTTAGCAGCTAGCCGCCAACCTTTTAGCCGTGCAGTGTTGTTGTAAGAAGTGATGTAGATGTACATAGATGACAGATGCAGAAAAAAATGTAAAATGTAAGAAATGATAAAATATTTTTAAATTTCACATATGTACATATGTATGTATGTAAATCAAATGTGTACTGACTGAGACGGGTATAAAAGTAGTGTCGCGTTAATAGCGACACAAGACGTTCTCGTTTTATCTTCAAAATTGTGGATCTTTTGAGGTGGGAGAAAAGGGCGTTCCGAAATTTGTAAACATACTTGTACTGTGGTATCCCAGGAGTTTGGACAGAAAGTTTGGTTGCTCTAGCTTTTATAGTCTCTGAGATCCAGGCGCTCATCTGGACGAATGGGCATGGACATTTGTAGCTATACTAATGATCCGATTGAGAGGAAACGTTATGAGTCGCAGTGGCCACGACTCTACTTTCAGTATACATATATATGAGCTTAAAATGTACATATGTGGAATTTCAAACATTGTACATATCTGTACATTTTTTTTTATACCCGCACTGGAAGATTAAAAGGGTATAATGTAGTTGTGTTAAAAAGTGAATATGTGTAAACATAGAGAAGGAATCATTTCCGACCCCATAAAGAATATACATATATATTCTTGATCAGCATCAATAGCCATGTCGATATGACCATGTCTGTTTGTCTCCGTCTTCTTTGTGTCCGAGTACTCAGAGACTATAAAAACTAGAGCAGCCAAAGTTTGTTTCCACTCGTCAACGAGTTCCCCAGATGAAATCCAATGCCGATCGCCAGATGCGGCCACCTTCTCATCTAAGCCGACGCATCTCACACGTCTCGCACATGTAGGCCAACGTACCGCTTATCACCCGCTCTCACCAAAGCAGCGCCTTTCGCAGCCCAAGCCTTCTCTGCCAGATCCCAGAAGTCGAGCTTTAAGCTTTCTAAAGGTTTCGAGATCGAGATCTCGAAATGAAAACATCAGTTCCGTTTGAGACGTTCCGACATTACATTAGGTCGTTACATCCATGTTCTAAATTGCTTACGTTAAATAAAACATTTTTAAGGAAAAAATGAAGACTTTTTTTCAAATAACTTAAGTATCTTACATCTGGTTGTAATAAACATTCTGAAAAAAAAACGTTCGCTTTTGTTGAATAATGTTTTCAAAAAACTATTTGCCCAAATCACCAGAGCAAAAAGTAAACACAACAATTATAAATTTCTATTCAAATAATTGCATTACATATTAAATTCAGCATTAAACCTTCAAGTGACTTTTTTATTTTTAGGACTCCATCGATCAGTGGCGAAGCGTTTTTGGAGTTGCTGCAGTAATTTCCTTATTTACTTACATTGTGTATCAAATATTTGGAACAGCAGAAATTCAGTCCTGGAATATAAAACTACCCAAAACAACTGACCATTCCAATGAAGAAACTGCAATTTTTCCAAAATCAAACCGAGAATTCAATGCAATTTCTGAGCCAATATGAAAATAATTTACTTAAAATACTGCTTGTGTCTTTGTAATATTGCTTTAATTATTTTGGAAAAACAGACCTGTTATATAAATACAATATATCCACATAAATATTTACTTGATCATTTTAATGTTACGATTTAAGATTATAATATACTGTATAGAGCTGCAAAAAGTAATCGTCCTAAGTTTTTTTTTCTACCTGTCAATGAAATTTATCGCCTCTGCACTGAGTACATCCCCGAGGAGCGGTGGAACTTTCGACAAATGTCAAATGGATGGTGTCACTGGTACCATCCATTATCCATTATCCATGCAAAATCAGCAGAAGAAGAAACTACTAAAATTTTTCTGAAATCAAACCGAGAATTCAATAAAATTTCTACGCCCATGTAAAAATGATTTACTTAAAATCCGGCTTATATCTTTGTAATATTGTTATCAGTGGTGCCAACTCTTTGGGACTTTTAAAAGCTAAACTAGGCTCTGAAGAAAGGTAGAAATAGCCAGACAATTTTTGATGGTAGCTAATAAAAAACGATAGAGTATTTTAACGACTTTTTTTATTGATTTAATCAAGTACACCCAGCGACAAAAAAGCCGCATTCTGACTTTTCATGCATATCTGACTTTGGAAGCCTGGTGTTTCCCCAAATTTTATTCGATTCGACTTCATCATTTTTATACAAATGAAGTTACTAAATTTGTTTGTATTATAATTATATAGTGAAAGAAAAATTGTTTACACCGTTTTCAAAAAAGTTATTTAGTAATTTCACCATAACAAAAGTAAAAAATTAAATTAAAATATATAAATGTGTTTGTTAAGCTATTAAGCGTTTTTAATAGCTGTTGTAATTTGTCTTTTAAGTAAAAGAGTCAAGATAATTCAATTGGAACTACAATTTTATGTATTTTATTTTATTTATATTTATAATAAGTAGCGGCAGTACGCGTTTGTGAGTTAAGTGGACAATAATCCGAAAGCGATGATGATCAGGTCCAGACAGAAAAAATGCATAGCCAAGGGCAGGAAACCTATGCCCTATGCATATGGCCTTAGGGAGAGCGTGAGAGCATCATAGAGTAGCTCGGCGCGGTTTCTGAGCCGAACATGAGTGGTAGACGAAGAGCGTAAGAGAGTCTCTTTGACGCAGCAGGTGCACAAACATACGTAAATGACAGACCGGCCGCTGGCGGGCGTTATGCTGCTCGACCCGACATACTCCCCCGTTGGAAACCTGACTTTCAACAGTATCCTTAAGGGGAAGCAGGCACAGCTTGTTGACGGCTCGCTTGGTGATTCCAGTTGGCGTCTTCAGAACAGCGACGCGGGCAACACCATTTCTTCCAGGTAGTAGTTCTACCACCCTAGCTAGGGGGCCACTTCATGGGAGGCAGATTTTCATCCTTGACGAGGACCACATCTGAGACTGCCAAGTTAGGCTTCGACGTGCGCCAATTTGAGCGCTGTTGCAATGACGTGATGTACTCTTCCTTCCATCGAGACCAGAAAACCTGCTACAAATATGAAACGCGCTGCCAGCCGTCCAGACGATTGAAGTTTAGCTGAGTTACATCAGGCTCAGCGAACGACGCAGGAGGTCCACCATTTAGAAAGTGAGCCGGAGTTAAAACGTCCAGATCGGCAGGATTTTCTGAAATGGATACTAAGGGTCTTGAATTAATAACTGCCGTGATGTGGCATAACAGCGTACGCAGTTCTTCAAATCCAAGCACTGAGGCGCCTATAGCACGATAGAAATGGTATTTGGCCGTCTTCACTGCAGCTTCCCACAGGCCTCCAAAGTGCGGGGATCGAGGCGGTATGAAGTGCCAGTCAATAGCCTCAATCATACAGAATTCGAGGACCACCTTCTGATGCTCGTCACTGAGAAACAGGCGCTTTAGATCCAAAAGCTCGTTCCTGGCGCCGACAAAATTGGTTGCATTAGAAAAGAGACCGTAGATAGGTCCTTGATCAGCTCCAAATGAACCGCCTTAGTTGCGAAGCAAATGAATACGCAGACATAGCATTTGATTGGAGCCTTGTTGCGTGCTTCCGACTTGTAGAAAAAACGGGCCACAGAAATCTACGCCTGTTATCTCAAAGGCATGAGAACCGTCGAGCCGCTCCTTCGGAAGATCCGCCATGATGTGCTCCAATACTCTATGCTTCATTCGAAAGCATCTTACGCACTTATTTACTGCCTTGGCTACCGTCTTCCTCCCCCAATAGGACAATATTGGGATCGGATTAATCCAAGCAGAGGTCCAGCGTGCAGATTCCGTTCGTGAAAGTGAGAAATTATTGAAAGAGTTAGTGGATGGCTGCTGGGCAAGATGATGGGATGACGGCCATTAAAAATCCAACGAAGAGTTTTTCAGACGGCCATCAACTCTAAGAAGTCCAAAGTGATCAATGAATGGATTCAATGATATGAGTGAACTAGATGAGGAAACCATTTCCTTGGCCCGCAGTGATTTCATGTCTTCCCATAGCTCCGTACGCTGAACTAGCCGCACCAACAACTGAGCTCCATGTTCAATATCACGGACAGTGAGTCCGGGGTGCCGAATCCGGTTGACAAATTTATAAAGGTATCCAAAAACGCGTTGCAAGGAAGCAAAAAAGAGTTAGCATACTTGGACTCAGCTACAATATCCACGTAGGGCGATTTTACCAGCAAAACCTTCCGACGAAGCTCCATGGTTGGCCTATCTGGCAACACCGTGGGTGCCCAGTCATCATGGGAGCCACAAAGGAATGGAGGCCCATGAGCCCAAAGGGGTGACTCGCTCAACTCTACTGGTAGAGCCCCTCGAGAGAGAATGTCGGCCGGGTTCAAAGCTGTGGGAACATAATGCCACTCCATTTTTGCAGTCAGTTCCTGTATCGTTGCCACTCTATTTGCGACAAATACATTGAATCTGGACGGCTCGTCCCGAATCCAAGAAAGCGCAACCGACGAATCACACCAACAGTAACACCTTCCTTTGAAAACATTCATTCCAGCTATCTCAGATATGAGCCTAGCTATCAACTCCGCTCCACAAAGCTCCAGCTTTGGTACAGTGAGTGTCTTCAATGGAGCAACACGAGATTTTGCACAAAGCAGGTGACTGGTGGACCGCTGACCCTTCGATACAACATAAATGCAGGCACCATAAGCCTCAATGCTGGCGTCGCAAAATCCGTGAATTTCGAGCTCTGAATTCGGAATGAGTACGAAGAGAGGAAATTCATAACGTCGAATCTGGCCAAAACTTCTGCATATTTCCTGCCAAGCGGTGTTCAGTGCGGATGGCAAGCTTTCATCCCAGGACAACTTCTCCTTGCACAACTGCTGGAGAAAGATTTTGGCCTTAGTAATGACAGGTCCAGCTAGTCCGAGAGGGTCGTAGAACCGCGCTATTGTTGACAAGACGGAACGCCTGCAGGGATGCGAAGACGAATGTAGGGCCGAAAAGAAAATAAAAGTTTATCAGACACTGGATCCCAAGCAAGTCCTAATGTTTTGGTAAAATCACTGCCATCGTCAAACTTCAAATAAGTTTCCTTGTCCTCCTCCGGAACTCCATCAAGCACAGCAGGGACGTTTGAACACCATTTCCTCAGTGGGACCTGCCCTTAGACAAAATTCCGGTAGTTTGCTCACGAATGCGGACAGCCTCTTTCTCAGAGCTGGCTCCAGATATGAGGTCATCGACGTAGAAGTCACGGCGAAGGATCTCAGCCCCAATGGGAAACGCTATCTGCTCATCCGATGCCAGCTGATGCATTGTCCGTACAGCTAAAAAGAGGCAGGCTTCGTCCCATACGTAACGGTATTCAGCTTAAACACACGCAAATCCTCTTCCATGGAATTCCTCCACAGAATACACTGCAAACTACTATCCTCGGGTGAAACTCTAACACATCGGTACATCTTGCAAATATCCCCTGTAATCGCAACTGCATATGATCGAAATCTAGCAAGTATGTGAAACAGAGTGGGTTGGATTACGGCCCGGACATTAAAACGTCGTTTAAAGAATAGCCAGATGAAGTTGATGCGGATCCATCGAAAACGACGCGAAGCTTGGTTGTAGAACTATCCTCTTTCGTTACGCAATGATGAGCCAAAAAATATCGACAGGCGTTGATTGACTCAGGCGGAACGAGAGACATGTGGCCTAGGTCAAGGTACTCATTTATGAAGGCAGCATACAGAGACTTTACATCAGGATGACGATCCAACTTCCGTTCAAGAGATAAGAACCTGCGCAGCGCTTGATGGTAAGATTCTCCCAAGAGATCCAGATTGTATTTTGCTGGCAGCCTAACACAATAATCGCCGGTTTGCAATCGGCGGAAATGCTGAACAAAGTGAGCTTCACAATCTAGCTCTTCTTTGGAAGACTTTACTATGGCTTCGGTGCAATTTTCCACCTCCCAAAAACGTCTCAACAGTAACTCAAGTCTCTCGTCCAGGTTATCCTCAGTAACTACGACCGGAGCGCGCGAAACCATTAAAGAGGACTCCTCCTTTCCACGGGAACAACCTCCAGATACGACCCATCCCAAGCGAGTCTTCTGAATTAAGGGCAATCCTGGCAATAACTTAACCTGACCAATACAGAGAAGCTCGTAAAACAGGCTGGCGCCAATTAGAAGATCGACACGCTGAGGTCTATAAAACTCTGGATGAGCTAGTGGAAGGTTTGATGGAATATTCCAGTTCCGAGTGTCTATTCCGAAGCTTGGCTGCCGATCGGTTATGCTAGAGGCTACGACAGCAGTGATGAGAGTTGAGTATTCCGATGACCGAGAGTGCAGGCTAACGTTGACTGAAACTCCATCCGTGACAAAGGTAGAGTCACCTATTCCTGATACCGATGTCGATGATTTTTTATTTTACGAAGCTGAAGCTGATTTGCAAACCGAGAAGTTATCACGTGGAGCTGCGAGCCGGAGTCAAGCAACGCTCGGCAGGGAACGAAAACTCCGGAACGATTTCTGACCAAGACAGTTGCCGTGGCTAGCAGAACGACATCATTACTGAGATCCTGGGTAATAAGTGCAGAAGATGTAGAAGCTGCAGCAGAGGACTCGGTGATGGGATGCGACGACGTAGACGGAGAAATAATGCCAAGTGGCACAGATCCACCTTGAGCTGCAGTAGTTTCAGGGCCTCCGAAGTGCAGGAGAGTGTGGTGCCTGCGCCCAAGGGTACGGCATTTGCTGGAGCTGCATTGACTCAATCGATGGCCTGCCTTGAGACAATTTACACACAAAGAAAACCTCTTGGCTTCTTTATGGCGATTTGAGGGGACAGTGCTATGACCTGAGGACAATGATTTATTTCGTGAGCGCTGTCATTGCACAGCACGCAACCTGATATCGTTTGATTAAATGCAACAAGTGTGGATTTAAAATTGTTAGGTTTTCTACTCCTGCCCACCTGACTGCTCGGCGTATAGGTTGCCATAGCGAAATCCACGGTTTCCAACATCCTGCATCGTTGCTCCAAAAATGAGGCCATAGACTCCCACGACGGAATCAAGTTGACGAAAGCTCCATCCTCTAAACGTTCCTCCCCCTTGGCTTGAGTCGCTGGATCAAGTTTACGCAGCAGCACCTGCACAATAATGCATCCTGCGATCTGCTCAGTAGTGCCCAACGCCTGGAGCGCCCGAATATGAGCGTTAAATTTGTCCGATATCTCCCGAAGCATAGACACCGACCCATTTTCCACAGCCTGTAGCCCTAGGATCTCAGTAATGTGCGCCTGAAAACTAACCGGCGATTATTGAACCTTTTTTCCAACAAATCCAAGGCTATATTATAATTGCTGTCAAAAATTTCCAGGGCGCGCACTGTCTCCAACGCCGAATCACGCAGGCAAGATCGCAAATGCTGGAACTTCTCAATATTGAGAGGTCTGGATGGTTGTCGATAATGGTGGTGAACATCGAGTAGAAGTCCGTCCAATCCGCATATCCTCCACTAATACTTGGCAATTATATGGGAGGCAGGGATGATGCTGGCCTGCGACGAGGTGGCGGCTGAGAACCACCAAACCAGAAGTTACATTTGGTCCAGCAACCGTTGAATGCAGAGGCATGTAGCAGCTAATCCGATCAATTTCACGCCGAATCGAAGCCTTGAGAGCACTGGCAAGCGTTTCAAAACTGTCGCACAGTCCACTGTGAATTTCGCTGCAGTCCAATTCTTCGAGCTCGTTGTGAAATGTCTCAAATTGCCCGATCAGTTTCTCAACCTGCTCCAACTTCCCCACTAGTGTGTAATAATCGGAGACAGCGGCTTCATCTTCCCAAGCGGTAGTCAATCTCTTAACCTTCTCGCAGAGTTCCGTTGACTTCATCCTCAAAAAGACACCCTGTTTTGCTCCCTGGTCACTGGAGTGTTGTTGGCAGCATCCATAGCAGTAGCCGCTCTGAAAACGTTCGTAGCGGGAAGAGGAGAACAAAAGGCAAAGCGCGTAATAACCGCAAGCGCAATTCGTGTATGCAAGGGCGGGTGTGTGTATTTGCTTGTATAGCAGCTATGTGGTCGATGGCACTGGCTATGTACAAGCGAGCGAAACCAGAAAAACGAACGGCACTTGAGAATTATTTAGTTTATACTATGTAGTTTGTAATTGCATTAATCAATTAATTATTGCACAATCACGTCGGGGTCACCAAATGTTAAGCTATTAAGCGTTTTTAATAGCTGTTGTAATTTGTCTTTTAAGTAAAAGAGTCAAGATAATTCAATTGGAACTACAATTTTATGTATTTTATTTTATTTATATTTATAATAAGTAGCGACAGTACGCGTTTGTGAGTTAAGTGGACAATAATCCGAAAGCGATGATGATCAGGTCCAGACAGAAAAATGCATAGCCAAGGGCAGGAAACCTATGCCCTATGCATATGGCCTTAGGGGAGAGCGTGAGAGCATCATAGAGTAGCTCGGCGCGGTTTCTGAGCCGAACATGAGTGGTAGACGAAGAGCGTAAGAGAGTCTCTTTGACGCAGCAGGTGCACAAACAGACATAAATGACAGACCGGCCGCTGGCGGGCGTTATGCTGCCTGACCCGACAGTGTTTTTCCAACAAAAACTAAATTGTTTCCAATGAGTTATTTTGTTTTCTATAAAGTAATGACAAAGCTTATATTTTTTAAAATTTATTTTTCAAATTAAAATTAATATTTATTTAAAATTTAATTTTAATTTTTTTTAAATTTAATATTTAAAATTAATATTAATATTTAGTGGGACCACCCTTGGCTTTGATGACACATTTAATCCTATTGGGCATCGAATCGTATAAAACCTTCAGATATTCGTCCGTTATATCATCAAACCATACTTTTTCTATAGTTTGGCGTATCTCAACCAAAGTTTTCTGCTTCCTTTTTTCTATTTTTGAACTCATAAGGGCCCAGACATTCTCTATCGGATTGAGGTCGGTACTGTTATCTGGACAATCTAAGGACTTAATACCCAATTCCGTCTTTAAAATGTTAACCTATCGTTATAGAATATTCAAATTTATTATAATGCATTTTAAAAAAAGCAAACGACGAAGAATAACTTACACAGCGCGCTCGATGACAAGGTGTAGAATAGTCCTAAAAGATGGGATCATCTTCTCTCTCAGTAACTGATTCCATACTAGGCACAACGCCACTGAGAATAATTTCTTTATATACTTTTGCATTGACCATACCTTTCCCCATTATTAGCGATTCCGTTTTTTATTTAGATATACAAACCCATACCATAATATAAGGCGAATGCTTTACGGTACTAGTGTAGCAATCTTCGAAATATCGTTCCCCTGTTCTGAGGCGAACTTTGCGCGAACCATCAGGCCCAATGAGGTTAAATTTGGACTCATCCGAGAATATGACTCGTGACCATTCGGATTCACCCCAATTCGATTTTTCTCTAAAACAATTTAAGCCAGCTTTCTTCATTCTGTTGTTCAGATGTGGCTTTTGGCAGGTGTCCTTGCCATTAAGCCCATCTCCTTCAGCCCACGCTGTATAGCCAAAATATCTTTTGAAAATCCTTGCTGCACTTCGCTATATTAAGAGCATTTTGAAATATATTATGTAAGGTAGTTCTCATAATAATACGGTCTTTCCTTATATTTGTTGATTTTTTTTTTCCCTGATCCTTTCTTCCTCTCCACTTCTTCAGTCTCACGATCTTTTTTCAAAAAACGCTTTCGTTGAACTTAGTTTTAATCACTATTTTTATACCCGTACTCGAAGAGTAAACGGGTATATTGTATTTGTGGTAAATGTCCGTGTGTCTGTCCGTCTTGTTTGTCGCCCATTGCTCGGAGGCTATACGAGGGTTGCTATTTATGTTTTTAGCCTAGGTCACTTCCAGCCATATTACGGCCAAAAGGTTATTTGCATAAAAAAATTTGGAGTATTGTGGGATAAACCTACATACAACTTTTTAATGTACGACCACGTGTGATATCGATTAACGATCAATAAAAAAATTTACCTTGGCAGAAAAAATTAAAATAGGCCGTGAACATTTTCGTGTAATTATTTTTCACAACTTTCGAGCACTTTCCTTAAGCTCTATAAAAATTAGTACATTGAGTTTTTCGTGGTCGCTGTACGCTCAGCGACTAATTCCGTGAAGGTCGTCCAAAATCAGTTGTGCCACAAAAATCGATGCTGTGCAAGAACTGATTAACAAAGATCGTCATGTCACTTACCGTGAGATAGAGGCTTCCTTGGACATTAGTATGACGACCATCAATAAGATTTGCCATGATCCCCTGGGCATAAAAAGGTGGGTTCCCGTTGGACCCCACATAATTTAACAATCCAGCAAAAAAAGCCGCGTGTCGATTGGTGCAAAGAAATGATCCAAAAGTACGATCGTGGTGCTTCAAAAAGTCTATATAATATTTACACAGGTGACGAATCCAGAATATATTCATACGAGCCGGAAACAAAACAACAATCGAATCCAAATACAAAAAAAGTTGTTCGCTTGCAAAGCACATCGAAGCAAATGGTGGCCTGTTTTTTCGGCATTAATGGTCATGTGTCTACAGTGGCCTTAGAGAAACGTAAAACAGTTAATTCTTATTGGTATACAACCATTTATTTTGCCAGAAGTTTTCGGTGAATTCGAAAAATTAACAAAAAGGACACGAATCCACCTTAACCATGCCAATTTTAGCTTTCACTAATCGGCACAGACAAAGCCAGTTTTGACCGACCAAAACGTTAAATTTATGGGTCACCCGCCGTACAGTGCTGACTGAGCACCCAATGTCTTCTTCTTGTTCCCTAACATCAATAATAAATTACGCGGTCAACGGTTTACGACGCCAGAAGAAGCGGTTGATGCATTTAAAATGCATGTTCTAGAGGTCTCTCATTCGGACAGGAAAAAAAGCTGTGAAAATTGGTTTAATCGAATGCAAAAGTAAATTAATTATCGAAGAAAATATTATGAGAAATAATAAAACCATTTTCAGACGCCTAAGTTGGTGTTTTCATAGTTAGACCAAAAATATAAAGAGCAACCCTTGTAAGAGCTAGAGCAACAACATTTTTTTTTCAGACTGATGTTATATCTCACTCCTTGAAAAGTGTTTCAAAATTTCGGCCCGCCCACTTCCGCCCCTACAAAGGGCGCACATTTGTGGCGTGCACAATCTTTAAGAATCGGATCGGATAATTAGTATAGCCACAATAGAGAAAATCATATCGAAAACATCATTCCCTCTCGCTTGCACTCACACAAAAAACGAGTCGATTTGGTTTTGGCATTTTGTGTCGCCTGGATCTCAGAGACTATAAGAGCTAGAGCAACCAAACTTTCTGTCCACACTCCTGTGAGACCAAATCAAGACAAGCTCGCCCCTTTTAAAGATAGAGAAACACGAAAAATTTAGTTTCGTAGAGAATGAAAATATCTAACAGATTCCCGAATTTGGCGCAGATCGGATCATTATTGTAGCCACAATGATGAAATTAATTTTCAGCAGCATTTCCCCGCGCCCCCTTGCAGCTTAAATCATTTAAGGGGATGATAGTCGCCACAGATTCTCTCTCTCGTTCACACACTGCTTACACATTCTGCCTCGTGCAGTGTACGTGTGTTGTTGTGAGAAGTGATGCAAAAAAAAAAATAAATGTAACAACTGAAAAAAAATTTTAAATGTAAAAACTGATAAAACATTTGAAAATTTCACATAAATCATATGTGTACTGGTATAAAAGTAGAGTCGTGTTCACAGCGACTCCGCTCGGTCTTTCTCGTCATACATTCGATATGAGTGGCCATTTTGATTTAGTAAAAATGTCACTTATAGTTCATTTCTTTTGTTGTTTTTATACCCGTACTCGAAGAGTAAGAGGGTATATTGTATTTTTGGTAAAAATTTATGTGTGTAACATAGAGAAGGAATAATTTCCGAACCTATAAAGTATATATATTCTTAATCAGCATCAATAGCCGAGTCGATATAGCCGTGTCTGTCCGTCTTATTTGTCGCCCATTGCTCGATGGCTATAAAAGGTAGAGCAACCAAATTTGTTTTCCATACTGATGTTATATCTCACTCCTAGAAAAGTCAAAATTTCGCACCGCCCACTTCCACCCCCACAAAGGGCGCACAGCTGTGGCGTCCACAATTTTGAAAATAACAGAAAACTAAAAATGCAGAAGCATAGAGAAAGACCATATCTATCAGGGGCCCAAATCTGAATCGGATCGGAACATTAGGTTTTCTTTAGGACGTTGATGTGCAATGACTGCATCATCAAGTGGCCCATGCGACACCAAGCCGAAGCAGATCCCAGGCAGATACGCAGCCCTCCTCCCGCCCAACCGACTGAGGGGCGCTGCCGCATGTCGCGCGACACGAGTACCGAAACCGATCGCGAACATGCAGGAATGATAGGTGTTAGACTAATATTCGAGGAAAAATTGGGGCTAAACACAACGCTAAACATGCAAAGTTACAAAAGAATATTACTAATTACGTGCAAGGTATGTTATGTATGTATGTTATTAGTGATTTAAGTAGAGGAAGTGATTTAGTGGTGGATATTATATGGTAGAACGAATTATAATCCGAGCATAAGATCCGAAACGGTTCATGCAAGGAATAATTCGATCTACACAGTGGAAGGTACAAAGGAATAAAATTTCTAGAGGATCTAATAGGAATCGTGAAGTTTATGCGGTTTCAACAAGTCAGGGCTGTCGATGTCACCCCTGATCAAGTTGTGCATGAAAATCACACCAAGCATTTTTCTACGATTAAGTAAGGATGGAAGGTCTATTAAGAGCAATCTGCAAGAGTAAGAAGGCAGTCTCACACCTTCATCCCAGTTGAGGCCACGCAGAGCAAAAAGTAAAAAAGTTTTTCTGGACTGATTCTATACGGTCTTGGTGTACTTTGTACTGAGGACACCATACACACGAGCCGTACTCTAAAAATCGGACGAACAAGTGAAATATAGAGAGTCTTCGTTATATAGGGTCGCCAAATTCCTTTGACCACCTCTTTATAAACCCAAGCACTCCCATGGCTTTATTTACCATGGTAGAAATATGTTCAGAAAAATTTTAACTTGGGGTCTAGTTTAACACCAAGATCATCAACCAATGTAATTCTCTCAAGAGAACCACCGCAGAGGGTGTAAGGAGCCAACAAGGGGCTGGAGCGATGAAATGTCATTACTTTACATTTCAAGGCATTCAGGTGTAACATATTTGCACAACACCATGACTGAAAGTTATTGAGATCGGATTGCAAGCGAGAGTGAAATGAAATGTCCTTATACTGGACACAGAGTTTAACGTCATCCGCATACATGAGTACTCGAGAGTTTGTTAATACTGAAGGCAGGTCATTAATGAAGAGTGTGAAAAGTAGGGGCCAAGATGGCTGCCCTGTGGTACTCCAGAAGTAACCTGAACAAGTGAAGACAAGGAGTTTTTGAAGAGCACTCTTTGAGACCTAGAGCAAAGGTAGCTTGAAACCCATTTCAAAAGATTGGGCGGAAACCCTAAAATGTCAAGTTTTTGTGCTAAAAGGGTATGGTTTACAGAGTCGAATGCTTTACTGAAATCGGTGTAAATGACATCCGTCTGCATGTTACCATGGAAGCCTTTAATAATAAAAGAGGTAAACTCTAGTAAATTTGTAGTTGTTGATCGTCGCCTTATAAATCCGTGCTGAGCTGGAGATATAAGTGATTTGCAGAGATGTTGAAAGTGCGGGGTTAAAATTTTCTCAAACATTTTTGGAATAGCGGATAACTTTGATATACCTCTGTAATTCATTGCGTCAGACTTACTACCTTCTTATGGAGAGGAATAATAAACGATTCTTTCCAGATCGGAGGGAAACAGGAGGAGTTAAGGGATAGGGTGAATAGTTTAAGCAGGGGTCCACACAGAGCGTCGGCGCAGTACCTGAGTACACAGGCGGGGACTCCGTCAGGACCCGGTGAGAACACCGGCTTAACTAGTCGAAGATCCTGAAGCAGTGAGCTTTCATTTAACGTAGGGCTGAAAATGCCGTTCGATCTTGGTAAACTGTATGGATACGGCTGACCAGAGTAGCTTTCATGGGAATAGGTAGTTTGAAAAATTGTGCAAAAAGATCGGCAATGGCCTGATCATTGTTTGCCGACGAATTATGAAATGATAGCGAGGATGGATGTGCGGACGTTTTACGCTTGCTGTTTACGAAGCTGTAAAACTGTTTAGGGTCCTGAGAAGCTTTTCTCCTGCATCCTGCATCGAGCTAGGTATTTTTGTAGCATTGAGCGTTTACAATGGTGAATTTGACCGAGCTATTACATAGCGAGAGAGAGAAGAAGGAGAGCCAACTTCTTGAAATTTTTATAAAGTCTTGATTTTATGTTTTTTAGACTGATAGCTCTTTGGTAAACCAAGGGGCTTCCCAGATCTAATCGGACAAAAATATGGGACACAAGAATCAAAGAGTGTGTCAAGTACATTATAGAAAATGTTTGTGCCTTTCATAACGTCAGTGCACAAGTACATAGCGGACCAATCGAAATCCCTAATCAGGCTATTAAGCTTCGTAAACTCGGCCTTACGAAAGCAGCGGACACGTTTAGAAAGCTTATCTGATCGATCCAATACAGAAGGTCCAATATCGACCGATACTTCGAAAGTAGGATGGTAGGAGTCATCAGGTATAGTGAGCGGAAGGGCTCGGGTTAACAACGCTATGGTCGGATCCGAGACGAAGCAGAGATCGAGCAATCGACCCAAGGAATTTTTCAAATGGTTGACTTGAGACAGGGACAGGCCTAGCAAGCCGTCAATAAAGTCATGTCGTGTTATGGGCACAAGGTTATTCGACTCGTTTACCGAAGACCAAACAGTGCCTGGCAAATTGAAATCCCCCAGAACTATCATGTGGTCTTTATCTGATAGCGAGGAAGAAACAGTTTTTTAAAGCGGACAGGTGCTGCTCGTATATAGAGATATCCGAAGACGGTGGAATGTACGAGCAGGTAATGAAAATAGAAAAGGCTGGAAGAATCAGTTTTATGCACAGGAATTCCAGGTCTTGTTGAAACTGGAATATGAAATGTTCCGACGTGAAGTTAGAGTCCACTGCGATGAGGACCCCTCCTCCACGTCGAGACAAACGGTCATTTCTAAATATTGTGTACCGATCTGCCAAAACTTCGGATCTAAGGATGTCCGGCTTTAACCAGGTTTTAGTTAACACAATAAAAATATGGAAAATGGACAAAAATGTGAAACTTTGAAGATAGAGAGTGCTGAGCTTACTACGTAAGCCTCTAGCATTCTGGTAAGTAACTAAAAGAGAGGAAACTAGTTTTTGGATGGGTGGAAGTAGAGCGGGAAGATGAGGATGGAGCACTGGTCTGACTGCCGGGGAGAGTTATGGGGGGCCTATTCTTCTTCTTAGCCTTATACTCTTTCACAACCAAGTGCTCCGGCCAAAAATTGGCAGAACAGATGGTGCTGAAATGAGTTGGGGAGACGCTTATCTTGACTCTACGGACACGAACGCTATAGTCGGCTGCATGTTCTGCGAGGTGATGCATTCGGCTACCGAATATGCATCACCAGCAGCGATCGTTGCCCCTTGGAGTGGCAAACGAAATCAACTGCTGCACTGGCGTAGTGGTCGGAGTTAGTTTTTCAGATGCCGGCGGGCCTGGAGGCAGTTGGCACTTGCAAGTCCGTGGAGTGGACTTCTTGCGCCGCGGAGACTCAGCCAGCAGCTGTAAACTACTGAACTGAGTGTCAATGGCTAAGAGCCGATCGTATTGCTTCTTAAAGCCCACGATCAGATCCTTAAAGCCACTCCTCGTCTGCCTCATAAACGAGCGCATTTCGTTTTCGACCGCACGGCATTCCTCACAACTATAATGCAAGCCGTTGCGTTGTGAGATGGCATCACCCACACGGCCAGAAATACCTGCACACTTTGCGTGCACTACGCTATCGCAAAGCCAGCAAGGTATGTTCGGCTGATCGTGAGAGATCTGCTTCTTGCAGGTTTTTTTTGCACAGACCACTGAAAATTCCATATTAGTTTTAAATTTTTTTTTTCAATGACAAAAAGATCAAAAAAAAATAGCAATCAGACCACAGTGCAAGCAGTTTCTAAAAAGCTATGCTTAAAGAAGAAATGGAAAAAAAAGAGAGAGAACTGCAACAGCTTTCAAGTGAGAGAGCTACTGCACAAAAGGTTTATAAGCGAGAGAGAAAGAACAGTTAGTTTGGGTGATAGAGAGAGAGAGTTGCTAGACAAAAAGCTAAAGAGCGGCCAAATGTATTTTCTTACTTACTGTAAGCAACAACAAAACACAATTACCCGCCGCACAAAATTGGTTAAAAACGTCGTGTTTATACACAAAAAATAGGCATGCACCCGCGGTTTTTGATAGAAAATCAGATTATGAGTGAAATTATTAAATTTATTAGGCCAAACACCGGTTGTTTGTAATATATAAGAGAAAGAAGCGGAGCCCAAGAATAAAAACACGTCTGGTCACTACAAAGAGAACGAACGGTTAGGTTAGGCTTATATGGCTCCTCCACCGAAGTCGAGGTTACTCGGAGGCAAGAATTGCCCATTGTGATGCCCTCTCTGGTCATGGGATTTCGTCCGGTGCCTAGGGAGGTTTCGCGAACCATCCCGAGGCCTCAATAAAGAGCATCATCCTCTCAAGAGGCATGTTTGCCAGGCTATCAAGTCCTCGTGAAAGGCGCTGCCAAGTATTCGGTAACGCCTTTCCATGAGTGCAGGACAGCCACAGAGAAGATGCTGGATGCTCTCTATTTCCTCCTCGTCCCTGCAGCCGCGGCAGAAGTCATGGTGGGGCAATCTGTACCTAGTGGCCATGTGGCCGATGATACAGTGTCCCGTTATAACTCCCGTCAGTGTTCGCACCTGACTCTTCCTGAAGCCTAGTAGAGTCTTAGTGCGTTAAGGGTCATTTTGGGGCCAGAGCGAGTGTGAGATCCCACAGTTGGGTGTTGTGCTCCACCGTCTGTCTGATCTCGTTCTAGCTCGACCCATCATCAGCGAGATGATGTCTCGCAGCTGCCTCCGTATTTCGCTGACTGCGTCTGCCAGTGGCTTAGCCGATCCATTTCTGGCACAGGCGATGGCTTGAAGAACCGCGCGGCTAAAAGCATCACGGCACTTGTCCAGCCTTGCACTTAAGGTGTAAGTCTATAAGCTCCAGGTTTAGCATGGTGTCCAGAGCAGCCTGTGGGGTGGATTTGAGAGATCCAGTGACCCCAAGGCATGTCATCCGTTGGACTTTCCGGAGGTTCTCTAGGTGCGATTTGGTGTTGGCCGCTTCCCAAAAGTCGTCCTACACAGGTAGAAAGCTGCCATTGCCTTTTTCTTCTTTTCCTCCGTGTTTCTCTTACAAGAGAGTTTGGAGTCAAGGATGACACCAAGATACATGGCTTCGTTCGATAACTCAAGTGTCGTTCCAACAATTGCTGTTAGTTTAAGATTCGGTATCTTATATTTTTGTGAGAACAACACCAGTTCTGTTTTTTGGGGGTTGACAAACCGTTCTGGCGTGCCCACCTAGCGGTCGTTCCCAGTGTAGATTTCAGAAGGTCACTGATTTTGGGTAGGAACTTGCCCGTTACCAGTATCACTAGATCATCCGCATAGGCTTCTCCGCTTCTCCTCAACTGAAGAAGAAGGTCGTTGGGACCAGGTTCCTCAGGAAAGGGATATAACCCTCCCTGTTGAGTTCCTTGTTTGACCGTTTTCCTTGACGAGGAGGTGCCTAGATTGGTGCTGATCGTTCTGCTCCTGTGAACGCTCTCCAGCCGTATGGTTACCGTAAGGTTTGTGTCAATCTTCGTCAGTGCCGCTGTTGTAGATGAAGACCACTCTCACCTCCCTCCACGCCTGGGGGAAGTACCCCATTTGGAGATATCCTTCGAAGATTTTCTTCAGCCATGTTAGCAGGGGCAGGCAAGCTACTTGTAGCATGGCTGGTCATATCTCATCAGGCCCCGGTGACTTGTAGGGACCATAAGATATAATGGCCCAGATAATCTTGTCTGGTCCCATAATGTCTCGTATGAGATCCTCAGTTTCCTCTCCTTGATGTCGCTCAGTGTCGTTGATGCCGTTGGATTCATGAGCAACCCGGGAAGTGTGCTCATGGGGAGCTCTTGAGATTCTTTACTGCTTTCTGTAATATACCGGAAGGTGGGTGGTCCCCCCGGTTGCACTCAATAAGATTTGTGGATAGAATGTACTCGAACAGCGACTCTCCTCTAGAATTCGTGCCTAAGACAATGTCACTGGTGATTTCAGTCGATAATGGCTACCTGTAGCTTAGGCGGCGATCCTAGGCTAGCTAGAATGCCTTTGGTCAGAAGCTTTTGTGGATCTGTCCTCTGCCACTTGAACCTTGGCTCTCGACGGTTCCACCATTGCCTTCTGTACAGAAGGCGTTGATGGTGCCTTGCCGTGTTCTGCGACTGAGGTGTCGTCCTCCCCTTTTGCTTTCCTGGATATCTTCTTCCCCTTTCTCCCTCGAGCGGACGATGACGTTGAGGGTTGGTCCACCATCGTCTTTGTGCCAGTTAATGCTGACGGTGGAGACGACGGTTTGGAGTCCTCTGGCTCCGTCGCGTGTGCGTTTGGTCTCCGCTGGCAGGAGCGACTCCGTTCAGCCGCTGGTACCTTCGCACGTTCTGTTCGTGCTTCTTCTTGAGGCTTCTTTCCCTCGCGGTCAGCGTTTCAGTTGGTCATAGCCAACTCTGCCTCTGACACTGAGGGACCAGTGAAGACGAAACTTCCGTCGGTAGTTCCCGGTTCCAGGTCCTCTTTCGTCCCTTTCTGTCTGCGGATCTTTTTGTGGCTTGTGACATTACACGATTTGGCAGCCAAGCACTTCACTGCCATTTCGGGTTTCCTGCAGTCACAGGACATCGACGCCGGGAGGCCTGTGTTCGCACCCCCAATCACCGCCGGTCAGAGGCAGAGTTGGCTATGGCCTTCTCTCGCCTTGGATAGAGCGAGCAGTCGCAGAAGGCGAAGCAACAGTCACGGCTCCCAATATCCAGGTCGACTCGGGTCCAGTACCCAGCCAGTACCAGTCTGCGTTATTTGGCTCCGTCTCGTGTTTCTCCACCCAGTCTTTAAAGAACCTAAGCATTTCGGACATTGTGCCCTACAGCTTCACCCCGCAAGACTGGCCACATTAAAGCAGGTCCTCCTTCCTTGAGGATCCATTGTCGGCTCCTCATTGTACACTCTTCAGGACCGTATGCCCCAGTCATTTACCAATTTACTTTGATAAAATAAACCGCTCCTTAAACACCTTTCGCGTCTACCCAATGAACATGACCTTGTTATTGTACCCCCGCAACACTCACAACTTTAATGTATGCCATTACGTTTAGAGATAGAATCACACACATGCTTTTTGGAGGTGTTAGCGCAACAGAGACCTGAGACAAAGTAAAAAAAAAAATATATATCTATTATATATATAAACGAAAGTCATGTTAGTTACCTCATTTATAACTCAAGAACGGCTGTACCGATATGTCTGAAAATCGATGGGAAGGTATCTTAGGTATCTTATAGTAAAATAGGATACTGTAAACGTCAGTCACTATAAAACGTAGTACAACAAAAAGAAATCCTCGAATTCGCATTCTCAATCACATTGAGTCGACATGTATGTCAAAAATAGATGTATGTCAGATATGTTTAACTTTCATTTGGTTGAAACCTACGTTCGATTAACTATTAACAAAAAATGCATCAGACTTGGAATAACAAAACTCATTGCATGGTTGAAAATTTGAGTTTTCAAATACAATTTTAGGTGAATTGAGGTGAAGTGAAGTTTATTTAAAAATGCCACGACCAAGACGATCGAATCTTTCCCAACAAAGCCGTATTGCAAGAAGGATATAAAACACTGCGAATGAAAGGACTGAAGAAGAACAAGAAATTGCACGTGAACAGCGCCGCGTGTAAGTATGGCTCGACTTCGTGCTTCTCGATCACAAGAGCAAATTGAGGCAACCCGTGTAACGGCTCGGTTGGCAATGCAAAATCGTCGAGCGAACAACAGAGGTCAACAAATAGATAATTTGCGACACAGAACAAGAGATTTGAATCGAGCAGCGTTTCGATACGATTGCAGCAATGATTACAGCTGGCATCCTAGCGTTGGCATTGGGCAAATGAACGTTGTATGCGAGTATTGTGGTGCATTAAAGTTTCCCGGGGAAACGCCCGGACTATGCTGCCTTACTGGTAAAGTGAAATTGCCATTGTTGACCCCGCCACCTGAGCCATTGTATTCATTGCTTTGTGGCGAAACACCAAAATCACGCCACTTTCTTGCAAATACTCAAAAATATAATGGTTCTTTCCAAATGACGTCATTTAGGGCAGGTATTATCGAAGAACGAGGATTTAATCCGACATTTAAGGTGTTCATTTTTGCTAATTCTGAACCCTAATTTCACACCGAAAAAGTGTTAATAACTCAGTTGCTACTGACTGGTTTTTTATTTTGTAGATACAAGGAAGATACACAGAATACATTTTTACCAATATGTTTCCTGGGCAACATGGAAGAACAACTTGATCGACGTCATCAAGACTTGCAGCAACTGCTTCATGAACATCATGCGTTGGTCAGGTTGTTTACGAGTGCTTTAGAGCGCATTCCAATTGATGACTATAAAGTTGTCATCAAAGCAGATAAACGTCCATATGGAACACAAACCTGTCGATGAATCGAGCGGATTGATATTATTTCCAGATATTTTCTGAAATTGTGTCTCATCAATAGACGAACTTATCAACAATGTATTTCCAAACATTATTTCTAGCTACAAAAATAATGAATGGTTGAGTGAGCGAGCAATTTTAGCGGCTAAGAATATAGATGTAGAAGACCTCAACTACATAATTCAAAATAATATCATTGGAACATTGCATTCATTAAAATCTATTGACTGGGTCACATGAAGATGAAGCCACCAACTATCCAATTGAATTTTCAAACTCCTTGGATGAGCCGGGCTTACCACCGCAAAATTTCGCCTAAAGGTTGGCTCTGTAGTAATCATGCTTCGAAACATAAACCAACCAAAACTGTGCAACGGTACGCGTTTGGTGCTTAGAAAATTGATGAACAATTTGATTTACGCGACGATACTGAATGGAAAATTCAAAGGTGAGGAAGTTTTCATTCCGAGGATCCCGGTGATCCCAACCGATATGCCGTTTGAATTTAAAAGACTTCAATTTCCGATCCGACTTGCATTTGCCATGGCCATCAACAAATCACAGGGCCAATCCTTAAAAGTTTGTGGTTTGAATCTAAAACATCCATGTTTTTCCCATCGTCAATTATATGTTGCATGTTCACAGGTCGGAAGTCCATCTGCGTTGTTTGTTTTGCGCCTGTTGGTAAAACAAAAATGTCGTGTATCACAAGGTACTTAAGTGAAGAGCAAACTATATACTTACAATTTTTTTAATAAAAAAATTAATTAATTAATTTAAAAATCTGCTTATTTATTGCCTTTAAGGCGGAACAGAGTTTGCCGGGTCAGCTAGTATATACATGTATATAAATAAAATAAAATTCAGCAGTACCACTTCAACCTCCGAAGAGGCAGCGGTATAAAACCTCGAAAAAATATCCAACTCTTATCAGCAAACCTGAAACAAAAAAATTGTCGGGTTTCCCAGCCTGATGTTTAGTTAGTGGAGCAGCCTAAAAGTAAATCTACCTACAAATGTTTGCTTATTTGATTGAACACTGTATTGTAAAGATTGTAATTGTTTACGCTTTATGCTCATTTCGCTACTACAGCTGCAGCGTCTATGCTGTTCTCCCGCGCGCTCTCTCCCTCTCTCTATCTATCGCTCGCACTCGGCTCAGCAGCAGCCCGAGCTTATTTTTGTTCTCTCTACCTCTTGCAGTGGGGCACGGGCAATTCTGTCCGCCTGCCCTCTAGCAGTCTGGATATAACTATCATAGTTTTCGGTGCACTTTTATACCCCAGCTACACACGCGTATTGCCGCTACCTCATATAATAAATAAAATTGTATTTCCAATTGAAATCCTCGGCTCTTTATTTAAAACCTACCTTTTTGCAATAGCTATTAAAAACGCTTAATAGCTCAACATTTGGTGACCCAGACGTGATTGTGCAATAATTAATTGATCAGTACAATCACAAACTGCATTTATAAACAATAAGTTTCGTTCGTTCGTCTGTTTTCGCTCTTCTGTACATAGCCAGTGCCATCGACCACATAGCTGCTATACACCAGCCGCTCTTACATACACGAATTGCGCTTGAGGTTCCCGTTTGTTACACGCGTTTCGTTTTGCGTTCCTTTTCCCGCTACGAACGTTTCTAGAGCGGCTGCTGCTATGGACGCTGCCAACGACACTATAGTGACAGTAACAAGGGAGCAAAACAGGGTGTCTTTTTTGAGGATGAAGTCAACGGAACTCTGTGAGAAGGTGAAGAGATTGGCTACCGCTTGGGAAGATGAGGCTGCTGTCTGCGATTATTACACCCTAGTGGGGAAGTTGGAGCAGATTGAGAAGCTGAGCGGGCAATTTGAGACATTGCACAACGAGCTCGAACAATTGGACTTCAGCGAGATTCAGAGTGGACTGTGCGACAGGTTTGAAACGCTTGCCACTGCTCTCAAGGCTTCGATTCGGCGTGAAATTGATAGGATTAGCGGCTATGCGCCACTGCATTCTACGGTTGCTGGACCAAATTTAAATTCTGGTTTTGCTGGTTCTCAGCCGCCACCTCTTCGCAGACCAGCATCGTCCCTGCCTCCCATACAATTGCCAAGATTTAGTGGAGGATATGCGGATTGACGGACTTTTACTCGATGTTCACCACTATCATCGACAATCATCCGACCTCTCCAACATTGAGAAGTTCCAGCATTTGCGATCTTGCCTGCGTGATTCGGCGTTGGAGACAGTTCGTGCGCTGGAAATTTCTGACAGCAATTATAATATAGCCTTGGATTTGTTGGAAAAAAAGGTTTAATAATCGTCGTTTAATCTTTCAGGCGCACATTACTGAGATCCTGGGGCTGCAGTCTGTGGAGAATGGGTCAGTGTCGATGCTTCGGGAGATCTCGGACAAGTTTAACGCACATATTCGGGCGCTCCAGGCTTTGGGCACTCCTGAGCAGATCGCAGGATGCATCATTGTGCAGGTGCTGCTTCGTAAACTGGATCCAGCGACTCAAGCCAAGTGGGAGGAACGATTAGAGGACTCAGCCTTCGTTAACTTGATTCCGTCATGGGGAGTCCATGGCCTCGTTTTTTGGAGCAGCGATGCAGGACGTTGGAAACAGTGGATTTCGTTATGACAACTTATGCGCCGAGCGGTCAGGTGGGCAGGAGCAGTAAAGCTAGCCATTCCAAATCCATACTTGCTGCCTTTAAGCAAAACACATCAGGTTGCGTTCTGTGCAATGACAGTGCTCACGGAATCCATCATTGTCCCAAGTTTCTAGCACTGTCTCCATCAAATCGCTATAAAGAAGCCAAAAGGTGCTCCCTGTGTGTAAATTGCCTCAAGGCAGGCCATCGGTTGAGTAAATGCAGCTCCAGCAAATGCCGTACCTGTGGGCGTAGGCACCACACTCTCCTGCATTTTGGAGGTCCTGGAGCTACTGCAGCCCATGGTGGATCTGTGCTACTTGACACGTCGTCGCATCTCATCACTGAGTCCTCTGCTTCAGCCTCTGCATATTCTGCACTTATTGCCCAGGATCTCAGTAATGATGATGTGCTATTACCCACGGCCACCGTCCTAGTCAAAAATAGTTCTGGGGCCTTCGTTTCTTGCCGAGCGCTGCTAGATTCTGGCTCTCAACTGCATTTAATAACATCCCGTTTAGCTAATCAGCTACAGCTTCGGAAGATAAAATCATCCACTGCTGTTTCTGGAATAGGCGACTCCAGCCTCGTCACCGATGGAATGTCAGTAAAAATAAGCCTTCTCTCGTTTGTCGACATACTCGGCTCCCATCACTGCTGTAATCGTCCCTAATATCACTGATCGGCAGCCAAGCACTTGCAGCTGGATGATCCCTGGAAACCTGCCACTCGCCGATCCAGGATATCATATACCTCAGGGCATCGATCTGCTGATTGGTGCAAGACTGTTTTGGAGCTCTTATGTGCTGGGCAATTCAAGCTTTCGCCAGGATTACCAATACTTCAGGAAACTCTCTTGGGATGGGTCGTGTCTGGAGGTTGTGATCGAGTCAAAAACGCGTCGTTGATGAGCTTAACAAGACCCCAACATCCGATTTATATGCGAAACCCTGCAGATTCTGTTGAAAGACAGGTTTCAACGGGGGAGGATGTCGGGTTTCCCAGCCTGATGTTTAGTTAGTGGAGCAGCCTAAAGTAAATCTACCTACAAATGTTTGCTTATTTGATTGAACACTGTATTGTAAAGATTGAAATTGTTTACGCTTATGCTCATTTCGCTACTACAGCTGCAGCGTCTATGCTGTTCTCCCGCGCGCTCTCCCCTCTCTCTATCTATCGCTCGCAGTCGGCTCAGCAGCAGCCCGAGCTTATTTTTTGTTCTCTACCTCTTGCAGTGGGGCACGGGCAATTCGGTCCGCCTGCCCTCTAGCAGTCTGGATATAACTATCATAGTTTTCGGTGCACTTTTATACCCCAGCTACACACGCGTATTGCCGCTACCTCATATAATAAATAAAATTGTATTTCCAATTGAAATCCTCGGCTCTTTATTTAAAACCTACCTTTTGCAATAGCTATTAAAAAACGCTTAATAGCTCAACAAAAATATTAAACAGAAAAAGAAAACATACAACAACAACACATCACACGGGCTCAAGCCCTGTTCGGAGCAGCAGCCGTTAACAGCTCTTGAGATAGTTTAATATTCTCTTCCTTACGGCTTCTCCTACAACTATTGTCACGCTCATCTAAAGCGCGCTCACAGTGCGTAAACGCACAACCCTAAATGTGTGCCCGCTCTACTGCTTATATTGTAGTGCATCACCCTTTTTGCGAGACAGTCATAATTATTCTCAAATGCATCGCATCCCGGCTCAAGTAATATCAACACGGCAACGGCCCCATCGAACAATAAAAAATTGTACTAAATTTAACAACGGAGACTATTTTTTGTAAATGTGAAATCTGATTTCCCGAAAAGCTCGGCAGCCTCCAACATTTTGGTGACCCTGACTTGATTCCGTGGGCTTATAGTGCGTGAAAAATAGTTAAACCATTCAATTAAACCATTTTTGAAGGTTTAAAGTGCCATATTGTGAAAAAGGTAGCGAACCAAAAGTCGTTGTGACCGACCGTAGCAGTTCTAGCGGTCCGATATTCGTTTTCGAATAGCTTTTTCACCGTCTGCTTCAGTCTACGGAACGCACTTTCGAGATCGGCTGCATAGAGTTCTAAGCGTGGTCCATTAGTTTTTTCTTTTCTTCTCTCTCTGGAATTTGAACTCGAAATCAGAGTACATCTCGAGCGTTCTCTCTATAATAATAATAATTTATTTACTTATTTCCTAGTGCGACAAGAAAGTTTCTTATAAATTAATGCACTAGTCACAAAACATGAAACGTGAAAGAAAATAATCTTTTGTTTGGGTGTGAGTCGATATGATTAACCTACTTAGCCTATTTATTTATATTTTTATGTTAATTTTTTTGATTTTTTATTTATTTAATTTGTAGTTTTATTATATTTATTTTACTATTACTGTTTTTATTATTTTTACTTATATTACTATTAATTGTTTTTAAGTATAAATTTAATTTTTCCTATATTGCGATGCACTACTAATTATACCCGTACTCGAAGAGTAAAAGGGTATATTGTATTTGTGCTAATTGCTGTCTGTCCGTCTGTCCGTCTTGTTTGTCGCCCATTGCTCGGAGGCTATAAGAGCTAGAGGGACCAAATCTTTTTTCCAAACTGATGTGAAATCTCAATCCTAGAAAAATGTTTCAAAATTTCGCCCCGCCCACTTCCGCCCCCCACAAAGGGCGCACATCTGTGGCGTCCACAATTTTGAAGATAACGGAAAAACGAAAAATGCAGAATCATAGAGACAGCCCATATCTATCAGGGGCCCAAATCTGAATCAGATCGGATCATTAATATTGCCACAATAGAGGAAAAATATACGAAAAAAACTTCGCTCCCTCTCTTTTCGCACTCACACAAAATCGAGTCGATTTGGTTTTTGTATTTTGTGTCGCCTGGATCTCAGAGACTTTAAGAGCTAGAGCAACCAAACTTTTGGCCAAGACTCCTGTGATACCAAACCTGAACAAGTGTATTTCAAAATTTCGCCCCGCCCCCTTCCGCCCCCACAAAAGACGAAAATCCACAATTTTGAAGACAGAAAAAAAAGTGCAGTATTGTAGAGAATGACCATATCTATCAGATTCCCAAATTTGGTTCAGATCGGATCATTATTGTAGCCACAATGATCAAATGAATTTTCAGCAGCAATCCCCCCTCCTCTTGCAGAGTAAGTCAATTATTGAGGTTGATTGTTGCTGCAGCTTCTCTCACACACACACTCACGCTCAAACATGCTGCCTCGTGCAGTGTACGTGTGTGTTGTTGTGAGAACTGATGTAGATGATGTAGATGTAGATGTCGATGACAGATTTAGCAAAAATGTAAAATGTAAAAACTGATAAAACATTTTTAAAATTCCACATAAATCACATGTGTACTGACTGAGTACGGGTATAAAAGTAGAGTCGCGTTCGAAGCGACTCCGTACGTTCTTTTCTCGTTTTCTTTAGGTTTTGTGGTAGCTGATTCCACAGACGAATAGCATGTATAAAAAATTGCCGCTCGGAACAGCCAAGCTTGTAACGAATATTAATAATATTGTTGGTTCTTGCAGACACACCAAAACGCAGCTTTTCATATATATAGCTCGGTTCTCTTGTATAAACGATTTTAGGCCACATTATTAAAGTTCTGTAGTCTTTCCAAGTTTCAAACTTCATCTGATTGATGCTGTCAGCCAAACTGGATATGTGTTCACCCCTCTTAACATTGAAGACATATCTAGCTACATTATTGTATGCCACTTTTAGTCTGTGCTGAGATGCCCTATCACAATTTCCAAAAATTTCAATACCATAACACAGCGTGGGTATAAGATATGTTTTGGCTAATAAGAGTCTGAGTTGTTTTGGCAAAAATTGCTGAGTCAAGGAAAGTTGTCTTATTATACCATACGTTTTACCGGCTGCCTTGGTTACTTGGTCACTCCAGGACAATGTCTTGTTTATGGTGATTCCAAGATTAACAGCTTGATCCACATATTCAATTAGCGTGTTATTTATTGATAATTTAGGCAGATTTTCCGTGCTCAGCAACCTTTTATATATAATTATACCCGTACTCGAAGAGTAATAGGGTATATTGTATTTGTGGTAAAAGTGGATGTGTGTAACACACAGAAGGAGGCGTTTCCGACCCCATAAAGTATATATATTCTTGATCAGCATCAATAGCCGAGTCGATATAGCCATGTCTGTCCGTCCGTCTGTCCGTCTGTCCGTCCGTCTTGTTTTTCACTCATTGCACGAAGGCTATTAGAGCTAGACCAATCAAATTTTTTCCAGACTGATGTGATATCTCACTCCTAGAAAAGTGTTTCAAAATTTCGCCCGCCCACTTGCGCCCCCACAAAGGGCGCACATCTGTGGCGTCCACAATTTTAAAGATAGCAGAAAACGAAAAATGCAGAATCATAGAGAAAGACCATATCTATCAGGGGCCCAAATCTGAATCGGATCGGATCATTAATATAGCCACAATAGACAAAAACATACGCAAAAACTTCTGCTCCATCCCTTTCGCACTCACACAAAATCGAGTCGATTTGGTTTTTGTATTTTGTGTCGCCTGGATCTCAGAGACTATAAGAGCTAGAGCAACCAAACTTTTGGCCAAGACTCCTGTGATACCAAACCTGAACAAGTGTATTTCAGAATTTCGCCCCGCCCCCTTCCGCCCCCACAAAAGACGAAAGTCCACAATTTTGAAGATAGGAAAAAACGAAAAATGCAGTATTGTAGAGAATGACCATATCTACCAGATTCCCGAATTTGGTTCAGATCAGATCATTATTGTAGCCACAATGATCAAATGAATTTTCGGCAGCGAGCTGCCCCTGCCCCTGCCCCTGCAACCAAAACAAAATATACATTTTATTAGGGTTGATGGCAGAAGCGGCTGCTGCTGATTCTCTCACACTAACACTCACACTCGAACGCTCTGCCTCGTGCAGTGTACGTGTGTTGTTGCGAGAACTGATGTAGATGTAGATGACAGATGCAGCAAACAAATGTAAAATGTAAAATGTAAAAACTTATAAAACATTTAAAAATTCCACATAAATCACATGTGTACTGACTGAGTACGGGTATAAAAGTAGAGTCGCGTTCGAAGCGACTCCGTACGTTCTTTCTCGTAATACATTTAGATTTAACAGGGTTTAGCGACTATCCATTACAGTTGGCCCATTTACTAACGTTCGACAGTTCATCATTACACAACAATACACACTCATTTATTCTGCTTAACGGACAACTAACATACATTTGGACATCATCGGCATACATTTGGACTTTACACTTGATAACGAACCAGGGAGATCATTAACATATAGGGTGAAGAGGAGTGGACCAAGGATTGAACCTTGGGGTACTCCGCGTCTCACAGGTAGAAATGTTGATATTTCACTGTCAGTTTTCACAGCTTGGCTTCTTCCATGCAGATAGGACGATATTAGTTTTACTGCAGTGTTAGTAAAATTAAAGAATTTGTTTAACTTAGTAAATAGGATATTGTGGTCTACCGTGTCAAAAGCTTTACTAAAGTCCAAGAGTGTCAGAAATGTAACCTTACTATCGTCAAGTTCCTCTCTAATGTTTTCTGTGACATCTAAAATGGCAGTAGTACAGCTTCGGAATTTACGGAAGCCGGATTGTTTATTGCACAATAACGAATGTTGTACTAGGTAATTATTGATTTGTTGTACCATGAGATTTTTCGAGTACCTTTGATAGGTAGGGCAGGATATATATTGGCCTGTAGTCATTTTTGCCTTTGGTATTGAATTACTTTTGGCCAATTTCCACTGATCTGGGAAACTTGTTGTTGTAAGCGCTGTGTTGCATATATGAGTTACATGATTGATTATCCTAGGCAAAATCATTTTAATAAATTTGGGATGCTGATTATCCATACCAACAGTATTTGACTTAATTTTAAGGGCGAAACTCAGGACATCACAGGGAGTTAATTAAAACTATTATCACAGTCAGTATTTGTTACGGCGTCAATGTAAGGGTTAGTCATGATTTCAGGTACGGTCGATTGCACAAATTTTCTGTTCAGTTCGTTGGCATCAGCAGTAATTTTAGGGAAGCTTTCAGGTTCCCTATGCTAAGTTTTTTAAGCTCACCCCATCTTTGCTTAGTTGATATGGCGTTGTTGAATTTTTCAGCGTAATGGTGACTTTTTTCAGTTGAGATCATTTTATTTACTGTCCGTCTTAAAATTTTAAACTGCTGGTAATGCTCAGAGTCTTGTATCTCTTCCACTTAGAATATGCAATATTACGTTCCCTTATTTTACAAGCAATACCTCGATTGAACCAAGGTTTTGGCTAGCTTTAAGAGTTTTCCCTTTTTAAAGGTACATGCCTATCATACAGTGCGTCAATGTACGCGGACAATTGTCTTAATTGAGAGTTTACGTCCGTTAGTGAGTATATTGCATTCCAATTATATAAGTCAATTTCAGTACAAAGTAGCCTAATATTAATGTTCTTAAAGTCCCTTAAATAAATGATTTGGTCAGTCAGATGTGGGTTAAATTCATACGTCAGGTAAATTAAATCATGCTTAGAAAATACTGGTACGTCAATTTGGTCATATAATAGAATTTTATTAATATCACTAACGAAAAAACATCTAGTAGCGTATTAATAGTATTAGAAAAGTGTGTTGGCATGGACGAATTAACAAGGTTTAAGCCCAAAGACGACATTGCATCGGCAAGGTGTCGTTCAGTTAGCATATTGCTGTTAAGGTCTCCAGTTGTGACTGTGTCTTCGTAACTTAAAGATAGAGTCGTAATTGTGTCAATTGCGTCTGTATAGTCAATAGAACGATTAGGTCTATAAAGACAGCCAATAAGAATATTTGGTGAACTCCCTCTACCAGTGACTTCAAGAAACAAGTACTCTATTGCGCTTCCACTGGGTTGTTTACTTACTACTTTGGATTTCAGTTTGTTGTTAGTGTATATTGCAACCCCACCTGCATGACCTTCTCGATCAGATCGATATAAATCATAGCCGTCACAAGTGATCAAGACATCGTCTAGTTGAGAGACAAACCACGTTTCAGAGACACATATTACATCTACGTTGGACTTCACAAACAAATACCTGAACTCTTCAATTTTTGGCAAAGACTTTGTGCATTTATATGGCATATTTGTAAGCCGATTTTCTGCTTAGCAAGAACCTTGATAATTGTGTTGCTATTCTCTGTGGATCTTCTTATATTAGTGTGCATATTTTCCCTATCAGTAGCACACGCAATTTACAAATTAGGTATAAATATATAAACAAAACATTTAATGCGAAATATATAGTACTTACAGAACTAACACTGAACTTGACAGGTAAGAGAGCATAGGAGAGCATCGGTTTAGCGAAAGCTATCATCATTTTCACGAGTATTTGCCTGCTCTTCTCTATTCTCTCCTCACTGTGCCTAGTATTAGCATTAATTAAGGGAGGTTGGACGCGTAATGCATGGAGCTCTTTCAAATTAAATATCATTAATACCTCCGCTCCCGCAGATTGAGTTACATGCACTACTGCACGACGTGTGAAAACCGAAGTGAGACACTTGAGCTTTTTAAGCGCATTGCCTCTTTTAAAGATTTCATACGTTTTTCTCTTGAAAGCTGCTCGTTAATGTAGAAGGCAGCTTGAGAGTTTATACCCAAAAGCTGCAGGGTTAGCGGTTGTTTAAGCTCCCGCCGATAATTGCCAACTGCTCGCAACAGAGCGGCCTTATCTCGCACGTGCTCCAGTTTAACAACTATAGTTGGATCAGTGGCAGCGTTTTTGTTGTGCCGTGTGATGCGGAAAATTTCTTTTAATTCTCGGTGGCGGTGTCAGCTTTAAAAGCAAAACACAGTGAGTGAAATTGAGTTTTCAGATTCTCCTCCTGGCTTAGAGGAACACCGTGTACCCGCAGGTCACAAGCAATGCTTTGATTTGCTTGCTCGGCCAGTTTTACCTCCATCTCGCCCACCTGTCCCCGCAGTGCGTGCATTTCTCCAACTTCGGTCTCCAGCTCCAGAACCCGAACTTTCAATTGTTGGACCACACCAACCTCCGACTCCAGATGGTGTACCCGCTGAGTGAGATTTTTATTTCTCCGGTCATCACCTTCAGCCTATCCTGAAGGTCAAGCAGAATGCGATCCTCAGATTGTCTGTGATTTGCTGGAGCTGCTCACTCATCTTCTGTTCGATGAGCTGGACCAAGAGGGGGGAAGGGGCTTCCGACGAACGAGCGACTTTCAGGTCCGTAGACGTTTGTTCCCGCTGGCGTTTTGGTGCTGGTGGCATTTTGAGTGTTTTTTGTGTGTTTTTTGTATTTTTTAGTGATTAACCGTTTATTTTTGAGTGTTGCTTGAAAGTGAGTGAGAGTTTATTTTGTTTGTTTATGCTTTGGTTTTGGCTATTGCTGTGTATGTGTTTGTGTAATTGCCTCCCGGGCAAATTAAATTGTGAACAGACTTAGTTTGAGTTATTGTATGTTCCTCTTTCGTAGTTGAAATGATTTGTGACTCGTAACTATGTGTTAAACGCGCTAGTAGATGTTTAATTTGCTGGTTCAAACCGATTTTTAAGTTAAACAGACGGAGCGACTCGCAAAAAGAGTGTAATCTCACAGGGTTGCCAGATGATCCATTCTCTTGTGCATATTTGTTGTTTATAGCCAAAAATATGAGCAAAAGGAAAAATAGCAGGAAAAGTGGCCCAATTCCCGGCATCTCGTATTTCCATCATGAGGCTAAAGATAAGCGATATTTTCAATTGGCTAGAGTCCATACGCTCAGAAATTGATAGTGAAAATTTGCGCCAAATGGATGAATAAGATCGTTCTCAAAAACTCGTTCGTTCTCTTTGTAGTGACCAGACGTGTCTTTATACCCGTACTCGAAGATTAAAAGGGTATATTGTATTTGTGGTAAAAGTGGTTAAGTGTAACATAGAGAAGGAATCATTTCCAACCCTATAAAGTATATATATTTAATTTAATTTATTTCATGCTTTATCCTAGCGCTACAAGTATAAACTTATTTTTATTGCGTTAGTCACTCGGTGAGTTTATAGAGTTCATTTTGGATCTGTTATCTACTAAAAGCTAATAATTATACATGAACATTTGGACAAAAATTATGTACTTAAAGTAAATACTTATATATTAACATTTTTTTTTTTTTTTTATTTTTTTTTTTTTTTTTTTTTTTTTTTTATTTTTAATGGTTTCCTAAATGCTTTTTGATTTTATTTTGAAATTGAGTTGCGCTCCTAATTGATTTAAAGTGATGGGGAAGACTGTTCCATAAGCGGATTGCAATGACAAAGAACTGCCTCTTCGAGCAAAGCGTATGAGCTCGAGGGCATAAATAGTTGTTAGTTCTTTGTGAAGTAGCAGGGTTAAGTTTGCTGTGAAGGTAAATTGGTTCTTGATTCGTTACAATTTTATGAAAGTATACTAGAGTTCTAAAATCTATCCAAGTGGTCAAGTTAAGGTCAAGTATTTTATTTGTCAAGTGCGATACATGGTCAAAACGTCTTAAATTAAAAACACATATCGGACAATTGAATTAAAGGCTAATACCAGTGTGCGCTTGTCGCGGGCGTCACTATGTCCAAATATTTCAACAACATAGAAAAGAGTCGGGAGAAGAATGACTTTTAGAAATCAGGAGATTATATCTTCTGGTAAGAATGTTTTGGACACTGACAGTTGGCGTAACAGTCCATAGGTACGTCCTGTTGCCTTTGAAATATGTTTGCTCCATGATAGTGTGTTACTAAATGTTATACCCAGGTTAACTGCGTGGTCTTCATAGGAAGTGGGTGCATTGTCAATGTATAGTTTCTCCAGATTGTTTGTGCAAATACTTTTTTTTAGCAATTACCAAACGTTTTGACTTTTTTGAATTTATTACCAGGCCATTCTCTTTTGCCCATTTCTTTATTATGGAAAGCATCTTGTTACTCGTACTGACAAAAACATTTATTTCGTTAACGGGATTACTAAAATAAATTTGGACGTCATCAGCATATAGATGTACTTCACATTCGGACAAGACACTAGGTAGATCATTAACATATATTGAAAACAATAATGGTCCCAACACAGAACCCTGAGGAACTCCCCGCGAAAGTTTCAAAAAGTCGAAGTTTTTGTTCGTGAGACTACTGCTTGCCATCGATTTGTAAAGATAGGACTTAACAAAGTTGACTGCAGTGTCTGAGAAGTTGAATAATTTCGTCAATTTTGCACAGAGTATGTTATGGTTTACAGAGTCAAACGCCTTACTATGGTCAAGAAGTGTCAAGAACGTAACCCAGTTTTTGTCAAGTTCCTGTCGTATATCTTCCACAATATCCGTTATAGCACTTATACAACTTCGTTTCTTTCGAAAGCCCGACTTTTTTGACTCATCAGCGAGTTTCGAGTCAAAAAGTGTTCAATCTGTGAATACATAAGATTTTCAAGAATTTTGAAAGAAACGGAAGTATTGAAATAGGCCTTTAGTCATTGTTTTGTTTTTGGGATGGGTAATATTTTTGCCTTTTTCCATTCAGTCGGAAACGTGGATAAAGTAATGGCGTTGTTAAATATATACATACGTGATGTGGGACAACATCTTCGGAAGTAAGATTTTTATGAATTTTGGACTAATGCCATCTAAGCCGGCATAGTGTCATATCTCCGCGTGACATATCTCCGCGCGGACGGGGTAAAATATATCTCCGCGCGGAGATACATATGTCGTTTTAAAACGACATACCTCCCGCGCGGAGTTTGGCGTCATATCCCCGCGCGGAGATGTGTCGTTTCAGAACGTCATATCTCCGCGAGGAGATATGTCCTTTTCAAAACGACATATCTCCGCCCAGAATTTAGCGGAGATATGACGTCTAGCTTTGCACAGTGGGCGACAGCCATAAACCATTGTCAAAAGTCGCTTGTTTACATTATGCGCTGTGGGAAGTTAATAGTTCTTTCTCGATTATTTAAAAAAATTTTAAATCATGAAAATATCTATATTCGTTCAAACGGAATTCATTTTACAAAGCTGAAATACAAAAAATAGTTTCCCAATTCGATCATTAATAAGAAAAAAAAATATGCGGTTGCAACAATGGGTTTTTTAAAATTTATTTATATGGAATGTATACATTTAAGTATAAGCTTATTTATTTAGCTATAAATGAAAACATTGCAAATCGCCTCCTTTACAGCTTGGTTACAGGTTGGACATTTTTATATTTACATTTAAGTCTTCATCTCTTTCTTCATGGAGATACACATATCTACTTTTGAGTTTGTAAAGAGTTATCTAAACTCATCAATTTTCCTAAGCAAACTTTGTGCATTAATGTGGACAACTTTAAGACCATTTCGCTGTTTGCCAATAATTTTAAGCATGCAACCGGTTAGGAACTACCTATATCACCACGCATTTTTTAAATTGGAAATTATAAGGGCGCAACCTCAATATCAGCAGAGCAAATTTGTATTAAATTTAAATGAAAGATATAGAAAATTAATGATGTAAATAACCTTACTATTAAATCTAAGAGTAATCGATTAAGAGCGAAAGCTCTTTGGGACGCCTACTGCATCTTTCGATCCAGCCAAAGCGCCATTGGGAGAGGCAGAGGATGATGCTTGGAGAGGCTCGGCGGGTACGCTAGCTGGTGTTAATAGCAAAAGCTCATCCATGCGTTCAATGCATTGAACGCCCTCTCGCTACGGTGCTTCTTCATTTTCATGGCCTCTTTGAAAATGAGGTAATGCTCTCTTAAAAGCTGCTCGTTCTTGATTAGCATCAATAGCCAAGTCGAAATAGCAATGTCAGTCAGTCTGTCTGCTCCCATTGCTCGGAGGCTATAAGAGATAGAGAAACCACATTTTTGTCCAGACTGATAAGATATCTCACTCCTAGAAAAGTCAAAATTTCGCCCCGCCCACTTCCACCCCCACAAAGGGGGCGCACAGCTGTGGCGTCCACAATTTTGAAAATAACAGAAAACTAAAAATGCAGAAGCATAGAGAAAGACCATATCTATCAGGGGCCAAAATCTGAATCGGATCGGAACATTAGGTTTTCTTTAGGACGTTGATGTGCAATGACTGCACCATCAAGTGGCCCATGCGACACCAAGCCGAAGCTTGTTACGCGCGGATCCCAGGCAGATACGCAGCCCTCCTCCCGCCCAACCGACCGAGGGCGCTGCCGCATGACGCGCGACACGAGTACCGAAACCGATCGCGAACATGCAGGAATGATAGGTGTTAGACTAATATTCGAGGAAAAATTAGGGCTAAACACAACGCTAAACATGCAAAGTTACAAAAGAATATTACTAATTACGTGCAAGGTATGTTAGTATTAGTGATTTAAGTAGAGGAAGTGATTTAGTGGTGGATATTATATGGTAGAACGAATTATAATCCGAGCATAAGATCCGAAACGGTTCATGCAAGGAATAATTCGATCTACACAGTGGAAGGTACAAAGGAATAAAATTTCTAGAGGATCTAATAGGAATCGTGAAGTTTATGCGGCTCAACAAGTCAGGGCTGTCGATGTCACCCCTGATCAAGTTGTGCATGAAAATCACCAAGCATTTTTCTACGATTAAGTAAGGATGGAAGGTCTATTAAGAGCAATCTGCAAGAGTAAGAAGGCAGTCTCACACCTTCATCCCAGTTGAGGCCACGCAGAGCAAAAAGTAAAAAAAGTTTTTCTGGACTGATTCTATACGGTCTTGGTGTACTTTGTACTGAGGACACCATACACACGAGCCGTACTCTAAAATCGGACGAACAAGTGAAATATAGAGAGTCTTCGTTATATAGGGTCGTCAAATTCCTTTGACCACCTCTTTATAAACCCAAGCACTCCCATGGCTTTATTTACCATGGTAGAAATATGTTCAGAAAATTTTAACTTGGGGTCTAGTTTAACACCAAGATCATCAACCAATGTAATTCTCTCAAGAGAACCACCGCAGAGGGTGTAAGGAGCCAACAAGGGGCTGGAGCGATGAAATGTCATTACTTTTACATTTTCGAGGCATTCAGGTGTAACATATTTGCACAACACCATGACTGAAAGTTATTGAGATCGGATGGCAAGCGAGAGTGAAATGAAATGTCCTTATACTGGACACAGAGCTTAACGTCATCCGCATACATGATTACTCGAGAGTTTGTTAATACTGAAGGCAGTTCATTAATGAAGAGTGTGAAAAGTAGGGGGCCAAGATGGCTGCCCTGTGGTACTCCAGAAGTAACCTGAACAAGTGAAGACAAGGAGTTTTTGAAAAGCACTCTTTGAGACCTAGAGCAAAAGGTAGCTTGAAATCCATTTCAAAAAGATTGGGCGGAAACCCTAAAATGTCAAGTTTTTTTTTGCTAAAAGGGTATGGTTTACAGAGTCGAATGATTTACTGAAATCGGTGTAAATGACATCCGTCTGCATGTTACCATTTTAATAATAAAAGAGGTAAACTCTAGTAAATTTGTAGTTGTTGATCGTCGCCTTATAAATCCGTGCTGAGCTGGAGATATAAGTGATTTGCAGAGATGTTGCAAGTGCGGGGTTAAAATTTTTCTCAAACATTTTTGGAATAGCGGATAACTTTTGATATACCTCTGTAATTCATTGCGTCAGACTTACTACCTTTCTTATGGAGAGGAATAATTAACGATTCTTTCCAGATCGGAGGGAAACAGGAGGAGTTAAGGGATAGGGTGAATAGTTTAAGCAGGGGTCCACACAGAGCGTCGGCGCAGTACCTGAGTACACAGGCGGGTACTCCGTCAGGACCCTAGTCGAAGATCCTGAAGCAGTGAGCTTTCATTGAACGTAGGGCTGAAAATGCCGTTCGATCTTGGTAAACTGTATGGATACGGCTGACCAGAGTAGCTTTCATGGGAATAGGTAGTTTGAAAAATTGTGCAAAAAAAGATCGGCAATGGCCTGATCATTGTTTGCCGACGAATTATGAAATGATAGCGAGGATGGATGTGCGGACGTTTTACGCTTGCTGTTTACGAAGCTGTAAAACTGTTTAGGGTCCTGAGAAGCTTTTCTCCCGCATCCTGCATCGAGCTAGGTATTTTTTGTAGCATTGAGCGTTTACAATGGTGAAATTTGACCGAGCTATTACATAGCGAAAGAGAGAAGAAGGAGAGCCAACTTCTTGAAATTTTTTATAAAGTCTTGATTTTATGTTTTTAGACTGGATAGCTCTTTTGGTAAACCAAGGGGCTTCCCAGATCTAATCGGACAAAAATATGGGACACAAGAATCAAAGAGTGTGTCAAGTACATTATAGAAAATGTTTGTGCCTTTCATAACGTCAGTGCACAAGTACATAGCGGACCAATCGAAATCCCTAATCAGGCTATTAAGCTTCGTAAACTCGGCCTTACGAAAGCAGCGGACACGTTTAGAAAGCTTATCTGATCGATCCAATACAGAAGGTCCAATATCGACCGATACTTCGAAAGTAGGATGGTAGGAGTCATCAGGTATAGTGAGCGGAAGGGCTCGGGTTAACAACGCTATGGTCGGATCCGAGACGAAGCAGAGATCGAGCAATCGACCCAAGGAATTTTTCAAATGGTTGACTTGAGACAGGGACAGGCCTAGCAAGCCGTCAATAAAGTCATGTCGTGATATGGGCACAAGGTTATTCGACTCGTTTACCGAAGACCAAACAGTGCCTGGCAAATTGAAATCCCCCAGAACTATCATGTGGTCTTTTATCTGATAGCGAGGAAGAAACAGGTTTTAAAGCGGACAGGTGCTGCTCGTATATAGAGATATCCGAAGACGGTGGAATGTACGAGCAGGTAATGAAAATAGAAAAAGCTGGAAGAATCAGTTTTATGCACGGGAATTCCAGGTCTTGTTGAACCTGGAATATGAAATGTTCCGACGTGAAGTTAGAGTCCACTGCGATGAGGACCCCTCCTCCACGTCGAGACAAATGGTCATTTCTAAATATTGTGTAGCGATCTGCCAAAACTTCGGAACTAAGGATGTCCGGCTTTAACCAGGTTTCAGTTAACACAATAATATGGGACAAAAATGTGAAACTTTTCAAGATAGAGAGTGCTGAGCTTAGTACGTAAGCCTCTAGCATTCTGGTAAGTAACTAAAAAGAGAGGAAACTAGTTTTTGGATGGGTGGAAGTAGAGCGGGAAGATGAGGATGGAGCACTGGTCTGACTGCCGGGGAGAGTTATGGGGGCCTATTCTTCTTCTTAGCCTTATACTCTTTCACAACCAAGTGCTCCGGCCAAAAATTGGCAGAACAGATGGTGCTGAAATGAGTTGGGGAGACGCTTATCTTGAAAGAAGCTATCTCCTGGCATAAGCGAAATTAAACTTCTCCACCTTTAGGCCTTCGGCTTTATTTTGCTTTGAATAAAAGCAGTTACATCATTAGATGTAAGATCAGGGGCAAGCCGAGAGACAAAAACTTGCCGCTTTGGTGGGACACCCACCAATGGTTTTGGCACTACTGGTGCGGTACCTGTGATGGCAATATCTGGTGGTCCCGGACGTTCAACAACTGGCGGGTTCGTAATCGATGGGATGGCTATAGAGTTTGGTACGGACTCTACGGACACGGACGCTACAGTCGGCTGCATGTTCTCCGAGACGATGCATTCGGCTACCGAATCTGCATCACCAACACCGATCGTTGCCCTTGGAGTAGCAAACGAAATCAACTGCTGCACTGGCGTAGTGGTCGGAGTTAGTTTTTCAGATGACGGTGGGCGTGAGGCAGTTGGCACTTGCAAGTCCCGTGGGTGGACTTCTTGCGCCGCGGAGACTCAGCCAGCAGCTGTAAACTGCTGAACTGAGTGTCCATGGCTAAGAGCCGATCGTATTGCTTTTTAAAGCCCACGATCAGCTCCTTAAAGCCACTCCTCGTCTGCCTCATAAACGAGCGCATTTCGCTTTCTACCGCACGACAATCCTCGCAACTATAATGCAAGCCGTTGCGTTGTGAGATGGCATCACCCACACGGCCAGAAATACCTGCACACTTTGCGTGCACTACGCTATCGCAAAGCCAGCAAGGTATGTTCGGCTGATCGTGAGAGATCAGCTTCTTGCAGGTTTTTTTGCACAGACCACTGAAAATTCCATATTAGTTTAAAATTTTTTTTTCAATGACAAAAGATCAAAAAAAATAGCAATCAGACCACAGTGCAAGCAGTTTCTAAAAAAGCTATGCTTAAAGAAGAAATGGAAAAAAAAAGAGAGAACTGCAACAGCTTTCAAGTGAGAGAGCTACTGCACAAAAGGTTTATAAGCGAGAGAGAAAGAACAGTTAGTTTGGGTGATAGAGAGAGAGAGTTGCTAGACAAAAGATCCTCGTGAAAGGCGATGCCGAGTATTCGTAGACGCCTTTCCATGAGTGCAGGACAGCCACAGAGAAGATACTGGATGCTCTCTATTTCCTCCTCGTCCCCTGCAGCTGCGGCAGAAGTCATGGTGGGGCAATCTGTACCTAGTGGCCATGTGGCCGATGATACGGTGCCCCGTTAGTGTAGATTTCAGAAGGTCACTGATTTTGGGTAGGAACTTGCCCGTTACCAGTATCACTAGATCATCCGCATAGGCTTCTCCGCTTCTCCTCAACTGAAGAAGAAGGTCGTTAAGGACCAGGTTCCTCAGGAAAGGGGATATAACCCCTCCCTGTTGAGTTCCTTGTTTGACCGTTTTCCTTGACGAGGAGGTGCCTAGATTGGTGCTGATCGTTCTGCTCCTGTGAACGCTCTCCAGCCGTATGGTTACCGTAAGGTTTGTGTCAATCTTCGTCAGTGCCGCTGTTGTAGATGAAGACCACTCTCACCTCCCTCCACGCCTGGGGAAGTACCCCATTTGGAGATATCCTTCGAAGATTTTTCTTCAGCCATGTTAGCAGGGGCAGGCAAGCTACTTGTAGCATGGCTGGTCATATCTCATCAGGCCCCGGTGACTTGTAGGGACCGCAAGATATAATGGCCCAGATAATCTTGTCTGGTCCCATAATGTCTCGTATGAGATCCTCAGTTTCCTCTCCTTGATGTCGCTCAGTGTCGTTGATGCCGTTGGATTCATGAGCAACCCGGGAAGTGTGCTCATGGGGAGCTCTTGAGATTCTTTACTGCTTTCTGTAATATACCGGAAGGTGGGTGGTCCCCCCGGTTGCACTCAATAAGATTTGTGGATAGAATGTACTCGAACAGCGACTCTCCTCTAGAATTCGTGCCTAAGACAATGTCACTGGTGATTTCAGTCGATAATGGCTACCTGTAGCTTAGGCGGCGATCCTAGGCTAGCTAGAATGCCTTTGGTCAGAAGCTTTTGTGGATCTGTCCTCTGCCACTTGAACCTTGGCTCTCGACGGTTCCACCATTGCCTTCTGTACAGAAGGCGTTGATAGTGCCTTGCCGTGTTCTGTGACTGAGGTGTCGTCCTCCCCTTTTGCTTTCCTGGATATCTTCTTCCCCTTTCTCCCTCGAGCGGACGATGACGTTGAGGGTTGGTCCACCATCGTCTTCGTGCCAGTTACTGCTGACGGTGGAGACGACGGTTTGGAGTCCTCTGGCTCCGTCGCGTGTGCGTTTGGTCTCCGCTGGCAGGAGCGACTCCGTTCAGCCGCTGGTACCTTCGCACGTTCTGTTCGTGCTTCTTCTTGAGGCTTCTTTCCCTCGCGGTCAGCGTTTCAGTTGGTCATAGCCAACTCTGCCTCTGACACTGAGGGACCAGTGAAGACGAAACTTCCGTCGGTAGTTCCCGGTTCCAGGTCCTCTTTCGTCCCTTTCTGTCTGCGGATCTTTTTTGTGGCTTGTGACATTACACGATTTGGCAGCCAAGCACTCCACTGCCATTTCGGGTTTCCTGCAGTCACAGGACATCGACGCCGGGAGGCCTGTGTTCGCACCCCCAATCACCGCCGGTCAGAGGCAGAGTTGGCTATGGCCTTCTCTCGCCTTGGATAGAGCGAGCAGCCGCAGAAGGCGAAGCAACAGTCACGGCTCCCAATATCCAGGTCGACTCGGGTCCAGTACCTAGCCAGTACCAGTCTGCGTTATTTGGCTCCGTCTCGTGTTTCTCCACCCAGTCTTTAAAGAACCTAAGCATTTCGGACATTGTGCCCTACAGCTTCACCCCGCAAGACTGGCCACATTAAAGCAGGTCCTCCTTCCTTGAGGATCCATTGTCGGCTCCTCATTGTACACTCTTCAGGACCGTATGCCCCAGTCATTTACCAATTTACTTTGATAAAATAAACCGCTCTTAAAACACCTTTTCGCGTCTACCCAATGAACATGACCTTGTTATTGTACCCCCGCAACACTCACAACTTTAATGTATGCCATTACGTTTAGAGATAGAATCACACACATGCTTTTTGGAGGTGTTAGCGCAACAGAGACCTGAGACAAAGTGTAAAAAATATATATCTTATATATATAAACGAAAGTCATGTTAGTTACCTCATTTATAACTCAAGAACGGCTGTACCGATATGTCTGAAAATCGATGGGAAGGTATCTTAGGTATCTTATAGTAAAATAGGATACTGTAAACGTCAGTCACTATAAAACGTAGTACAACAAAAAAGAAATCCTCGAATTCGCATTCTCAATCACATTGAGTCGACATGTATGTCAAAATAGATGTATGTCAGATATGTTTAACTTTCATTTGGTTGAAACCTACGTTCGATTAACTATTAACAAAAATGCATCAGACTTGGAATAACAAAACTCATTGCATGGTTGAAAATTTGAGTTTTCAAATACAATTTTAGGTGAATTGAGGTGAAGTGAAGTTTATTTAAAAATGCCACGACCAAGACGATCGAATCTTTCCCAACAAAGCCGTATTGCAAGAAGGATATAAAACACTGCGAATGAAAGGACTGAAGAAGAACAAGAAATTGCACGTGAACAGCGCCGCGTTAGTATGGCTCGACTTCGTGCTTCTCGATCACAAGAGCAAATTGAGGCAACCCGTGTAACGGCTCGGTTGGCAATGCAAAATCGTCGAGCGAACAACAGAGGTCAACAAATAGATAATTTGCGACACAGAACAAGAGATTTGAATCGAGCAGCGTTTCGATACGATTGCAGCAATGATTACAGCTGGCATCCCAGCGTTGGCATTGGGCAAATGAACGTTGTATGCGAGTATTGTGGTGCATTAAAGTTTCCCGGGGAAACGCCCGGACTATGCTTATTTTGTAGATACAAGGAAGATACACAGAATACATTTTTACCAATATATTTCATGGGCAACATGGAAGAACAACTTGATCGACGTCTTCAAGACTTGCAGCAACTGCTTCATGAACATCATGCTTTGGTCAGGTTGTTTACGAGTGCATTAGAGCGCATGCCAAACAAATAAAACGAGAAAGAACGTACGGAGTCGCTGTGAACGCGACTCTACTTTTATACCCGTACTCAGTCAGTACAGATGTGATTTATGTGGAATTTTAAAATGTTTCATCAGTTTTTACATTTTACATTTTTTTTGCTACATCTGTCATCTACATCACTTCTCACAACTACACACGTACACTGCACGAGGCAGAGCGTGAGAGCGTGAGTGTGAGAGAATCAGTAGCAAATATCATCCCCATAAATGACTTCCGTCGCAAGGGGGCGTGGCAAGGGGAAAATCGCTGCTGAAAATTCATTTGATCATTGTGGCTACAATAATTATCCGATCTGAACCAAATTCGGGAATCTGGTAGATGTGGTCATTTTCTGCAATACTGCTTTTTTATATTTTTTCTATCTTCAAAATTGTGGATTTGCGACTTTTGGTTGGGCGGAAGGGGGCGGGCGAAATTTTGTGGAGTGTGGACAGAAAGCTTGGTTGCTCTAGCTCTTATAGTCTCCGAGCAATGGGCGACAAACAAGACGGGCAGACGGACAGACAGCAAATTCCACAAATACAATATACCCTTTTACTCTTCGAGTTCGGGTATAAAAACAACAATGGATAGAAATTCCACAGACATAAGTGCATTGTTGGCTCAACAGCAACAATTCACAGAAAAGTTACTGCAACAGCAACAACAATGGATGGAAGCCATGCTCGCACAAAACAATGGTGTTAATAGATCAGCAGAATTAACAGCTTGTCCGCCGTTCCCAAGTTTTAATAAGGATCAACGAAATTGGAAGACGTATTTACAACAAATTTAGCAACATTTTCGCCGCGTATTCCGTTACCTCCGTCGAGAAACAAAAAAGCATATCTTCTATCGTGGGTAGGCTCAAAAGTTTTTGAACTTGTAAAAATCTGTTTGGTAGCGAACATTTGGACCAGCAGTCATCTACACAAATCACAGACAAATTATCGGAGCACTTCAAACAGAAGCGTCACATTGTTGCTGCTCGATATGAATTTTTTAAACGTCAGATGCGGGACTCACAATCACATAAGGAATGGGTAGCCGATCTACGTGGTATAGCTCGTGAGTGTCAGTTTGTTTGCTACGCCAATGGGTGTACATAAAATTATGTTGACGAAATGATACGCGATCAAATAATTGTACACACGCCATTCGAAGCCATACGCACAGCCGCTTTGCAAAAAACTTCAGCAGTCCCTCGCAAACGTCGTTTTTTGCAATTGCCGAAACGTACGAGGCAACAACGAAAAACAGTCGCGGTCTTTAGGAGAGAGAATAGAGCACTGGACATGAACGCTGTACACACACATAAGCAACATCAACAGAAACGAAGTGGTATGGAAACAAAAGGAGGCAAGAACACTCTCAAATCTTGCTCTGGATGTGAAAACACGCACACTCGTGAAAATTGTAAATTTCGCGAGGCTACTTGCCATAAATGTGGAAGAAAGGGACACATAGCTATCGTTTGCATATCAAAGCAGTGTAAAGATATGAAAGAAAAAACCTGGAAAGAGAAAGATCACCAAAAATACCAAAACAAAGCAAAACATGCAGAATCAGTTCAAACAATTCACATCGTGTCAAGCCTGGTGCAGTTGGATGGAAATAAACATTTAATCGACCTCCAAATCTTCAACGAAATCATTTCTTTCCAAATGGATTCTGGCGCAACCGTGTCTGTTATGAATTTGAAAAACAACTCAAAAGTCCAAAGCTGCACAAGTGTGACCGCATTTTGCATGCGTTTGGCCAACAACAAATCCCGTGCTGGGTAAATTGCACACTGTGGCAAAGTGTGGCAATAAATTGGCATATTTTGTCATAATCGTGACAAATGTAGAAAACTCAAACAATCTGTTCGGAATGGATATGTTTCAGACATTCAATTTCGAAATTCAACAAATTTCAAATGTGAGTCTAGCGCAGGCTTCTCAAATGACTGATCTTTGTAACAAGTACAAAGAAGTATTGGCTATCGGTACAATAAAAACTTTTAAGGCAAGCATCTACTTTAAAGCAAAATTTCGTGCCGAAATTCTACAAAAGCAGACCAATTCCATTTGCTCAAATGGAAAAGTTCAAGGAGGAAGTTAAGCGTCTCACAGATGCCGGTATTTGGAAAGCAGTCAAATTCAGAAACTGGGCATCACCAATAGTACTAGCACTCAAGTCGGGTGGAGCACTACGGATCTGTGGCGACTTCAAACAAGGTCTCAATTCACAATTGGACATCGAGCAATATCCACGTGAGTCTTTATTACATACGATCCGTCACGGCACCCATTTCTCCAAAATCGACTTGAAAGACGCATATCTTCAAATGGAGTTAGATGATGCGGCAAAAGAACTTATGGTCGTCAGCACGCCATTGGGTCTCTTCCAATACCAACGTTTACCATATGGAACAGCGAGCGCTCCAGCTATATTCCAGCGTCATCTTGAACAACTTCTGAGTGGCATAGAAGGATGTGGAAATTACCTAGACGACATAATAATCTCAGCTCCAACCGTTGAGCAGCACCTTGCCCGCCTCGAACAAGTTTTACGCATTCTACGAGAGAATGGCATTAAATGTAAGAGGAAGAAGTGTTTCTTCTTGAGAGACGAAATTGAGTATCTCGGAAGAAGAGTAAGCATCAAGGACATCCTTCCGGATACCTCGGGACTAGAAGCTGTCAAGCAATTGAAACCCCCCATTAATCTACAGCAGCTGGATGCTTTCATGGGAAAAGTTAACTACTACTGCAATTTCATCCCCAATTTTTTCTCAGCTTGCGTCTCCGCTCAATCAGCTTCGAAGGAAGAACGTAGTCTTTAAATTCGGTCGGAGTCAGCAGCAGGCTTTTACAGCTTTAAAAGCACACATTCTCAACCGCTCAACATTCTCTACCGCTTGTTCTATCCAGCGATGCATCTTCATATGGCATTGATGGGGTCTTGTCAGGTAAGGAAAGGCCAATAGCATTTGCATCTAAAACCTTAGATGTCCACCAGGTTCGACACAGCCAAATAGAAAAGGAAGCACTTTCGATTCTATTTGGGGTAAAGAAATTCCATCCATACAACTTTGAAATAAAGTATCGCAGCACCACAGCTCATGGAAATGCAGACGCACTCTCACGTCTTCCTATCAGCTCGGATGAAAAGTTTAACACAGAAGAGGCATGCTACAATGTCGTCGAGATGTCATGTCCAATAAAAGCCGACATAATCTGGCAACATCTTCAAAGCAACCGTACTCTAAAGAAGGTCTATCAATTCGTATCTACTGGTTGGCCAGAACAACAGCAGGATCTCGAAATATTGCCATATTATAATCGTAGATTCGCCCTGACGATTAACAACAAGCTGCTATGTCTCCATTCTGACGTAAATAGAATCATCATTACTCAAACACTACGGAATAAGATTGTAAATATCCTCCACGAGGGTCATTGTACGCATAGTATAGTACGCATGAAACAATTGGCACGACAACACGTGTGGTGGCCAGGTATCGACGATGATATCGCAACAATTGCAAAGGATTGTAGCGTTTGCAAGATAGGCAATCCAGCCCAGTAAAAGGAATTCCAGTGCTGGCCAAAAACGACATCCGCCTGGGAAAGAATACACATCGACTTTGCCGGTCCTATATTTGACTCCATGTGGTTAATTTGCGTCGATGCACATTCTCAGTTTCCATTCGTAGTACAAACGACATTGACAACAACAGAAAACACTATAGCCGCACTTACAGCCATTTTGCCATTGAGAGTTATCCTAAAACTTTTAGTCAGTGATAACCGGTCTCAACTTACATCCGACTCGTTTAATCAGTTCTTTCAGCTACATGGAATAAGCCACATCACAACCGCCCCATTTCATCCAGCATCAAATGGACTTGCTGAGCGCTTCGTCCAAACATTCAAAACGTCCGTCAGCAAAATATAAAGGATGGATATCGAGTCAACACAGCCGTAACGAAGTGCCTCAGCTCGTATCGTTTCTCACCTAACTCTGAAGGAAAAACACCTGCAGAACTTCTTCATGGTCATCCAGTTCGAATGATCTTAAGTTAACTCTTCGAGAAGAGATCTGAAAGCAAGCAGACGCAGCAAACAAAGTTTTCTCCAAATCAGAAAGTTTTTGCCAGAAACTATGCAAGGGGAGAAAAGTGGATAAAAGCTATCATCGATCGGCCTATAGGTCATATGTTATTTATCCTTCGTTCATCCACAGGTTTCATCAAGCGCCACATAAACCAGATAAAGCCAAGATCTGACCCTAATAACTGCAGCTCCAGCTACAACGAGGACAACAATAAGTTATGGTGGGCTCCTGAAGTCTCAAGTTCGCCCGCAACTCCGACGACACTAACCCAAGAAGAAAAACCGCCATCTGATCCAGTACAGAATTCTCAATCTATTGCTGGCTCCAAAGAAGTGCCTGCAGCATCTACACAAAACTTTCTACAACAACTTCAACAACGCCGTTCGGGTATCCCCATCCGTAGCAGCACTCTACAGAATCTACAGAAATTTCTTGTAGAAAAATCCTGGACAGACATTCTCACATGGTATCAAACGGACTAAGCGTGTCTAACAGGAAAAATTCCTCGGCGACTTTCATGATATTGAAACCGCAACTAATGCATTTTATAGCCCTGTCTGGTTCACACCGCGCTTGATAAAACTTCGGAATATTAAATCTCGTTTCCATAAAAGTTAAAAGATCTGGTTCGCGATTGGACTTTTCCAAGTACTCAATCGCAAAGAGTTAATTTTTGTTACTTAATAAAAACTGTTTCAATAACTACCTCTCTTAATGTAAGCTTAACTTCAAACGAGATTCGAAGCAATTCTTTAGGTTTGTTAACTCGAAGCGTAACTCTTCCCAATTTCCGTCTTCATTTTCCTTTAATGGCAGAAAGGCTTGTGATTGTGATATCGCAAATCTATTTGCTTCGTTTTTTCAACATTGCTACTCTATTCCTTCTAATAATCATTCCTCTATTCTCCCTGATAAATTACGTCCCTAGCAATCATATCCCATATATAATTTTATCTATCCCCCCTTCATAGACTACTTAAAATCAAATCAAAATCGTGTAAACTCTCCTTTTCTACGGGCCCGAGAGGGTTCCGGGTGCTGTTCTTCATTGTGCAGATTGTCTTTGTGTGCCCCTCCACTAGAAGGGGTCTAAGTCCGGAGTTTCTAATTATCGTGGTATCTCATACTTATATGCATCCGAAACTCTTCAAACAAATTATAGCTTCTCAGCTCCAACACTTCTGTAGTTCCATATTCTTTGAATCGCAAAACGGATTTGTGAAACGTCGCTCTATTTCTTTTTAACCTCCTTGAATTCTCCACTTTTGTGCATGCGGGTTTCGCAAAGCAGTCTCAAACTGACGTTGTTTACACTGAGGCCTTACACTAAGGCCTTTGATTCAGTAAATCATAATCTTCTTATCCAGAAGCTTTATCTCCTAGGGTTTCCATCTAAATGTATTTTCTGGATTAATGCCTTCCTTTACATTCGTTTTCAGCGTGTCCGTTTTAATACCTCTCTCTCTAGGCCTGTTTCAGTAACGTCTGGGGTACCTCAAGGTAGCCATCTTGCCCCTCTGTTATTTAATTTATTCATCAATGATCTTCCCAAAGTTTTAACACATTCCCGTGTACTTACATATGTATGCGGACGACCTGAAGTTATTTTTTCCTATTGCGACCCTTTGTCTCCGTTTTGTTTTACAATCCGACGCCCTCAACATATATGGCTCAATAAACATTCTTCCTCTTAACATTTCTATATGTAGCGTCAGGACTTTCCATCGTAGCAAGCCTTACATTTTTGACTATATGAACTATCAATAACTGTTCCTTACAACGCCTTTTCCAAGTTACTGACTTGGAAATTATGTTTTACCTAATCTGTGTTATAAATTCCACATATCCGCTATTTCGAATAAAGCGAGAGGAGTCAAAAGCTTTATCAAAACATGGTACAAGGAGTTCACCGACCTAATACGGCTAAACTTCTTTATGTGTCCCTTGTCCGGCCTATCCTTGAATATGGTTTCAGAGTCTGGTACTCTCATTACCAAAAATTACTCTTACTTACATTACTCTCTCAATCAGGATATTATATGATTGAGTGCGTCCAAAAACGATTCCTCCCCTTTGAATGTATTAATCGTTCGTTGAACTGCTTAGAGTTTAACTCTAAACAGTAAACAATAAACAACTATAAACAATCTCTCCAAACAAAAGTCACAAAAAATCCTCCAAAACAAACTTAACACCCAACAAACGCCTTCACTTATCACAGGTGACTTTAACGGTGTGGTAGGATAACCCCTATCAGCCCCATATATAACACTAGCCTTAATGTCTACATATGTACGAATAATCCCAAATCTACGACCACACTGGAGAAATACCGAATATACGGTCTCCTGAAAAAGAGACAGACCGACGCTTGGCCATTCGTTAAGTGAAATGAGAGCAATAAAGTCGTGTGGTGGAAAGGGTTAACAGAAGCATTGGACCAATGATAGCGAAGTTAGGTTAGGTTAGGTTAGGTAGTATCGGCTGTCGGGCCGTCATGAGCCGACACACATAGGCCGGCTTCGGCCCGTTGTGGTACCATTGAATCATTCTTCCCCTCCCGCTGTGAGAGACATCCTGTCAGCAATTATCCCATCCGGCCGCGCCAATAAAATTCGCTATCTTTCTGGGACACATGTTGGACATCAGTGATATGTCTGTGAAAAGGGCGAGCCCAAGTGTTTGTAGCCTTCTTCTACTGAGAGCCGGGCAGGAGCAGAACAGGTGTTCCACTGTCTCCTCCTCTTCCTCATCTCTACAGTTGCGGCAGTAATCATTGTATGGGGCTCCCATCCTTCTGGCATGGGTTCCTATTAGCCAGTGTCCCGTGAGGGATCGAATGACCGTGCTGCACCTTTTTTCTGCTTAGCTTGCAGAGATCGGTGGCGCGCTTCTTGTTTTATAGTGGGCCACGTTTGTCGCGTGATGCGACATCGTGGTGTGTTTTGCCACCGACTGTCGTCTAGTCGCATGAATTGCTCTTTTATGATGAGCTTGCAGGTGGCCATAGGCATACATGTATCCTCTTTGTCGTGGAGAAAGGGAGGTGGTAGTGCCAGCTCTGGCCAGTTCATCTGCTATGCAGTTACCTTCATTGTCCTGGTGACCCGGGACCCATATCAGGCTAATAGCAAACTGCTGGGCCATCTCGTAAAGAGATTTGCGGCATTTTGCTACGGTGGCCGAGTTTGATGTAATCGCATTAAGTGATTTGATCGCAGCTTGGCTATCACTGTAGATGTTTATGTGGGTTGCCGAAAAGGCAACTGTTTGGATGCAAATCAGGCTTCCCAGATCGCTGTGACTTCCGCTTGGAAGACACTGCAGTGATCCGGGAGCCTGAAGGAATGCCTTATGTTTAGTTGCTCGGGTAGATACCTCCTCCTACTTTGTTGTCCATTTTGGAGCCATCCGTGAAGATTTGAGTGGCTCCACCAGGACCCGGAGTTCCCTCAAGCCAGCTATCACGGTGAGGGATATCTATTTCAAAGGGAGTTTCAGTAAACTCCATCGGAATGAAGTAGTCCGTTTTTGTTGGGACGTTATTGTTGTTGTTTAGAATGGATGAGTGTCCCATATTTTGCGGTACCCATTGGTCGGAGTCTCTAAGACGAATCGCTGCCATGAGTGCCTGAGCCTTACCTGCGAGGTCAGGACTCTGGAGGCACAGGACAGCGTTTAGAGCATCATTCGGAGTGGTGCGAAGTGCTCCACTGATGCAGAGTGCGGCAGTTCTTTGTACCTTGCCGAGCATTTTGGTGATGGACTTTTTTGATAGGGCCGGCCACCACACCGTGACTCCGTAGAGTAGTATTGGTCTAACTATTGCTAGATATATCCATTGGACTATACTTGGGTTAATGCCCCACCTTAGACCAATGGCTTTCTTGCAGGTGTAGAGAGCTATCGTAGCCTTCTTCACTCTTTCTTTTTGATGTTTTGGTTCCAGTTGAGCTTACTATCGATTACCAACCCCAGGTAACTAGCACTATTGCTGAAGGATAGCCTGCATTCGTTAAGCATTGATGGATATGGGGGAATCTTGTATTTACGAGAAAATAATACAAGTTCCGTTTTTGAGGGATTTACTCCCAGACCGCGCGATTTTGTCCAGTCTGACAGTTTCGCGAGTTTTGCAGACATTAGGTCGCAAAGTGTTTGAGGGAATTTTCCTGAGAATATTATGGCAACGTCATCCGCGTATGCCACCACTTTACAGCCCCCATCCAGGTCACACAGAATCTTGTTGACTGCTATGTTCCATAGAAGGGGAGACAGAACCCCACCTTGCGGTGTGCCTCTGTTGACATACCTTGACTGAGTGGACGACCCCATCGACGACGTCACCGTCCTGCATATTAGCAATTGATCGATGAGCGTCGCCAAGTGATCGTCCACCCCAGGCTCGTCAAACCTTCCGTGATGGCTCTTGGTATGACATTGTTGAAGGCTCCTCGATATCGAGAAAGGCAATAAGGGAATATTCCTTTGAATAAAGGGATTTTTCCACCGAGGTGATTACCTCGTGAAGTGCCGTTTCTGTGGATTTTCCTTTCCTGTAGGCATGTTGTGAGTCTGACATCATCTTTGGATTTATCGTAGTCCTTAGATGTAGCCCGACTAGTCTCTCAAATGTCTTGAGGAGAAAGGACGACAGACTGATTGGTCTGAAGTCCTTTGCGGTGGAGAGCGAGGCTTTTCCTGCTTTGGGAATAAAGACAATCTTTGCCTTAAGCCATGCGTCAGGAATTTTCCCTACTATGAGTATCTTGGAAAATATACTTTGAAGCCAGTTGGTTGCCATGTTTCCTGCCTTTTTGTAGTTGGGCGGGGATAATCATGTCAGGGCCTGGTGATTTAAACGGGTTGAAGCTGTTTACTGCCCAGCTGATGTTCCGTTTCGAGAGGATGTGTGCCATCGAGGTGACCGAGCCCACTATAGCTGAATGGGTCGGCTCAATGGTTGTACATCCGGGGAAGTGAAGTGTCTAGTAAGATGTGTAGGGACTCCTCACTGGAGCTAGTCCACGTACCATCGTTACGTTTGAGGTATCCCACCGAGGTGGTAGTTTTTGAGAGGATCTTACGCAGCCTTGCTGCCTCCGATGTTTCCTCATTTCTGTGCAAAATTTTTTGCCACGAGGCTCTTTTGCCTTTCTTGTTTCTTTTTTTGTAGAGGGCTAGACTGTGCTTGTAGTCTTCCCAGTGTTCCTCCTCGTTGGCGCTTTTTGGCTCTGTTGAAAAGAGCCCTGCTACTCTTACGTAGGATATCTATTTGTTTTGACCACCATGGGGGTTTCTTTTTCCCCCCTCGGTTTTGGTGCGGGGCATGCTGCCTTAAATGACTTATTGCATGCTTCCGTGAATGTGTCCACTAGACGATTTAAGTCATCTTGAGTGTCCGGGCACCGTGGTGCCGTGATGGGGAACAATTCCTCCATTTTTTTAATATATCTATCCCAGTTGGCTGTCCTGGGATTGATGAAATCAATTGGTTTTGGGCACTCGAGCCTCATGATTGTCTCGATGTACCTGTGGTCAGAGAAAGAATGGTCCTCTAGGACTTTCCAGCTCTCGATTAAGTCTGACATTGCGTGAGACACTAGGGTGAGGTCAATGACCTCCTGTCGGTTCTTTATAATGAATGTGGGGTCGTTACCCCGATTACAAATAACCATATTAGAGTCAAGGATAAAGCTAAATAGTGACTCACCCCTCGCATTTGTGTCGAGCTCTCCCATTGTGTGTGGTGAGCGTTGGCATCGCAGCCTATTAAAAAGGCCTATGTCCGAACTTTCGCTTTCGCTGGTTAGCGCGCGTATAAGTTCTCCTGGAGGATCGCTTTCCTCGTGCGCCATGTAGGACGACACCAACCTCAGCTGTCTTCCTTGCAGTTCTAGGCTAACTGCCGTGTTGTCGCCGTTGCTATAGTTATGGAGCAGAAAGATGTTAAGGTGCTTTCTAGCAAGAATACAGGTGCGAATTTTTACCTTCGTTTTGAGCAGCGATTAGCTTGTACTCCTTCGTCGCTAATCCACAGACCTTGTCACCAACTACCCAAGGCTCCTGGATTAGGACTACATCAGCTCCGCTCTCATCCAAGCGGAGTATTAGGGCAGCTGCTGCTGCTTTACAGTGGTGGAGATTGATTTGTAGTACCCGAAGGGACATCATCAGGTTTCTCCACCGCTGTAATGTCGGCGTCAGTGTCGTCGACGATGTCGTCGTCCTCCCGACGACACATGGCCTCAAAATCATGCATAAGCATGGTGTCAGAGGAGTAGCCGTCCAGCTCCGACTCCAGCTCGCAGTCGGGTGCTTCGATCTCGAGGCAGCTTCCTGCTCGACTGGGTTGTCGACAGGACGCGCCTCGGCCGCTGCATCCGACTTATACACCTTTATGGTGACTGAGCTGAAGCCGAAGTTCAGCTCTCCTTTAGCTGCCTCAATCGGGGCCAGCGACTCCTTGTTGAGGACGACCACCGCTTGGTTCGTGGGGCCTGTCGTCCTTTCCACCTTCACTACCTTCCAGTCCGAGGACGGAAGGGTGGGTTACATCGCTGCAACATCTTGAGGATGCGGTCTGGCTCCTTGAAGGAGGCAGGCACCCCACTCTGGCCCTGGGTCTACTGGGCACCTCGCTCCAGTCTACAGCGACCAGCTTCGCCCCTGGGTAGACCTCTCCGACTTGTGCGACCGCTGCTTTATAAAGCTGGACGGATCGCGCGTCTTCGCAGGCGATGATTTTGATGGTGCCCTGATACCATCCCATGTCTTTGGAGACAGGTGGGGGCCGGGCTCGGAATCCAGCAGCTCGAAGCAGCGGTCGGCCAGTGCCGCTTCCCACCCACTTCCACTGGTTCGGGGGATCCTCTCATCCGCACTGCCTTTGTCAGGACGCCGATAAGCGTCCTCTCCTTTTGGCAATCTGCGCGAATGAGACATTCGGCAGCACTCTGGAGCGCTTCGGGCGGGCCCCGGTGTCTCCTGCGAGCGCTGCCTCTTAGGTTGGGGGCCTCCTTCGGCGCTTCTTTGCCGAAGTTAGGGAGCACCCTAGAAGCCCACTCAACCTTTTTAGCCACTGGTCCGATGGGCTGGACGTCATCGTGGCGCTCTGCCTACGGAGGATGTTGCCAGCACTCCGTCTTTCGGCATAGGTATATTTTTGTGCTTGAGCACTGGTCGATGGGGACTCGACCCCTGCCACCTTACCAGCAGGCAGAGCAGCCGCAGGAATGCATTGCTGTTCTGCCAAGGTGTTGGTTTTGGGGGCCAATTCGCCACCCACCCCAGAACTGGGATGGGACCCCTTTGTTCGCCCCAGCGCTCGTCGCTGAGCAGGATTTGCCTGCTGTGTGGCGGGTTGGGCCAGGCCTTTGGGCCGCTGCCTTTCCCTGTGAGGGATTTCTCCCGGTTGGCTTTTGGGAGCGCCAAGCTCAGTTTTGTTTTTGTTATGTTTTAAATCTTCCATTCTGATCCCACGAGATGCAAAGAAGGGGAAAAGGTCCGTCCGGGCGGAGATTCGCGTTGCCCGGATAAGGCATACTTAGAACAGGGGGCAGCCAAGTCCCTGAGCACACCGTTAACGACTGGGCTGGAGTTTTTTATACCGGGCCCCAGCCAGGCTGACTCTCGGCACGGTCCGTTTGACACACTTAGTCCGGCGCGGTGTGAGGTGAGTGTGGGGGTTGGGATATGGGTAGGTAGTGTGTAGGGAAGGGAAGTGTGTGAGCTACTTAAAAGAGGCGGCACCACAAGCGCATCGTCAGTGTTGCTGCGTCGCGAACACCCGCTGGCTGTCCGGGACTGCTTATTTTCGGTACTCTCCCTCAGACTCAACTGAGTTGAATTTCTTTGGGATGCCCGCTTATTCACAGCTAACCTACCCAGTAGGCCGTTCGCTATCCGCAACCTGCGACCCGTCCGGTGGCCTCAGCTAGGCCCCCCTCTGAGCCACCCCAAAGCTCAATGAGTACCAGAGATAGCGAAGTTAGTAGAACCAGAAAAAGGTATACATTGGGATGCAGTAATATACAAAGTAGAAAATCCATTAAATAACACGCAGCATAGGAGCACAAAACAAGTTCCGTGTAAACTACTATTCGGCATAGAACAGAGAGGAAAAAAATAGTAGACGAATTAAAAGAAAAACTAGAAGAGTTAAATGATGTACAAGAAAAATAGAGATTTAGAAGATCTAAGAGCGGAAGCGGCAGAAAATATAAAGACAGCGCAAGCGTACAGCAAAAACAATATGACAAGGGTTTGAAGAAACCGAAAGAGTATAAGGAGGAGACTACGTGATGGTAAAAAATTTTGATTGCACAGTAGGAGCATCTAAAAAAATTAATTCCCAAAAAACAAAGGGCCTTACATAATCGAAAAAAGTACTAAGAAATTACAGGTTTCTGTTAAGAGACGTGGAATGTTTTCAAGTATCCCGTAACCCATATCAAGGGGTTTGGAGTATTCAAAACATCAAACACTGGATAGGCAACAAAAAAAATTGACAAAAATAATACAAAAAAAAAAAAAAATGTAATAGATTAAGAACAAGAAAACCCTGTAAACCATTATAAAATTCCCGTATATCTAAGTGAATCAGGTGATCCAACTGTCAGAATGGCCGAGTTGTGGTAGGATAACCCCTATCAGCCCCATATATAACACTAGCCTTAATGTCTAAATATGTACGAATAATCCCAAATCTACGACCACACTGGAGAAATACCGAATATACGGTCTCCTGAAAAAAGAGACAGACCGACGCTTGGCCATTCGTAAAGTGAAATGAGAGCAATAAAGTCGTGTGCGGAGAAATATACAGAAACATAAAGTACATAACCTCGTTTTACTCTCACAATGGATAGCACCATTACTGGGGCTCCCCAACAACAAACACACGTGGAAAAATTATATAAAAATTCATTGACAATGCACAGCTTATATTACTAAACGACAAATCCCCACGCATTTTTCAAACCAACAATACATACACCACATACATTGAACTTTCTCTTTGCTCCTCAACATTAGCTCCTTACAACAAATGGGAAATACTCGACGACCTTTATGGCAGCGATCATTTCCCAATAATCATCTCAATATTTCCACTAAACAGAACTGAAAAGTTTAACAGACCTTTCTGATGCCAATTCGAATCAATGCACAAACTCAAAATTCCTTAATTCGCCAAATGCAAACAAAGAATTCGCCCAAATCAACAAAATAATTATATACAGAGCAAATATCTCCATTGCAGAATCCTGAACAAACATACAGCCCTACAAAGTCCCTTGGTGGAACAAAAATTTTATCCTGCTACGACTTGAAAAACAAAAAGCCTGGAAAACATTAAACCACAATATAACGTTGGACAACATTATAAATTATAGACACCTAAATGACAATCCAACCCTCTACCCCTTCATCTAAAATTTGGGATAATACAAGACGTTTCTGCGGAGTTAACCCATCTAAACAAATACACGAAATTTCGAACCCAGAAACCAACCAAATCACAACAGCTGAAACGAAATTGCCAACATTTTGGCTCAACACTGGTCAGACCTTGAAACTGATTTGAATTTCTCAGAGCAGTTTCTAAACAATAAATACAAAAACAACACATTAATCTATACCTTCCGTTCCTGCTCAAATAATAGAGCAAAAAATTACTATTCTCAAGCTAGTTTCAGCACTACAAATATTTACGAGAAAGAACGTACGGAGTCGCTGTAAACGCGACTCTACTTTTATACCCGACTCAGTCGGTACACATGTGATTTATGTGGAATTTTCCAATGCTTTAACGGTTTTACATTTTAGATTTTTTTTTGCTACATTGTCATCTACATCTACATAATCTACATCTTTTCTCACAACAACACACGTACACTGCACGAGGCAGAATATATGAGCAGTGTGTGAGCGAGAAGGGAGAATCTGTAGCGACAATCAAACCCATAAATTACTTACGATGGAATCCGGAGCGGGGAAACGCTGAAAGGACGCGGGGTATTCCCGCTGCTGAAAATTCATTTGAAAATGATGATCCGATCTGAACCAAATTCGGGAATCTGGTAGATATGGTTGTTCTCTACGATACTGCATTTTTTCGTTTTTTTCTTTCTTCGAAATTGTGGATTTTCATCTTTTTGGTGTGGCGGAAGGGGCGGGGAGAAATTTTGAAATACACTTGTTTCGGTTTGGTATCACAGGAGTGTGGACAGAAAGTTTGGTTGCTCTAGCTCTTATAGTCTCTGAGATCAGGCTACAAAAATACGAAAAACCATATCGGCTCGGTTTTGTGTGAGTGCGAAAGAGAGGGAATGATGTTTCTCGAAATGGTTTTCTCTATTGTGGCTATACCAATGATCCGATCAATTCAGATTTGGGCCTCTGATAGATATAGTATTTCTCTATGATTCTGCATTTTGAGTTTTCTGCTATCTTCAAAATTGTGGACGCCACAGTTGTGTGGCCTTATTGGGGGCGAAAGTGGGCGGGCGAAATTTTAACACTTTTTCTAGGAGGTGAGATATAACATCAGTATCGAAAATAAATTGATTGCTCTATCTCTTATAGCCTTCGAGCAATGGGCTCGATTCCTTCTCTATGTTACACACATCCACTTTTACCACAAATACAATATACCCTTTTACTCTTCGAGTACGGGAATAAAAAGTTCTGCCCCAGTGCTAAATAGTATAGTATGAATGATATGAAATTATCAAAAAATAGCGCGTTCCTACAAAAATCGAATACTGCCCCGATTGATCGGCGGCTCGCGCTATTTAAAGCTGACACCTGGTGGGTGGGCCTGCTGAGTCCGCAGTTTCCGTCTTAAAACTATGGAATGCTTGGTGTGGGGTTTTAAACAGTGGGTTGTGGTGTGGCTAGTGCGTTTTTTTATTATGCAGCTGCAATAGTGGCTGAGGTTTGTTGGTGCTTTTGCATTGCGGAAATTGATAAGTGTATCGGGTCGGGTTGACCGTTACGAGGGTCGGTATAATTGTTCTAGTACTTATGTGTGGTGTATCTTAATTTATTAGTGAGTGTATGTGTAGGGGGTAGTTAATGTATGGGGCCATGGTCCATGTTCCGTTGCTCCGTCAGTGGCTTTGTCGTCCAATGCGTTGTGGCGCTTTTGCTGCTGTCGGTGGGTTGGCAGTGGGTCAGTAGTACCCGTGTTGTTATTTTACGATACTTGCTGACGTAAAGCCTTTTACCTTGTATGGTCCGTCATATTTTGGGCCCAATTATGCAGCGATGCCGTCGGCTGCATTTGATAGGTGATGTTGTGACTCGCCCGCTGCATGTTGTTCTGAACTATCGCAGCCTTCTTGGTGTCGAAAAATACCAGTATCATGGTGTTTCCTCGTTTTGATCGGAGCAGTGGCCCCACGAAGTCGGCGCATAGTGTGGCGAAAGGTTCCTCTGCCCTGCGGGTGGGCAATCTACCCACGGGCTTGCGCTGCAGTGCCTTGAACTTCCTCACATCTCGATATAGGCCGGGCCAATAGTATCGCTGGTCTTTGATGGTCTTCCGAATGCCGAGGTGTCCTGCCGTGGGCTGATCATGGCATTCCTGGACTCTTTGGCGTCGGTCCTTTGGGACGCAGACTTTCCATGACACGTAGTCGTGATCGTCGGCTCCTTGGCCCAGGTGCCTGTAGAGTTCTTCGTTTTCGATGACGTAGTCTGGGTATTTATCGGGTTCTTCTTTGGTTCGCTGAATCCTTCGTGTGAGACAGGGGCAGAGATTGTTGCGTCCTCTTTGATCCTTGCTAGCGTTTTCCTGCTCTATAGTGGACGTCGTACTGATACTGTTGGAGTGCGAGCGCCCATCTCGCTATTCTTCCGTAGGGCTTCCAGAGTATTCAACCATTTCAGCGCAAGATGGTCGGTTATAACGTCGAACCGGTATCCCCTAGGTAGAATCGTAGTTTTCGGATTGCCCAATTGACGGCAAGGCATTTATTGTCGGTGGCGGAGTAGTTTCCTTCGGGCTGGTTCAAACATCGGCTGACATAGGCGATGACGCGCTGGGTTACCGCCTCAGCATTTACCCTCGGCGGTCCCCACCGAAACCCCTACGGCAGCCAAACGAGAAGTAACCAAACGCATTTGGCAACAAAGTTGCCAACCCAGCTTAAACATCGGGGCCGCTGCCAAGACGAGCCCCCACATAAGCATCCGGTCCGATTACAAAAGTGCATTCCGCTAGATCAGCGCCAGTAGGGTAAACGCAAAGGCATCGATATAAGAACTTGACAATAAAGAATTCAGTTTGGAAGAATCATTCAAATAAACCACACCGTGTCGGAAAATCATTTGTGGAAACTACTAACACCCATAACCGTGCCCCAAAAACTCCCTTGGTTCCGGACCTACAAATATCATAACTGGCGCAGTCGGTAGTCCCTTGCTAACGAACGGATTCTACCGGAGGACGAATCATAACTGGCGCAGTCGGTAGTCCCGCCTTGCTAACGAACGGATTCTACCGGAGGACGAATCATAACTGGAGGACTTTGACGAGGATCGAAACAGCAAGGATGACAGGAATATACACCATTATAATGATAATTATTCTGTAGGAGTAAGTAGAGTGAAGTGGGTGCAATGGAGAGAATAAGTGGAAACAAATAAAGTACAGTGAATCGTACAACAATAAATAATGAATAAATTAATAAAGAAATACGCAACCAAAGAGTTGTTATAAGCAATGGAGATAAATACAGTGAAGTTGAGAGATAGGCGGAGATATGTTAGAGAGAATATGGCAAGGGCAGAGTGTCCGAAACAGAAACAAGCAACAAGTGAAATAAATAAAGAAATTAAACGGAAAAAGTACAAATATACCCAATAAATCGGGCCGTTAAGTTAAAAGTAATTTAATTAAAAAATTTTAGTGTCTGTGAAAGAAATGGAAGCGTGAGTGCAACATTCATAACGTGTCGAACGTCAACGAACGGGCGGAGGCACCGACGGTTCGGCGTTGCATCGAGCGGTTCGATCTAACGGTTGGCTGTCGACGAACGTCGGCAGACGATCGTGGTGGTCGTCGGCTCGATGTGCGCCGAGCAGCTCGGTCGAGCGACCGGTGTTGACGAAAGATGAAAAAGCGTTGCGAACAGCTCGGGTCGTGTTGGCGACGGTTTGTGGACAAGTTCGAGCTAATACAGAGATAGGAAAGAGCGTTGCAGACAGCTCGGGTCTGGTTGGCGACGGTTGTAGGCAAGTTCGAGCTAATACAGAGGAGGAATGAGTGGTTCGATCGGTTAGGACAGTGGAATGTCGATGCAGTGGACTAAAAGTTCAAGCCAGAAATAGAACAAAAACAAAATTTTTTTCTCAACTCGCATGTATTAGGCGCACTGTATGGCACAGGGCGGCCGTTTTAGCATGAGTATGGGATAAATAACACGAACAATGAAGTAATTAGTGACAATAATAGGTATCGATCATGCCTTCCACTTGTATTAGGCGGTGAACTGTGGAATGCAGGGCGTCCGCTTAGCAAAGGGAAGTACTGATTCGATAGTGACAAGAACAAGAAACTAATAAAGTGATGCATACCAATCAAGCATGTAGTAGGCGGCGCACTGTAATGCACAGGGCGGCCGCTTGCTTAGGATGGGATGGTCAAACGTATCATCAACGAAAGAGGAAAATACCCTAATGGCGATGACTGTCCGCACTTGGATTTGTGATGCTGTATCGCACAGCTGATCAACTAGCTTCAGCAGGCCGGGTAACAAGGTAGAAACTTAAGGAAACAGTAAATGAGGAAGGAATTAATAAATAAATAATAAATATAATAATTAATATAAAAAAATAAATAAATAAATAAATAAATGAAACAAAAAAAAAGGAAGGTAAAAAATAAAAAGTATGACGAAATCCATTGTTGCTATTTTTTAAAAAAAAACCAATGCAAGACAAGTACTTATTCTAAATTAATTCCAGAACTCCATTACACCGCACGGAAACTCACAGATAAGAACTCGCACACAAGAAGACGAGATTAACCAGAAAACGATTACACATTAAACTAAGTCACAAATTACACAACAAATTACACATCACACAATTACAATTATACATTACACACATTATACACATTATAAGTACAATAATCATAAGCATAACAAATAAGCATATATTAATCAGTAGATATCTAAGTACACTATTAACACAATAAGTAATCGCATACACTAGAAAAGTTACGAAAATAAGTAGGAAAGAACAGCTCAGGATTATCAAACCAAAAATTGTTATGACAAAGGAGAATAGGCCTGCACCAGTGGCGACTACAAGTGTGTTAGAAGCTATCAAGGTGATAGACCTGGTAGAAATTATTCCGAACTACGAAGGAGACTCTGGGAAATTGGATGGATTTATAGGAGCGGTACAGCAGGTGCTAGGTCTAATCAAAGGAGAAAGAGATATCAAATGTAGGCGTAATTGCACTTAGAGCAGTAAGGAGCAAGATTGTAGGAGCAGCAGATAAAGTCCTCGATTTAGATGAGTCGGAGTTAAATTGGGACCTGATAATGAAAATATTGATTACCCATTTCAAGGACAAGAGATCGGAGCTGGATTTGATTATGGAATTGACCCACATTAAAGAAAAAAGTTGGAATTGGATGCCTTATACACCAAAGTTATGACCTAAAAAAAGCCTAGTGAGCCTGGCCAAGTCCAGCGAGCAAGGCATGTTGTTGAGGGTGAAAAGACCAAGCGGTACGAGGAAATGGCCTTAAACGCATTCGTGTCAGCCTTAAAAAGGACCGATAGGTGTAACTATCAGGAACATGGGCGTACCCAATTTAGCAAAGGCCTATGAAATAGCTTGCAGGAGAAAAGAACTTGGGTACCTTGGAAGAAGCAGAAGTAGAAGCAAATGGTCAAGAACGGACGGAGGGTAAAAGAGATTAAAGAAACTCCAAAACAGGAATCAGAGAAACAAAATAATCCGGTACCTGGGTCGCAGTCTGGCACCTGGGCGCAGTATCGGTGGGCAAGGAATACCCAACCGCAGTTCCCTATGGATGGCCTGGAGTTGGATTTCCGTATCCAATGATGGGTAACCCATTCAGGTCGGACACTTTTAATCAAGGGGAAACTTCTAATTTTTGGAGACCACATTGTAGTTACCAGAACAGGAATATGAAGTGGAATTATGGCCAGCAGAATCGGGACAGACAAGGGTACGGCAACAACTATTTCAACAACAAACCAATGCAGAGCCAGCTAGCAATCCAGGCACCTGGAGGGACAGAAGGTAGTGCTCAGACAAGGATGTCTAGGAATTCGAACTATTCCGGACAATCTTATAACTCGAGCAATTCTAGGCAGTCGAATAATACGGCCAATTAAAAACGGTCATATAATTCGGCTAATAACTCGGAGAGGGGCGGAAATCGGCCGTCGACTGGTGGCCAGTTGCATAATATTCAAGAAGAGGAGGCAAATTTTTTTCGGAACTAGCCTCGAACAACCAACAGGATATTTAGGGACTAAGAGGGGCCACTCAACCCTACCTTATGTAATGATCAAAATTACTCCGAAACAAACAATTAAAATGTTAATCGACACAGGATCCACCTTTTTCTTGCATTCGTCCCGAACTAGCTCAATCACAATACGTGAAAGACCTACAAGACCCAATAGCGATTAAGACTATTACACAATCCCATAACATTTTTAAAAAAGCATATTTACCAACGTTCAAAGAACTGGGAGGAATAGGAAAGATGAGAATGTTGATTTTCAAATTCCATCACTTTTCGATGGGGTAATCGGGATAGAATTGTTACAACAACTAAAAGCAGTGATCGACATTGAAAATGTTTGGTTCCGCACGACTAATGAAGAGTTTCAGATTCAGTTCGCTAAATATATACCAAGTGAAGTACACACAATAGAAGCAGGAACAAAAGAGTTATCTCGATCCCAGTACAGGGATCTGATGGGGATTTCCTGTTGAGTAAGACAATAGTAAAGGAAGATATGATCATTTCGGAAGGTATTTACAGGGCAGTGGCTGGACAAAGCCTGGTAGAAGTAACAAATTATGCGGAGGTAGACCAAGAGTTGTTTTTAGAAAGAACCATTAAAAGTTGTCGATTTCAAAACTGAGCAACATTTTGAACTCAACAATATAGAAGAAATAGATAACGGAGATAAAACATACCGTTCCACAAGTTCAGGACGGGACATTTTAAATAGCGAGGAGCTTAAAGAACTTCAGAGGATTTGTAGAAAATACCCCAAGGTGTTTCATAAAGAAGGTGAGAAGTTGTCTTTTCGCAAACGTAGTCAAATGCCAAATTAGAACGAAGGACGACATACCGGCGTACGCAAGACCGTACAGATATGCATTCAAAAAAAAACACAAGAGGTAAAAAAGACAGATAGAAGTTGTTAGATCAGAATATTATGGAGACATAGCCACTCACCATGGAGTGCACCGGTTTGGCTGGTGCCCAAAAAGAAGGATGCCTCAGGGAGAGGAAATGGAGAATGGTGGTGGACTATAGGAAGTTAAATGAGAAAGTTATAAAGGACAGATACCCCTACCATTAATAAATGATGTATTGGATAGTTTGGGAGAGCAAAATATTTCTCAACCTTAGATTTGGCGAGTGGATACCGCAAATCGAGGTAAAGAAGACATCCGAAAACACCGTTCTCTGCAGAAGGAGGCACTTCAGTATGTGCGAATGCCTTTCGGATTGAACAACGCCCCGCAACCTTTCAAAAGGTTAATGAATAATATTTTTCGAGAAGTACTAGGAAATGTTGTCTCATATACATGGACGATATTATGGTGTTCTCAAAATCGTTGCAGGAACACATGACAGATTTTTAAAGCTTACAGAAGTAAATTTTAAACTACAGCTAGATAAGACAAATTTTTTGAGGAAAGAAGTAGAATATTTAGGACATGTAGTAACACAACAGGGTATTAAACCAAACCCAGGGGAAAATCGAAGCGATAAAAGATTCGAAATTCCCAAGACTAGGAAACAGATCAAATCATTCTTGGGTCTGTTAGGGTACTATAGGAAATTTACAAATTTCGCGGCTATAACAAAACCAATGACAAGACAATTAAAAGGAAAGGAGGCTGTACAGATAGATCAGGAATACAAAAAGCATTCAGTAGTAAAACAAGTTCCATTCAGGAACAAACTACGAATCATTTGGACTGAAAACAATTTTAATGACGAAACAATTGGCCGTAGGTTAAAGGAAATTCTAAAACCTAAAAAGAACGGTAGCGTTGTTGGTTCCGGTAAACTTGGTGATAACAATCCAAGAAGTGTATTGCAAGTACTTTGCTTATAGCAAGTTGTATAGGGCAATAAGATGTACAGTTTTATTGCCAGATATAACGGAAAAGAGTGAACAGGAACAAGTCATTAAAGATTATCACGAAAAAAGCAATCATAGAGGAATAGAAGAAACCTTAGCTCACCTGAAAAGGAAGGTTTTTTTCTCCATATGAAACAGTCGATTACCCAAACAATAAATAATTGTGACAGTTGTCAAGTCCAGAAATACGATAGGAAACCAAACAAGATAAGGTATAGTTTGACAGAGACTCCATAGAGACCGATGGAAATAGTACTCATAGACTTGTATTTTTTTGAACAAGAAAAAATGTACTAACTATAATCGACAAGTTCTCAAGATACGCTTGGGTATTAACGATCCCAGCAAAAAAAAAGCGTAAATATAGATAGGGCAATAAAAGGTTTCATGGCCTTATTCGGGGTACCCAAAAGATAGTCTGCGATCAAGGAATAGAGTTCTCGTCCAACCTATTCAAAGACTTTTGCAGGCAGTACGAATTAGAACTGCACACAACGTCTTTTCAACAGTCGTCGAGCAATTCCACGGTCGAAAGACTACACTCCACGATAACGGAAATATACAGGTTAATACATGAAACGAAGAAAACAAATAAGTTGGAAATCAGACATGAGGAAGTTCTGGATGAGGCGTTTATTAACATATAATAATGCTATTCATTCAGCTACTAAGTTGACACCGCAGGAACTATTCACAGGGAGAACACATACTTTCTTAAATAACGTGTCTTTTAACAACGAGCACGATTATTTACAAAAGATCAATGCGTTTCAGGCAGAGCTGTACCCGAAAATCAAGGAAAGGGTAGAGCAACAAAAGAATAGGAGAATAGACGTAGCAAACACAGATAGACAAGAACCAAGCCCGGTACAGGCAGGAGATACAATATTTAGTAAGGAGAACAGGAGGGATAAGATTACCCCGCGGTTCTCAAAACACAAGGTGTTGGAAGACAATGGGCTGACACTAACTCAACCAGACCACAGAAAATTCACAAAGAGAAAATCAGAAGATTAACTAAACCAAATGAATAAAATAATTACAGGTGGTCAAGGACGACCATTGAGGGGAGACGAGTCGTTGGCACAGATCAATTTAGGCTCGGCAAAGATAATACATAGTGAGACTACAGGAGTATCGAGAGGCGACAGAGAGCATAGGAACAATGCTCAGGGACATAGCTGAGGATGCCGAAAAAAGATCTGGTGAGGGGCACTCCAGAGTAAACTACTAATGATAAAAAACAAGATTAGAGGCTATATGCCCAAAGAATAGAGAGAAGCAGGATTGATTAACGGACTAGGTTCAGTCGTTAAATCAATAACAGGGAATTTAGACGCACAAGATGCAGAAAAGACTAGAAGTGGAGATAAGAAAAAATGCAGGAGGAAGAGAAAGGATTAAGGGAAGCCATAAGCTCCTAGGATAGAACAGTAGTAAGATTAGTAAAATGTTTCAAAATGTAACAAGATATATCAACGAGGAGCAAGCTAGAGTAGCCACGTTTTTCAACAAATATGAAAACGGAATAAGCAAGACGTTGCTAGAAGAAGATAAAAAGAATCTATAAGCTAGAGTATATAGAAAGGATGTCTGTGACGATAGATATGTTAGGGTTGAACCTAAATGATATAGCAGAAAGCTTGCTATTAGCAAAGATAGGATTAATCTCGAAATTCATATTCGATAAACAGGAAGCGACGAAGTGCGTAAAAGAGTTAGAAAGAAGAACAGGGGATAAAAATAATATCCGACGAGCATATGTATGAGTTTTTAGAATTGAGAGCAATTATGAATAGGACAGATATAATATTTGCCGTAAAATTACCGATTTTCAAAAAGGGAACGTATTCTTTACAAAAAATTATAGCGTTACCCATTAATAAAACGGAATTTATTATAACACCAGACTATGTATTAATCAATAAGAACGAAATGTTATACTATAAGAGCAAATGTCAGAAAATACGAGAATTGTATACATGTAAGAATGAGAAAATTGTGAACCAAGTTAACGAAAGAGTGTATTAGAAAACTGATCAGCGGAGACGAAGCAACCTGCGAGACTAGGGATGTAGGGCTTGTAAAGGAGGATCTTCGAGCCAGAAGAAGGCTACATCGCGATTTTCAATGGTGAAAAGGTGAAGGTGCACACAGACTGTGGGCAAGAAAAACGATAAATGGATCGCACTGATCACGTTCAGTGAGTGCAGGACCATGATAAACAACATACAATACGAAGCCAGGGAGAAGCTCGGCACGGCAAAGTTAAACCTGGAAATACCCAAGGTTGAAACTATACACAAACATATAACGACCCAAGAACTGGGAATTCACGAACTGAGGATGGAGGACATTGAAACAAAAATACAAATCAACAAAATCAGACAGGAACGGCGAATTCACACAACAGCAACATATACAATGCTAGCTGTACTGTTGATAGTGGTGGCAACTATGGCAGGCCTTTCGAAAAGAACAACTACATTCACACCAGCTGCACCACTCATGCCAACTATTGCTCCACCTGTCACCTTCCCACCAACCATCGCTCCACTATGGTCGGTGGTTCAGTCTGAGGGGAGGAGTTACCGCCTCAGCATTTACCCTCGGCGGTCCCCCACCGAAACCCCTACGGCAGCCAAACGAGAAGTAACCAAACACTTAGTTGCCAACAAAGTTGCCAACCCAACACAAACATCGGGGCCGCTGCCAAGACGAGCCCCACATAAGCATCCGGTCCGATTACAAAGTGCATTCCGCTAGATCAGCATAAGTAGGGTAAACATAAGGCATCGATATAAGAACTTGACAATAAAGAATTCAGTTTGGAAGAATCATTCAAATAAACCACACCGTGTCGGAAAATCATTTATTGGAAACTACTAACACCATAACCGTGCCCCAAAACTCCCTTGGTTCGGACCTACAAATATCATAGCTCGCTCCCTTCCTTCGATTTCCTGCGTGAGGAAAGCGCCTATGGCGAGGTTGCTTGCATCTGTTTGGTCGAAGGACGCTTGTTGCTCTGCGGTCCATGTCTATGCTTGTCCTTTCTTGAGTAGCTGAGACATTGCAATGCATTGGTTGGACGACTGTAGCAAAGTTGGGGACGTATCTTCGGTACCAGGATGCCATTCCGATGTACTGCCGTAGTTCCTTCAGGTTCGTGGGTGGCTTTAGGTCTTTGACGGCAGCAATCCTGTCGGGGTCCGTGTGGATACCTTCTTCGCTGATCACGTGACCAAGATATTTGAACCGGCTTTGGAAAAAGGTGCACTTTTCTGTGTTTATCCGCAGGTTCCCATTTCGAAGGCCTAGGATTCAGGACTAGGACCCAGGACTATCTCCAGGTTGTGTCGGTGTTTCTTGAAGTCCGACGACAACAATGTCGTCTAAATATGCAAATGCGAAGGGTCCATGTCTGCACCGATCAGAGTACTTATCACACGATTCTGCTGGTGCAGAATGAATTCCGAAGGGCAGAACTTTCTTTTGATAGGGACCTCTGCCGGGGACCGTGAAAGCGGTGGCTTCTCGACTTCCGTTGGCCATGGGTATTTGGCAGTATCCGTTCTTCAAATCGAGGGTGGTTATGAAGCGCGCGTTTTGTAGGCGTTCCAAGATGTAGTTGATCCTGGGCAGTGGGTACGCGTATGCGTACCACGCACATGCGCCATTTGCCGTTCTTTTTACGATTGAGTATGATGGGGGCGCTGTGCGGGCTTCGTGAGGGTTCGATGAGACCGACAATTGGTCGACTTGCTCGGTCGACGTAGTGCCAGGCGGGTCTCAGTGACGACTCTGTTTTCGTAGCAACGACTTGTTTGGGCGATGAAGATTTCGGACGTGGTGTTAGGCATGGCGTGGTGCATTGTGCTAGTGGGCACGTCAGTACGCTGACTCAACTCCGTTGGGTAGGCGAAAATGGGTGTGGCTGTTGGTACGACAGGGCTGCGGTCGGTGTTTCGGGGGTTCATGGTCCTAGATTCCGGTTCCGGGTGGAAAGGTTCTGTGGATATCAGTTCGATTATTGGATCCGACCAGCGGGGGGTTGGCGGGGCTCGTGGTTTGGTTGTCGCAGTGTTGCTGCCGTTGTCGTTGTCGTTGTTTGGGGCTGGTTGTCGTCTTTGAGGGTGCCCGTAGGCTTACCGTCTCCGTTGAGGGTAGGGTGCATGAGTGCTCTGTGGCTGAACTTGGACCTGGGCTTCCTGTGTCGAGCGGGTTCAAGTTTGTTGGTGCGTGTCTCGTGTCCGAGATCCTCGTGGTGGGTTCGGGATGCGTGTGCCCCGTTGTTTTGGTACTGGGCTTCTTGTGTCGAACGCCTGGTTCAAGTGTGTGGATTCTTGTCTCGTGTGTGAGATCCTCATGGTATGTTTGCGATGCATGTGCCCCGTAGTTTGTGTTGGTCCTGGGCTTCCTGTGTCGAGCTCCAGCGTGCTGCCGCATTGGATCGTTGTTCCGATGGCACATAGGAAGTCCATGGTGACAATAGCTTGCTCCAACATGTTTGGTAGGACCAGAAGTGGGATTTGGACCTCTTGTTGATCCAGCTTGATGTGCGCCAGTAAAACTTGTGTGATCTCTCTGACGCATGCATCTTGCAGGTTGGAGTTGTTGTCTAGTTGTCGGGCCAGGTTGGCACTGACGAAACTTCGGGATGCCCCGGTGTCGATAGTGGCCTCTGTTGTTTGTCCTCCTATTGTCACCATCGCCACTATCTGGCCGTCGTTCACGTGCAGTGGGTTGCTTAGTCGCGTGTCTGTGGAGGCGTCGTTTTTCCGATGTGTGTCTGCTGAGTCCCAATGCGGTCTCCGAAATGGCGTCCAGTAGGAGTCACCTTCTCTTTGGTCTGGGCGCCTTGCCGGCCTGGTGTCTCTTGGTGAGCTTCGGATGGGTGCGGGGTTATCTCATGTTTCCGCTCGTGAATGATCACGTACTTTGAGGCTAGCCGTGTCAGCTTTCCAATTGGTCTCGTCGCACGTATAGCTGGAGTCCTGGCAAGGCGTTGTCGTACATTCGGTACAGCTCCTTAACTGGGTCGTACCCGGCATGGTGCATGAGTAGCCGTATCTCGATGTGGTAATCTTTGAACGGTTCTCTTTCCGCTTGATGTCGGCCCCGGATCTGGTCGTCCAGTTGCTCGAAATACCGTGCTGGCAGGAAATACGACAGGAATTCGTAGCGGAAATATGTCCAGGAGCGACCGTGGAGCTACTGGTACGGTACCAACGACCAGCTCGGTCGGTGAGTAGCTGGGCCATGGCCCGAGGCAGCTGGTTGGTGTCCACTCCATACGAGAGTGCGCGTTCCTCTTGTAGTTCCAGAAACGATATTGGGTCATTCTCTCCGCTGAAATGGATGCCCCATCCGCGGATGCGTTCCGTCTATGTGTGCGTCAATCGCTGGCACAATCCTTTGCGTGGGCGAACTGGAAGTTTCCGTGGTTGGTGGCCTTGGAAAATAGGCGGGCGTTACGACTGGTGGTCGGGGCCCGTTCCCAGTGGTTGTGGGGACTTGTAAGCTGGCTTTTGGGTCCCGTCTTTGTGTGTCTGATGGTCCCGGGGTGGTGGGAAGCCGGGACTTGGAGCGTCCGGCTGGTCTGGCGTATTGTCGCTCAAGTTCTGCCAGGCGAACCCAAGTATCGGCGGAGTGGTCCAGCGACTAGTATGGAAATGTTCTTACGCATCTCGTCGACAGTTCCTTCGCTGCTGAATTCAAATTCCTTGGCGAAGGCCCCCAGATCCTCACGAAGGTGCTTGTAAATCCAGCCGATGCTGACGCCTGGACTGGATTTCTCTCCGGTGTGGAGTTTGCTGCCTGAGTTCTCTTCGTAGGATTCCATGGTGCTCGTGTTGTTTCTGTGGTATTTTTGGGCCCTTGATCACTGTTTTCAGAACTCGGGCCTTTCCTATACTTTCCCGGTGGCACTCGCGACTGGATTCGTGTGTTTTGTTATTAGCTCTGTTCCTCTCTCTCTCAGCGGCCGTGGGTCTTTAGTCCACTTAGCATCGTGCTAAGGTGTTCTTAAACTCTCCTTAAAGTTGCCAAAAAGTCCCTGCTCGGGCGCCACTTGTGGGGTCCTATCTCAAGCTGAGGAAGGCTCAGTCCGTCCAGGATTTGTACCTCTACAAGGAATTTGTAGATCGCTGGAACTTTTAGAACCGATAGAAGAGCTTTGGTGGCGTTATGTTACCGTGCTGGCAGGAGCGGTTGGGGAAATGTTCGCGCTGGCGAATAAAATGCTGAAGATCGAGTTATTTGGTTAAAAATTGTATTTATTGGCACTTAATACGTGTGTCTTGTGTCTCATGTGCGCGGGGGAGGGTCGGTGAAGTGTCGATGCGGCTGGTGCTGCTGAGTCCGCAGAGTCCGTCTTAAAACTGGGGAAATTGCATTGCGGAAATTGATAAGTGTATCCGGTTCGGGTTGAGGTGTTGATAAGCGTATCTGGTTCGGATTGACCGTTACGAGTGTCGGTATAATTGTTCTAGTACTTGTGTATAGTGTATCTTAACGTATTAGTGAGTGTATGTGTAGGGGGTAAATAATGTATCGGGCCATGGTCCTTGGTCTGTTACAAGTGTGGCTATACTTATATTCCGATCCGATTCAGATGTAGGCTTCTGATAGATATTTTTTGTTTTTTGTTATCTTTAAAATTTGGAACGACACAGATGTGCGCCGTTTGTGGGGGCGTAAGTGGGTGGGGCGAAATTTTAAAATACATTTGTAGGAGTGGGATAAAATATCAGTGTGGAAAAAAAATGTTGGTTGCTCTAGCTCTTATAGTCTCCGAGCAATGGGCAACAAACAAGACTGACGAACGTATGGACGGACAGACATGGCTATATCGACTCGGCTATTGATGCTGATGAAGAATGTATATACTTTATGGGGTCGGAAATGATTTCTTCTCTATGTTACACACATCCACTTTTACCACAAATACAATTTACCCTTTTACTCTTCGAGTACGGGTATAAAAATATGGTATTCTGCCCCATTACTCATCAGTAATTTCTGCCGAGGCTATAGCAATCCAAGAAGCGATCGAACACTTAAAAAGCAAACGAAGCAAATTTGTCATTTGTTGTGACTTCCTAAGAGCAATAGATTCCATAAAAAAATACAAACAATAACAGTTTCTACCCAAAGAAAATTAGATCACTTGTTAATGTATAATTGTTTGTATGGGTTGCATACGGTACATTAGCCGTCAAAAGTTTAGTCGTCGCATCTAGCACTTGAACTAGTTGAACTGAATACACGGCGACAGCCTCTGATGATTCCTATGGAAGATGAGTTGAACTGGTATTCAACCATCATGATGATGATCCGCGACATCGCTGGACAGCATATCAGCAATGTATTGAGCTGCACTATTATGAGTTCATGTGGCAAGTTTTGACGATCGACTGTTGTTAGTTGCTATTGATGATCATCAAGTTCTTGGTATCCTTTATACGTTGTTTGCTTGTATAGTGGCAATGTTGGTGGCGCAGATGCTTATACGCTTATACGCTTACGTTGCCAAATCGGGTATATATTGACTGTACTTCGTTTGTTGTTGTGCTAAAGGTGGTGATGCTTGTTTCTGTGTTCCGAGTAGTGCATCCAGGAGAAAGTGAAAGTAGACCAGTTCCTTTGAGTTTGATAGTTAAAGGAGATTCCTTTGCATACTGTTTGAAGTTCCATTGTGGTGTGTGTTTCAAATATCCATTTATTTGCGTGTTGAGTTTTTAACCACACTATGTCAGCCTTTGTATGGGTTTCCTTACATAAGGTTGCTGTTTTATTATTAAACAATTGAATCTCGTAACGATTATCAACATTGAACATCGTACTATGTTGGTAATTTGAAGCAACGTCAAAAGTTCTCTGGAGTTATTCCCAGGAACTGATCTCGGTGGATCTTTACAGCTACTATGGATGTTAGGATCGAACAAGCTCCAACTTGTTGAGTCCCAGAAAGGAATTGGAATGATGCTGAGGATTCACGTTGAATTGTTGAGACCGTAGGTAGAGTAACCTTGAATAAGACGTGTGAGGCAGTCAGAGTTCCTTCGGCTCGCATGAGCCTGAATAATTGTAAAAAATATTGTGTTGTGACAGTCAACATTTTTTCTGGTGGCAAATGATTCCGTATTTGGTCTATCTAAACTCTTAATTGCGCTGGAGACACTAGTGTTAAGTTTATATTCCGATGATGAATACCGATCAGTACATCGGATATTTCAGATTGCATACGTTGGAGACCTGTTGTAAGTAGTGTTAGTTGCGCTATAAGTTCCATGTATGCCTGAGTTAGATGATCGCGGTGATATGATCCCTCTCTCGGTTGATAGTTGTCACTTACTGTTCCAACATTTTTATGCGATTATCCGTGGCTAATTTATCCTTTCCGACCACGTTTATTGTGGATTCAAAAATGGACGTTTGATTTTCAATTACATGTGCCGTATTTTGAGTCGTGAACACAAAAGAGATTGCTTGCTACATTTACAATTATATCTAGCGGTGACCTGCGTTGTCGAGAAGCATTTATTATTATGCTTCCTTTTTTTAGCTTGTACAAATGTTGAAAGTATGTGAATGAGCCAAGGGCGTCGTATGTTGTCCCACACTGAAGGTTCCCAATAAGTCGTCGTAAGAATGTCCAAGTCCAAGTGAAAGCCGGGTCAATGTAAATTCCAATATATTACATTATATTGTATGGTACAAGGTGGATGTCGCGTGCGAAAGAAGACCGAGTCGCTTGGGGTGTGAAATCGGATTAATTACGAAGCGGGAGCGTGAGCGTGGGCGGGAGCGCGATCGTGGTGAACTTCGCGCGAGAAAGCGTCGCCGGGGGGAAAAATGCTCTTAGTATGAGGGCGAGAGCGAGGGCAGCTGCTTGCGTAGCTGGATTGCTAACATCGAGGTGTGGCTGGAATGCCCACAGAGCGGTGGCCCCGCCAGCGCCGTCCCCACTCTGAACATTCTCCCCCCCCTTGCAGACACGATCCATCCAAACACCGTACTTTGGGCCACGGAAAGGCCATCTTCGCGGGCGAGGAAACCCGGTTGATGGTCGCCGGCTTGTGAAACTCCTCATTGGCCTGCTTCAGGTCGTCGAAGCGAGCACGGACGGTGTCGCTCAGGGGACGGATCGGCGAGCGGACGCGGAGACGGGGCTCGATTTTAAAAACGGCCTCCCACTGGAACTCTCCTGTCTTAGCCCGGATTATGGCGGTGCAGACCCTCTCGTCCCCGCTGCAGATGGTTGGCAGCTTCAACTCCTTGGCCACCTCGGCGTCGATGCAGTTGACCGGCGTGCAGGTATCGATGAGGGCACTCGTGATGTGAGTCCTCTGCTGTACAGCGAGGACCACCCGTGCCGTCGGAAGGACGTTTCTGCTCCGGTGTTGGAGCAAGGAGTTAGCTGTCGGGGACGGATACCCGAGGACAGGGCGGCTGACCGGACGACGAGAGCGTCGCTCTGCGCGGGAAGACGGAGGTGCAGGCGACGATGCCGAAGAGGAGCCAGCGGGGCGCCGTGGTCCTGGAAGGTGGAGCAGTGTGTGGTGGTTCCGGTTGCATGTTTTGCACAGGTCTCCACTGCGGCAGTCTTTGCCCGAATGGGCGTGAGCCAGACAATTTGAGCAATATTTGTGCATCAATACTGCTCGGAGCCTTTGCTCGACGCTCATGCGGATGAACTTCCTGCAACTCCTCAAAGGGTTAACTCCTGGGAACACTCGGCACTTGAATGAGGTTTTATCTCGTTCCTGTGTGCGAGCCGACTTGCGGCTTGACCGTGAGGAATTTTTTGGGGCCATGTCTGGATTCCGGAAGATGACTATAATGAAAGAAAAGAGTCAAGGAAGGATAAGTAAAGTGCTGGCACGGGTTGTCAACGACTCGAAAAGTGAACTCTTGGAAATGCTTAGGAAATACGGAGAAATAAGCCGGACTTAAGCGGATTATTTTGGATCGGAGCCTACGCGAGAGTAGGTGGAATGGACCTCCGAATCCATAGGCAGCAGAACCACCTTCGTGATCGGTCATTTGATAAGGCCGCGGGCTGTGAGTAAGTCTACCACACGGACCTTTTCATCGGTTCCCGGATACGAACTCTGAACACGGCCGAGACGCCATTCATGAGAGGGGATGTTCTCCTCCTTGATCACCACGAAGTCTCCAACCTCGAGGTCTCTTTTCGGATGCTGCCATTTGTTACGCTTGTGCAACTCTCGCAGGTACTCTGTCTTCCAGCGCGAACAGAATTGCTGGTTGAGAGCCTTGAGGTGTTGCGGTTTAGGATGGAGGAGGCGCTCGCCTTTATTTCTGGTTCTGCCACGGATAGTACCGGCCCACCAATCAGGAAATGACCTGGGCTCAAAGCCAACGGTTCCGTTGGGTCCTCAGACATTGGAGAGATTGGTTCGGGAGTTAAGGCATGCCTCAATTTTGGGAAGTAAAGTCGCGAACTCCTCTAATGTGTACTTGGACGTACACATCGACCGTTGAAACAGAGCCTTGAAGCTCTTCACACCCGCTTACCATAAGCCCCCATATGTGGGTCCCCTGGAGGGATGAATCGCCACGATAGCCCCTGCTGGCTGTACACCGCGGAAGTCCGAGTGCGGAGGGCCTCGAGAAGGTCCACAGCCAGAGAGCGGGATGCGCCGACAAAATTCCTGCCGTTGTCGGTTTGGACTTCGTGGGGACAACCTCGTCTCGCGACGAACTGGGCGAAGGCGGCTAGGAAAGTGTAAGTGGATAAATCGGACGTGACCTCTAAGTGGATGGCCTTCGTGGCAAAACAGACGAACACGCACACATACCCCTCTGAGATGCGACAGGCGCGTCCTGTAAAACTTTTCACGTCGAAAGGACCGGCGAAGTCGACTCCGGTGTATGTGAACGGCCGCGTAACTCTCGAGGAAAATGCCCATTAATTCGGTTTAACTCTCGCAAACCTTACAGGAGTGGATCACTGCCCTCACGACGTGACGTAGTCGAGGGATCCAGTATGTTGCCCGGAGAAGGTGGATGACCAGCTGGTTCCCACCATGTATGGATAAGTGATGGGTGAATCGAACGAGCAGGCGAACCAGGAGACATGCGGGTGGCAACAGGATTGGATGCCGTTCGTTGTAGGCCACGGACGCCGATGCTCGGACTCGGCCACATGCCCGCATGACTCCGTTCTGGTCCAGGTACGGATTAAGGTTCTGAAGAGAGCTCGTAGTTGGGAGCGGCTGCTTGTTTACAAAGTGGCGATGCTCCGCCGTATAATGGACACGTTGGGTCGTGACAGCTTGGAGAGCTGCAGCGACCTCTTTACTGTCTAGTTCTGTGGAGACATGGACTAGCGTTGCTTGCCCTCTAACGCGCTGGACGAACCGCCGAACGTAGGCGATCACGCGCAGCTCATAGTCACACATGTCCCGTTACTCGCTGATAGGGCGTGTGTTGGGAAGCCACTTCGATTTGCCGATACATCTTGTTGATGTCGGCATTGAAAACGTAGCGGAAGACGCGCCACCTCAGGATTTGCATGTTCAAGTCAGACTGAAGGACTGGCCCATGATGCAATGTGTCGTTGAGGCTTTTCCCGTTGGAAGACGGGCTGGAGGCGTTGAAGACTACGCGCAATTTGGTTGTGGTGCTGTCGGGTTTAAACACGGCGTGATGTGTAAGGTAGAAATGGCCGGAATCATGAGTAGGTGTAACCGCTGTCATGTGGGAGAGCTCTAAATATTCTTGAATTCTCCGCTGCAGCCGCTGCTCGTTTCTAAGGAACTGGGCCTGGGCCGCGCCTCTGGAGTGGCCTAGCTCGATATTTTCTGGACAATTGAAAGGGAGAGTAACAACGTATCTTCCATCGGGGGCTCGTTTATTGGTCTGGAGGAAGTTTTCCTCGCACACTGAATCGGACTCGCTCGTCGGTCTCCCCGGAAGGTCCTCCACCTCCCCAGAATTTGGTGAGAAGCTTCTCGAGTCGGACATCCGAAGGAATTGAACGAGAGCTTCGTGGTGAAGGCGGAAACCGTCCGAGCCGAGTCGGCTGATACCGGACCGGATAGGACCCATCCGAAGATGGTCTCTTGTCCCGGCAGCGATCCACAAATGGCAGACTGGAAGCCGCTCAACAGGATAGAAGGAAGGATGTCAGCGCATAGAAGCACATCAATCTGCGAGCTTCGGTGAAAGGAGGGGTGGGCCAACTGAAGGTTTGGAAGGTTGTCCAAGAAGTGCTGCGGTATGGGATATGAAGGAAGGTTGCCTGCTAATTGAGGCAGAACATATGCCACGGTCTTGATCTTGAGGCCAGGCCTGGAGGCGGCCCCGATCTTGAAGTGGCAACGCTTTTGCGCCTTGGTCGCTACGGTTAGGTTTAAACCCGCGACTTGAGCCTGGATAGCTTCGAACGGTGGCTAAATGATGTTAAAGAGACGTTCACTGATGAACGTCGCTTCGGAGCCTGAGTCGATCAGTGCGCGGGCACGGAAATTGGTCCCCAGGTGGCAAATATTAATGAGTGCCGTGCCCAGAAGAACGGTAGTTGTGCTGGAGGAGTAATAGCTCTGTTCGTTGGGCTGAGAATCGGACGAGCTGGTGGTTTGCGCGGATGTCGAAGTCACTATGTTAGACGGAGGCGCGGAACGATGTAGAAGCGTGTGATTCCTGGCTCCACAAGCGGAACAATTGTGGCTACTTGAGCAGTCGCGAAGCTGATGGTCTCTTGCTAAGCAATTTAGGCACAGCTGTTTTGTCTTGATGCAACTGGAACATGCATCAGCGGACATATTGAGAAAGCGCCGACATAGTCGGATCGGGTGAATCTCCTTAGAACAGAGATCAAACGTCCTCTTCTTCGGACTCACTTGGTTCTTGAAAGAGAGAACCTTGTTTGGCACCGGACTGCCGTGCGACCGGAATGGATTGGATCGGCTGCGAGAAGTGGATAGAGTCTGGCCGCCTTGGGAGGGTGGCGGATTCGTAGCCCCTCGGGAAATGGAAGGGTCGTTCTCAATAGCTTCGAGCGTCAAATAGCGCTGAGTGAGGAAGGAGTCGATTTCCTTTCAGGGCGGCACTTCCTTTTTGTTCGTCACGGACGCTTCCCACAAGGCGCGGCTTAACTTCGGCAATTTTGAAGCGCAGATGGTCACAAGCAGACTATCCCAGTTTTCCGTGCAAACGTTGGAGACCGCTAGCGCATTCGGAAGTTACGCGGGGCAAGAAGAGGAGGATGTTAATTTGGTTGGTCACCAGAAGCCGATTGTTCTCATGTCGGCTGCGGAGAGCCAACCAGGCGGATTTAAAACCGTCTTCTGGTCTTCTCGGTGAGGTAGTATAATTTCTCTACCTGAGATAATTTTGGATTATTAATCACGACCGCAGTGAACAGATCCCGGAATGTGGGCCAGCGGACGTAGTCCCCTTAGAAAACCTCAAGATTGACGGGAGGAAGTCGACAGCCGCCATGTTGGACTGGCTGTGCATGAGGAAGGACTGCGGAGGGGGCCAGCTGGGCATTAAGGTAACTGAGACACTGTTCAAATACCCCATAGCATTCGCCATATGTTTCCCGGAAGTCCGCTTGGATTTCTGGATCCTCGTCAGCCATCACCGCGGAGCAGGCCTTGTACTCGGCCTCGACGTCCGTCCACATGCTGAGGATTTGGCCTCGGCGGACCTCGGACAGAGGGGCGGATGGGGCGGAAGTGATGCGCTCTGCCAGGTGGGATAGTCGGCCAATAGTGATTAAGCCTTTCGGATCTTGTTAAGTCACCGCTGGAACCTTAAGGGTGACCGTAGACGGAAATAGAACCGATTTGGTCCTTGTAGCAGGGCTGCTACTGGCTGCATTTTGCAAATGGTGCGATGCTCCTCCGTTTACCCCTTTGCGCACTCGTGAGCGGAACCGGGTTATTGACGGATAAGGAAGAAATGCCACGGACACCACACAGAACGAGAAAGAACGTACGGCGTCGCTTCGAACGCGACTCTACTTTTATACCCGTAATCAGTTTTATATGGAATTTTAAAATGTTTTATCAGTTTTACATTTTACATTTTTGCTACATCTGTCATCGACATCTACATCTACATCATCTACATCAGTTCTCACAACAACACACGTACACTGCACGAGGCAGCATGTTTGAGCGTGAGTGTGCGTATGAGAGAAGCTGCAGCAACAATCAACCTCAATAATTGACTTACTCTGCAAGAAAAGTGGGGGGATTGCTGCTGAAAATTCATTTGATCATTGTGGCTACAATAATGATCCGATCTGAACCAAATTTGGGAATCTGGTAGATATGGTCATTCTCTACAATACTGCATTTTTATTTTTCTATCTTCAAAATTGTGGATTTTCGTTTTTTTTGTGGTGGCGGAAGGGGCGGGGCGAAATTTTGAAATACACTTGTTCGGGTTTGGTATCACAGGAGTCTTGGCCAAAAGTTTGGTTGCTCTAGCTCTTAAAGTCTCTGAGATCCAGGCGACACAAAATACAAAAACAAAATCGACTCGATTTTGTGTGAGTGCGAAAAAGAGAGGGAGCGAAGTTTTTTCGTATATTTTCCTCTATTGTGGCTATATTAATGATCCGATCCGATTCAGATTTGGGCCCCTGATAGATATGGGATATGTCTCTATGATTCTGCATTTTTTCGTTTTCTGTTATCTTCAAAATTGTGGACGCCACAGATGTGCGCCCTTTGTGGGGGGCGGAAGTGGGCGGGGCGAAATTTTGAAACATTTTTCTAGGAGTGAGATATCACATCAGTTTGGAAAAAGATTTGGTCCCTCTAGCTCTTATAGCCACCGAGCAATGGGCGACAAACAAGACGGACAGACGGACGGACAGCAATTAGCACAAATACAATATACCCTTTTACTCTTCGAGTACGGGTATAAAAAGAACAACCATGATTTTTATCAAAACAAAAAAAAAAATATTTTTTTTTTCTTGTTTGCTAGCGGTAGCAATGACACAGTCATCCACATAGAAATCATCCCTAAGTGTTGCTGATCCTATAGGAAATCTGTTTACACTCCGAGCTGCCAAATGTTTCAAGCATTTGGTTTCCAGGAATGGAGCCGATGTTGTCCCATATGTGACAGTCTTTAGGCGAAAGAACCTGATGTCTTCAGATAGATTGTTTCTCCAGACTATCATATGATAAAATTGATCCTCCGGGTTTATCCACACTTGACGGTGCATCTTCCGATGTCCGCTGTGAATACATACTTATGTGTTCGAAACCGCAATAGTATGGACATAAGCTCACTCAAAACTGTGGGTCCAGCGTGCAGAACGTTGTTCAATGATTTACCGCTTGTTGATTTGCATGATGCATCAAACACACAGTGATGTGGTATAAAATAGTGTCCCTCTGCAACTTGTGATGCTGGGACTATCTTCATGTGTCCTAGTCCTTGATACTCGTTCATAAAGTCCACATAGATTTTCCTGGTGAGGCACGTCGCGCCAGGGACAGAAATTTTTTGGTTGCATGTTCCATAGACCATAGCTTCACACTGTGCTTCGATTGGAGTGCGTGGTTTTTTTCCGTCTCTAAGTTGTTCAGAGTCCACAATTTTTCCATTAGTTCCTTAATTTTCATTGAACAAGTGGTTTAAGAATTGTTTGCCGTCTTTATTTTTCTTGCTACAATCCATTCCAATGTTGTATTTTGTAGTAACGGGCCTCCTTTTTCTATCTTTTGTTGATCAGTAGTGAATAATAATGCTCCCCGCCGATGAGCATGTCGATTTTTCCTGGTTTATGGAAATTCGGATCCGCTAGTGCGAATCTGCTTGATATGTTCAAGCTCTTGGCATCGAGTGCCTGAGCTGATTGATCAGCAATTATCTGAGGCAGTACGAATGCTTCAATTCTTTGCGTAAATCCACCGTTAAGGAATTTTATTAGAAAATTTACTCTAGTTCTACTGGTCTTTGACTGACCTCAATTCCTTCGATGCGCAATGTTGTGTCATTAAGTTTGAGCGACAACATTGACGCCATTCATATAGAGATCAAGTTGATCTGGGATCCTGAATCCGACAGAAAATTGGTAATCTGTCCGTTATTTGCTGCTACTGCTACTTTTACTGTATCCAGTAGATTGTAATTATTGTTACTTGCTGCACCAACCGTCGGAGTTCTTGGTTTCTAGATGCAGCAGCGTGTTGTGCTTCTTGACGCACTTGAGGCATGTTCGACCTGAGCATGCATTTGTTTTTTGGCTTGATCTGAAACAGGTGTCGCACAATTTTTGCTTCTGCACCCAGTTTAGTCGTTCTAATGGAGACTTGGGGCGAAACTCATCGCATCCGTAAAGCCAATTGATGGGCTTCTTGCTGTGTTTAATGATGCACATGTGTGCCTTTTGACTCTTTCCTTGATGTTTGTGTCTTCTTTCTTGTTCCTAGAATTCGAATTCTTTGTTCTCGGAACTGAAGCATGGTGTCAAAGGCCAGTATGCTTTTGGAGCTTTCCAGTGATGATTGCTCATAAAGGGCCTTATTCGTGACATCCAATTTGTTTCTGATTATGACAATCAATATTGAATCCCAGTGGATATATCGATGCCTAATTTCTTTAGTAATGCAAGGAATTCTATTGTTCCTATATAAAGTATATATATTCTTGATAAGCAACAACAAGTCGAGTCGATACATCCATATCTGTCCGTCCGTCTGTCTGTCTGTTGTCTGTCTGTCTGTCTGTCAGTCTGTCCGTCGTGTTTGTCGCCTATTGCTCGGAGGCTATAAGAGCTAGAGCAAACAACATTTTTTTCCAGACTGATACAATATCTCACTCTAGAAATGTGTTTTAGAATTTCGGCCCGCCCCCTTTCGACCCCACAAAGGGCGCACATCTGTGGCGTCTACAATTTTATAGATAGCCGAAAATAAAAAATGCAGAATCATAGAGATAGCCCATATCTATCAGAGGCCCAAATTTAAATCGAATCGGATTATTTATGTAGCCACAATGCAGAAACCCATTTCGAAGTCATTATTCCCTCTCGCTCTCTCACACAAAAACGAGTCGATTTGGTTTTTATACCCGTACTCGAAGAGTAAATTTGTGTATTTGTGGTAAAAGTGGGTGTGTGTAACATAGAGAAGAAATAATTTCCGAACATTGTAAGAAACCTATCTCAGGCTGAGGTAGGCTCAGTCTGTCCAGGATTTTTTCTACAAGAAATTTCTGTAGATTCGCTGGAACTCTAAGGCAAGGGCTTGGCCGTGAGACCGAAAGTGGAGCTGGCGTAGAGTTGGGTTACCGTGCGGGTAATTTTGTAATCGCACTTGGCGAGGAAACGCTGACACCTGAGTCTCGGTGTGCGGTAATATATTTTGTGTTACGTTATTCGTGTTCGCGCTCGGCGAAGAAATGATGACACTTGGGTGGTTGGTTTTGATGTTATAATGTTTTATTTGCGTTCTTATATTGTTTTTCGTGTTCTGGTGTCGTATGGTGAACAGCGGCTTATGGACCGCCGTTACTGTTGAGGATCGGCTGATGGACTGCCGTTACTGTTGAGGATCGGCTGATGGACTGCCGTTACTGTTGAGGATCGGCTGATGGACTGCCTTTACTGTTGAGGATCGGCTGATGGACTGCCGTTTGGTGCTCGGCTGATGGACTGCCTTCATTGATCGAGAGCCCGTGCTATTTAAGGCGGATCTTGAGGGCTGAGTCCGCAAGTTTTTGTTACTAAAGTGGTGTCGAGTTCTCCACTCGTGCCACCGACACGGTCATTGCCTCGGTTGCACCGAGAAATGAGCTGAGTGTAGTTCTTTTGGGTGTTGGCACTTTGGTCATTGACTCGGTTGTACCGAGAAATGACCTGCGTGGAAGTTGTGTAACTTGGTGGAACTTTGGCGCATGTATCGATTTCGCACAAACACATGCAGGAGCGGCGTTAGACCTACGAAGCAAAATTCTCAGGTGCGGAAACGTAACTGAAAAAAAAGCGGCAGGGGCGGGGCGAAATTTTGAAATACACTTGTTTCGGCTTGGTATTACAGGAGTGTGCACAAAAAGTTTGGTTGCTCTAGCTCTTATAGTCTCTGAGATCCAGGCGACACAAAATACAAAAAACCAAATCGACTCGTTTTTGTGTCAGTGCGAGCGAGAGGGACCAAAGTTTTTTCGTATGTTTTTCCCTATTGTGGCTATATTAATGATCCGATCCGATTCAGATTTGGGCACCTGATAGATATGGTCTTTCTCTATGATACTGCATTTTTAGTTTTTTGTTATATTCAAAATTGTGGACGCCACAGGTGTGCGCCCTTTGTGGGGGCGGAAATGGTAACTCCAGCTCTTTTAGTCTCCGAGCAATGGACGACAAACAAGACGGGCAGGCATAAGGTCGGACAGATATGGCTGTATCGACTCGTCTGTTGATTCTGATCAAGTATATATACACTTAATGGGGTCGAAAACGATTCCTTCCTTATGTTACAATATACAATATACCATTTTACTCTTCGAGTACGGGTATCAAAATCGGTAGATGTAGATGACAGATGCAGAAAACGAGGAAGAACGTACGGAGTCGCTGTTGCCGCGACTCTACTTTTTATACCCGTACTCAGTCAGCACACATGTGATTTATGTGGAATTTTCAAATGTTTTATCAGTTTTTAAATTTTACATCTTCATCTACATCACTTCTCACAACAACAACACACGTACACTGCACGAGGCAGCATGTTTGAGCGTGAGTGTGCGTGTGTGAAGAAGCTGCAGCAACAATCAACCCCAATAATTGACTTACTCTGCAAGAGGAGTGGGGGATTGCTGCTGAAAATTCATTTGATCATTGTGGCTACAATATTGATCCGATCTGAACCAAATTCGAGAATCTGGTAGATATGGTAATTTTCTACGATACTGCATTTTTTATTTTTTTTTCTATCTTCAAAATTGTGGATTTTTGTCTTTTTGGGGGCGGGAGTGGGCGTGGCAAAATTTTGAAATAAACTTGCACTGAAGCGATATCACAGGAGTCTAGGCAAAAAATTTGGTTGTTCTAGCTCTTATAGTCTCTGAGATCGAGGCGCTCATTTATACGAAAAACCAAAATTACTCGATTTTTTGTGTGAAAGGGATGGAGCGAAGTTTTTGCGTATTTTTTGTCTATTGTGGCTATATTAATGATCCGATCCGATTCAGATTTGGGCCCCTGATAGATATGGGCTGTCTCTATGATTCTGCATTTTTAGTTTTTAGCTATTTTCAAAATTGTGGCCGCCACAGATGTGCGCTCTTTGTGGGGGCGGAAGTGGGCGGGGCGAAATTTTGAAACACTTTTCTATGAGTGAGATACCACATCAGACTGGATAAGAAGTTTGGTTTCTCTAGCTCTTATAGCCTCCGAGCAATGGGCGACAAACAAGACGGACAGACGGACGGACAGACAGGGCCATATCGACTTGGCTGTTGATGCTGATCAAGAATATATATACTTTATATGGTCGGAAATTACTCCTTCTCTATGTTACACACATCCACTTTTACCACAAATACAATATACCCTTTTACTCTTCGAGTACGGGTATAATATAAAATGCTAAATGTAACAAGCAGGGAAGTGTTTTGTCGCTGTTAACACGACACTATTTGCAAGCCCGTACTCAATCAGTACACATGTTATTTATGTGGAATTTTTATACTCGTACTCAATTCTCAATTCTTTCAGATTGCGTTTTAGGGACTCGAATATGGCTTTTTGTAGGCGACATAATTGTTCCCAATAATTGTATGATATTCCCAATCAGAAACCAGTCGGAGGCGCCTAAGTAGATCGGCGTATATTTGTGAGTAGAATCGTTACAGTTGGTTGTATTCGTCGGTGACGAGAGACTGAAGCGCCACAGCTTTCAACAGCGTGAGAACGAAGGGCACCGGAGAGGGCGTGAGCTAACAACGCGCTGTTAAGACCGCTAACCGCGCTGATGCCCTGAACATCCTCCCCCCCCCTTGCAGGACTGCAACATCCCATCCTTAGGTAGTGGACAGGTCCCGGTATCCAGGTATCCCCGTCATGCCTGCAGGGAAAATAGCAAAACGGTTAAAAAGGAAATCACTACCGATCGTACGTACCGAGGAAGCCCCAAACAATGGACTGTGCCACATCTTGAACCTCCAGACGACAAAATGATTGATGCACTGAACGAGCGGCCGGAGGGGAGGGGTGAGATCGTCCTCTGTTCTTTTGCCCTCTCACTGTGTCAACCGTCCTTCATACTCTTGTTATTTGTTGTTTCATTGTCATTATGTGTTCACTGTGCCGTCTTGTTCCGCTCCCATGACAAAGTTATGAGTCATGCCAGCAGATCGAGTCGACAGCTGCAGATCAGTGCTCGAAAGCGGAAAAAAGCTACTCCCAAGCTCCGGCAGAGGGCGCAGCCAAGATATACATCGACATACATGCAAGTAGATCAGGTACCCACAGTTGGCGCTACAACACCACTGCGACCACGCCAAACGACGATCTATGTACATTGATTAAATATACACCCTTAGATGCCCTCCCGCCAACAGATGGCGCCAGAAGCAGACGTCTATCTTATTGCGAATATGCAAGGGAAGCTGACAGGCAAATCAGGGAGGAATGTAAGCCCGAAACTTGCCCAAGCAAGTTACATTGAGACCCCAGCCCAGTAAGGCCTCAATTATGATATACTGGAAGCCCTGTTATGAAAATGTCGCCCATAGGCTGACAGATGCAGTATTCCCCCACCTGAGTAAGCCGAGTGAAATCGTGCTAAAACGGCTGACGGGGTAATGCTGCAGCTGCACCCGTCCCGTTAAAACCTTAGCAGGCCTTGGGAAACGCTTGCTCTCCGTCGCCACCAGCCTGGCCGTGCAGGCCCAGTTCACAATGTCCTGGCCAACTCCGATTCGGCTCTGAATCCCAGTTCCCATAAAGGATGGAGTCAACTCTCGCGTGGACCTCACTCCATGGAAAGGCACCGACGGGGTCATTAAGGTGACTGCACGCACGGAGAGTAATAACGGCCCCATGGGGCGACCCATTCAATACAAATGAGTAAAACAACAAAAAACCAAAACCAGAATGTGGATGAGGAGGAGAATGTCTTCACCAAGTCGAGGAAGATGGTACGAACCCCACCGGTAGAGCCGTGCCCCCCACCAATATTGGACATCAGAAGGGAGCAGGAGACGGACACCCTAAAAAGAGGCAGAGGATCGGCAAGCCAGGAATCCCCACCAAGGGGGACACCCTCAAAAAGGGCAAAGGCAAATGCACCGTCCTGCAGGTCGCAGCTCATTAAGCTGGGAAGCATCCTAGATGAGCTCATTTACCTAATAAATGAAAAGAGGCCCGTCGTACGGACGATAAACCGAGAAATGAAGGACTCCCTTGCTCAGATGAAGAAAATCCAGGTTGCAACTGCACGAAGAGGAGCAGAGAGAAAACATCTGCTTGAAGTGCACGGAGACAAGGTCGAAAATCGACGGAAGAGAACGCGAAGCCATCGACTTTCAGAAAAAGAAGCAGCCGTAGACAATCGATGTGACGGGAAAACAGGAGAACACTTGACTGAAACCCGACCTAGGTTAGCTCTATCGACTGACCACAGCCCAAAAAACGAAGGGGCGCAAAGAGCCAGAAGCGGAAGCGGCCGACACACCAGCACAGAAGACCACAGAGACCAGATGCGTTGGTCGTCAAGTGCAATTACCAGGAGTCGTTCGCTGGAGTGCTCAGGGCGGTGAAATCCGACAAAGCGATTCTCGAGTACAGAGAATCAGTATCCGCAATACGACGGACTGCGGCAGGCGAGCTCCTACTGCAGATGGGAAGGCATGGGGACGACGCCACTGCAAGACTCCTCAAGGCAGTCCAGCAAAAGGTGGGCGAAATATCCGAGGTTAAACCGATTTCCGAGAAGATTCTGGTAGAGGTCCGAGACATCATGGAATGGACAACGCCTGAGGAAGTACTAGAAAACATCTTCGTCAAGATCGATGGAGACCTACCAATGGAATCCACCCCGAAACTTCGAAAAGCACACCGGGGAACGCTGACGGCTAACATTTTCATCCCTAGAGAAACAGCGGAAAAGCTGTTGCAGGAGGGCAAGCTGCGTATAGTGTGAGGAATTGAATTTCCTCATAGGGGCCGATATAGGGTTAAGCCGGAGAGAGCACGGCGAATTCGGCCGGGCCAGAGAGCTGACTAAACGAAGAGTGGTCGGCGGGACGCGCGGGCGGTAGCCCAGCCCATGGCCAATGGTGGCCGTGAGAGCACGCCTGGCGCCGAGGCCGGGAATGGAGGAGCGTCCAAGGAGCGGCGCTCACGCCGCTCAGGAGACGGCGGATCGGGCCGGTAGCGGTCCAGCGCATGTCCAAATATGGGCATGAGATCACGCCACCGGCTTGGTCCCGTTAAGAAAGCGGTGGAAACCCGTTGAGGCGCGATGGAAAAGTACCGACGGAACGCGTGGTTGTCTCGTTGTTGCTAGGCAGCGACACGGGCGCCGGCGTCGCCTGAGGGTATAAAGGAAGCCCGGCGACAGCGGCGCGGGACATTACGCCGAGGAGCAGTAAGCTGATGAGTGCGCGAATCTAACCGAGTGACGTGAAACGCAGTGAGTGATCGTGCGACGCGAGTGGAGAAATCAAGGAGCATTTCAGCAAGGAGCTGAAATGTAAAGACGAGTGGCACGCAGCAAAGGGTGAGCCCAGAGTGTGCGGATCTGTGAGTGGCGGACGAGGCGGTTGTCACGTCAGAACCCCAGCCGTAGCACGCGGGAGCCACGCTAAGCCGAGGAACCAAGCGGTGGTAGGGCGAAGCCAAAGTCGCCAGCGGAAGGCCAGCGGAGGCCCAGCAGGTAGCATATTATAAGATAAGCGCGTAAGATCCGTAGGCGTAAGATACCAATAAAGAGCAATTGTGAATTTCCCCAAACCAATCTGTGCGTTTCCTTGTTGTCTGCGAGGCAACATATAAATTTTGTTGCAACGAGCTCGTCGGCCGCTGAGCCAGCCCCTGCTGATCAGACCGGAAAGAAACGGTTCGTTACAACTGGCGCCCAACGTGGGGCCTCGCGACAAACATGAAAACAGAAGTGAAGTTTTGGGAAATTTAAGATAAGTGAATCGGCACTGGATTCACTCCCTGAGGAAGGAGGAGCTGATCCAGTGTGCCTTGGCATTCGGGGTGAAGTTGAGGGAACAGTGGCCGAGATGCGGCGTGTGTTTAAAGATTGGGTGGAGAAGCACGAGACGGAGCCAGAGTACGCCGCCAGGTTGGAGGTGTGGGAGATGCGGGCAGGCAGATCCCCTCACCCCGGCCACCAACCGAAGACAAGGCGGAGGTGTACGAGCGTCTGCCATTGCCGGCAGGCGCGGGCTCACCGTCAGTGTGGAGGTTGCCAGGCGAGTTCCAAGAGGAACTCATAGCGAGCTTGGCAATACCCGAAATGAGCCATTCGCTCAGGCCGGGACCCAGTAGACCGCGCCAGAGAGCGTAGGCCGGGCAAGTGGGACAGCGCCGGCAGGCCGAGAGGCGTGGAGGAACCGACCCGAGGAGGAACGGGAGGTGCCTGAAGCGCAGTCAGGGAGGCCGCCTCGCCTCAACTATGCCAACGTGGCAAAGCAGGTGAGGGAATGGTCTTTTCGTTTTGATGGGACGGCGAAACCATTGGAGTTTTTGGAGCAGGTCGAGTGGTCGGCGGACATGTATGGTATGGACCGAGACCTAAACCCCAGAGCCATGCCAGAGCTACTGAAGGGCAGGGCGTTGATGTGGTTCATCGCGAACAACAGCCAGTGGCAGACATGGAATGCCTTCGCGGCCAGTTTTCAGGCCTACTTCTTGCCCCGGGGTATTTCGAAAAGCTGCTGCAGGAAGTACGCCACAGGAAGCAGAAGTGGGGAGAGCCGTTCAAGGACTACATGGTGGAAATGCAGACCCTCATGCGACCCCTTAAATGCACGCCAGAGGAGCAGCTGGAACTCATCCGCGACAACAGCATGCCGGATTTGCGGATTTTCATCAGGCCACACAGATGCAGAGACCTGGACCACATGATGGCGCTGGCCGATGAATTCAAAGCCCTGGAAAAGGATCGCGCGGAATTCCAAAGGGAAAGTCCAGTGGGACGAGCGAGGGCATCCAACCCATTCACGAAATCGACCGCGGCAGAGGTGTGTCGGCGCTGCCAGGATGAGCCAAACCGCGGCGTTCGGCAGGACAGTAACTCGTCAAAGCCAATGGCCGTCGGCCAGTCGCATTCCAATGTGGAAGGGGATTCGTGAAGAATACCTCCCAAGCGTGTCGTCGGTGTGGGAGCGACGAGCACTGGGCGCAGGCATGTCAAGGGCGACCACTAACTTTCTGCTGGATGTGCGGAAAGGTTGGCGTGGCCCAATGGCAGTGCTGCCGAAAAGCGGGAAACGCTCCGCGACCCACGCCGAGGAGGGCCGTGCCGGGGTCGCAGGGGATGAGGCCCGAAAACTAATCGGTGGACTCACCGCGGAGGAGGACCAGTTGTCGGCCGTGGTGGTGATCGCGGGAAAAGAATGGAAGGCCACGGTCGACACAGGGGCCACAAGCAGCTTTGTCAGCTACGAGCTGGCATTGCAGCTCCGTGGAGAGGGTCGAATGAGAGAGGTCCGAAAACAAGTGCGACTGGCTGACGGACGCAGTCAGGCCATAACCACCCAACTCGAAATGGAGCTGGCCTTCGGACACCGGAAAGTGCCGATGACTCTTCTCGTCCTACCCGGAGTCATCGATTCGCTGCTCCTGGGATGGAACTTCATCACCGCAGTCGGAGCAGAGGTGACCTGTGCGGGGCACAGGGTCGTGATCCCCGCGAAAGGTCGGCGAAATGGGCGGTTGGAGGAAAGGCTATCGGTGGCAATCCTGGAGACCACAGAGAAGTCAGAAGTAGGCGAGGCTGGCATTCCGGAAGAAGGCGTGGGTGGTGGTTGGTCTGAGGAAGCGTCAGTCAAGGAATTCTTGGCCAAAGAATTAGAAGAATTTAAAAGGTTAAAGGGAGTGTCGCATGTAGCGGTGCATACAATCACGATGAGTGATGCTGTACCGATTAAACAGCGATACTACCCGAACTACTGGCAGATCCCACTGGAAACAGACAGCCGGAAATACACAGCGCTCACTGTACCAGGCAAGGGTCTGTTCCAGTGGAAGGTGATGCCTTTGGCCTACACTCAGCGTCAGCTACGTTTCAAGGGCGCTGGACCATGTGATCGGTCCAGAAATGATGCCGCACGCCTTCGCGTACCAGGACGACATTATAGTAATTGGCCGCACCAAGGAGGATCATCAACGAAACCTAGAGGATGTTTTCAGGCGATTAACATGGGCCAATTTGAGACTGAACGTGGAGAAGTGCCAATTCTTTCGAAGGGAGTTGCGGTATCTGGGTCATTTGGTGACAGGAGAGGGGATATGCAACGACCCATAGAAGGTGGCCGCAATTGCGGAACTTAAGCCACCCGCAAACGTGAAAGAACTGCGCCATTACTTGGGCGTTGCCTCGTGGTACCGGCGTTTCGTGCCGGGGTTTGCCACGATGGTGCAACCTCTCAGCGCCTTACTAAAGAAAAAGGCGAGGAGGGAGTGGGCGCCCGAGCAGCAGCAGGCATTTGAGGCCGTGAAAAGTAGGCTGGTGGCGGACCCCATGCTGGCGTGCCCCGATTTCTCAAAAGAAATTCGTGCTGCAGACGGATGCCAGTGATATAACGAACCTAGGGTCCGTTACATTCATATACATATTCATATTCATAGCACTAAGCTACTTTGTCATATAGAATCTTTACAAAACACAATACCACGTACCATATGTTGTAATTACCAAACCAAAACCATGAACACCAAACACCGGACATTTACAGTCCACGCGCCGATCGATTCATGCAGAATCGACACACGCGCCACAGTCTCCCCTCCCCCGAGTTACACAACTCCACACAGGTCATTTCTCGGTGCAACCGAGTCAATGACCAAAGTGCCAAATCTAGACTCAGCTAATTTCTCGGTGCAACCGAGGCAATGACCGGGTCGGTGGCACGCGTGGAGAACTCGACACCAACTAAAGCAACCCAGACTTGCGGACTCAGCACTCGAGATCGGGCTTAAATAGCCCGAGCCCTCGATCAATCAGGGCAGTCCATCGCCCATCCTAAAACACGGCAGTCCATCGCCTATTCTACACAGTAACGGCAGTCCATCGCCTATTATACACAGTAACGGCAGTCCATCGCCTATCCTAAAACACGGCAGTCCATCGCCTATCCTAAACCACGGCAGTCCATCGCCTATCCTAAAAAACACGGCAGTCCATCGCCTATCATAAACCAAAACGGCAGTACATCCGCCGCGGCTATCAGCACCACGCCTCCCGCAAGAACACTATACAAGAAACCACTATCATAAACCAAAACCACGAGAAAACAATACAGAACACAAATAAAACCATTTAATAACATCAAAACAAACTCACGAAGTGACATCATTTCTTCGCCGAGCGCGAACACAAATCAGGTGACGCAAAAAAACCATATTACCGCATACACAAAAACTCAGGTGTCAGCGTTTTCCTTTCATCGCCAAGTGCGATCACCCAAAGTACCTACACGGTAACAAGACTCTACGCCCGCTCCACTTTCGGTCTCACGGCCAAGCCCTACCCTAAAGTTCCAGCAATACTAAAAATTTCTTGTAGAGAACCCTGGACAGACTGAGCTTACCCCAGTCTGAAATAGGTATCATTACAAGTGGCGCCCGAGCAGGGACCTACGGAAACTTTAAGGAGATTTCAAAGCCAACTTTCTGGCAACTTTAAGGAAACTTAAAGAGAAAAACCTTAACACGGGGCTACGTGGATTAAAGACCCACGGCCACCGAGAAAGTATAGTAAAGCTAACCACAGAACACAAGTCCGGTACAAAACCAAATTCGCGCACCCACCCGAATCCAGTCGCGAGTGCCACCGGGAAAGTAAACGCGGTGACCAAGTGCTAAAACAGTAAAAGGTCCCAAAAAAAAAAAAAAAAAAACAACACCGAGGAAAACTCAGTCCAATCACCATGGAAGCCTACGAAGACGACGCGAGCATTGATTTCCACACCAGCGAACCAGTCGCCAATCCAGGCGTCAACATCGGCTGGATCTACAAGCGCCGCCGAGATGAGCTGGAGGCCTTCGCCAAGGAATTCGAATTTGACACCGAAGGAACTGTTGAAGAGTTGCGCAAGAACTTTGCCACACTAGTCGCCGGACCACTCCCGCCGGGTGCCTGGAATCGCTTGGCAGAACTCGAGAGACAATATGCAAGACCAGCAGGACGCTCCAAGTCCCCGCTGCCCACTAATCCAGGACCATCAGGCACCGGAAGATGGGACCCCAAAGCCAGCTTGCATGCCCCCGCAGCCCCACAGCCCACGCCCCGACCACCAGTGGCTACAGCCGCCGATCTTCCAAGGCCGCCCACTACGGAAACCTCCCGCTCGCCCACACAGAGAATTGTGCCAGCGATAGACGCACCCATAAGCGGGCCCGACTATAACCACGTCGCACGCACGGCAGAACGCATCCGCGGATGGGGCATCCAGTTCAACGGAGAAGATGACCCACTATCGTTTCTGGAACTACTCGAGGAACGCGCACGCGCCTATGGAGTGGACACCAACCAGCTGCCTCGGAGCATGGCCGAACTAATCACCGACCGAGCCAGTCGCTGGCACCGTACCAGCCAACTACAGGGTAGTTCCTGGGCATATTTCCGCCAGGAGTTTCTGACGTATTTTTTGCCGCCAAGGTATTTTGAACAATTGGAGGACCAGATCCGAGGCCGCAAGCAAGCGGTGGGAGAACCATTCAAAGACTATCTCATCGAGATACGGCTACTCATGCACCATGTCGAGTACGACCTAGTTAAGGAACTCTATAGGATCTACGACAACGCCCTGCCAGGACTCCAACTATACGTGCGACGAGACGAACTGGAAAGTTTGTCACAGCTAACCCGATTAGCGGCAGAGTACGAGCTTATTCACGAGAGGAAACACGCAACGACTCCCGCACCCATGCGAAGCCCACCAAAAGACACCAGGCCGGCAAGACAACCAGACCGCAGAGAAGGTGAGTCCTACCGTACCCCCTTTCGGAGACCCCATTGGGATTCAGCCGACACACAGAGCAGACAGTCATCGAATCAAAATAATGCAACGAACCACGACGTCGCCCATCGAATGGTCACCACTCCCATTGCCAACCCCCGCGCAGCCTGTCGCCGATGTGGTCAAGCTGAACACGCCGCCTACGACTGCACCAACGCTTTGATCCTATTCTGCTGGAAATGTGGAAAGCGCGGCACTCGAACCGTCGACTGCTGCCGCCGAGCCACGTCGGGAAACGACACGCGTCCTCTCAACTGACCCGGGATCAGCCGAGAACGACGCCTCCACAGACCCGCGACTAAGCACCCACTACACGTGAACGACGGCCGAATAGTGGCGACAGTGACAATAGGAGGACAAACAACGGAGGCCACCATCGACACCGGGGCATCCCGAAGTTTCGTCAGCGACAACCTGGCCCGCCAACTAAACAACAACTCCAACCTGCAAGATGCATGCGTCCGCATACGCCTGGCTGACGGCTCAGTCAGAGAGATCACACAAGTTCTACTGGCGCACATCAAGCTGGATCAACGAGAGGCCCAAATCCCACTCCTGGTCCTCCCTAACATGCTGGAGCAAGTTATAGTCGGCATGGACTTCCTACGTGCCATCGAAACGACGATCCAATGCGGCACCACGCTGCTAAAGCTACAAGATCGCCACCTCACGCCAACACCACCGTCAGTTCAAACCAATCACGTACAAATCCCCAACCTCAGCAACAAGAAATCTAGGTCAACCACCACGAATACACATCCCCGACCTACCACAAAGAATACGGCACCCAATACCGCAACGAAGAATACGACCCCGAAACCAACCACAGCGAACACATTTCCCCGACCTACCGCAAAGAAGACGGCACCCAATAATGCAACGAAGAATACGAAACCGAGAACAACCAAAGCACAAACCAAGCACCGGCCCACAACGGAAAACACGAATCCGAAGCAAGCACCGGTAAACTGCAACCAAGCAAACGGGAAAACGAATCCCACGGCCACTACGGAGCACCCGCGTCCTAAGCCAAACCCAGGGAACACACATCCCAAACACACCACGAGGATCTCACACACGAGACAAGAATCAACACACTTGAACCAGGCGCTCGACACAGGAAGCCCAGGATCAAAACAAACTACGGGGCACACGCATCCCGAACCCACCACAAGGATCTCACACACGAGACAAACCCCAACGAACTGGAACCCGCTCGACACAGGAAGCCCAGGTCCAAGTTCAGCCACCGCGCACCCATGCACCCTACCCTCAACGGAGAAGGTGAACCCACGGACACCCTCAAAGACGACAACCAGACCCGAACAACGACAACGGCACCAACAGTGCAACAACCAAACCACGAGGGAAACAGCCACGCAAATCCCTTGCTGGTCGGGTCCAATCATCGAACTAATATCCACAGAACCTCTCCACTCGGAACCGGAATCTAGCCCGATGACCCCCGAAACAACGACCGCAGCCCTGTCGTACCCACGGCCGACGCCACACCGATTTTCGCCAACCCACTGGAGTACCTTCCGCGTACTGACGTGCCCACTCAGCGCCATGCACCACGCCATTTCTAACACCACGTCCGAAGTCTTCGTCGCCCAAACAAGTCGTTGCTGCGAAAACAGAGTCGCCACTGAGACCCGCCTGGCCATACATCGATCTGGACACATTACAACCCAGGCATACCGCCAGACCCACGAAGCTACGCCACCCACGGTCAACGCTAACCCGATCGTCGCCCACATAAGCGACTACCCAGGTAGGATCGAACCCCCCAGCGCGTTCGACACAACTATCCTCCCAGAAGACCCAAGCCAGCCCAACGACCCCGAAACCCCCGATCTCACCGACCCCGACCCAGAACTGATCTCCGATCCCTGGCCGCCGGACATAGCGCCACAGATCCAAGAATTTCTGGACACAGAACTTCCAAGGTTCAATAATCTCCACGGGACCTCCAACATCGCCGAGCACACCATCGTCATGAGGGATAATCGACCCATCAAACAGAGGTACTACCCAAAGAACACAGCCATGATGCGGATTATCGATGAGCAAGTCGACCAATTGATCCAAGAAGGTCTCATCGAACCCTGACGAAGCCCACACAGCGCCCCCATCGTACTCGTACGTAAAAGAACGGCAAATGGCGCATGTGCGTTGACTCCCCGACAACTCAACACTCACTCTATTCCTGACGCATACCCACTGCCCAGAATCAACTACATCTTGGAGCGCCTACAGAACGCACGCTTCATAACCACCCTCGATCTAAAGAACGGATACTGGCAAATACCCATGGCCAATGGAAGCAGAGAAGCCACCGCCTTCACGGTCCCCGGCAGAGGTCTCAATCAATGGAAAGTGATGCCCTTCGGATTACATTCTGCACCAGCAACATTCCAACGGGCCCTTGATACTGTGATCGGTGCCGACATGGAACCCTACGCATTCGCATATTTAGACGACATTGTCATCGTCGGACGAGACTTCAAGGACCACCTACACAACCTGGCAATAGTCCTCTCGCCTTCGAAAAGCGAACCTGCGGATAAACGCGGAAAAGTGCACATTTTTCCACAACCGGATCAAATATCTTGGTCACGTTATCAGCGAAGAAAGTATCCACACAGACCCCGACAAGATTGCTGCCGTCAAAGAACTCAAGCCACCCTCGAACCTAAAGGAACTACGTCAGTGCATCGGAATGGCATCATGGTACCGAAGATTCGTTCCAAACTTTGCTACAGTCGTCCAACCAATGTCTCAGCTACTCAAGAAAGGACAGACATGGACATGGACTGCAGATCAACAAGCGGCCTTCGACCAACTAAAGGAACTACTCACGACCGCTCCTGTACTTGCTTGCCCCGATTTCAACGTCAAGTTCTCACTACAAACCGATGCGAGCAACCTCGGCATAGGCGCCGTACTCACGCAAGAGATCGAAGGAAAGGAACGCGTCATCGCCTATGTCAGCCGACGTTTGAACCAGGCCGAAGGAAACTACTCCGCTACAGACAAGGAATGCCTCGCCGTCATTTGGGCAATCCGAAAACTACGATGCTACCTAGAAGGATACCGATTCGACGTTATAACCGACCATCTCGCGCTGAAATGGCTAAATACTCTGGAAAGCCCTTACGGAAGAATAGCGAGATGGGCGCTCGAACTCCAACAGTATCAATACGACGTCCACTATAGACCAGGGAAACAAAACGTTGTTGCCGATGCCCTGTGCCGACAACCCTTGGAGACGCTAGCAAGAATCAAAGAGGACGCAACACCTTGCCCCTGGCTGACACGACGGATTCAGCAAACCAAAGAAGAACCCGATAAATACCCCGACTACGTTTTCGAGAATGGAGAACTCTACAGACATCTGGGCCACGGAGCCGACGATCACGACTACGTGTCATGGAAACTCTGTGTCCCAAAAAGACCGACGCCAAAGAGTACTCAAGGAATGCCATGATCAGCCAACGGCAGGTCACCTCGGCATTCGGAAAACCATCACACGGATAACACAACGATACTATTGGCCCGGCCTATATCGAGATGTGCGGAAATACGTACGCAGCTGTTTGAGCTGCCAAAAGTTTAAGGCACTGCAACGTAAGCCCGTGGGTAGGATGCTTACCCGCAGGGCAGAGGAACCTTTCGCCACACTATGCGCCGACTTCGCAGGGCCACTTCCCCGATCAAAACGAGGGAACACCATGCTGCTGGTATTCTTCGACACCTTCTCAAAATGGACCGAACTAGTGCCACTTAAGAAAGCTACCACAGCTAGCCTAGAGCTAGCTTTTCGGGAACGCATTCTAAGTCACATTTGCGTTCCAAAACGATTCGTCTGTGACAATGGAACACAGTTCACCAACCGCTCGTTCCGCACGTTTATGCAAACAGACGGTGTGGATCTGCAACACACCGCACCGTATTGCCCCCAGGAAAACCCTACGGAACGGGCCAATCGGACAGTGAAGACCATGATTGCACAATTCGTGGAGGACCATCAAAACACATGGGACGAACTCGTACCCGAAATATCACTAGCAATTAACTCCAGTGTCTCGGAAACAACTGGATTCAGCCCCGCCTTCTTGCTACACGGGAGAGAACCGCGCTTACCTGGATCACTATACGACGAAGTTACACCAGGGACAGGAAGCCCTCCGGACACAGCCCACACTAAGGCGACCCGACTCAAAGAAGTATTCGCGATAGTGCGGAAAAACATTCAGCGGGCGAGTCAAGAACAATCCCGTCACTACAATCTCCGCCGACGACAATGGCGCCCCCACGGTGGGTCAACTAGTATTGATCAGACAACACCACCTCTCCAACGCAGCCGACGGTTTCGCTGCGAAATTGGCAAAATATGATGGGCCATACAAAGTCAAAGGTTTCGCGTCAAGAACTATCGTCAAGTTGCAACACCCCGGAAGTCGAAAACTGAAAGTCGCAAATATCAACGACCTGAAAGAGTACCACGACACGTTGGACAGCGATCCTGCTGAGGAAGCAACGCAACGATAACGAAAGTGGCCACTTGTAACTCCACCCGGAAGAAAGGGGGGGTGTAACGAACCTCGGGTCCGTTACATTCATATACATATTCATATTCATAGCACTAAGCTACTTTGTCATATAGAATCTTTACAAAACACAATACCACGTACCATATGTTGTAATTACCAAACCAAAACCATGAACACCAAACACCGGACATTTACAGTCCCACGCGCCGATCGATTCATGCAGAATCGACACACGCGCCACAGTTCCCCCTCCCCGAGAGTTACACAACTCCACACAGATCATTTCTCGGTGCAACCGAGTCAATGACCAAAGTGCCAAATCTAGACTCAGCTAATTTCTCGGTGCAACCGAGGCAATGACCGGGTCGGTGGCACGCGTGGAGAACTCGACACCAACTAAAAGCAACCCAGACTTGCGGACTCAGCACTCGAGATCGGGCTTAAATAGCCCGAGCCCCCTCGATCAATCAGGGCAGTCCATCGCCTATTCTAAAACACGGCAGTCCATCGCCTATTCTACACAGTAACGGCAGTCCATCGCCTATTCTACACAGTAACGGCAGTCCATCGCCTATCCTAAAACACGGCAGTCCATCGCCTATCATAAACCAAAACGGCAGTTCATCGCCTATCATAAACCAAAACGGCAGTCCATCGCCTATTCTAAATCGTATCGCCTCCGCAAGAACACTATACACGAAACCACTACACGACACCAAACCCCGAGAGAACAATACAGAACACAAATAAAGCCAGTTAAATAACATCAAAAACCGAACTCACGAAGTGTCATCATTTCTTCGCCGAGCGCGAACACAAAAAAAATCAGGTAGCACAACAAGCCATATTACCGCATACACCAAAACTCAGGTGTCAGCGTTTCCCTTTCATCGCCAAGTGCGATCGCCCAAAGCACCTACACGGTAACAAGACTCCACGCCCGCTCCACTTTCGGTCTCACGGCCAAGCCCTACCCTAAAGTTCCAGCAATACTACAAAATTTCTTGTAGAGAACCCTGGACAGACTGAGCTTAGCTCAGTCTGAAATAGGTATCATTACAGTGACTATATGGTTTGGGGCAATCCTTACGGAAGAGACGGAGAAAGGGTAATTTCCTACGCCAGCCGAACCTTGAACGGGGCGGAGAAAAATTATTCAGCCACGGAGAAGGAAAGTTTGGCCATAGTGTGGGCCGTGAGGAAGCTCAAGCCATACCTAGAGGGATACCACTTCAAGGTTATCACCGACCACATGGCATTGAAATGGTTGAACAGTATCGAAAGCCCGACAGGAAGGATCGCCAGATGGGCATTGAGTTGCAGCAGTACGACTTCGAGATAGCGTACAGGAAAGGGCAGCTGTTTAGGCAACGCAAAGTTTCTACTGGGGAACTATTTAATGTTATAGCAGCGCAGATGTCGTTGCGCCTATGTTTTGGGAGTATGCCTTATGCATCTCTTTCGTAGTTGCTTTGGGAGCTACAGCGATTGGCAAAACGTCTACGATCTGCTCGTAACGCTCTTATACGGCGCTCTCGTTCGCTATTGTCGCGTCGCAAGGTGCAGTTAGGACTAGCATATAAGTACTACATAAGTTCAAGAACCACATCGACGGCAATGAACAGCAAGCCGATGATACAGTCTGTAAGCGACAGCCCAGAAATGCAGAACGCACCCTCTGTGCCAAATATTGTATTTTAATTTAACCTCTAATAAATCATTACGCAATCATTAAATCCGCGTGTAAAACCTTTCTCTGGGACCACCGAATCCGCCCCCTAAGGAACGTCCACTGCCGCCACAGGTGTAATACCACTTTGTGTGCCGCATCATAATATCAGCAGATTGGGGCTCCGTCAAGGCGCAGCCGTAACCAACATTTTTTGGTGCCGAAACCCGGGACTGCTTTGCTTGGGACTGGCTGGAAACAAACCGTTGGTCTTCGTTGGACATTTTAAACAGTGGAAGGTTCATTTACGCAAGGTTAGTGCACTTGTGAGTTGTTGTGTGATAGAGAGTTGAGTCATGGCCGAAACTGTAGTGGAATTAATTTGCGAGCAAGCTGCTTTGGTAGACTCGGTGAAGCGTATGTTGGAAAAGTTCAAAAATGATGAGACCAATAAATCTGAAGCGCATATGGAGGCTAGATTGGAAGCTATGACCACAGTACATGCGGAATTTCGCGCGAATCATCGTAAGCTGATACGGTCGGAGGATGATTTGGTGAAGCCGGGTTATTTGGAGGTGGATCTTGAAGGGCAGTTTGAAGAAGCGTATATCGATTGTGTCGCGCAAATTCGAACGGAATTAAACATCTCGAGAGGTCGTATTCTTGCATCAACGCTCATCTCATCCGGTGAAGTGCAGCGAAATGGGTCCACCGAACCTACTGGTGTTAGCGGGTCAGCCGGTGTTGAAGAGGTTAAACTTCCTAGAGTGAAACTACCCATGTTCAGTGGAGAATTTGTGGATTGGCCGGCATTTAAGGAAATGTTTGAAGCTCGGGTCCATAATTGTCCTAGACTCACGGATTTGCATCGATTTCACTACCTCAAAGACTCTCTTTCAGATGAAGCAAAAAGGGATATACAACACCTTACTCTGATAGAATCTAATTACAGTGTGTAGCTTGGCAAATGTTGTTGAAATTGTATGATAATAAGCGAGTGTTGTTTCAGCATTATATGCAGGTTCTCGAGCAACAGCCAATGGTCCGTAACGACGACCCTGTGTCGCTTAAAGGGTTTTCGCAAACTTGTCGTTCGTGCATTAAATCGCTGGAGAAGGTGGGGGTGGATCTCACCCATCAGAGCCACATTTTGGTATATCTGATGACAAAGAAGCTGCCAGCGCAGATACGATTGGATTGGGAAAAATCGATAGCTCAATCGCAAGAATTACCAACTTTCGAGGAGCTGTCTACCCAGCTAGACGGTCAATATAGGACGATGGTCACGATAGCCTCAGCTGACAGAGTGTTGTCATCGAACAAGGAGAGTAAAGGCGCTGCTGGGTCCGGCGTAAAACGCAGGGATGTTAAATCTTCATTTCTTGCCCGATCGGTGGATCAATGCGCAGTCTGTGGAACTAAAGGTCATTCCATAGTCCACTGCAAGGTATTCGGAGGCATCAATGTAACAGACCGGCGGGCATCGGTGATGAAGTATCGCTTGTGTTTCAATTGTTTGGGAAGCAGCCATCAGTCTCGCAGGTGCAGGCTAAAAAACAATTGTTCGATTTGCACAGACCGACACCACACACTTGTCCATGTGAAGCGTCAAGTAAGGGATTCTGGGGATCAGGTGCAACAGATCACGTCGAATGTCATAAATGGTGCTCCCGCTATAGGAACGCAAAAAATATGAGGTACTGCTGCCTACGGCGTTGGTCACCATTGAGTCATCAGAAGGCTTCCCGTTGCAATTTAGGGCATTCTTAGACCAAGGATCGCAAGCTTCGTTTGTATCGGAAAACGTAGCGCAAAAGACTAGGATTGTGTCGACAAAAGACGCATTTAAAGGTAAACGGGTTATCCAATGCGCGGATTACGGAAGCATCCTCTTCAGTTCTGTTGAAAATCGGATCACGGTTTGAACCGCAAGTGAAGTACAATGTCACAGCGTATGTTTTGCCGAAGGTTAGTAAGAGAATGCCGGATCGTCGGATATCGATGGAAAAATGGACTCATTTCAAACATCTATGTTTAGCAGATCCCAATTATTTTGTACCCCAAGGAGTGGATATTTTGCTAGGTAGTGACATATATGATGAATTGATGTTGAGCGAGATACATCGTGGACCTGCAGGCACGCCTATCGCGCAGAACACCCGTTTAGGGTTTATTATCTCAGGGAAGGTCCAGGATTATGCGACTAACGCATTGGTACATACGGTTCAGGTGGTCAAGGATGATTCATCTGCGGAATTGGAAGGGTTGCTCCGACGGTTTTGGGAGCTTGAGCAGTATGAGCAGGAATCTGGAGGATTATCGAATGAAGAACAATGGTGTGAGGAATATTTTCTAAAAACATACAAAAGGTTGTCGTATGGGAAATATGTAGTGCGGCTCCCATTGTTATCGATATTGGACCCTAGCGCAGTGATTGGAGCGTCGTACCGGCCAGCTCTAAAAAGGTTGTGCCATCTGGACAAACGTTTACGGAAGGATGCCAAGTTGAAGGAAATATATTCGCAAACGATCCGTGAATATTTGGAACTAGGCCAAATGAAGAGGGCTTCCTCCCAGTGGAGCGACGTTGAAGATCGAAGTGTATTGATGGCCAAGGGGGGAGCCACACATTGCTATTTACCCCACCATCCAGTGATTAAGGAATCCTCGACAACAACAAAGGTGCGCGTTGTATTTGATGGGTCAATGAAAACGAGCAATGGAAAGGCGTTAAATGAAGTATTGGCGATCGGGCCAAAACTGCATCGGGATCTACCGAGCGTGTTGATTAACTGGAGGTCGTTGAAATACGCATTCATGGCAGATGTCGAAAAGATGTACAGGTGCATCAATGTCCATGAGAGGGATGCTCAATATCAAAGGATTCTGTGGAAACCGGATGAAGGCGATCAAATTGAGGAGTACGCATGTTGCACGGTGATGTTTGGCACGAGCTGTGCTCCATATTTGGCCATAAGGGTCATGCAACAATTGGCCCAGGATGAAGCGCATAACTACCGGTTGGCTGCAGATGTACTAAGACGTCAAATGTATGTGGATGACGTTTTATCAGGAGCGGATAGTCTGGCTGATGCCAAGGATATTCAAACTCAAGTCAGCGGGATGATGAAAAGTGGAACGTTTGAATTACGTAAATGGGCTAGTAATTGCACACAGCTGCTAGACGGAATCCCTCTGGAGCACCGGGAAACAATGGGACCGGTAAAGTTGCAGGGCGATGAAATGATACGTGCACTGGGCTTATACTGGAACCCCAGTGAAGACGAATTCCGATTTCATTTAAACTTCGATATTCCGACAGGTACACCGACGAAGAGGAATATATTATCCACGATTGCAAGGCTATTCGATCCGATGGGTTGGCTAAGTCCAGTAACAATAGTGGGACGGCGTCTTATGCAGACCTTATGGAAAACAAAACTTAATTGGGATGACCATGTTCCGCTGCCTATTCAAAGGGAATGGGAGAAATTCACACTGGAGTTGCCAAATTTGTCGAAGGTGCATATACCACGGTATATAGCTTGGGGAATGTCAGGCGTTATTCCGCAAATGCACATATTTTGTGACGCCTCCATGAGTGCATATGGTGCAGCAGCCTATTTGCGGATGCGAAAAGGAGAGGAATCTTTTCATGTGGAGTTGGTGGTAGCAAAATGTAAGGTGTCGCCTATAAAGCCACAGCTTACAATCCCACGAGCCGAGTTTGTGTGCAGCAGTTATGGCTGTCAAAATATTCAAATATCTAAAGGACCAAATAACTATCCCAGTTGATTTTTCAGAAACGGTTTTCTGGTCGGACTCAATGATCGTTCTGAGCTGGATTCGAGGAGGAGCTACGAGATGGAAGATGTTCGTTGCCAACCGAATCAGCAAGATTTTGGAGCTAACCGATGGGAAACAATGGCGACACGTTGCCTCGGAAAATAACCCCGCAGACCTTTTAAGCAGTGGAGTCAATGTGACGAAGTTGTCTTCCTGCCAATTGTGGTGGCATGGGCCGCGATGGCTTCAATCGCCTGAAACGGAATGGCCAACCACAGCAGTATACCATGAAATGGACACAGTAGTGAGCAGCGAAATGAAGAAGGTTGAATGTAAGTTTGTATCTGTCACGGACGAGTCCTGTCCCTCCTTACTGGAGAGCTGTTCGTCGTTTACACGCCTAATCCGCGTCATATCATATGTGAATCGGTTCTTAAGGAATTGCCGTGTTACCAAGAATGATCGGAAGGCGGGCTTTCTCAGTATAGACGAGCTAAGCGGAGGACTCTCGTGCGCAGTCCGACTGTGTCAATTGGAAGCTTTTCCCAAGGAATGGAACATGTTAATGAACGGGAAGGGTGCAACCAAAGAGAGTTCGCTGCTGCCACTTAATCCGTATTTTGATAAGGAGGAAAATGTTATTCGGCTTGGAGGCCGATTGAGAGACGCATTACTGTCGAAAGCGGAGAAACATCCGTATATTCTTCCCTACAAGCATCCGCTGACAACGTTGGTTATACGTTTTAGCCATGCCAGTACTCTGCATGGGGGAGCTGCGATTACACTCAGCCATATACGAAAAAGATTCTGGATACTGAACGGGCGAAGTGCTGTACGAAAGGAAATTCACCAATGTGTCGTATGTTACAGGTTGAATCCGAAGACCACTTGTCAGCAAATGGGAGATTTGCCAGCGGTTAGGGTTCGCCCACAAAGAGCTTTTGAATCCATCGGAGTTGATTACGCAGGACCGTTCAACATATCCCCTTCTAAAGGAAGAGGTCGGACGGCAATCAAGGGCTACATCGCTGTATTTATATGTCTGGTGACCAAAGCCATCCACTTGGAACCTGTGGGGACTTGACATCAACCGCATATATTGGAGCACTGCAGCGATTCATTGGCCGACGTGGGAAATGCACAAACATATATAGCGATTGTGGGACGAATTTTGTTGGCGCAAATCGAAAGCTGCAAGCTGATAAGTTGGCATACAGACGGTACATCGAAAATACTATCCTCTCAAAACTAGCAGATGATGGGATCACTTGGCATTTTAACCCTCCCTCTGCACCACATTTTGGAGGACTGTGGGAGGCGGGTGTTAAATCGATGAAATACCACCTGAAGAGGACGATCGGAGTTCGTACACTTACGTATGAAGAGTAGGCTACTGTGCTAGCTCAAATCGAGGCTTGTTTAAACTCTCGCCCACTATGCCCTCTGAGCAATGATCCAGAAGACCTAGTGGTATTAACCCCTGGTCACTTTTAATAGGGGATTCTTTACTTGCTCTACCTGAGGGACAGGTTGATAACATTAGCCACACGGAACGATGGAGAAGCTGTCAATATATGGTTCAACAATTCTGGAAACGTTGGAGCTCTGACTATTTAACGCGATTGCAACGGAGACCGAAATGGTTAGAAAGGAAGGAGAATTTAAAGGCCGGCGATCTAGTTATTGTTAAAGACGAGCGGCTTCCGTCTAATTTCTGGCCCCTTGGTCGAATTATGCAAACTCACCGAGGGAAGGATGGTTTAGTTCGAGTTGTCACGCTAAAACTAACGGGGGCCTGATTAAACGACCGGCTGCAAAGCTCTGCCCTCTACCTATACAAGATAATTGGCTTAATTCTGACATTGACCCTCCACAACACTCATAAACTGCACTCTCTCGTTACAGCGTTGTTTTGAGCTTTATTTTCAGTTCTATTGGCCTGAAGTTGGAGAAAAAAAACGAATCTGGATTAGACGATACTGAAGCTATCGTCACGGGGGGGAGAATGTTTAGGCAACGCAAAGTTTCTACTGGGGAACTATTTAATGTTATAGCAGCGCAGATGTCGTTGCGCCTATGTTTTGGGAGTATGCCTTATGCATCTCTTTCGTAGTTGCTTTGGGAGCTACAGCGATTGGCAAAACGTCTACGATCTGCTCGTAGCGCTCTTATACGGCGCTCTCGTTCGCTATTGTCGCGTCGCAAGTTGCAGTTAGGACTAGCATATAAGTACTACATAAGTTCAAGAACCACAACGACGGCAATGAACAGCAAGCCGATGATACAGTCTGTAAGCGACAGCCCAGAAATGCAGAACGCACCCTCTGTGCCAAATATTGTATTTTAATTTAACCTCTAATAAATCATTACGCAATCATTAAATCCGCGTGTAAAACCTTTCTCTGGGACCACCGAATCCGCCCCCTAAGGAACGTCCACTGCCGCCACAGGTGTAATACCACTTTTTGTGTGCCGCATCATAATATCAGCAGATTGGGGCTCCGTCAAGGCGCAGCCGTAACCAACAGCAGCTCAACATCGTAGCCGATGCGCTATCTCGCCAGCCCATGGAGGAGCGGTGTTTGCGAGTGGATGGAGAGGAGAATATCGCCGCGGGTCCAGGAGGGCCGTGCGGATGGATAATAAAATTAAAGGAGAAAATGAGGAGGGAACCGGAAAAAATTCCCGGATTACGTGGAGGAAATTGGCGGGGTGTACCGGCATATACCGCACAGAGCTGGCGACGAAGAGGTAGCGGCGTGGAATCTGTGCGTGCCCAAAGACCTTCGCGAACGAGTCATGAAGGAGAATCATGACTCGCCGGAGGCGGGTCACGCAGGCGGCAGGAAGACCATGACAAGGATAGCCGCCCGATACTATTGGCCAGGAATGCACCGGGATGTAAGGGCATACGTCCGAAAGTGTGAGACGTGCCTCCGGTTCAAGCTGTAATGATACTTATTTCAGACTGAGGTAAGCTCAGTCTGTCCAGGGTTCTCTACAAGAAATTTTGTAGTATTGCTGGAACTTTAGGAAAGGGCTTGGCCGTGAGACCGAAAGTGGAGCGGGCGTAGAGCCTTGTTACCGTGTAGGTACTTTGGGTGATCGCACTTGGCGATAAAAGGAAAACGCTGACACCTGAGTTTTGGTGTATGCGGTAATATGGCTTGTTGCGTCACCTGATTTTGTGTTCGCGCTCTGCGAAGAAATGATGACACTTCGTGAGTTTGTTTTGATGTTATTTAAATGGTTTTATTTGTGTTCTGTATTGTTTTCTCGTGGTTTTGGTTTATGATAGTGGTTTCTTGTATAGTGTTCTTGCGGAGGCGTGGTGCTGATAGCCGCGGCGGATGTACTGCCGTTTTGGTTTATGATAGGCGATGGACTGCAGTGTTTTAGGAGAGGCGATGGACTGCCGTGTTTTAGGATAGGCGACGGACTGCCGTGTTTTAGGATAGGCGATGGACTGCCCCGATGGATCGCGGGCTCGGCCTATTTAAGGCCGATTTCCAGTGCTGAGTCCGCAAGTTTGGGTGCTCGGTTGGTGTCGAGTTCTCCTGCGTACTGATACTGTTGGAGTTCGAGCGCCCATCTCGCTATTCTTCCGTAGGGGCTTCCAGAGTATTCAGCCATTTCAGCGCGAGATGGTCGGTTATAACGTGGAACCGGTATCCTTCTAGGTAGCAACGTAGTTTTCGGATTGCCCAAATGACGGCGAGGCATTCCTTGTCTGTAGCGGAGTAGTTTCCTTCGGCCTGGTTCAAGCGTCGGCTGACATAGGCGATGACGCGTTCCTGAGTAGTTCCTTTAGTTGGTCGAAGGCCGCTTGTTGATCTGCAGTCCATGTCCATGTCTGTCCTTTCTTGAGTAGCTGAGACATTGGTTGGACGACTGTAGCAAAGTTTGGAACGAATCTTCGGTACCATGATTCCATTCCGATGAACTGACGTAGTTTCTTTAGGTTCGAGGGTGGCTTGAGTTCTTTGACGGCAGCAATCTTGTCGGGGTCTGTGTGGATACCTTCTTCGCTGATGACGTGACCAAGATATTTGATCCGGTTTTGGAAAAAGGTGCACTTTTCCGCGTTTATCCGCAGGTTCGCTTTTCGAAGGCGAGAGAGGACTATTGCCAGGTTGTGTAGGTGGTCCTTGAAGTCTCGTCCGACGATGACAATGTCGTCTAAATATGCGAATGCGTAGGGTTCCATGTCGGCACCGATCACAGTATCAAGGGCCCGTTGGAATATTTGCTGGTGCAGAATGTAATCCGAAGGGCATCACTTTCCATTGATAGAGACCTCTGCCGGGGACCGTGAAGGCGGTGGCTTCTCTGCTTCCGTTGGCCATGGGTATTTGCCAGTATCCGTTCTTTAGATCGAGGGTGGTTATGAAGCGTGCGTTCTGTAGGCGCTCAAGATGTAGTTGATTCTGGGCAGTGGGTATGCGTCAGGAATAGAGTGAGTGTTGAGTTGTCGGGAGTCAACGCACATGCGCCATTTGCCGTTCTTTTTACGTACGAGTACGATGGGGGCGCTGTGTGGGCTTCGTCAGGGTTCGATGAGACCTTCTTGGATCAATTGGTCGACTTGCTCATCGATAATCCGCATCATGGCTGGGTTCTTTGGGTAGTACCTCTGTTTGATGGGTCGATTATCCCTCATGACGATGGTGTGCTCGGCGATGTTGGAGGTCCCGTGGAGATTATTGAACCTTGGAAGTTCTGTGTCCAGAAATTCTTGGATCTGTGGCGCTATGTCCGGCGGCCAGGGGATCGGAGATCAGTTCTGGGTCGGGGTCGGTGAGATCGGGGGTTTCGGGGTCGTTGGGCTGGCTTGGGTCTTCTGGGAGGATAGTTGTGTCGAACGCGCTGGGGTGTTCGATCCTACGTGGGTAGTCGCTTATGTGGGCGACGATCGGGGTAGCGTTGGCCGTGAGTGGCGTAGCTTCGTGGGTCTGGCGGTATGCCTGGGTTGTAATGTGTCCAGATCGATGTATGGCCAGGCGGGTCTCAGTGGCGACTCTGTTTTCGCAGCAACGACTTGTTTGGGCGACGAAGACTTCGGACGTGGTGTTAGAAATGGCGTGGTGCATGGCGCTAGTGGGCACGTCAGTACGCGGAAGGTACTCCAGTGGGTTGGCGAAGATCGGGGTGGCGTCGGCCGTGGGTACGACAGGGCTGCGGTCGGTGTTTCGGGGGTCATCGGGCTAGATTCCGGTTCCGAGTGGAGATGTTCCGTGGATCTTAGTTCGATGGCTGGACCCGACCAGCAAAAGGGGTTTGCGTGGCTGTTTCCCTCGTGGTTTGGTTGTTGAACTGCTGCCGTTGTCGTTGTCGTTGTTCGGGGCTGGTGGTCGTCTCTGAGGGTGTCCGTGGGTTCACCTTCTCCGTTGAGGGAATGGTGCATGGGTGCGCTGTGGCTGAACTTCGACCTGGGCTTCCTGTGTCGAGCGGGTTCCAGTTCGTTGGGGGTTTGTCTCGTGGGTGAGATCCTTGTGGTGGGTTCGGGGTGCGTGTGTCCCGTAGTTAGTTTTGATCCTGGGTTTCCTGTGTCGAGCGCCTGGTTCACGTGTGTTGATTCTTGTCTCAGGTGTGAGATCCTCGTGGTGTGTTTGGGATGTGTGATCCCTGTGGTTGGCTTAGGACGCGGGTGCTCCGTAGTGGCCGTGGGATTCGTTTTCCCGTTTGCTTGGTTGCAGTTTACCGGTGCTTGCTTCGGATTCGTGTTTTCCGTTGTGGGCCGGTTGTTCGCTTTCGCTGTGGTTGGTTTCGGTGTCGTATTCTTCGTTGCATTATTGGGTGCCGTTTTCTTTGCGGTAGGTCGGGGACGTGTGTTCGCTTTGGTTGGTTTCGGGGTCGTATTCTTCGTTGCGGTATTGAGTGCCGTATTCTTTGTGGTAGGTCGGGGAAATGTGTTCGCTGTTGACCTAGATTGCTTGGTGGTGGGTTCGGTGACTTGTACGTGGTTGGATTGAACTGACGGTGGCGTTGGCGTGAGGTGGCGATCTTGTAGCTTTAGCAGCGTGGTGACGCATTGGATCGTCGTTTCGATAGCACATAGGAAGTCCATGCCGACTATAACTTGCTCCAGCATGTTTGGTAGGACCAGGAGTGGGATTTGAACCTCTCGTTGATCCAGCTTGATGTGCGCCAGTAGAACTTGTGTGATCTCTCTGACTGAGCCGTCAGCCAGGCGTATGCGGACGCATGCATCTTGCAGGTTGGAGTTGTTGTTTAGTTGTCGGGCCAGGTTGTCGCTGACGAAACTTCGGGATGCCCTGGTGTCGATGGTGGCCTCCGTTGTTTGTCCTCCTATTGTCACTATCGCCACTATTCGGCCGTCGTTCACGTGTAGTGGGTTGCTTAGTTGCGGGTCTGGGGAGGCGTCGTTCTCGGCTGATCCCGTGTCAGTCGAGGACGCGTGTCGTTTCCCGACGTGGCCCGGCGGCAGCAGTCGACGGTTCGAGTGCCGCGCTTTCCACATTCCCAGCAGAATAGGATCGAAGCGTTGGTGCAGTCGTAGGTGGCGTGTCCAGCTTGACCACATCGGCGACAGGCTGCGCGTGGGTTGGCAATGGGAGTGGTGACCATTCGATGGGCGACGTCGTGGTTCGTTGCATTATTTTGATTCGATGACTGTCTGCTCTGTGTGTCGGCTGAATCCCAATGGGGTCTCCGAAAGGGGGTACGGAAGGACTCACCTTCTCTGCAGTCTGGGTGTCTGGCCGGCCTGGTGTCTCTTGGTGGGATTCGCATGGGTGCGGGAGTCGTTGCGTGTTTCCTCTCGTGAATAAGCTCGTACTCTGCCGCTAATCGCGTTAGCTGTGACAAACTTTCCAGTTCGTCTCGTCGCACGTATAGTTGGAGTCCTGGCAGGGCGTTGTCGTAGATCCTATAGAGTTTCTTAACTACGTCGTACTCGGCATGGTGCATGAGTAGCCGTATCTCGATGAGATAGTCTTTGAATGGTTCTCCCACCGCTTGCTTGCGGCCTCGGATCTGGTCCTCCAATTGTTCGAAATACCTTGGCGGCAGAAAATACGTCAGAAACTCCTGGCGGAAATATGCCTAGGAACTTCCCTGTAGTTGGCTGGTACGGTGCCAGCGACTGTCTCGGTCGGTGAGTAGTTCGGCCATGCTCCGAGGAAGTTGGTTTGTGTCCACTCCGTAGGCGCGTGCGCGTTCTTCGAGTAGTTCCAGAAACGATAGTGGGTCATCTTCTCCGTTGAACTGGATGTCCCATCCGCGGATGCGTTCTGCCGTGCGTGCGACGTGGTTATAGTCGGGCCCGCTTATGGGTGCGTCTATTGCTGGCACAATTCTCTGTGTGGGCGAGCGGGAGGTTTCCGTAGTGGGCGGCCTTGGAAGATCGGCGGCTGTGACCACTGTTGGTCGGGGCGTGGGCTCTGGGGCTGCGGGGACATGCAAGCTGGCTTTGGGGTCCCATCTTCCGGTGCCTGATGGTCCTGGATTAGTGGGCAGCGGGGACTTGGAGCGTCCTGCTGGTCTTGCATATTGTCTCTCGAGTTCTGCCAAGCGAGTCCAGGCACCCGGCGGGAGTGGTCCGGCGACTAGTATGGCAAAGTTCTTGCGCAACTCTTCAACAGTTCCTTCGGTGTCAAATTCGAATTCCTTGGCGAAGGCCTCCAGCTCATCTCGGCGGCGCTTGTAGATCCAGCCGATGCTGACGCGTGGATTGGCGACTGGCTCGCTGGTGTGGAAATCAATGCTCGCGTCGTCTTCGTAGGCTTCCATGGTGATTGGACTGAGTTTTCCTCGGCGTTGTTTTGGGCACTTTTCACTGTTTTAGCACTTGGTCACTGCGTATATTTTCCCGGAGGCACTCGCGACTGGATTCGGGGTGGGTGCGCGAATTTGGTTTTGTACCGGACTTGTATTCTGTGGTTAGCTGTACTATTCTTTCTCGGTGGCCGTGGGTCTTTAATTCACGTAGCCCCGTGTTAAGTTTTTTTCTCTTTAAGTTTCCTTAAAGTTGCCAGAAAGTTGCCAGAAAGTTCGCTTTGAAATCTCCTTAAAGTTTCCGTAGGTCCCTGCTCGGGCGCCACTTGTAATGATACCTATTTCAGACTGGGGTAAGCTCAGTCTATCCAGGGGTTCTCTACAAGAAATTTTGTAGTATTGCTGGAACTTTAGGGTAGGGCTTGGCCGTGAGACCGAAAGTGGAGCGGGCGTAGAGTCTTGTTACCGTGTAGGTACTTTGTGTGATCGCACTTGGCGATGAAAGGAAAACGCTGACACCTGAGTTTTTGTGTATGCGGTAATATGGCTTGTTGCGTCACCTGATTTTTGTGTTCGCGCTCGGCGAAGAAATGATGACACTTCGTAAGTTTGTTTTGATGTTATTTAAATGGTTTTATTTGTGTTCTGTATTGTTTTCTCGTGGTTTTGGTTTATGATAGTGGTTTCTTGTATAGTGTTCTTGCTGGGAGGCGTGGTGCTGATAGCCGCGGCGGATGTACTGCCGTTTTGGTTTATGATAGGCGATGGACTGCCGTGTTTTAGGATAGGCGATGGACTGCCGTGGTTTAGGATAGGCGATGGACTGCCGTGTTTTAGGATAGGCGATGGACTGCACCGATGGATCGCGTGCTCGGCCTATTTAAGGCCGATTTCCAGTGCTGAGTCCGCAAGTCTGGGTGCTCGGTTGGTGTCGAGTTCTCCTGCGCGTGCCACCGACACGGTCATTGCCTCGGATGCACTGAGAAATGAGCTGAGTCTGGGCTGTTGTCATTGGCTCGGTCGTACCGAGGAATGACCTGCGTGGAGTTGTGTAACTCGGGGAGACTGTGGCGCGTGTGTCGATTCTGCATGAATCGATCGGCGCGTGGGACTGTAAATGTCCGGTGTATGGTGTTTGTGTTGTTGGATTATATATGACAACGTAACTTAGTGCTATTAGTACGAATATGTATATGAAATGCAAAGTAACTTAGTGCTATCAGTATGAATATGTATACGAATGTAACGGTTCGTTACAAAGCCTAGTCAACTACAGGCGGCCGAAAAGATGCTCACCCAGGTACCGGAAGAACCATGGGCAACAGTGTGCGCAGATTTCGTCGGACCACTGCCTCGGTCAAAGCATGGGAACGCCATGCTGCTAGTGTTGGTGGATCGCTTCTCGAAGTGGACCGAATTGGTGCCACTTAGAAAGGCCACCACGGAGGCAATAATAAAGGCCTGTGTCGGAGTGCCCAAGGTGATGATCACCGACAATGGAGTGCAATTCACGAGCCGGGCGTTTAAGAGGTTTCTCGAGCAGATGGGAGTGCGGCATCAGTTCACGGCTCCATACACGCCACAGGAAAACCCGACGGAGCGCGCGAATCGGACGGTAAAGACAATGATTGCGCAGTTCACCGAAGGAGACCAGAGATGCTGGGACGAGAAGTGGCCGGAATTGATTCTGGCCGTTAACTCAAGGGTCACAGAATCGACGGGGTACGCCCCGGCGCTTATAGTCCAAGGAAGGGAGCCCAGACTGCCGAAGGCATTGTACGACGAGGAAACGCTCGGCACGGGGCAAGAGCCAACCACCCCCGACGAAAACGCAAACAAACTGCGTGAGCTGTTTCAGCTGGTAAGGAGGAATTTAGAAAGGGCTGCCCAGGATCAAGCAAGGTATTACAACTTGCTAAGGAGACCCTGGGCGCCGAAGATTGTTGAGGTGGTTTGGGCCAAGCAGCACCACCTATCGAACGCGGCCGAAAGATTCGCGGCAAAATTGGCACCAAGGTATTCGGGACCATACCAGATCATCAACTTCGTGTCACCGGTGATATGCAAGCTGAGGAGAGACAGCGACAAGCATACACGGACTGTACACATCGGTGATCTGAAGCCACAAACAGAGGAGGTGTCTAAGCGATGGTTGTCGGTGAAAAGAGGACGGACAACTACACCCAGGCCGAGGAAGAGCAGGTGAGCCCATTTGTCGTCGCGAAGACGAAGATCACAATGAGGATTCCGAAGGGAATTAGTAAGATAAATTACATAATGTGGGCATGAGCGCCGGCTCCAAATTGGGGTCACGCAGGACGCCATCAAGCGCCGGAGCCGGCGGGGAAAAAAAAGGACAGTAGCAAATTTACATACATTCAATTTATTGTGTTAAAGGAAAGGGAAGGCGAAGTTACAAAAATAAATATACAATGGTACATAATATAGAGATATACATATTGGGGCAGAGAAGCTTACGGCTCAAATAAAAGAAAACGGACATAATCAAAAAGGAAACTTAATAATAAAAACTGGAGAAGCGGCATGATTCCTCGAAGGTCGTCATCTGAGGAAGAGAGGAGGATTATATGAGATATAAATAGTTCGAGCGGGAAGAGAGAAAACGTACCTGGTCACGTAGGCGTCGGCTACCAACCCTTCTTCTCGAGATCCGATCTTGGTCCGGGGGGTGCTCGGAGCGGGATAATAGGAGGGGGAGATGTCCTAGTCCTGGGGCCCAAGGACCCGGAGTCACCTACGACCGTCGGGTTCGGCCGGGCAGACGGCCCTACCCGTGCGCTACTGACGGGCGAGGAGTCGGACGACCCTCGGGTCCGAGGTAGCTGCACGAGGCAGAGGTCACGCCAGAAGCCGAACCGAAGACGTGAAGGAGGGGACAAGCCGGGGCTGGTCGCCATGGTGCAGCCGGGCGAAAGGTTGGTAGGACCTGTTAGTCGCGGGCACACATGGCGAGTGGCACCGCGGGGCAAGGACACAGGATGATCTGAAAAGCAGGAGAAATATAAAATAATAGACAATTAAAAAAAGGAATCTGTAGCACTTACCTAGCCTGAGGGGGGGTTGACCAGAGGGGGGGAAGGAGGGTGGACGCCGAGGGTCGAGGCTATAAATATAAAAAAAAATATATACATATATATAAACAAAAAAAAAATAAAAAAAAATAAATAAATAAAATGAAATTTATTTATGGCCGAGGATATAAAAAAAAATAAATAAAAAAAAATTTATTTTATAAAGTATATGAGGAAAACTGGAAGGGGAAAAGAACACTGATATCGGTATCAGGAGGGTTAACGCGGCGAAGAGCTGGAGGCCCGAAAACCAATTTGGATCCCGCGAGAGCCATCGGAGGAAAAGAGCGAATGTATCGTACGAGGGAACAGTGAGAAAGGCGGCATGGGTACGGCAGCAGCCAGGTTTCCGGGCGATCATTCTCACGTGATCGTCCCAACGGCAGCTTTCGAAGGATTAGCAAAACCACCAGAGGTTCCTGTTTTAATCTGAAAAAAAAAGATGGCACAAAAATTGCTGCAAAGGTATTTTGAGAAGCAGGCCAGCCTGCGCGGTGGCAGCTCAGGCCGAGGACCACCGCGGCGCCGGTCGAGAGGCCGACGCCGATGCCGAAGATGGCGCCCGCGGCAGGAAAAGCAGCGGAACCACAGGGCGAGGCATTGTGGCAGCCGGTTTGAACGCAGCAACAACGTGACCGGCGAGACGAGGAGGAGGCACGACGCGAGGCGGGCCGGCCCCGGCGTGGTGGCGCGACGCGGAGCGGAGCAGCGGAGGCGCGGAGGCCCGGAAGGCGGCGGGGAGAAGGCGCGGCGGGACTTTTGTAGGAAAGTGGGCGATAATGCGCGAAGCGCATGCGGCTTATTTGCGCCAGCTGGTGGCTGAGGAGGAAGAGAAGGCCCGAAAAAAGCCCATGGAGCAGGAGGGGAGCGAGGAGGAGGCACCGCCGGAATATAAAGTTTTTGAGGGTGCGCCGGGGCTTCGCGAGCCCCAGCAGCAGCAGAGCAGCACGCAGCAGCCGCCGCAGCAGCGAGTGAGCAGCGCAGAAGGAACAGCCGAAGAGCCCTACAGCATTGGAGGCCGCAGCCGCAGCGTCCGCAGAATCGAAGAGCCTGCAGCAGGAGAGGCCGCAGTCGCAGCACGTTGCAGCAGCAGAGACCGCAGCCGCAGAGCGTCCGCAGCAGCAGAGGCCGCAGCCGCAGAGCTTCCTGCAGGAGCCACGGCAGGAGGAAAAGCCAAGGCAGCAGGAGGAGCCACAACATTGTTCCTGTCCGGAGCAGCGGCCGCAGTGGAGCGGTCCAAAGAGCGCGGTGTGTGGGGCCGTTCGTGTCCCAGAAAGTGTGTTCACATCGGCGGTCATCGGCGGATGGTCTGGTGTGGCACCACCAGACCATCCACAAACGTGGGCAATGGGGCCGGCACCCCCGGACACGGAAAAAGGAGGCCAAGGTGGGAGGAGGAACCACCAAGGCGAAGCAACTCGCGGGAATCAGGGAGAATTAGACGGAGCCGACGCAGGTGCCGGAGGCGGCGGAAGAATCAAGCGCGACGACGGCCACGGAGACGGAGGCAGCGACAACGGCGGTGGGAGACGGTGGCCACGGCGATGATGGCGCAGGAGACGGCGGCCACGGAGCCGGAGGCAGCGACTGGCGGCAGTGGTGCCAGGCACAGGGAGGCGGCGGCATTACGGCAATGGACGCGGCGGCGACGGTGATGGACGCGGCGGCGTTTTGAGCTGGAGCGGGGCCGTGGATATGGGCCCACGCCGGCGGCGAAGATGGAGAGGCCGGGCCTGCTGCGCCAGGCCTCATGCCCTGAGCCCCGGGCCGAGGTGAGGCGGCCACAGCTGCAGAGGCAGCAGTCGGTAGAAGAGGAGGAGCCTGCAGGGACGCGGTGGCGGTCGGTGGCGAGGCCGGACTGGCCAGAAGCGGTCGTCCGGGCGGTGGAAAGCACCCGCCGCATCGGCCGGCCTCGAATAGCGACCGGTACGGGTGCAGGGGGTGCGCGACCGGGTGGCGGCGTCCGCCAGCAGCGTGGAGGTGTCGGTGGAGGGTAGGTGCTAAGGAGGAAGACATGTATGAAATATAAATGAAATACAAATGAATGAAATATAAAACTTACGTGGGGGCTTCGCAGGGCGTGGGCTGTGAGGGGGGTCACTCGCGGTTATAGCGTTCGGGCATGGAGAAAAAAACAAAAAAAAAAAAAAAACAGAAAACAAACACGACCGGCGATGGGTACATCAAGTACCGCAACCGGAAGAGGCGTGAATTGGTAGGTCTGGAAGCCCGATCGGGGACGGCCCTGTTTTTTGCGCATTGTAACATATCGTGCACATAATGGAAAAAGTAGTGCCGAGAATATATCGGCGGGAGACTATCGATGGTTGGGAGAATCGATCGACGGGTGAGCGAACCAGTTCGGCGGGAGTGAACTGATCAATTGGGGAGCTTAAGTTCGGCGCCGGCGAACCGATCGACAGATGAGCGAGCCAGATCGGAACGCACAGGTTGGCGCGCGCGCGCAACGGTCAAATCTGGCGGCAGGTGGACCGAATTTGAATGCGGTCAGCTCGGCGGGTGGCTGGAAGAGGACACGAGGGGAGTGGTCCTCAGTGAAGAAGTGTGAGGAATTGAAATTCCTCGGGGGGGCCGATACAGGATTAAGCCGGAGAGAGCACGGCGAATTCGGCCGGGCCAGAGAGCCGACCATACGAAGAGTGGTCGGCGGGACGCGCTGGCGGTAGCCCAGCCCATGGCCAATGGTGGCCGTGAGAGCACGCCTGGCGCCGAGGCCGGGAATGGAGGAGCGCCCATTTATTCGGCGCTCACGCCGCTCACGTTTTTTGAGACGGCGGGATCGGGGTTTTAGCGGTCCAGCGCATGTCCAAATATGGGCATGAGATCACGCCACCGGTTTGGTCCCGTGAAGAAAGCGGTGGAAACCCGTTGAGGCGCGATGGAAAAGTACCGACGGAACGCGTGGTTGTCTCGTTGTTGCTAGGCAGCGACACGGGCGCCGGCGTCGCCTGGGGGTATAAAGGAAGCCCGGCGACAGCGGCGCGGAACATTACGCCGAGGAGCAGTAAGCTGATGAGTGCGCGAATCCAACCGAGTGACGGAACGAACAGTGAGTGATCGTGTAACGCGAGTGGAACAAGTCAAGGATCATTTCAGCAAGGAGCTGAAATGTAAAGACGAGTGGCACGCAGGATACTAATCACCGCTTAGGGTGAGTAACAGTAAAGGGTGAGCCCAGAGTGTGCGGATCTGTGAGTGGCGGACGAGGCGGTTGTCACGTCAGAACCCCCAGCCGTAGCACGCGTGAGCCACGCTAAGCCGAGGAACCAAGCGGTGGTAGTGCGAAGCCAAAGTCCCCAGCGGAAGGCCAGCGGAGGCCCAGCAGGTAGCATATTATAAGATTAGCGCAAAAAGATCCGTAGGCGTAAGATACCAATAAAGAGCAATTGTGAATTTCCCCAAACCAATCTGTGCGTTTCCTTGTTGTCTGCGAGGCAACATATAAATTTCTGTTGCAACGAGCTCGTCGGCCGCTGAGCCAGCCCTGCTGATCAGACCGGAAAGAAACGGTTCGTTACAATAGGATGGTCGATCTGCCGTATCCGGCAGAAAGTAGAACCAAGGAGGTGCTTTAAGTGCTTAGCTTTTGGACACATCGCGGCCAGATGCAGGAGCAGTCACGACGAGAGGAGCAAGTGCTTTAACTGAAAACTGAAAAACTGGAAAACAGCTGCCCACATGCGTACAAAATGGTAATGGGCAAGTTAGCACGTAAGGCAACTCCCACCTGTCCGGACTTCCTCGAAAAAATCTTGGGAACGCTATTCCCCACGCAAGAGGAGATGACCTACGAGCGCCGACAGCTAGGGACCCCCCCACAAATCGACGCAGAAGAGCTGCTGAGGACGACGAAGAGCATGAGGACCGGAAAGGCGCCAGGACCAGACGGAATTCCCGCCAAGGCAGTTCAAACGATCGCCAGTACCTACCCGGAAACCCTCGCAGCGACCTTCAACGATTGCCTGCAGGAACAGGTCTTCCCCTCGGACTGGAAGCTCCAGAGGCTCGTGCTACTCCCGAAAACGGGTAAGGACCGATAGCTTTTTCGAAAATAGAGTGCTGATGTACGACACTGCGGACAGACAAAAACGACGGCGAGTTACAGGAGGCGTTCCACGGGGCTCTGTCCTCGGCCCGCTACTGTGGAAAGTCATGTACGAGGGCATCCTGCGACTGGACACACCAGACGTCTGCAGTATCGTGGGCTTCGCAGACGATATAGCGGTGGTAACTGTACAGAAAAACCTTGGCCGGAGTGGAGCAAAATATGAATACAACAATCAGACGGGTGATGTGGTGGCTCCAGGATAACTGCATCAGCCTAGCAGCGCACAAAACCGCCTGATTAGCTCCAGGAAAAAGTTCAAAACAGCCAGAGTGTTCATTGGATCGGACGAAACCAGGTCGTCAACGGCATTAAAATAGTTCTGTTGGACCACAGATTAAACTTCAAACCCCACTTGGTAGCTATAATACATAAAGCCGGCAGGGCAACAAGTTCCCTATCAGGCATAATGGCCAACTTCGGTAGACCCAGACAGCGGAGCAGACGGCTCATATGCTCGTTCGTCAAGGCCATATAAGTGTACGCTGCCCAAATCTCGGTACCAACTTTGGAGCTACCGACGTAGAGCCGCACCTGCAGGGCGGCCTACCGTAGGTGCGCACTGAGAGTCCTTAGTACGTACCGCACCGTCTCCGAGGATGCAGCCCTAGTCTTGGCTGCCAAGGTCCCAATAGACCTGCTAGCAGCAGGATCCAAAATCGAGGATCAGAGTAGCCGTGAGGCGCCTACACAGCGCAGATGGCAGGAGCGATGGCCCGACTCACCCAACGGCAAATGGACTAGACGCATAGTCCCCGACATAGGTCCCTGGGTGAGTGGAACATTTGGGGAGACTAACTTTTACCTTACGCAGTTACTAACAGGACACGGGTGCTTTAAATTCTATTTACTTAGATCTAAGTGCGAGACTGATCCGTTCTGCACACACTGTGCACGGACCATAGAGGACGCTGAACACGTATTTTTGTATGTCCAAGATTTAGTGCTGACCGAGAAGAGCTTAGCCTTGGCATCGGGAGGCCATTTATAGACAATGACTTAATGGATATCCTATTAAGCTCGCAAAAAAATTGGGATGCCGTGAACCTTCTACGCTGCAGAAATCATCCATTCCTTGCGTCGCGCTGAAAGACAGCGCAATCGAAGTTCAGTGACGGCTTTCATGCCATCTACCCCTTGTGAAATAATACTTAGCGGTCGTACCGCGAGTGGGATACGGAAAGTAGGCGAGTTTTTAGTGGATGAGGTAACTCCAAGTCCCACACTTATCGGCTTTCCATGCTTTTCCCCCCTGAACAAAAAAAAAAAAAAAAAAAAAAAAAAAACCCTTGTTGATCAGGCACGCTCTCCCGGTATAGTTCCTTATGTCGAAAGGACCGGCGTAGTCAATACCGGTATGGGTAAATGGCCTGGAGAAAGAAGTTCGGTCTGTTGGGAGATCACTCGTCAGTTGGGTATGTAGCTTCTTTTTGTGGATGATGCATATTTTGCAGGAATTCACCACGCCCTTCATCAGGTTCCGGAATCGCGGAATCCAATATTTGCAGCGGATGAGGCGAGTCATCAGTTGACTACCGCCATGGAGAGTTATCTTGTGCGTGAAATGCGCCAGCAAGCGAGACAGGCGGCAACTGTAGGAAAGGATGATTGTATGACGCTCGTCATACTTCAAATCTTGAGACGCTGTGATCCGGCCTGGTTCTCATGATCACATGTCGGTCTAGGAAGGGATTCAGGTTCAAAATAAAGCTCAATATTGGCACGGGACGTTTACCACTCAGGCAGTGAAATTCTTGGGGGAAGTCCCGGCGCTGAGCCTCTAGGATAAGAATTCGCTCCGCTTCGTTAATTTCGTTACTTCGTTAACACCAGCACGCAAAGGCCACCTCACTAGTGGGGCCCTTGCGTGCTGGTGTTACCATCCGGCAACACTGAATAAAACGGAGCACATACGCCCGCACTCGAAGAGCCTTCTCAAGTTGGGAGAATCGCTCCAGGAAATCTTGGGGACGGCTGGAAAAAAAATTGACCTTCACGGCCCGCTGCTCTAGAGTCATAGTTGGAGCTTCGTTGGCTTGGGCTGGCCAGTGTTCCCGTGGAGATTACAACCAAGCTGGTCCAAGCCACCAGAGGTGGCTACCCACCAGTTCTGGTAAAGATACTCATCGACTGGCTAAGTCAGCATGGTTTTGTACGGACCGAACATGAGAGCCCAATTCTTGGTGTCGGTAGTCTGAGCTATCTTGGTCACCTGATTGGCCACAAAGGTAGTCCAGTGGCAAGCGGGCTTGCTCAACCAGGCCAGCACAATAGTAGAATCGGTCCGGTAGTAGTATTGAGGACTTTTCCGTATAGGATAGCCGTCGCCATTTCGGAAAGGAGCATTGCACCTCACAGCTTTAACCGAGGAAGTGAGACGGTTTTCACGGGAGCAACTCGTGTCTTCGCCGACAGCAGATGCACCGTGATATGGTGGTCACACTCGACGCGCACGTAGATCGCTGCACCATACGCCTTTTCGGAGGCATCGCAGAAACCGTGATGTTCGACCTGGGAGGAAATACATCTTGGAATTTTGATCTCGGGCAGTGCAGCGTAACTTTGCAGAAAGTCCAGTCAGCGTTGGTACAACGCACTTGAAAGATGTTCGTCCCATCCCAACCCTTGCAACCAGATCTCCTGCATGAAAATCTTGGACCGGACGATGAATGGGGCTAAGCACCCCGCGGGTCAAACAGCTTCGCAATTTGGAAAAACGAACTCTCGCTTGGTGTAGGATGACTCGAGCGTAAACAAGGCAGGAACAAGAAGAACTCGTCTGACGTCGCCTTCCAGCGAACTCCGAGGGTTTTTGCCGTGCTCTCGGCATCGATTTCCAAAAATTGATGTGCCGGAGGTGTTCACTCGGAAGCCCGTCCAAAATCTCCTTTTGGTTGGACGTCCATTTACGCAGTGGAAAACCTGCAGAGCTGAGGACAGCTCGCAATTCGTGAACAGCCAGCTGAGCCTCCTTGATGGAGTCTGCTCCGGCTAGGACGTCGTCGACCTACATGAATTGCCGCACAATGTGACTTGCCTTTGGAAATAGATGTCGTCGGCAAGCTGTTGCAGGACTCGGATGGCTAAAAAACGCTTAGCGCAATTGACTCCAAAAGTCACGGTTTTCAGCTCAGAAATCCCGAATCTCACCCGCCTGTTTTTCCTGATAATATTCGCTGGAAGGGCGTGTGTGTCGATTGTACCCAAAACAGGCGAAATATCTTTGTAATGTCGGCGTTAAAGACGTATCGGAAATAGCGCCACTTGAGGATTTGGAGGGTTAAATCGGATTGGAGGACCGGACCAGCATTGTAACGAACCGTTACATTCGTATACATATTCATACTGATAGCACTAAGTTACTTTGCATTTCATATACATATTCGTACTAATAGCACTAAGTTTACGTTTGTCATATATAATCCAACAACACAAACACCATACACCGGACATTTACAGTCCCACGCGCCGATCGATTCATGCAGAATCGACACACGCGCCACAGTCTCCCCCCTCCCCACGAGTTACACAACTCCACGATTCCCACCAAATTACCAGAATTTCAAAACTACACTCAGGTCATTCCCGGTGCAACCGAGTCAATGACCAAAGTGCCAAATCTAGACTCAGCTCATTTCTCGGTGCAACCGAGGTGAAACCGAGTCAATGGCACGATGGAGAACTCGACACCACTTCCGTAACCAAAAATTGCGGACTCAGCCATCGAGATCGGGCTTAAATAGCCCGAGCTCTCGATCAATCAGGGCAGTCCATCGCCTATTAAAAAACCGTATCGGCGAAGTACACCCGCCACGGCTACCAACACCACGCCTCAGTAAGAAAACAACGCAATAATTACCACGCGACACTAGCAATACGAAAACCAAATATATATAATCAAAATAAAACAAATCAAAAACCTCAAAAGCAAAACGAAGTGTCGTCATTCCTTCGCCGAACGCGAAAACAAATCAGGTGACCCAGAAACATATTGCCGCGCACACCAAAAATTCAGGTGTCAGCGTTTTTCCCTTTCATTGCCCAGTGCGATTACCAAACTACCTACACGGTAACCAGACTCGACGCCCGCTCCACTTTCGGTCTCACGGCCAAGCCCTGCCCTAAAGTTCCAGCGAACTAAAAATTCCTTTGTAGGGAAGAATCCTGGACAGACTGAGCCTACCTCAGCCTGAGATAGGTTTCTTACAAGTGGCGCCCGAGCAGGGACTTACGGCAACTTTTATGGAGATTTCAAAGCCACCTTTCTGGCAACTTTAAGGAAACTTAAAAGAAAACCTTAACACGGGGCTACGTGGATTAAAACCCACGGCCACCGAGAAAGAATAGTAGAGGTAACCACAGAACACAAGTCCGGTACAAAACCAAATTCGCGCACCCACCCGAATCCAGTCGCGAGTGCCACCGGGAAAGTAAAACGCAGTGACCAAGTGCTAAAACAGTGAAAAGTGCCCAAAACAACACCGAGGAAAACTCAGTCAATCACCATGGAAGCCTACGAAGACGACGCGAGCATTGATTTCCACACCAGCGAGCCAGTCGCCAATCCAGGTGCAGCATCGGCTGGATCTACAAGCGCCGCCGAGACGAGCTGGAGGCCTTCGCCAAGGAATTCGAATTTGACACCGAAGGAACTGTTGAAGAGTTGCGCAAGAACTTTGCCATACTAGTCGCCGGACCACTCCCGCCGGGTGCCTGGACTCGCTTGGCAGAACTCGAGAGACAATATGCAAGACCAGCAGGACGCTCCAAGTCCCCGCTGCCCACTAATCCAGGACCATCAGGCACCGGAAGATGGGACCCCAAAGCAGACTTGCATGCCCCCGCAGCCCCAGAGCCCACGCCCCGACCACCAGTGGCCACAGCCGCCGATCTTCCAAGGCCGCCCACTACGGAAACCTCCCGTTCGCCCACACAGAGAATTATACCAGCGATTGACGCACCCATAATCGGGCCCGACTATAACCACGTCGCACGCACGGCAGAACGCATCCGCGGATGGGGCATCCAGTTCAACGGAGAAGATGACCCACTATCGTTTCTGGAACTACTCGAGGAACGCGCACGCGCCTATGGAGTGGACACCAACCAGCTGCCTCGGAGCATGGCCGAACTACTCACCGACCGAGCCAGTCGCTGGCACCGCACCAGCCAACTACATGGCAGTTCCTGGGCACATTTCCGCCAGGAGTTTCTGACGTATTTTCTGCCGCCAAGGTATTTCGAAGAATTGGACGACCAGATCCGAGGCCGCAAGCAAGCGGTGGGAGAACCATTCAAAGACTATCTCATCGAGATACGGCTACTCATGCACCATGCTGAGTACGACCTAGTTACGGAACTCTACCGGATCTACGACAACGCTTTGCCAGAACTCCAACTATACGTGCGACGAGACGAATTGGAAAACTTGTCACAGCTAACCCGATTAGCGGCAGAGTACGAGCTTATTCACGAGAGGAAACACGCAACGACCCCCGCACCCATGCGAAGCCCACCAAGAGACACCAGGCCGGCAAGGCATCCAGACCGCAGAGAAGGTGAGTCTACCGGACGCCCTTTCGGAGACTCCATTGGGATTCAGCAGACCCACCGCGCAGACCATCGAATCAAACCAGCACAACGAACAAAGACGTCGCCCATCGAATGATCACCACTCCCATTGCCAACCCACGCGCAGCCTGTCGCCGATGTGGTCAAGCTGGACACGCCGCCTACGACTGCACCAACGCTTCGATCCTATTCTGCTGGGAATGTGGAAAGCGCGGCACTCGAACCGTCGACTGCTGCCGCCGGGCCACGTCGGGAAACGACACACGTCTTCGACTGACACGGGATCAGCCGAGAACGACGCCTCCCCAGACCCGCAACTAAGCAACCCACTACACGTGAACGACGGCCGAATAGTGGCGATAGTGACAATAGGAGGACAAACAACGAAGGCCACCATCGACACCGGGGCATCCCGAAGTTTCGTCAGCGACAACCTGGCCCGACAACTAAACAACAACTCCAACCTGCAAGATGCATGCGTCCGCATACGCCTGGCTGACGGCTCAGTCAGAGAGATCACACAAGTTCTACTGGCGCCCATCAAGCTGGACCAACGAGAGGTTCAAATCCCACTCCTGGTCCTACCAAACATGCTGGAGCAAGTTATAGTCGGCATGGACTTCCTATGTGCTATCGAAACGACGATCCAATGCGGCACCACGCTGCTAAAGCTACAAGATCGCCACCTCACGCCAACGCCACCGTCAGTTCAATCCAACCACGTACAAGTCACCGAACCCAGCGCCAAGAAATCTAGGTCAACAGCGAACACACTTCCCCAATATCGCAACGAAGAATACGACCCCGAAACCAACCACAGCGAAAGCGAACAACCGGCCCACAACGGAAAACACGAATCCGAAACCAAGCACCGGTAAACTGCAAACCGGCCCAAACGGGAAAAACGAATCCCACGGCCACTACAAGCACCCGCGTCCTAAGTCCAAACCCAGGGAACACACATCCCAAACACACCACGAGGATCTCACACACGAGACAAGAATCAACACACACTTGAACCAGGCGCTCGACACAGCAAGCCCAGGATCAAAACAAACTACGGGGCACACGCACCCCGAACCCACCACAAGGATCTCACCCACGAGACAAACCCCAACGAACTGGAACCCGCTCGACACAGGAAGCCCAGGTCCAAGTTCCGCCACAGCGCACCCGTGCACCATTCCCTCAACGGAGAAGGTGAACCCACGGACACCCTCAGAGACGACCACCAGCCCCGAACAACGACAACGGCAGCAACAGTGCAACAACCAAACCACGAGGGAAACAGCCACGCAAATCCTTTTGCTGGTCGGGTCCAACCATCGAACTAATATCCACGGAACCGGAATCTAGCCCGATGACCCCCGAAACACCGACCGCAGCCCTGTCGTACCCACGGCCGACGCCACCCCGATCTTCGCCAACCCACTGGAGTACCTTCCGCGTACTGACGTGCCCACTAGCGCCATGCACCACGCCATGCCTAACGCCACGTCCGAAATCTTCGGCGCCCAACCAAGTCGTTGCTGTGAAAACGGAGTCGCCACTGAGACCCGCCTGGCCATACATCGATCTGGAGAAATTACAACCCAGGTATACCGCCAGACCCACGAAGCTACGCCACCCACGGCCAACGCTAACCCGATCGTCGCCCACATAAGCGACTACCCAGGTAGAATCGAACCCCCCAGCGCGTTCGACAAAACCATCCTCCCAGAAGACCCAAGCCAGCCAAAGGACCGCGACACCCCCGATCTCACCGAACCCGACCCAGAATTGATCTCCGATCCCTGGCCGCCGGACAAAGCGCCACAGATCCAAGAATTTCTGGACACAGAACTTCCAAAGTTCAATGATCTCCACGGGATCTCCAACATAGCCGAGCACACCATCGTCATGAGGGATAATCGACCCATCAAACAGTGGTATTAGAACCCAGCCATGATGCGGATTATCGACGAGCAAGTCGACCAATTGATCCAAGAAGGTCTCATCGAACCCTCACGAAGCCCACACAGCGCCCCCATCGTACTCGTACGTAAAAAGAACGGCAAATGGCGCATGTGCGTGGACTACCGACAACTCAACACTCACTCTATTCCTGACGCATACCCACTGCCCAGAATCAACTACATCTTGGAGCGCCTACAGAACGCACGCTTCATAACCACCCTCGATCTAAAGAACGGATACTGGCAAATACCCATGGCCAACGGAAGTCGAGAAGCCACCGCCTTCACGGTCCCCGGAAGAGGTCTCTATCAATGGAAAGTGATGCCCTTCGGATTACATTCCGCACCAGCAACATTCCAACGGGCCCTTGATACTGTGATCGGTGCCGACATGGAACCCTACGCATTCGCATATTTAGACGACATTGTCATCGTCGGACGAGACTTCAAGGACCACCTACACAACCTGGCAATAGTCCCTCTCGCCTTCGAAAAGCGAACCTGCGGATAAACGCGGAAAAGTGCACCTTTTTCCAAAACCGGAGCAAATATCTTGGTCACGTCATCAGCGAAGAAGGTATCCACACAGACCCCGACAAGATTGCTGCCGTCAAAGAACTCAAGCCACCCACGAACCTAAAGGAACTACGTCAGTTCATCGGAATGGCATCATGGTACCGAAGATTCGTTCCAAACTTTGCTACAGTCGTCCAACCAATGTCTCAGCTACTCAAGAAAGGACAAACATGGACATGGACTGCAGATCAACAAGCGGCCTTCGACCAACTAAAGGAACTACTCACGACCGCTCCCGTACTTGCTTGCCCCGATTTCAACGTCAAGTTTTCACTACAAACCGATGCAAGCAACCTCGGCATAGGCGCCGTACTCACGCAGGAGATCGAAGGAAAGGAACGCGTCATCGCCTATGTCAGCCGACGCTTGAACCAGGCCGAAGGAAACTACTCCGCTACAGACAAGGAATGCCTCGCCGTCTTTTGGGCAATCCGAAAACTACGCTGCTACCTAGAAGGATACCGGTTCGACGTTATAACCGACCATCTCGCGCTGAAATGGCTGAATACTCTGGAAAGCCCCTACGGAAGAATAGCGAGATGGGCGCTCTGAACTCCAACAGTATCAGTACGACGTCCACTACAGAGCAGGGAAACAAAACGTGGTTGCCGATGCCCCTGTCCCGACAACCCTTGGAGACGCTAGCAAGAATCAAAGAGGACGCAACATCTTGCCCCTGGCTCACACGAAGGCAACCCGACTCAAAGAGGTGTTCGCGATAGTGCGGAACAACATTCAGCGGGCGAGTCAAGAGCAATCCCGTCACTACAATCTCCGCCGACGACAATGGCGCCCCACGGTGGGTCAACTAGTACTGATCAGACAACACCACCTCTCCAACGCAGCCGACGGTTTCGCTGCGAAATTGGCCCCAAAATATGATGGGCCATTCAAAGTCAAAGGTTTCGCGTCAACAAATATCGTCAAGTTGCAACACCCCGGAAGCCGGAAACTGAAAGTCGCAAATATCAACGACCTGAAAGAGTACCACGACACGTTGGACAGCGACCCTGCTGAGGAAGCAAACGACACCAGCGATCACAACGACCCCCTGATGAAGGAAAACCACCAATAGAAACGCCAAAACACGTTGGCAAAAACTTTGCCGACCCAGGAGTAACCAAAGCGGCCAGTTGCAACCCCACTCGGAAGAAACGGGGGGGTGTAACGAACCGTTACATTCGTATACATATTCATACTGATAGCACTAAGTTACTTTGCATTTCATATACATATTCGTACTAATAGCACTAAGTTACGTTGTCATATATAATCCAACAACACAAACACCATACACCGGACATTTACAGTCCCACGCGCCGATCGATTCATGCAGAATCGACACACGCGCCACAGTCTCCCCCCTCCCCCCGAGTTACACAACTCCACGATTCCCACGAAACTACCAGAATTTCAAAACTACACTCAGGTCATTTCCCGGTGCAACCGAGTCAATGACCAAAGTGCCAAATCGAGCCATCGAGATCGGGCTTAAATAGCCCGAGCTCTCGATCAGTCAGGGCAGTCCATCGCCTATTTTAAACCGTATCGGCAGTACACCCGCCACGGCTACCAACACCACGCCTCAGTAAGAAAACACACGCAAGAATTACCACGCGACACTAGCAATATAAAAAACCAATATATATATAATCAAGAATAAAGACAAATCAAAAACCTCAAAAGCTCAACGAAGTGTCGTCATTCCTTCGCCGAACGCGAAAACAAATCAGGTGACCCAGAAACATATTGCCGCGCACACCAAAAATTCAGGTGTCAGCGTTTTTCCCTTTCATCGCCCAGTGTGATTACCAAACTACCTACACGGTAGATAGACTCGACGCCCGCTCCACTTTCGGTCTCACGGCCAAGCCCTGCCCTAAAGTTCCAGCGAACTACAAATTCCTTTGTAGGGAAGAATCCTGGACAGACTGAGCCTACCTCAGCCTGAGATAGGTTTCCCACAGCATGAAGAAGATCATTCAAGGTCTGCCATTCGCAGAAGGGCTGGACGCGTTGAATACCACGCGGACTTTCTTTCGTGTCCGGCTTGATCACCGCATGGTGCGGGAGATAATAATTGGATAATAATCTGTCATATGGTCGAGATCTAAATATTCATGGATCACAGAGTTATACAGCCCTTGAAATGGAACGTCTCTCTTTAGCCGATTCCCATTTCGGAGAAACTGAGCTAGGGCAATGGACCTTAAAAGCCCCAGGCCTGACCCACAGTGAGCGGGGTCCCGAAACGGCAGTGTTACCACGTACTTCCCGCTTGACATTCTTGACGTGGTTCGAAGAAAATTGCTTTCGCAATAGGACTCCGACTCTCCTACTACCTCGATAGGTAGATCCTCTACCTCCCAAAACTTTGTGGGAAGTTTGTCCAATGGAGCGTCGCGGACGTGGGAAATTCGGGTGAAGAAGGATGCAATCTGTTCAGGAACAGCACTTGGCACTGGAACGGTCAGCACCCTCCCAAATATAGTTTCCTGTCCGAAAGAGCTTCTTGGACTGAGCTGCTACAGTCTTATTAAGGCCTGAAACCTGGGCTTGAATAAGGTGGAATGGAAGTTGAATGATTTTAAAGAGACTTTCCGTAATGAACGTTGCCTCGGAACCCGAGTCGATTAGAGCGCGGGTACGGGCATTTTTTCCCCGGTGGCTAATGTTGATCATCGAAGTGCCGCTTATCGGCTCTTGTTCCCGAGGCAAAATGTTCTGAAAATTGGGCGGAGCGACGGAGGAAGCTGAATCCTCCTGTTGTGGGAGTCAATTCGCTGGGAGCTGAAGTACCCCGATGCAGAAGCGTGTGGAGGCGGGCTTCACAAGTGAAGCAACTGTGGTCGCTTTGGCATTCACGCAGCTAATGAACTCTAGCGAAACAGTTTAAGCACAGCTGCCTCTTTTTAATGCAACTGGCCCGTGCATCCACGGTCATCTGTAGGAAGTGCGGACAAAGTCAGATCGGATGGTTCTCTTTGGGCAGAGATCACACGTTCTCCTCTTCGGAATCACTTGTGTCTGGAAGGAGTGAAACTTCCTTGGCACGGAACTACCATGAGACCGGAACGGGTTGGAGTTACTACCGGAGTGCTGCGGGTTCAGGGTACCTTTGGACGATGGTGAGTTCGGATTGCCTTTGGAAGTGGACGGGTCGCTCTCCATGGCCTCTAGCGTCAAATAGCGCAGAGTCAGGAAGGCGTCGATTTTCGCCCATGGAGGCACCTCCTTCTTGTCGGTGACGGATGCTTCCCACATAGACCGGGTCAGCTTCGGCAACTTGGAGGCACAGATAGCAACAAGGAGGCTATCCCAGTTGTCAGTTCAGAATTTCGAGTGATCAAGGGCGGTGAGGACCCCTTGTATCGTACTTTGAAGTTATTTCAAAGCTCGGCTGGTCTCGGACTCGACGCGTGGCAGAAAGAGCAGAATATAGATCTGGTTGGTCACCTGGAGCCGATTATTTTCATAACGGTTTCGGAAGGCCGACAATGCCTACTCAAAACCATCGTTTGTGAGCGGGGACTTCTCTACTATGGCCTTCGGGCTGCCACTTGTCTTAGCGGTGAGATGGTATAGCTTCTCTACCGGAGACAGCCTACAATTATTTAAATAAATTGCCGTAAATAAATCTCGGAAAGTAGGCCAGCGGACGTTATCTCCTGTGAAGACCTCAATGTCGCCGGGAGGCAATCGACAGCCGCCCTGGTAGGTCTGTGGAAACGGATGGACTGCTGTTCGGGACAGCTGAGTAGAGAGATCAGCGATGCACTGCTCAAGTACCCCATAGCACTCGCCGTACTTCTATCGGATATCTTCTTGAGCACGTAGGTCCTCGTCAACCATCACTGCGGAGCACGCTTTGTACTCCGCCTCGACATCCGCCCACATACTCACAATTTGTCCTCGGCGAAGCTAGGAAAGAGATGAGGATGGAGTGTTCCTGATGCGCGCTTCCAAATGAGCCAAATGGCCAATGGCGGCGGCTAATTTTTCTCGTGCTGTCGTGATAGCGGATTGAGCCATTGTGATGAAAGGTCTCGAGCTGACGGGACTGAACACGGAAGAGGTGGTTGGATCGTCTTGGATACGAGCTGGCACCTTGAGAGTGACGGGAGACGGGAAGAGAACCGATTTGGTCCGTGCAGCAGTGCTGCGACTGGCTGCTATAGGAGTGACTGGCGACATCATCCTCTGAGTGGGGGTAGTTCCTGAGGCGGAAGAGGCGCGTCGCCGACGTGGAGAGATAGCAGCCAAAAACCCTTTGCTGTCCTTGTCAACCGTTGGCACACTACGCACGCCCCCGCGCAGAATGTGGCTGCCAAGTCGGAAGCAGAAGTCGCAGATGGACGGAAGGACAAAAAACTTTGGCTGTGTATCGATAGGGATGGCGGGCCTAATTAATCGGATAGCATTAATTTAAATATCGATAGCGATCTCGGTGCCAGGGACCCGAGACAAAAGAAGCTGACAGGAGCAGAGTTTCTAGGATCAAGATAATGATAGATCGTAATTAGGTGAGGCCCAAGCCTGGATGTCAAACCGACAAGCCAAGCTCTTCCTTTTTCGTCGTCAACTCCAAACCGAACAGTCGTGTGTCGCGGGGAAAAAATAAAATAAAATCTCTGAAATTAAGTGCGATCACTCGTAGTTTCGAGTGTATGTTAAAGAAACACTGTGAAGAGCAGCCACCTCGTCTGCGTGCTAACAGATGAGTAAGATCTCCAAAAAGGGTTTCCACTAGAAATTTGTATGAATCGATCTCCTACAGATTCGACTCGCCGTGCTCACTCGACTCAGCAGAGTCGCCGGCGACGTGAGTATCCTCAGTTACTACGCCCGGACGAAATTACTGAAGAATCCAAACGGAAAATTCCGCATATCGCGTAGGGAATCGATCAACGCCACCCACCTGCACCCAAATTACCAGATCCCAGGCCAAGTTAGCCGCCTAGCGCAACCGGCTTGAGACTGGGGTAGGAGCGGCATCCACAGGCCTCTAGGAGCATCCGGAGCGGGCTCAACCAGCCGCGTGCGCAGAAGGCGCGCGTAGAAGCCGCATAACCCATCAGCTATACCTCATGGTGCCATAGAGCATCCTGCGGCCTTAACAAAATCTCCAGGACGTCAAGAGATGCGGTCAGACTAACCCCAACCCATTCAGCGATTCTGAGGGAAATGCTCCCCGTCGCCTAGACCAGAAAAGCCTTAACATCCGCGATCTACGTGCCGGATGACGAGGACCAACAAAATTTTTAATGAAATACCGAAATTGCAATTTTTGCACAGATTAGAAATCTCCAACAAAAGCTTATAAAAATCATAAATTTTTTTTAGTTAAAACCAAAAGAGATTTCATTTGAAGTATTCCCTATCTGTCCAGTAAATTACCTAATCATAGATTTTTTAAGTTAAAACAAAATGTTCCAATTTGAAGTACTTCCTAATTTTCCTAATAAGATATTTCCTAATGTTTAAGATAAACCAAAAATGATTCAATTTAAAGTATTTCCTATTTTTCTAAATAAATTACGTAATCATAGATTTATTAGTTAAAACAAAAATGATTCTGTTGGAAGCTGCCGAGCTTTTTCGGCAACTCTGACTCCACATTTACGACAATTATTCTCCGTATTTAGTTTTTAATATTTCTGTTTATTATTCGACGATTTTATACAATTTGAAGGGAGCGTGGCCGTGAACTGCGATTCGGTGTGTTAAACTTTACAATATTTGCGAGCTCGATTAATATAACGGGTTCGAGTTGGAATTTTGTAGAACTAATTTGGACTGCTCGGAGATGCGCGGCGATCGACAATATTTTAGACTGAGACTATAAAAGGGCAAAAGCACTGCAATATAAACAGTACGAAGGGTGCATACATATGCGTGCGCTTCTATGCACTGTAAGAGGGAGCGATGAGCGCGACAATAGCAAACTAGTATAAGAGCGTATAAAGAGAGTATACATGTAAACAAGGCGAGCTGCTCTTAGTAATTATGTAGCTGCTGCTGCTCGAACATACTCCCCGTTGAAAGACCAGGGCTTTTTAACAGGATCCTCAACGGGTAGGACGCACAGCTTGTTGACAGCTCGTCGAGTGGTTCCGGATGGTGTCCGCAGGACGGCGACTCGCACAGTCCCATCAGCTCCAGCGATGACCTCGATCACCCTGGCCAAAGGCCACTTCAACGGCGGCAGGTTCTCATCCTTGATGCAGACGACGTCGTTGACTTGAATGGAAGGCTGCGGTGTGCGCCATTTGGCACGTTGTTGGGTAGAGTCAAGTACTCCTCACTCCAACGCTTCCAAAAAGATCTGCTGTGCACAGGCGACTCGTTGCCAGCAATCCAATCTATTGAAGTTTAGACCCGTTACGTCTGGCTCGGGAAACTCCATCAGCGGACGACCAATTAGAAAATGTCCTGGTGTGAGGACGCCAAGATCTTCAGGGTTTTCTGAAATAGCAATAAGAGGTCGAGAATTGATTACTGCCTGGATTTGGTAAACCAGGGTCCGCAGCTCATCGAAGGTAAAGAGGGAAGATCCCATGGAGCGATACAAATGCTTCTTGGCCATCTTCACTGCTGCCTCCCATAAGCCACCGAAATGGGGCGAGCGAGGTGGTATAAATTTCCAATCAAAGCCGTTGTTGATGCAGTGATTGTGCACTTCATCACGATGCTTCTCGCTCAAAAATAGCTGCCGAAGGTCCTCCAACTCATTCCTTGCTCCCACAAAGTTTGTGGCATTGTCCGACCAAATACACCGGGGAATGCCGCGAGTGGCAAACGAACCGTTTGAGGGCACTCAAGAAAGCAGCAGTTGTCAAGTCCTTCACGAGTTCTAACCAGACGGCCTTTGTTGCAAAGCAGATAAAAACGCTGATGTAGCATTTCATCAGCGATCGACTGCGCCCTTCTGGCTTATAGTAGAAGGGACCGCAGTAGTCAATTCCACAAACGCTAAATGCAGGCGAATCCTGCACTCGATCCTTTGGTAGGTCAGCCATGATGTGTTCAACTAGACGAGGTCTGGATCTACAGCAGATAATGCATTTCCGCAAGGCTCGAGATACGGTTTTCATGCCGCCGATGGGCCAGAACTGCAGACGAATCGCTCCAAGTAGCGACTGTGGACCAGCATGATGATGTTTTCGATGAAAATGATTTATTATGGCGAACGTCAAAGGATGATCCCTGGGACAAATGATTGGGTGACGAGCATCGAAGTTGAGAGTTGAGTGTTGTAGACGGCTACCAACGCGAATGAGACCAAAGTCATCTATAAACGGCGACAGCGATGATATACTGCTAGTGGACTCCACGCAACTCCCCTTTCGAAGAGCACGGTATTCAGGGTAAAGATGGGCGTGTTGAACGATCCGACATAGCAGATGTGCTCCATTTCGAAGGTCTTCAGAAGTGAGGTCCGGTGACTTCTTTCCTCTGATGAACTTGTGAACGTAACCAAAGATGCGCATCATGACTCCGAATGAGTTGATGTGCTTAAACGAACGCGAGATGTCGAACCGCTCAGATGACAGCAATACCCGATGTCGAATTTCCGGAAGGTTGACTTCTGGCGAGCACCTTTCTTTCGCCTTGCAAGAAGGATGGTCCATGCATCCACAAACTCGATTGCAAGAGCTCCTGAGGTGCTGCTCCCCTTTGATAGAATGTCAGCCGGGTTCATTTCAGTTGGTACATAGCGCCACTCCATGCCCCTAGTAAGTTGTTGTATGGCAGAGATCTTATTCGACACAAAGACGTTGAATTTGGAAGACTCTTCTCGTAGCCAAGACAAGACTACAGTGGAGTCCGACCAACAATGGATTGGGCAATCGAAGGTGCTCATTTTTCTTATTTCGCGAAGTAAATTGGCTAATAAGAACGCTGCACATAATTCAAGTTTAGGCACCGTGAGGGTCTTTAATGGAGCAACCCTAGCCTTCGAGCAAAGTAAATGAACCTCAACGGTAGTATCCGTAAACGATCGAGCATAGATACAGGCTCCATAGGCTTGGAGGCTTGCATCACAGAAGGCATGTAGTTCGAACCTTGATTTAGGTAGAAGTATGTAACGTGGGAATGAAGCGTGTCCTACAGTAGCGAAGTCCGAGCAAAAATCCGCCCAAGCCGATTCAAAGGCTGAGGAAGACTTTCGTCCCAATGCAGCTTGTCTCTCCACATGCGCTGCATGATGATTTTCGCTTTTGTCAAAGTAGGCCCGACTAAACCCATAGGATCATAGCATCGCGCAATTGTTGACAGCACCGAACGCTTAGTGTGCTTTGCCAACACCGATTTGAGGAGCAAATGTAAATAAAAAATTGTCCTTGTGTGGCTCCCAAATGAGCCCAAGGGCTTTGGTTACATCGCTTCCATCATCCAACTTCAAAAAACTTTCCCTTTCGGAATCTGGGACCATACGAAGAACATCAGGGGAGTTGGAACACCATTTCGCAATTGAAAATTGCCTCGAGCGAGAAGATCCTTGGTTTGAGTCATAATTTCCAACACTTCCTCGACCGAATTGCCTCCAGAAATCATGTCATCCACGTAGAAGTCTTGTAGAATGGTTTGCGATCCTAATGGGTAAGACGAAGACTCATCCATGGCTAGCTGATGCATAGCTCGAATAGCTAAAAACGATGCAGGCTTAGTACCATAGGTGACTGTGTTTAATTTGAAGACCTGTATGACGTCGTCCAGAGAGTCCCTCCACAATATGCATTGGAGCATGGTATCAGGCATATAGACACGCACACACCTATACATTTTCGATATATCACCTGTAAGAGCAATAGGAAATGCACGAAAACGGATAAGGGAGTGAAACAGCTTGGCTTGAATGGTGGGACCTGACATTAGCAGATCGTTTAGCGAAAGACCAGATGTGGTAGCTGCAGAGCCATCGAATACGACTCTCAGCTTTGTTGTGGAGCTGTCCTCTTTGATGACGCAGTGGGATGAGGCAAGAAATATTGGCACTTTTGCCTATCTTCGCTGGGCACCAGAGACATATGGCCAAGGGACAAGTACTCCTTCATGAATGCCGAATAATTTACATAAAGAGCTGGATTGCGGACGAACTTCCGCTCCAAATTTTCCAAGCGCCGTTTAGCTTGCAAGAAGGAATCACCCAAGGACTCAGACTTCGCTTCATAGGCAAGCGAACAGAATATTCCCGGAGGGAAGACGAGTGTGATGGTTGACAAAGTGTTCCTCGCAGTGCAGCTCCTCCTTTGTTGCCCTAGCGATTGGCTCAAAGATGTGCTCCACTTCCCAAAATTGACGATCCAGCTCATCAAGCCGAATGCTGTGATTGGTGTCATCCGAAGATTGGGCTGCGATAACCGACGATGTGTTGGGGGCCAAATGCACGCCCGAGTGCCCGCAATCCGAAGAGTGGGCTGCGACAAACGAAGACAGGTTGGGGCCGAGTGCCCGCCACCAGAAATGATCCATCCGAAATGTGTCTTCTGCAGCAACGGAAGTCCAGGCGCCAGCTGAATTTGTCCCACACACAGCAACTCGAAGAACAGTCCAGCTCCGATGAGCAGGTCAATCCGTTGCGGCTTGTGGAACGAAGGGTCAGCAAGCTGTATATTAGACAGGATATTCCAATTAGAGACGCTAATTGGGATGCTGGGTTAACTTGTCCGCGATCTTCTGGGCAACGACGGAAGTGATGCTAGTGGTGAACTCTGAAATCCGCGATTTCAGAACGAGATCCACCGAGATACCTTCAGTTGAGAAGCTAGCATCTCCTATGCCAGAGACCGCGGTAAGCGATTTGGTTTTTCTAAGTTTTAGCTGATTAGCTAGACGACTTGTGACGAAATGTAATTGTGATCCTGAGTCCAAAAAGTGCGCGACATGGCACGAAAGTTCCAACGTTGTTTTTACGAGAACGACGACGGTGGCTAACAGCACAGCATCAGAATGACTTTGGGATATTAGGGCTCGTGCCCTCGCATAACACACAAGAAACGGGGGCGCTCGATGCGACGAAAGATTTTCTATGATGCGTACTCACGGTTTTCCCGGACTTGCCAACCTGATCTTGCCCTTGCGTTGATTGATCCACATTTTCAAGCGTTCGACATCTCTTTTCCAAAAATCCAGACAATTTTTCCCATGACGGCAGCTCTTGATTCGACGAAGTCTCCTCCCATCTGCTCTGAGTGGCCTTGTCCAGCTTCTGAAGTACACTCTGTACAAGAATACAGTCTGCTACTTCTTCCTTACTAGCCAGCGATTCCATTGCACGAATATGTGAGGTGACTCTGTCAGTCAGTTCCCTCAGCTTGCCCACCGATGCGTCAGCCTTCTCCAACCCAAAAATCCCTCTGATGTGTGCCTGCAAAATAAAACGTTTATTATCAAAGCGACGCTTTAAAATATCTAATGCCACGATATAATTAGCCTCATTTTTCTCGAATGAGCTGATGGTATTGAGGGCTGCGCCACTCAAACAGGAACGTAGATGCTGCAGCTTTTCGATAGGGGTTAGCTCGGACTCCTTGTCAATGATCGCGGTGAACATTGAGAAGAAATTGGCCCACTCCGTGTAAATTCCACTAAACTTTGGCAGCTCAGCTGGTAACCGAGATCGATTGGCCATAACGACGATTGATTGGGATGCACTTGAGTTGGGGTTGATTGTCGAACAATGCTTGGTGCTGGACCGACTTCCAAGCTCGCGCTGAAGAATGGTCCGCAGTGATAATATGGACGAGTCGAATTTGGCAGGTACTTCACTGGACATGGACTCAAAATCCATTTCCTCTAAGCTGTTGTGCGCCACGGCAAAATTAGATTCCAGTACAGTCAACGATTGCAGCAGTCCTTGCAGATCATATTCATCCATTTGGCACAGCTTCTCACAATCCATATCCGTGCGTATTGATTCTAGCCTATCGAAAATAGATCTAGTTTTCAACTTCAAAAATGTAATCCGAGACGCAGGGAATTGTGTGCTGTGTGCTGCGTTGGCACTAAAACTTCCACCACTTGGAGCAGCGCCAAATGCCACCGACTCGCTATGTGTTTCACCAGCCTCATTTGCCATAGCAAACGATCCACTTTTTTCTATTATTTTTTCTATTTCCCATGTTTTGGCTACAGATAGTTGACGCGGAGTGTATTGGTCGAAGTTAAATTCGATTTTTCAACAAGCGATACAAGCTCAAACGTTTTGTGTGTTCACTTTTGCGGCACTTTTTATGTGCGCGAGAGAACGATCGAGAGAGTGCACGGATTTCGAGTTCGAATTCCAAAGAGAGTTATTGCAGCCGGTCACGAGGAGATGGCTGAAGCAAACGACGAAAGAGTAGACGAAAAAAAGCTAACGGACCTCGCTTAGAACTCTATGCAGCCGGTCTCGACGGTGCGTTGCGCAGGCTGAAGCAGACGGTGAAAGAGAAAACGAAAACGAATAGCGGGCCGCTAGCACTGCCACGGTCGCCCACAACGACTTTTGTTCGCTCTTTCTCTTAGCAAATGTTGAGTTATATGTTTAAAATTCGAAGAATTAAATGTTTAAACACTTTAACGCACTATAAGTTCACGGCGATCACGTCGGGGTCACCAAAATGTTGGAAGCTGCCGAGCTTTTTCGGCAACTCTGACTCCACATTTACGACAATTATTCTCCGTATTTAGTTTTAATATTTCTGTTTATTATTCGACGATTTTATACAATTTGAAGGGGGCGTGGCCGTGAACTGCGATTCGGTGTGTTAAACTTTACAATATTTGCGAGCTCGATTAATATAACGGGTTCGAGTTGGAATTTTTGTAGAACTAATTTGGACTGCTCGGAGATGCGCGGCGATCGACAATATTTTAGACTGAGACTATAAAAGGGCAAAGCACTGCAATATAAACAGTACGAAGGGTGCATACATATGCGTGCGCTTCTATGCACTGTAAGAGGGAGCGATGAGCGCGACAATAGCAAACTAGTATAAGAGCGTATAAAAGAGTATACATGTAAACAAGGCGAGCTGCTCTTAGTAATTATGTAGCTGCTGCTGCTCGAACAGATTCAGTGTGAAGTATTTCATGGTATTTTTAGTTCCTATTTCAATCTTAAATATCATTATCACTAGCTATAATTTAAATCCTAAATTATAATCCAAAAACTCTATAATTCCTTCGGGTCACTCCTGAGATTCTATAGATTTTTTGAATTGAGGAAGAAGAAGGAAGACAAAAGAAATAAGATCGGAAATTATGTAAAGGTAGCAAGGCAGCTAAGAAACCCTACTCTACTTTTCGTATCCCTACAAAGTCCAACTATAGGTTTTCAGATTACGGGAATTCGATGTTTTCCGCTGGAAAACATTGATATACGTGAGTAGCCAAATGTTTGAACCATGCCTCTGTGATTTCCCATATGTATATATCTTGATTCTGAATTCCTTGCCTTTAACCATTCCTTTTATCAGCCAGGAATGCCTTCTGCTTCCTGCAATTTATGCTCCGAATCGGAGAGTCTTTTTGTTATGGAAAGTAAATTCCCAGCTTCTTTATGATTTTATTTAGAAGTACATGAAGTATACAAATAATAACTGAACTTTAAGAATAATCTCACTGCCTTCTCCATGCAAGTTAATCACCTTAGCTAATATATCCGTTACTCAGTAGAAAAAAAATATAAAAACTAGCTAATAAGTCTTTTCTATAACTTTCAATGCAATTCTTAAGTTTTATTTCTTAAGCAGCTATAATGAAGAATAGATAAACAAGCGAAATAAACTCGATGTAGCCTCCGCATTTTGAAAGGGTTCGAAGGGGTCATCGGGAGCTGTGCGCTTCGGGATGATGGCCAAGGTAGGGCGGGTTTTGATCTCCACTTAACATCAGTGGACTAGGTACCGATGTCCCTCCGTCCTTCGTTAGTTTCTCCTATTTTTCACAGATCTTTTTATGTGTTGCTATACCTCTTCCCGTCCTAATCCCTACCTACTTCTCCTTTTTCCACTCATTTACTTTCTTCTTTTCGTCATTCTACCGAAAGCCTAGCAAGTCGCAGCACGCTTAATTATTACATTATTATTAATAATCTAGCAGCGAAACCGGATCAATTCAAAAGAGACAAAACTCCACCCCAAAGCCGACGAGCTAGTGCCGGAAAAATTTAATAGTGTGCCCCGCTCTCTTTAAAATTGTGATTAATCCCGATTAATCGAAACGTTTCGTTGCACGTTACAGCTATAATTATTAATAATAATAAAAGTGGAGACCAGCGTGGGGCCTCAGTGAGTAGTTCGAAATATTTAAGGAGGACTCCCAGATGATTAGATGAATTAATCCGTTATTTGTTTTCTCTTTTTAAATTTTCCCATTTTTATTGTCCGGAAAAGTCATCTCTAATTTAGAATCTGCTTGGAAGACAGATAGTGAGAATACCCGTATTCCTTTTTGACTGTAGATTTCGAGAGTCTGACTGTAGAGAGTACCGCGTTATTGACTTATTCTTCTGCCAACTTAGATTGCATCTTTCATGCTGCCGCTTAGGAAAATATAAAGACAGCTTGCGAGAGTCTCTTCATCCACGGCTTCAGAAGGACATCTTTTTGTGAGCTTGTAAAAGGAAAAGAAAAAAAAGGAATAGAATCAACCATCGAAAGCAGGAAAACCGACAACCAGTTGTTGAACTGTTGTCTGTCCGCCTCGGTGTAATTTCCTAGCAAGTAAAATTGTTCGTTTTGATGAAGAAGTCTGGAGATTCCGACTGTACACGACGACACGGTTGACTTGAAAGGATTGGTTCTAATCTTTTTCCTGAAAAGGGGATATCGATATTCGAGTAGGACCATACAATTCGCGGAGAAGCTGCATTGAGTTCGTGATTGAGTATATAAATTAGTTTGTGAGTTAGTTCAAGTTACTTCGAAGTTTAGTTCTAGAAGATTGAGTTGTCGGATTAAGTGGATGGAAATCAAATTTCGGTTGGATTCATTTTATTGGTGAAATCTAAAGAACGGAAACTTGATTGGAAGAGAGTATCAGGCTCTGAAATAAAAATATACATTTTTGGTTGTTGAAGTTAGACAAGTAACCTATTAAGACACAATATGAGGAAGAGCCTCATGATGGGATTAGATCGATCTCCCGAAAGGGACTCTTCTGCGGCAGGAAGCAGCACTAGTAGAGTGTGTGCGCTGTGTAAGGAGGCCATTCAGTCTACCAATGAGGCTTACCCAACCGCTTGTGGGCACGAGTTTCTCCTTGTCTGTATGACAACCTATTTGAAATCGAGCGACTCTTGTCCTGAATGTAAGGCTAAGATTAGAATCGCTGGAAGCTCGATCCCTAAGACTATAGCGAAAAGTACTCGTTCGCAGTCTAAAGATCGTCTAAAGGGAGAAGAGGAAGCTAGTGGCTCCAAAGGAATAGACTTAGCATCGTTGAAGCGTAAGTTGCTCAACACTTTGTCCAAGAGAATGTCGGACTTAATTCAAAGTTCAGTGACGGAATTCGTGGAGCGGATGGTCGAAAGGTAAGGTCTTTCCCGACCACGGCGGCCAGGTTACCAACGCCTCCTGAAGAGACACCTCAAACGGTTAGGCAGGAACGGAACTTTGATACATCCACAGGGATGTACACCAGGAGGTAGGATTTTCGTCACCGCAGTTCACCGTGGTTCAGTGGAACTAGGTCAGAGACCAGACAAAGTGGTACATATCCTGAACGGATGGAAGCTTAAGTTTTCTGGGGTCGGCGTATCTATCGACAACTTTATATATAGAGTCAAAGCGCTTACTCACCAGACGCTAGAAGGGAATTTCTCAGTACTGTGCCGAAATATCAATGTGCTCTTCGAGGGAAAAGCCAATGAGTTTTGTTGGCGACAAGTCCTTTATAGTGGTCCGCTGGGATAGGATATGTGAGGCTTTGCGCTTACAGTTTTGACAGGAGAAGGATGACGTGGATATAGAAGAACTCATCCGTAATAGGAAGCAAAAAGCGAATGAATCGTTTGACACATTCTACAACCGGATATCTAGCTTGACGGACCAATTGGAAGTGCAGTGGCCAGTTCGTAAGCTTGTCAGAGTGCTTCGGAACAACTTACGGCCGGAAGTACGGCATGAGCTATTGAACCAAAGATCCTCGTCCGTTTTTACCGATTTTATCGACCGTACCGTATACGGTTTATTGGATTCAGGTGCTTCTCTCAGCTGCATAGGAGGTAGTTTGGCAAGCGAAGTGATGTGCGGAAACGTACCTTATAAGCGAATCAAAGAGAATGCCAACATGATGGCTGATGGAACAGCTAAACGAATAGTAGGTAAAATGAGGATAGACATCGCATATGGAGAGGAGAAAAAGTCACTGGAGATATATTTAATTCCCTCACTGAAACATGACCTTTATCTCGGAATTGATTTTTGGAACTTGTTTGATTTATTGCCTAGTCGGTTAGAGAAATAGAGACTCCTCTAACAAGCGATAGCGAAGAGCAACATTTATTGACCGAAATCCAAAAGGACCAATTGTCCAATGTCATAGACTGTTATCCCTCGTTCGCTCTGGATGGCTTGGGCAAAACCAACCTAATCACCCACGTGATCGATGTCGGTAATGCCAAACCAGTAAAACAAAGGCATTTTCCCTTTTCGCCAGCCGTGGAAAAGGACATGTATGCCGAAATAGACCGGATGTTGAAGTTAGGTGTAATAAAGGAATCAGACAGTCCGTGGTCTTCACCGGTAGTTATGGTTACCAAACCCGGAAAGGTTCGTATTTGTTTAGACTGCCGGAAAGTAAACAGCTTCGTCGAAAAGAACGCATATCCTTTACCTCAGATTAGCGGCATTAGCCTCGATCTAAAAGATGCTTACTGGCAAGTCCCTTTAGAGACCAAATCCCAGGACAAGACCGCGTTTACCGTTCCTGGCAGGCCTCTATATCAATTCAAAGTAATGCGTTTTGGATTGTGTAACGCCACCAGTACCATGTCTTTTAATGGACAAAGTAGTTGCAGACCGGTTTCGAAATGAGGCATTTGTTTATTTAGACGATCGTATTTTCCCAGTTTGAGAAGCATCTAGAGGTGTTGTTAGAGATAGCCAAGTATCTTAAGCAAGCAGGATTGACATTTCTGCATTGCAAAAAAGTCATTTCTGCATGCGAAGATGGAGGCATCTGGGACACATCAAAAAAATTAAGCATCTGGACGGATCCAGTACCAAAAAATTTGAAGCGAACACCGACGTCATGACCACCAAACGTAAGTTCAGTTTGACGGAGCATTAAAAGCGTTCGACACGGTAAAAATTTCTCTGTGAAGCCCCTTTACTGAGAATTCTTGACTTTTCAAGGCCTTTCTACATCCATTGCGACGCCACCAAGACGGGAGTAGTAGGAGTGCTAGTGCAGCTGTCCGAAGAAGGAGACGAATGTCCAATCGCCTTCGTCTCAAAAAAACTAAACAAGGCTCAGCGTAATTATACCGTGACCGAGCAGGAATTCTAAGCGGCGATAGTAGCTTTGAAGAGCTTCAGAGCATACATAGTATGTCATGATTTCACGAACATAACTACGCCTTGTTGAAATGGCTTGTGTCCAACACAGACTTGAATTCTCGGTTAGCTCGGTGGGCCATTGTCTTGCAAAGGTATCAATTCAAAATCGAACATCGTAAGGGTACACAAAACGTTGTCCCCGACGTGTTGTCGCGGGTAAATGAAAGAAGAGCCGTAGCCGCCTGGATCGCTAGTCGATTTGGAGTCGAAACACTTCCTGTCGTCCGAGTATATAGAGTTAGTGCAGAGAGTCAAGTCTAACCAGGACAAGCTGCCCGACCTAAAGCTGACCACGGATTTGTGTACCGACGTGCTGAACATCTCACAGGAGAACAGTTTCACAACGAGTACGCTTGGAAACTTTGGATACCAAAAGGTTTGATTCCAGAGGTGCTTGCGCACGCTCATGACAACCCATTGGCTTCACACGGAATCCACAAGACCGTTGAACGTATAAGGCAGCATTACTTCTGGCCTGGTCTAGTGTCCGACGTGAAGGCATACATCAATGCTTGCCTCATTTGTAGAACGACCAAAGCACCGAACTGTATTCTTCGACCTCCTTTAGGAAAAACGCCAGAGAGTCAGCGGTTCGTCCAAAGACTGTTCGTGGATTTTCTAGGACCATATCCCAGGTCTAGAGGCGGAAATAAAGGTATATTTATCGTACTGGACCACTTCTCGAAATATGTTTTCCTAAAGCCAGTCAAAAAATAAACGCCGACGTGGTGGTCAAGTATCTAGAAGTGGAATTGTTCATGACTTTTGGGGTTCCCGAAACCGTCTCTCTGACAACGGCTCTCAGTTTTGATCCGAGGCATTTCGCAAACTTATGAGTCGCTTTGAAATAACGCACACGACAACAGCCGTACATTCGCCCCAAGCTAACGCCTCTGAGCGGGTTACGAACCGATCAGAAAGATTGGGACGAGCACTTAAGTCGCATTTCGTGCGCACTGAGATCCGCGACACATGCCAATATAGGAATCACCCCATACTACATGGCTTTTGGCAAACATATGGTTACTGCTGGGTCGACATATTCGCTACTCAGGAAATTAAAATTACTAGATGACCGTGCCATGCCAAGGACATTCGACAATGAAATTAGCTTCATGCTGTATCAACCTAGTGGATACCCCTAGTCTGATTTGCCAGGGGGGCTTTGAAGCGGGCCTGAAGCGACCGGAGAAAAAAATAAAAGTATCGATAGGTGGGGCGGGCTTAATTAATCGGATAGTATAAATTTAAATATCGATAGCGATCCCGGTTCCAGAACCCAAGACAAAAGAAGCTGGCAGGAGCAGAGTTGCTAGGATCAAGAGAATGATAGATCGTAATTAGGTGAGGCCCAAGCCTGGATGTCAAACCGGCAAGCCAAGCTCTTCCTTTTCCGTCGTCAACTCCAAACCGAACAGTCGTGTGTCGCGGGGAAAAAATAAAAAATAAAAACTGTGAAATTAAGTGCGATCACTCGTAGTTTCGAGCGTATGTTAAAGGAACACTGCGAAGAGCAGTCACCTCGTCTGCGTACCAACAAAACTTCTGGTGAGTAAGATCTCCAAAAAGGTGTTCCACCAAAAACTTGTATGAATCGATCTCCTACAGATTCGACTCGCCGTGCGACGTGAGTATCCTCAGTTACCACGCCCGGAGGAAATTATTGAAGAATCCAAACGGAAAATTCCGCCTATCGCGTGGGGAAGCGATCAACGCCATCAGCGGGCTCAACCAGAGGCGTGCGCGCCGAATGCGCGCGTAGAAAGCCGCATAACCCATCAGCTATACCTCATGGTGCCATAGAGCCACCTGCGGCCTTAGCAGAATCTCCAGGACATCGAAAGATGCGGTCAGACTAACCCCAACCCATTCAGCAATTCTGAGGGAAATGCTCCCCGTCGCCTAGACCAGAAAAGCCTTAATAGCCGCGATTTACGTGCCGGATGGCGAGGACCAACAAAATTTTTAATGAAATACCGAAAATTTATAGGTTGGGCTGGAGCAATGCAAATTTTGCACAGATTAGAAATCTCCAACAAAAGCTTAAAAAAATCATAAATTTTTTTTAGTTAAAACCAAAAGAGATTTTAATTGAAGCATTCCCCATTTGTCCAGTAAATTACCTAATCAGTGATTTTTTAAGTTAAAAACAAAATGTTCCAATTTGAAGTACTTCCTAATTTTCCTAGTAAATTACCCAATTCATAGATTTTTTTTTTTGTGAGTCGCGCTCACAGCCGACAGCTTTTTCTAAATGTTATTACCTCTAGTTCGGAAAATAAACTGAACTGTATACATACAGACATACAATTTCAAAAAGTTATGAAAAAATGAGCTGTGCCTTTTTTGAGAAGCTAATTTATTACGGAACAAAGTTAATGCACATCTTGTGGCGTTCACAAGGTGTTGCTGGATAACAGTAAAATGAAAAATCGCAGTATTTTATTGTTAAATGTACCATATATATCTCGGAATGTACAAATGTCTGTCTGTCTGTCTGTCCGTCTTGTTTGTCGCCCATCAAACTCCCGGAAGCTATAAGACCTAGAATAAACAAGTTTTTTTTCCGCCCCCACAAAGAGCGCACATCATTGTGGCGTTCACAATTTTGAAATAACAGAAAATCAAAAATGCAGTATCATAAAGAAAGCCATATCTTTCAGGGGCCCAAATCTGAATGATCGGATCATTATTCATCAACATCATAAAGTGTAAAAAATGATCACAAATAAACGAGCCCCTTCCGACACTACAAAAGATGAAATTCTACAATTTTGAAGATAATAGAAAATGAGAACTGCAGTATCGTAGAGATTGATCATTTCTACCAGATTGCCGAATATAGCTCAGATCGGATCATTATTGTAGCCACAATGATGAAATGAATTTTCATCAGCTAGCCGCCAACCCTCTGCCATGAAGTGTTTTTGTAGGAAGTGATGTAGATGACAGAAGTATGAAAAAATGTAAAGTGTAAAAAATGATTAAATATTTAAAAATTACGAAAAATAAAGAACATGTGTACTGACTGAGTACGGGTATAAAAGTAGAGTCGCGTTAACAGCATTCTTACGATAAATGGTTTTTTCCATTTTTTCTAACTTCAAATTTGATGGATTTTTCGTTTTTTTTGTGGTTCAAAAGGGGGCGTGGCACAAATGTTTCGGGGCGGACTTGTTTTGGTTCGGTAAAACCATTTTCTAGGAGACAGATATTTGATCAGTAAAAAAAATTTCATTTCTCTGAGATCCGGGCGACACAAATTACGAAAAACCAAAGTACGGGAGTACTAGTGAGAGTGAGAGAGAGCGAGAGGGAACGATGACTTTCGAAATGGTTTTCTCCATTGTGGCTATACCAATGATCTGATTCATTTTTCGTTTTTTGTTATCTTCAAAATTGTGTACGCCACAGATGTGCGCCTTTTGTGTGGTCGAAAGGGGGCGGACCGAAATTTTAAAACCATTTTCTAGGAGTCAGATATCAAATCAGTAAAAAAAAAATTTGTTTGCTCTATCTCTTATAGCCTCCGATCAATGCGCGACAAACAAGACGGACGGACAGACAGACTATATATCGACTCGGTTATTGATGTTGATCAAGAATATATATACTTTATACGTGTCGGAAATAATTCCTTCTCTTTGTTACACACATCCTCTTTTACCAAAAAAATTACAGTCCCTTTTACTCTTCGAGTACGGTTATAAAAATTAAAAACAAATAGCTATCAGACAAGAGTGTCAAGCAAGTGCTTTAAGCCAACTCGTTCGTTCTCTTTCGCATTTTTCCTTTATTTATCACAAACAGCCGGTGATTTGTTCTAATTAAATTAATTAATTGCAATTTCACTTAATTTTCTATCCTAATACGCGGAACCAAATGTCCTCACAAGGGTCTAGAAAAGGTTACGAGAGAGGAATCACGGCGAATTCAACCGAGGTAGGAGAGGCGATCAAATGGAAAGGGGTTGGCGGGACGGGCAGGCAGTAACTCAGCGCATGACCACAGGTGGTCGTAAGAGTACGCCTGGTGCCGGGTCCCGTTGGAGAAGCGGGAAATGGAGGAGCGCGCTAGGAGCGGCGCATGTCCAGCGCATATCCATGTATGGGCGTGAGATCATGCCACCGGCCTGATCCCGTTTAGAACGTGGTGGAAACTCGAGGAGGCGCCGATGGAAACTTTCCGACGCCGCGTGGGCTTACCACTATTGCGGACGCCCGCGTCACAAGGAGGTTATAAATGGAGCCCAGTGACAGCGGAAAGAGACAGTCAATCGAGGACCAGTATACTTGTACGTGCGTGAATTAGAGCGAGTGCGGTCAACCGTGAGAGTACCGTTAATCTACGCGTTAGCAACGGGCTGGAACACAGAGACCATTTGAGCGCCAAAACCGCTCACCGCTTAGGGTGAGTATTAAAGAAGGGTGAGCCCAGAGTGGGCGGAGGTGCGAGCGGCGGACGAGGCGATTGTCAAGGACACATGAGTCGCCCAAGGAAGGCACGTGGCGGTGTTACAGCAGCCCGTTCGCAGGTGTTGCCAGCCTGCTGAGTCAAACGGAAAAAAAACGATTCGCTACAACTGGCGACCAACAGGGGGCGTTGGTGGATGCGGTATCGCATCGCTTATCGTGATTGTATGCGCCGTCAAACTTGACAGTCCCTTCAACCTCATGAACTCTTCCAATTCCGCGGATAAGAATTCTTCGACCGACCCTTTTTCAGCCCAACCACTACGCCCGCCTTCCTCCAGGTGGCCGGCCACGCCTTCTTTTGCTTCTTCGGTGGTCTCAAGTATTGCCACCGACAGATTTTCCTCCAACCGCCCATTTCACCAACCTTTCGCAGGTATCACGACCCTATCTTCGGACCAGCGCATCGGTCACCAGGTCATCGGCACTTTCTTGTTTCGGCAGACCAGCTCCACTTCGTGTTGCGTGGTTATGGCCCGACTGCGTTCGTCGGACAACCGTACCTGGTCCCCTCCCAGCGCAGCTGTCCTGCCAGCTCGGAGCTGACAAATCTGCTTGTAGCCCCTGTGTCAACCGTGGCCCTCAATTTCCTTCCCGAGATCATCACCACGGCCGAAAACTGCACCTCCTCCACGGTGAGTTCCCCGATTAGTTTTCGGGCCCTACCCCCTGCGACCCTGGCAAGGCCCTCCTCGGCTGGGGTGGCAGGGCGTTTCCCGCTTTTCTGCAGCACTGCCATGTGGTTAAGCAAACCTTTCCAGCAAAATGTTAGCGGATGCTCTTGGCATGCCTGTAACCAGTACTCTTCACTCATCGTTAACACGGGATTTTTCGCGAATCTCCCCTCCACGTTGGAATGCGTCTGGCCGTCGGTTGTTAGTCTCGACGCGTTGCTCTCCGCTTGTCAAGCGACATAGATCGGATCATCCTGGCACCGCCGACACACCTCTGCCACGGTCAAGTTTGCGAATTGGATTCAATTTTTCGTTTTCGTTATCTTCCGTTGTACGCCACAGATGTGCTTTTTTTGTGGGTCGGAAGGGGGCGGACCGAAATTTTGAAACCATTCCGTAGGAGTCAGATATCAGATCAGTCAAAACAAATTTGTTTGCTATATCTCAAGCCCCGGATCAATGCGCAACAAACAAGACGGACAGCAGTCCCTGAACTATATCGACTCAGAGCTGATGTTGATAGGGAGAATATATATACATTATAGGGTCTGAAATAGATCCTTCTCTTTATTCACACATCGGCTTTTACCAAAAAATTGCAATCCCTTTTCCTTGGAGTACGTGAGTGGGGTTATAAAAATTAAAAACAAATAGCTATCAGACAAAGTGTCAATAAAGTGCTTTTGAGCCAACTCGTTCGTTCTCTTTCGCATTTTTCCTTTATTTATCACAAACAGCCGGGTGATTTGTTCACCGTGTGTAATTAATTGCAATTTAACTTGATTTTCTATCCTAATACGCGGAACCAAATGTCCTCACAAGGGTCCAGCGCAGGTTACGAGAGAGGAATATAGGCATAGCAACCGGTTAGAGGCGATCAAATGAAGGGTTTGGCGGGACGGGCAGGCAGTAACTCAGCGCATGACCACAGGTGGAGCCGAATAGTACGCCTGGTGCCGGGTCATGCAGCGGGAAAATGGAGGAAGCGCTGCTTGCGGCGCATGTCCAGCGCATATCCATGTATGGGCGTGAGATATGCCACCGGCCTGATCCCGTTTAGAACGTGGTGGAAACTAAGGCGCCGATGGCTTAAACGCCGCGTGGGCTTACAAGTCTTAGAAGATTGCGGACGCCCGCGTCACAAGGGAGGTTATAAATGGGCCAGTGACAGTAGAGACAGTCAATCGAGGACCAGTATACACAAAACGTGCGTGAATTAGAGCGAGTTAGTTATTTATCAGAATGCCAGAGGTACCGTTAATCTACGCGTTCAACCCTCTGGAACACAGAGACCATTTGAGCGTCCCACGAACCGCTCACCGCTTGGGGTGAGTATTAAAGAAGGGTGAGCCCAGAGTGGGCGGAGGTGCGAGCGGCGGACGCGGCGATTGTCAAGGACACATGAGTCGCTTTGAGGAATTCCTAACGTGGCGGTGTTACAGCAAGTGTTACAGGTGTTACAGAGCCTGCTGAGTCAGACGGAAAGAAACGATTCGCTACAACTGGCGACCAACAGGGGGCGTTGGTGGATGCGGTATCGCATCGCTTATCGTGATTGTATGCGCCGTCAAACTCGAAACTCCCTTCAACCTTTTGAACTCTTCCAATTCCGCGGCTAAGAATTAAGTGACCGACCCCTTTTTCAGTTCCAACCACTACGCGTTCTTCTTCCCAGGTGGCCAGACGCCTTCTTTTTTTCTTCGGTGGTCTCAAGTATTCTTTTTTTTTATATTTTATAAACAACCGGTGTTTCAATAAATTTAATAAATACATTATCACGACCCCTATCTTCGGACCAGCGCATCGGTCACCAGGTCATCGGCACGACGTTTTGTTTCGGCAGACCAGCTCCACTTCGTGTTGCGTGGTTATGGCCCGACTGCGTCCGTCGGACAACCGTACCTGGTCCCCTCCCAGCGCAGCTGTCCTGCCAGCCGCTTTTGACAAATCTGCAACTAGCCTTTCTATCACCAACCGTGGCCCTCAATTTCCTTCCGAGATCATCACCACGGCCGACAACTGCACCTCCTCCACGGTAAGTTCCCCGATTAGTTTTCGGGCCCTACCCCCTGCGACCCTGGCAATGCCCTCCTCGGCTGGGGTGGCGGGGCGTTTCCCGCTCTTCTGCAGCACTGCCATGTGGTTAAGCAAACCTTTCCAGCAAAATGTTAGCGGATGCTCTTGGCATGCCTGTAACCAGTGCTCGTCACTCCCCCATCGTTAACACGGGATTTTTCGCGAATCCCCCCACCACGTTGGAATGCATTTGGCCGTCGGTTGTTAGTCTCGACGCGTTGCTCTCCGCTTGTCAAGCGACATGGATCGGATCATCCTGGCACCGCCGACACACCTCTGCCACGGTCGACTTTGCGAATGGGTTGGCCACCCTCGTCCGTCCCTGAAGTGTGCGCGGTTTATGAGGGGACCCGAGAGCGCGGTGTGTGGTCCGTTCGTGTCGCAGAGAATAAAGCGCATGACCACAGGTGGTCGTGAGAGTACGCCTGGCGCCGGGTCCTGTTAGAGAGGCGGGAAATGGAGAAGTGCGCATGGAGCGGAGCTCACGGCGCTCGGGAAACAGCGGGATCGGGCCGGCAGAGATCCAGCGCACGTCCATGTATAGGCATGAGATTACGCCACCGGCATGATCCCGTTTAGAACGTGGTGGAAAATCGAGGAGGCGCCGATGGAAACTTACCGACGCCGAGTGGGTTTACCTATGTTGCTAGGCAGCAGAACGGCCGCCCGCGTAAATGGAGCCCAGTGACAGCGGCACGAAATAGTCAATCGGAGACCAGTTTACGAGTTCGTATAATTGTGTAAAAACATAACTTATTTATACTTTTGTGCGTCGGTTACCTTGTGTTTTTATGTTGTTTCTTTTCGTAAGTACGCCGTGATTCAGATTCGGGAGCCGAATACATCACCTTTGAGATCATGCAGCAAGAATCGACTGGAGCATCCGTGTCCGTAGAGTCCGAACCGAACTCCGTAACTATCGCATCCATTTCGAACGCTTTTATACGTTCCGCACCACCGGATATTGCCATCACAGGTATCGAACCTGTGCTGTCAAAACCACTGGTGGGTGTCCCACCAAAGCGGAAAGTTTTTGAATTTCTGCTTGCCGCTGACCTCAAATCAAACGATATATAACTGATATATATAACTGATTTAAATGATATAAGAATAGGCCTCCTCATAACTCTCCCCGGTAATCAGGCCAGTTTCGTATTCTCATCTTTCGCTCTCTACTACCACCAATACACAAAACTTACTTCCTCTCTGTTAGTTATTTATCAGAATGCCAGAGGCTTTCTTAGTAAGCCCAGCCCTCTTTTTCTTGGGAGACTCCCGTTTTCGTCCCACGTTATTGATGTTGCCGGACCAGTACTAATGAGCCCACCGAGGGAGATTTTTTGTGGCGTTCTTGTTTTTGATTTGCTCTTTGATGTTATTCCTAACGAGAGCGAATACCTCTTGCTTTGATTTGTTTCTACCTGTTGCTTTGTTAATGGCTGTAGCCGTAGACCTTCCAGTCTCTGGTGTTATCTCGTCGTTTAGCGCTCCAGGTAGTCAGGGCATTCTTCCATGAAGTGGGAAGGCTGGGCTAAATGCAGCTTTCTCCTATACGTTGAGAAGTGTAAGTGATATCTCTGGTATCAGTTCTCCGTTCGTTCTCTTTGTAGTGACCAGACGTGTTTTTTTCTTGTGATCCGCTTCTTTCTTTTATATATTATAAACAACCGGTGTTTGGCCTAATAAATTTAATAAATACATTCTTAATCTGATTTTCTATCAAAATCCGCGGGTGCATGCCTATTTTTTGTGTATAAACACGACGTTTTTAATCAATTTTGTGAGTCGGTTAATTGTGTTTTTGTTGTTGCTTCCAGTAAGTAAGAAAATACATTTGGCCGCTCTCTAGCCGCTCTCTCTCTAGGCCGCTTTTGTCTAGCAACTTCCGCTCTCTATATCAGCCAAACTAACTGTTCTTTCTCTCTCGCTTATAAAATTTTTGTGCAGTAGCTCTCTCACTTACAAGCTATTGCAGTATTTCTCTCTCTTTCTTTTCGATTTCTTCTTTAAGCATAGCTTTTAGAAACTGCTTGCACTGTGCTCTCATTGCTATTTGGTTTGAACTTTCTTTTTGTTATTGAAAAAAAATTAAACGAGTAAAGAACATTACGGAGTCGGTCTTCGAACGCGACTCTACTTTTATACCCGTACTCAGTCAGTACACATGTGATTTATGTGGAATTTTAAAATGTTTTATCAGTTTTTACAGTTTTTTTTGCTACATCTGTCATCGACATCTACATCTACATCATCTACATCAGTTCTCACAACAATTACGTACACTGCACGAGGCAGCATGCTTTTTGAGGCGTAAACAGTGTGTGTGAGAAAAGCTGAAGCGTAAAACAATCCGCCCGTCCATAAATGACTTACGGCGCAACTGGTCGGGAAGCTCGTAGCTCAAAAATTCATTTGATCATTTTGGCTACAATAATGATCCGATCTGAACCAAATTCGGGAATCTGGTAGATATGGTCATTATCTACAAAACTGCATTTTTATTTTTTTTCTATCTTCAAAATTGTGGATTTTCGGATTTTTGTGGGGGCGGAAGGGGGGCGGGGCGAAATTTTGAAATACACTTGTTCAGGGTTGGTATCACAGCAGTCTTGGCCAAAAGTTTGGTTGCTCTAGCTCTTATAGTCTCTGAGATCCAGGCTACACAAAATTTAAAAATCCAAATCGACTCGATTTTTGTGTAAGTCTGACGCAAGGGATGGAGCGAAGTTTTTGCGTATGTTTTTGTCTATTGTGGCTATATTAATGATCCGATCCGATTCAGATTTGGGCCCCTGATAGATATGGGCTGTCTCTATGATTCTGCATTTTTAGTTTTCTGCTATCTTCAAAATTGTGGACGCAGACAGATTTGCGCCCTTTGTGGGGGCGGAAGTGGGCTGGGCGGAATTTTTAAACTTTTTCTTGAGGTGAGAGCATACATCAGTCTTTTGAAAAAATTTGGTTGCTCTATCTCTTTTAGGTTTCAAGCAATGGGCGACGAACAAGACGGACAGACGGACAGACGGACAGACGGACAGACGGACAGACGGACGGACAGACAGGGCTATATCGACTCGGCTATTGATGCTGATCAAGAATATATATACTTTATATGGTCGGAAATTACTCCTTCTCTATGTTACACACATCCACTTTTAGCACAAATACAATATACCATTTTTACTCTCGCTTCAGTACGGGTATAATAAAAATAATTATGGAATTTTCTGTGGTCTGCGTAAAAAAATGCCAAGAAAGTAAGATAATGACACGATCAGCCGAACATACCTTGCTGGCTTTGCGACAGCGTAGTGCACGCAAAGTGTGCAGGTATTTCTGGCCATTGGGTGATGCCATCTCACAACGCAAAGTCTGCATTATATTTTGTGAACAATGCCGTGCGGTCGAAAACGAAATGCGCTCGTTTATGAGGCAGAGGAGGGGTTTTAAAGGGAGCTGATCGTGGGCTTTGACGAAGCAATACGATCGGCTCTTATATTTCGCTTGTTCTGTTCAGCAGTTTACAGCTTGCTGTATCTCCGCGGCGCAAGAACTCCACGGGACTTGCAAGTGCCGTATAGCTTCACGCCCGCCGGCATTTGACTTTTAACTCCGACCACTACGCCAGTGCAGCAATTGTGCAGCAGACTTTTTGCGTACCGCACCTGTGGTGCCAAAACCACTGGTGGGTATCCCACCAAAGCGGCACGTTTTTTATCTCGGGGCTTGCCCCTGATCTCACATCTAATGATGTAACTGCTTTTATACAAAGCAAAATAAAAGCCGAAGGCCTAACTTTGGAAATGTTTAATTTCGCTTATGCCAGGGAGATAGCCAATTTTAAGATAAGCGTCTCTCCATCTCATTTCGACACCATGTTCTCTGCCAATTTTTGGACGGAGCACTTGGTTGTGAAAGCGTATAAGGCTAAGAAGAAGAATAGGCCCCCCAGATATCAGCCCGGCAGTCCAGACCAGTGCTCCATCCTCATCTTCCCGACTCTCCTTCAGACCCATCCAAAACTAGTTATATCTCTTTTAGTTATGTTGATCCAGAATGCTAGAGGCTTACGTATTAAGCTCAGCACTCTGTATCTTGTGTTTTTCACATTTTTGGTTAAAACCGGACATCCTTAGTTCCCTTTTTTGGCAGATCGGTTACAATATTTAAAAATGACCGTTTGTCTCGACGTGGAGGAGGGGTCCTCATCGCAGTGGACTCAACTTCACGTCGGAACATTTCATATTCCAGGTTCAACAAACACCTGGAATTTGTGCATAAAACTGATTCTTCCAGCATTTTCTAGTTAATTTTACCTGCTCGTACATTCCAACCGTCTTCGGATATCTCTATATACGACCAGCACATGTCCGCTTTAAAAACGGTTTCTTCCTCGCTTTCAGATAAAGACATCATGTGGTTCTGGGGGATTTCAATTTGCCAGGCACTGTTTGGTCTTCGGTAAACGAGTCGAATAACCCGGGTGCCCATATGGACGACATGACTTTATTGACGGCGCGCTAGGGCGACCTGTCCCTGTCTCATATCAACCATGTGAAAAATTGAGATCGATTGCCTCGGCCTGTGCTTCGTCTCGGATCCGACCATAGCGCCGATTAACCCGAGCCCTTCCGCTCACTATACCTGAAGACTCGGCACCATCCTACTCAATCGAAGTATCAGTCGAACTTGGACCTTCTGCATTGGATCGGTCAGGTAAGCTTTCTAAACGTGTCCGCTGCTTTCGTAAGGCCGAGTTTACGAAGCTTAATAGCCTGATTTGGGATTTCGATTGGTCCGCTCACCGCTTGTGCACTGACGTTATGAAAGGCATAGATGTGCGCCCTTTGGGAGGGCGAAAGTGGGACGGGTCGAAATTTTGAAAGAGAGTTTTCTAGGAGTGAGATACGTCATCGGTCTGGGAAAATAATTTGATTCTCTAGCTCTAATAGCCTTCGAGCAATGAGCGAAAAAACAAGACGGACGGACAGACGGACGGACAGACAGGGGGCTATATCGACGCTTATTGATGCTGATCATGAATATTTATATTAATGGGGTCGAAAATGATTCCTTCTCTATGTTACTTTTGAACTCTTTACCACTTTTAGGAACAAATATAATATACCCTTTTTCTCTTCCAGTACGGGTATAAATAACACAATAATAGATATACGTTCTATTGTTTTCAGTAACTGGTCTTATACAATTGGTTGATGTTTAGAGTTCAAAACGAGAAAAAGAACGTACGCTGTTAACAGGACTCTACTTTTATACTCAGTCAGTACACATCGATTTATGTGGAATTTTTAGATATTTAATCATTTTTTCCATTTTACTTGTAAATTTGGCCCGACATCTGTCATCGGACAACCTTACAACAGCACTGCTCGGCAGAGCGTTGGTCGGCTAGCTGCTGAAAATTCATTTCATCAGTGTGACTCAACAATAATTCAATTTCTGAACCAGATTCGGCAATCTGGTAGATATGATCATTCTCTACGATACCCCATTTTTGTTTTTCTATCTTCAAATTTGTGGACTTTCGGTTTTTGTGGTGGGGGAAGGGGGCGTGGCGAAATTTTGAAATACACTTGTTTTGGTTCGGTATCAAACCTTTCTAGACAGAAAGTTTGGTTGCTCTAGCTCTCATGGTCTCTGAGAACGTCTGGCGACACTTTTTACGAAAAACCAAAGTACGGGAGTACTAGTGACATGGAGAGAGATCGAGAGGGAACGATTCTTTCGAAATGGTTTTCTCCATTGTGGCTATACTAAAATCTGATTCATTTTTCGTGTTCTGTTATCTTCAAAATTGTGTACGCCACAGATGTGCCCCTTTTGTGTGGTCGGATGGGGCGTACCGAAATTTTGAAACCATTTTCGGACGAGTCGAAGATATCAGATCAGTAAAAAATTTGTTTGCTCTATCCCTTATAGCCTCCGATCAATGCGCGACAAAGAAGACGGACAGACGGACGGACAGACTTGGCTATATCGACTCGGTTATTGTTATTGATCAAGAATATATATACTTTATGGGGTCGGAAACGCCTCCTTTTGTGTTTTACACATATCCACTTTTACCAAAAAATTACAATGCCCTTTTACTCTTTCGAGTACGGTTATAAAAATTAAAACAAATAGCTATCAGACAAGAGTGTCAAGCAAATGCTTTAAGCCAACTCGTTCGTTCTCTTTCGCATTTAGGCCTTTATTTATCACAAACAGCCGGTGCTTTGTTCTAATTAAATGGATTAATTACAATTTAACTTGATTTTCTATCCTAATACGCTGAACCAAATGTCCCACAAGGGAGGCCCGGGGTTACGAGAGAGAAATCACGGGAATTCAACCGTGGTATGGAGAGGCGATCAAAAGGAAAAAGGGTTGGCGGGACGGGCAGGCAGTAACTCAGCCCTTAATTTCTATCCTAATTTTTATCCTAATACGCTGAACCAAATGTCGTGACAAGGGTCGAAAGGGTTATGGAAGAAATCACGGCGAATTCAACCGTGGTAGGAGAGGCGATCAAGCTGCAAAGGGGTTGTCCCTGGACGGGGAGGCAGTAACTCAGCCGGATTTCTATCCTAATTTTTTTTATCCTAATACGCTGAACCAAATGTCCTCACAAGGGTCTGAAAGGGTTACGGGTGTCGGCGTCACGGCAATTCAACCGTGGTCCATGGAGGCGATGAGTGGGGGAAAGGGGTTGGCGGGACGGGCAAAGTAACTCAGCGCATGACCACAGGTGGTCGTAAGAGTACGCCTATTGCCGGGTCCCGTTGGAGAGGAAAATGGGGAAATGGAGGAGCGGCGCTACGGCGCTCGGGGAGTGGCGCATGTCCAGCGCATATCCATGTATGGGCGTGAGATCATACCACCGACCTGATCCCGTTTAGAACGTGGTGGAAACTCGAGGAGGCGCCGATGGAATCTTTCCGACTCCGAGTGGGTTTATCTATGTTGCTAGGCAGCAGAACGGCCGCCCGCGTAAATGGAGCCCAGTGACAGCGGCACGAAATAGTCAATCGGAGACCAGTTTACGAGTTCGTATAATTGTGTAAAAACATAACTTATTTATACTTTTGTGCGTCGGTTACTTGTATTTTTATGTTGTTTCTTTTCGTAAGTACGCCGTGATTCAGATTCATGAGCCGAATACATCATCTTTGAGATCATGCAGCAAGAATCGACTGGAGCGTCCGTGTCCGTAGAGTCCGAACCGAACTCCGTAACTATCCCATCCATTTCGAACGTGGTACGTTCCGGACCACCGGATATTGCCATCACAGGTATCGCACCTGTGCTGCCAAAACCACTGGTGGGTGTCCCTCCAAAGCGGAAAGTTTTTATACCCGTACTCGAAGAGTAAAAGGGTATATTGTATTTGTGGTAAAAGTGGATGTGTGTAACACACAGAAGGAGGCGTTTCCGACCCCATAAAAGTATATATATTCTTGATCAGCATCAATAGCCGAGTCGATATAGCCATGTCTGTCCGTCTGTCTGTCCGTCTGTCCGTCCGTCTGTCCGTCCGTCTTGTTTTTCACTCATTGCTCGAAGGCTATTAGAGCTAGACCAATCAAATTTTTTCCAGACTGATGTGATATCTCACTCCTAGAAAAGTGTTTCAAAAAGTTCGCCCCGTCCACTTCCGCCCCCAAAAAGGAGCACATCTGTGGCGTCCACAATTTTGAAGATAGCAGAAAACGAAAAATGCAGAATCGTAGAGACAGCCCATATCTATCAGGGGCCCCAATCGGATCGGATCATTAATATAGCCACAATAGAGGAAAATATACGAAAAAACTTCGCTCCCTCTCTTTCGCACTCACACAAAAATCGAGTCGATTTGGTTTTGCATTTTGTGTCTCCTGGATCTCAGAGACTATAAGAGCTAGAGCAACCAAACTTTTGGCCAAGACTCCTGTGATACCAAACCTGAACAAGTGTATTTTCAAAATTTCGCCCCGCCCCCCTTCCGCCCCACAAAAAGACGAAAATCCACAATTTTGAAGATAGAAAAAACCAAAAAATGCAGTATCGTAGAAAATGACCATATCTACCAGATTCCCGAATTTGGTTCAGATCGGATCATTATTGTAGCCACAATGATCAAAATGAATTTTCAGCAGCGGGAATACCCCACGCCGTTCAGTGTTTCCCCTCGCCCGATCGCTGCGTAAGTCATTTATTGGGGTTAATTGTCGCAGCAGATTCTCTCACACACACACACTCACGCTCAAACATGCTGCCTCGTGCAGTGTACGTGTGTTGTTGTGAGAACTGATGTAGATGATGTAGATGTAGATGTCGATGACAGATGTAGCAAAAATGTAAAATGTAAAACTGATAAAACATTTTAAAATTCCACATAAATCACTGAGTACGGGTATAAAAAGTAGAGTCGCGTTCGAAGCGACTCCGTACGTTCTTTCTCGTTGAACTTCGGCTTTGCCGCTGACCTCAAATCAAATGATATAACTGCTATATATAACTGATTTAAATGATATAACTAAAAGCCGATGGCTTAAAGGTGGATAAGTTTAATTTCTCTTCTGGCAGGAAGATATCTTCTTTTAAGATAAGCGGCTTCCCATCTCATTTCCAGACAACTTGTTCTGCATATTTTTTGGCCGAAGCACTTGGTTTGTGAAAGAGTACAAGTCTTAGAAGAAGAATAGGCCTCTCATAACTCTCCCCAGTAATCAGGCCAGATTCGTATTCTCCTCTTTCGCTCTACTACCACCAATACACAAAACGTACTTCCTCTCTGTTAGTTATTTATCAGAATGCCTCTTTTGCCCTCATTTTCTTGGGAGACTCCCGTTTTCGTCCCACGTTATTGATTTTGCCGGACCAGTACTAATGAGCCCACCGAGGGAGATTTTTGTGGCGTCCTTGTTTTTGATTTGCTCTTTGATGTTATTCCTAACGAGAGCGAATACCTCTTGCTTTGATTTGTTTCTACCTGTTGCTTTGTTAATGGCTGTATCCGTAGACCTTCCAGTCTCTGGTGTTATCTCGTCGTTTAGCGCTACAGGTAGTCAGGGCATTCTTAAACTGATTTTCTATCAAAGTCCGCAGGTGTATGCCTATTTTTTGTGTATAAACACGACGTTTTTAATCAATTTTGGGCGTCGGTTAATTGTGTTTTTGTTGTTGCTTCCAGTAAGTAAGAAAATTCATTAGGCCGCACTCTTTGTTTTAGCTTTTGTCTAGCAACTCTCTCTCTTTATCACCCAAACTAACTGTTCCTCCTCTCTCGCTTATAAAACTTTTTGTGCAGTAGCTCTCTCACTTACAAGCTATTGCATAGTTTGAGCATAGTTTTTAGAAACTGCTTGCACTGTGGTCTCATTGCTATATGTTTTGAACTTTCTTTTTGTTATTGAAAAAAAAAATTAAAAAACTAATTATGGAATTTTCTGTGGTCTGTGCAATAAAAACCTGCAAGAAGCAGATCACTCACGATCAGCCGAACATACCTTGCTGGCTTTGCGACAGCGTAGTGCGCGCAAAGTGTGCAGGTATTTCTGGCCGTGTGGGTGATGCCATCTCACAACGCAAAGTCTGCATTATAGTTGTGAGGAATGCCGTGCGGTCGAAAACGAAATGCGCTCGTTTATGAGGCAGAGGAGGAGTGGCTTTTAAGGAGCTGATCGTGGGCTTTAAGAAGCAATACGATCGGCTCTTAGCCATGGACACTCTGTTTAGCAGTTTACAGCTTGCTGTATCTCCGCGGCGCAAGAACTCCACGGGACTTGCAAGTGCCAACTGCTTCACGCCCGCCGGCATCTGAAAAACTAACTCCGACCACTACGCCAGTGCAGCAATGTGCAGCAGACTTTGCGTACCGCACCTGTGGTGCCAAAACCACTGGTGGGTATCCCACCAAAGCGGCACGTTTTTTATCTCTCGGCTTGCCCCTGATCTCACATCTAATGATGTAACTGCTTTTATACAAAGCAAAATAAAAAGCCGAAGGCCTAAAGGTGGAGAAGTTTAATTTCGCTTATGCCAGGGAGATAGCTTCTTTTAAGATAAGCGTCTCTCCATCTCATTTCGACACCATGTTCTCTGCCAATTTTTGGACGGAGCACTTGGTTGTGAAAGAGTATAAGGCTAAGAAGAAGAATAGGCCCCCATAACTCTGCCCGGCAGTCCAGACCAGTGCTCCATCCTCATCTTCCCGCTCTCCTTCTACCCATCCAAAAACTAGTTTCCTCTCTTTTAGTTACTTACCAGAATGCTAGAGGCTTACGTATTAAGCTCAGCACTCTGTATCTTGAAAGTTTCACATTTTTGGTTAAAACCGGACATCCTTAGTTCCGAAGTTTTGGCAGATCGGTACACAATATTTAGAAATGACCGTTTGTCTCGACGTGGAGGAGGGGTCCTCATCGCAGTGGACTCTAACTTCACGTCGGAACATTTCATATTCCAGGTTCAACAAGACCTGGAATTCCTGTGCATAAAACTGATTCTTCCAGCATTTTCTAGTTTCATTACCTGCTCGTACATTCCACCGTCTTCGGATATCTCTATATACGACCAGCACATGTCCGCTTTAAAAACGGTTTCTTCCTCGCTTTCAGATAAAGACATCATGTGGTTCTGGGGGATTTCAATTTGCCAGGCACTGTTTGGTCTTCGGTAAACGAGTCGAATAACCTTGTGCCCATATCACGACATGACTTTATTGACGGCTTGCTAGACCTGTCCCTGTCTCAAGTCAACCATGTGAAAAATTCCTTGGGTCGATTGCTCGATCTGTGCTTCGTCTCGGATCCGACCATAGCGTTATTAACCCGAGCCCTTCCGCTCACTATACCTGAAGACTCCTACCATCCTACTTCCGAAGTATCAGTCGATATTGGACCTTCTGCATTGGATCGGTCAGGTAAGCTTTCTAAACGTGTCCGCTGCTTTCGTAAGGCCGAGTTTACGAAGCTTAATAGCCTGATTAGGGATTTCGATTGGTCCGCTCTGTACTTGTGCACTGACGTTATGAAAGGCATAGATGTGCGCCCTTTGTGAGGGCGAAAGTGGGCGGGCCGAAATTTTGAAAGAGAGTTTTCTAGGAGTGAGATATCACATCAGTCTGGGAAAATAATTTGATTGCTCTAGCTCTAATAGCCTTCGAGCAATGAGCGAAAAACAAGACGGACGGACAGACGGACGGACAGACATGGCTATATCGACTTGGCTATTGATGCTGATCATGAATATTTATACTTAATGGGGTCGAAAATGATTCCTTCTCTATGTTACTTTTACCACTTTACCACTTTTACAACAAATATAATATACCCTTTTACTCTTCGAGTACGGGTATAAATAACACAATAATAGATATACGTTCTATTGTTTTCAGTAACTGTACAGCTACTTATACAATTGGTTGATGTTTAGAGTTCAAAACGAGAAAGAACGTACGCTGTTAACGCGACTCTACTTTTATACTCAGTCAGTACACATGTGATTTATGTGGAATTTTTAGATATTTAATCATTTTTTCCATTTTACTTGTAAATTTGTTCCTACATCTGTCATCTACATCACTTCTTACAACAGCACTGCTCGGCAGAGCGTTGGCGGCTAGCTGCTGAAAATTCATTTCATCAGTGTGACTACAATAATTATCCGATCTGAACCAGATTCGGCAATCTGGTAGATATGATCATTCTCTACGATACAACATTTTTGTTTTTTTCTATCTTCAAATTTGTGGACTTTCGGTTTTTGTGGTGGCGGAAGGGGGCGTGGCGAAATTTTGAAATACACTTGTTTTGGTTCGGTATCACAGGAGTCTAGACAGAAAGTTTGGTTGCTCTAGCTCTCATGGTCTCTGAGAACCGGGCGACACAAATTACGAAAAACCAAAGTACGGGAGTACTAGTGAGAGTGAGAGAGAGCGAGAGGGAACGATTACTTTCGAAATGGTTTTCTCCATTGTGGCTATACGAATGATCTGATTCATTTTTCGTGTTCTGTTATCTTCAAAATTGTGTACGCCACAGATGTGCCCCTTTTGTGTGGTCGGAAGGGGGCGTACCGAAATTTTGAAACCATTTTCTAGGAGTCAGATATCAGATCAGTAAAAAAAATTTGTTTGCTCTATCCCTTATAGCCTCCGATCAATGCGCGACAAAGAAGACGGACAGACGGACGGACAGACTTGGCTATATCGACTCGGTTATTGATATTGATCAAGAATATATATACTTTATGGGGTCGGAAACGCCTCCTTTTGTGTTTTACACATATCCACTTTTACCAAAAAATTACAATCCCTTTTACTCTTCGAGTACGGTTATAAAAATTAAAAACAAATAGCTATCAGACAAGAGTGTCAAGCAAATGCTTTAAGCCAACTCGTTCGTTCTCTTTCGCATTTTTCCTTTATTTATCACAAACAGCCGGTGCTTTGTTCTAATTAAATTAATTAATTGCAATTTAACTTGATTTTCTATCCTAATACGCTGAACCAAATGTCCTCACAAGGGTCTAGAAAGGGTTACGAGAGAGAAATCACGGCGAATTCAACCGTGGTAGGAGAGGCGATCAAAAAGGAAAGGGGTTGGCGGGACGGGCAGGCAGTAACTCAGCCCTTAATTTCTATCCTAATTTTTATCCTAATACGCTGAACCAAATGTCCTCACAAGGGTCTAGAAAGGGTTACGAGAGAGAAATCACGGCGAATTCAACCGTGGTAGGAGAGGCGATCAAAAGGAAAGGGGTTGGCGGGACGGGCAGGCAGTAACTCAGCGCATGACCACAGGTGGTCGTAAGAGTACGCCTATTGCCGGGTCCCGTTGGAGAGGCGGGAAATGGAGGAGCGCGCTAGGAGTGGCGCATGTCCAGCGCATATCCATGTATGGGCGTGAGATCATACCACCGACCTGATCCCGTTTAGAACGTGGTGGAAACTCGAGGAGGCGCCGATGGAATCTTTCCGACTCCGAGTGGGTTTATCTATGTTGCTAGGCAGCAGAACGGCCGCCCGCGTAAATGGAGCCCAGTGACAGCGGCACGAAATAGTCAATCGGAGACCAGTTTACGAGTTCGTATAATTGTGTAAAAACATAACTTATTTATACTTTTGTGCGTCGGTTACTTGTATTTTTATGTTGTTTCTTTTCGTAAGTACGCCGTGATTCAGATTCATGAGCCGAATACATCATCTTTGAGATCATGCAGCAAGAATCGACTGGAGCGTCCGTGTCCGTAGAGTCCGAACCGAACTCCGTAACTATCCCATCCATTTCGAACGTGGTACGTTCCGGACCACCGGATATTGCCATCACAGGTATCGTACCTGTGCTGCCAAAACCACTGGTGGGTGTCCCTCCAAAGCGGAAAGTTTTTTATACCCGTACTCGAAGAGTAAAAGGGTATATTGTATTTGTGGTAAAGTGGATGTGTGTAACACACAGAAGAAGGCGTTTCCGACCCCATAAAGTATATATATATTCTTGATCAGCATCAATAGCCGAGTCGATATAGCCATGTCTGTCCGTCTGTCTGTCCGTCTGTCCGTCCGTCTTGTTTTTCACTCATTGCTCGAAGGCTATTAGAGCTAGACCAATCAAATTTTTTTCCAGACTGATGTGATATCTCACTCCTAGAAAAGTGTTTCAAAATTTCGCCCCGTCCACTTCCGCCCCCAAAAAAGGAGCACATCTGTGGCGTCCACAATTTTGAAGATAGCAGAAAACGAAAAATGCAGAATCGTAGAGACAGCCCATATCTATCAGGGGCCCCAATCGGATCGGATCATTAATATAGCCACAATAGAGGAAAATATACGAAAAAACTTCGCTCCCTCTCTTTCGCACTCACACACAAAAATCGAGTCGATTTGGTTTTTGCATTTTGTGTCTCCTGGATCTCAGAGACTATAAGAGCTAGAGCAACCAAACTTTCTGTGAAGACTCCTGTGATACAAAACCTGAACAAGTGTATTTCATAATTTCGCCCCGCCCCCTTCCGACCCCCAAAAAGACGAAAATCCACAATTTTGAAGATAGAAAAAAACCAAAAATGCAGTATCGTAGAAAATGACCATATCTACCAGATTCCCGAATTTGGTTCAGATCGGATCATTATTGTAGCCACAATGATCAAATGAATTTTCAGCAGCGGGAATACCCCACGCCGTTCAGTGTTTCCCCTCGCCCGATCGCTGCGTAAGTCATTTATTGGGGTTAATTGTCGCAGCAGATTCTCTCACACACACACTCACGCTCAAACATGCTGCCTCGTGCAGTGTACGTGTGTTGTTGTGAGAACTGATGTAGATGATGTAGATGTAGATGTCGATGACAGATGTAGCAAAAATGTAAAATGTAAAAACTGATAAAACATTTTAAAATTCCACATAAATCACTGAGTACGGGTATAAAAGTAGAGTCGCGTTCGAAGCGACTCCGTACGTTCTTTCTCGTTGAACTTCGGCTTGCCGCTGACCTCAAATCAAATGATATAACTGCTATATATAACTGATTTAAATGATATAACTAAAAGCCGATGGCTTAAAGGTGGATAAGTTTAATTTCTCTTCTGGCAGGAAGATATCTTCTTTAAGATAAGCGGCTTCCCATCTCATTTCAGACAACTTGTTCTGCATATTTTTTGGCCGAAGCACTTGGTTGTGAAAGAGTACAAGTCTTAGAAGAAGAATAGGCCTCTCATAACTCTCCCCAGTAATGAGGCCAGTTTCGTATTCTCCTCTTTTGCTCTACTACCACCAATACACATAACTTACTTCCTCTCTGTTAGTTATTTATCAGAATGCCTCTTTTGCCCTCATTTTCTTGGGAGACTCCGTTTTCGTCCCACGTTATTGATTTTTGCCGGACCAGTACTAATGAGCCCACCGAGGGAGATTTTTGTGGCGTCCTTGTTTTTGATTTGCTCTTTGATGTTATTCCTAACGAGAGCGAATACCTCTTGCTTTGATTTGTTTCTACCTGTTGCTTTGTTAATGGCTGTATCCGTAGACCTTCCAGTCTCTGGTGTTATCTCGTCGTTTAGCGCTACAGGTAGTCAGGGCATTCTTAAACTGATTTTCTATCAAAAGTCCGCAGGTGTATGCCTATTTTTTGTGTATAAACACGACGTTTTTAATCAATTTTGGGCGTCGGTTAATTGTGTTTTTGTTGTTGCTTCCAGTAAGTAAGAAAATTCATTAGGCCGCACTCTTGTTTTAGCTTTTGTCTAGCAACTCTCTCTCTTTATCACCCAAACTAACTGTTCCTCCTCTCTCGCTTATAAAACTTTTGTGCAGTAGCTCTCTCACTTACAAGCTATTGCATAGTTTGAGCATAGTTTTTAGAAACTGCTTGCACTGTGGTCTCATTGCTATATGTTTTGAACTTTCTTTTTGTTATTGAAAAAAAATTAAAAACTAATTATGGAATTTTCTGTGGTCTGTGCAATAAAACCTGCAAGAAGCAGATCACTCACGATCAGCCGAACATACCTTGCTGGCTTTGCGACAGCGTAGTGCACGCAAAGTGTGCAGGTATTTCTGGCCGTGTGGGTGATGCCATCTCACAACGCAAAGTCTGCATTATAGTTGTGAGGAATGCCGTGCGGTCGAAAACGAAATGCGCTCGTTTATGAGGCAGAGGAGGAGTGGCTTTAAGGAGCTGATCGTGGGCTTTAAGAAGCAATACGATCGGCTCTTAGCCATGGACACTCTGTTTAGCAGTTTACAGCTTGCTGTATCTCCGCGGCGCAAGAAGTCCACTCCACGGGACTTGCAAGTGCCAACTGCTTCACGCCCGCCGGCATCTGAAAACTAACTCCGACCACTACGCCAGTGCAGCAATGTGCAGCAGACTTTTGCGTACCGCACCTGTGGTGCCAAAACCACTGGTGGGTGTCCCACCAAAGCGGCACGTTTTTTGTCTCTCGGCTTGCCCCTGATCTCACATCTAATGATGTAACTGCTTTTATACAAAGCAAAATAAAAGCCGAAGGCCTAAAGGTGGAGAAGTTTAATTTCACTTTATGCCAGGGAGAAAGCTTTTTAAGATAAGCGTCTCTCCATCTCATTTCGACACCATTTGCTCTGCCAATTTTGGACGGAGCACTTGGTTGTGAAAAGAGTATAAGGCTAAGAAGAAGAATAGGCCCCCATTACTCTGCCCGGCACTCAGACCAGTGCTCCATCCTCATCTTCCCGCTCTACTTCTATCCATCCAACAAAATAGTTTCCTCTCTTTTAGTTACTTACCAGAATGCTACAGGCTTACGTACTAAGCTCAGCACTCTCTATCTGGAAAGTTTTCACATTTTTGTCCCATATTATTGTGTTAACTGAAACCTGGTTAAAACCGGACATCCTTAGTTCCGAAGTTTTGGCAGATCGGTACATAATATTTAGAAATGACCGTTTGTCTCGACGTGGAGGAGGGTCCTCATCGCAGTGGACTCTAACTTCACGTCGGAACATTTCATATTCCAGATTCAACAAGACCTGGAATTCCTGTGCATAAAACTGATTCTTCAAGCCTTTTCTATTTTCATTACCTGAAAACCTTTCATTAGACCAGCACCTGTCCGCCTTAAAAACGGTTTCTTCCTCGCTATCAGATAAAAACCACATGATAATTCTGGGGGATTTCAATTTACCAGGCACTGTTTGGTCTTCGGTAAACGAGTGGAATAACCTTGTGCCCATATCACGACATGACTTTATTGACGGCTTGCTAGACCTGTCACCTGTCTCAAGACAACCATGTGAAAAATTCCTTGGGTCGATTGCTCGATCTGTGCTTCGTCGCGAATCCGACCATAGCGTTGTTAACCCGAGCCCTTCCGCTCACTATACCTGAAGACTCCTACCATCCTACTTTCGAAGTATCGGTCGATATTGGACCTTCTGTATTGGATCGATCAGGTAAGCTTTCTAAACGTGTCCGCTGCTTTCGTAAGGCCGAGTTTACAAAGCTTAATAGCCTGATTAGGGGATTTCGATTGGTCCGCTCTGTACTTGTGCACTGACGTTATGAAAGGCACAAACATTTTCTATTATGTACTTGACACACTCTTTTGATTCTTGTGTCCCGTATTTTTGTCCGATTAAATCTGGGAAGCCCCCTTGGTTTGCCAAGGAGCTATTCAGTCTAAAAAACATAAAATGAAGACTTTATAAAAAATTTCAAGAAGTTGGCTCTCTTTAATCTCTCTCTCGCTATATAATAGCTCGGTCAAATTTCACCATTGTAAACGCTCAATGCTACAAAAATTACCTAGCTCGATGCAGGATGCGCTTTTCTCAGGACCCTAAACAGTTTTACAGCTTCGTAAACAGCAAGCGTAAAACGTCCGCACATCCATCCTCGCTATCATTTCATAATTCGTCGGCAAACAATGATCAGGCCATTGCCGATCTTTTTTTTTGCACAATATTTTCAAACAACCTATTCCATGAAAGCTACTCTGGTCAGCCGTATCCATACAGTTTACCAAGATCGAACGGCATTTTTCAGCCCTACGTTAAATGAAAGCTCACTGCTTCAGGATCTTCGACTAGTAAAGCCGGTGTTCTCACCAAGTCCTGACGGAGTCCCCGGCTGTGTACTCAGGTACTGCGCCGACGCTCTGTGTGGACCCCTGCTTAAACTATTCACCCTATTCCTTAACTCCTTATGTTTCCCTCCGATCTGGAAGGAATCGTTTATTATTCCTCTCCATAAGAAAGGTAGTAAGTTTGACGCAATGAATTACAGAGGTATATCAAAGTTATCAGCTATTTAACCCCGCACTTGCAAAATCTCTGCAAATCACTTATATCTCCAGCTCAGCACGGATTTATAAGGCGACGATCAACAACTACAAATTTACTAGAGTTTACCTCTTTTATTATTATTTATTTATTGGTGGATGCGGTATCGCATCGCTTATCGTGATTGTATGCGCCGACAAACTTGACACTCCCTTCAACCTTTTGAACTCTTCCAATTCCGCGGCAAAGAATTCTTCGACCGACCCTTTTTCAGCCTAACCACTACACCCGCCTTCCTCCAGGGGGCCGGCCGCGCCTTCTGTTGCTTCTTCTGTGGTCTCTAGTATCGCCACCCACAGCTTTTCCTCCAACCGCCCATTTCACCGACCATTCGCAGGTATCACGACCCCATCTTCGGACCAGCGCATCGGTCACCAGGTCATCGGCACTTTCTTGTTTCGGCAGGCCAGCTCCACTTCGTGTTGGGTGGTTATGGCCCGACTGCGTCCGTCGGACAACCGTACCTGGTCCCCTCCCAGCGCAGCTGTCCTGCCAGCTCGGAGCTGACAAATCTGCTTGTAGCCCCTGTGTCAACCGTGGCCATCAATTTCCTTCCCGAGATCATCACCACGGCCGACAACTGCACCTCCTCCACGGTGAGTTCCCCGATTAGTTTTCGGGACCTACCCCCTGCGACCCTGGCACGGCCCTCCTCGGCTGGGGTGGCGGGGCGTTTTCCGCTTTTCTGCAGCACTGCCATGTGGTTAAGCAAACCTTTCCAGCAAAATGTTAGCGGATGCTCTTGGCATGCCTGCTCCACTTGGAATGCGTCTGGCCGTCTTTTTTTATTCTCAACGCGTTGCTCTCCGCTTGCCAAGCGACATGGATCGGATCATCCTGGCACCGCCGATACACCTCTGCCACGGTCGACTTTGCGAATGGTTTGGCCACCCTCGTCCGTCCCACTGGACCTCGGATTCATCCGATAAAGCCATCAGGTGATCTAGGTCCCTGCACCTGTGTGGCCTGCTAAAAACTCGCAGATCCGGCATACTATTTTCGCGAATGAGCTTCATCTGCTCATCTGGCGCGCATTTGAGGGGTCGCCAGAGGGTCAGGAGCCAACCACCCCGGACGAGAACGCGAAGAAGCTGAAAGAGCTGTTTCAGCTAGGGAGACCAAATTTAGAGAAGGCGGCCCAGGTTAATGCTAGATATTATGAAATGCGAAGGAGAGCCTGGAAGCCGAAGATTGGCGAAGTGGTTTGGTCCAAGCAACACCACCTATCTAACGCGACAGAAGGATTCGCGGCAAAGAGGGCGCCGACGGACCAACGGCAGTTGCGCGGCCAGCGCTACAAGCGCTACAAGCGCAGCAAAGTCGGCGAGCAGCGGCAGAGGCAGTAGGCCTGGAAGACGGCCGAAAAGAAGGCGCGGAGGATGGCCGTGTGGACGCGGCTGGGATTCGAGAGGCAAGCGCTGCGAAGGAATGCCAGATGGCAGCCACGTAGCGAGAGAAGGAGGCCCGGAGTACGAGCGAGAAGGTAGAGAGTGGAGCGTGTATGAGACTCCACTGGCCCCAAAGCTCCAGCGAGTGTGCGCGGGAATGCAGGGGAGGGGACCCGAGAGCGCGGTGTGTGGTCCGTTCGTGTCGCAGAGCGTGAAGATCGCCGTCAGGGATGGAATGGTGTGGCAACACCATGGCCGCCGCAGCTGCAGAGGCAGCAGTCCCTGAACAGGGAGGCATCAGAGCCGCCGGATAGGGCAGCGCGTCTAGCGCCTTGTCCGGGTGCCTTGTACGGGTGCGGTATCGGGTGTCGGCGTCCGGCAACAGTGTGGTTGTGTCCATGGAGGCGTGAGGGGAGGGAATAGAAGATAAAAAAATTTTAAAGAATATAATAAAGCGCATGACCACAGGTGGTCGTGAGAGTACGCCTGGCGCCGGGTCATGTTAGAGAGGCGGGAATGGAGAAGCGCGCAAGGAGCGGAGCTCACGGCGCTCGGGAAACAGCGGTATCGGGCCGGCAGAGATCCAGCGCATGTCCATGTATAGGCATGAGATTACGCCACCGGCATGATCCCGTTAAGAACGTGGTGGAAAATCGATCTATGTTGCTAGGCAGCAGAACGGCCGCCCGCGTAAATGGAGCCCAGTGACAGCGGCACGAAATAGTCAATCGGAGACCAGTATACGAGTTCGTATAATTGTGTAAAAACATAACTTATTTATACTTTTGTGCGTCGGTTACTTGTGTTTTTATGTTGTTTCTTTTCGTAAGTACGCCGTGATTCAGATTCGGGAGCCGAATACATCATCTTTGAGATCATGCAGCAAGAATCGACTGGAGCGTCCGTATCCGTAGAGTCCAAAACTACTAGTGGGTGTCCCACCAAAGCGGAAAGTTTTTGAATTTCGGCTTGCCGCTGACCTTAAATCAAATGATATAACTGCTTTTATACAAAGCAAAATAAAAGCCGATGGCCAAAACGTGGACAAGTTTTTTTCGCTTATGCCAGGAAGATAGCTTCTTTTAAGATAAGCCATCTCATTTCGACACCATTTGTTCTGCCAATTTTTTGCCGGAGCACTTGGTTGTGAAGAAGTACAAGCCTAAGAAGAAGAATAGGCCCCCCATAACTCTCCCCGGTATCAGATAAAGACCATATTATAGTTCTGGGTGATTTCAGTTTTCTAGGTACTGTTTGGTCTTCGGTAAACTAGTCTAATAACCTTGTGCCCATATCACGACATGAATTTATTGACGGCTTGCTAGACCTGTCCCTGTCTCAAGTCAACCATGTGAAAAATTCCTTGGGTCGATTGCTTGATCTGTGCTTTGTCTCGGATCCGACCATAGCGTTGTTAAACCGAGCACTTCCGCTGACTATACCTACCATCCTACTTTCGAAGTATCGGTCGATATTGGATCGATCAGGTAAGCTTTCTAAACGTGTCCGCTGCTTTCGTAAGGCCGAGTTTACGAAGCTTAATAGCCTGATTAGGGGATTTCGATTGGTCCGCTCTTGTACTTGTGCACTGACGTTATGAAAGGCACAAACATTTTCTTCAATGTACTTGACAAGGAGCTATCCAGTCTAAAAACATAAAATCAAGACTTTATAAAAATTTCAAGAAGTTGGCTCTCCTTCTTCTCTCTCGCTATGTAATAGCTCGGTCAAATTTCACCATTGTAAACGCTCAATGCTACAAAAATTACCTAGCTCGATGCAGGATGCGCTTTTCTCAGGACCCTAAACAGTTTTACAGCTTCGTAAACAGCAAGCGTAAAACGTCCGCACATCCATCCCCGCTATCAGTTCATAATTCGTCGGCAAATCAGGCCATTGCCGATCTTTTTGCACAATATTTTCAAACAACCTATTACCATGAAAGCTACACTGGTCAGCCGTATCCATACAGTTTACCAAGATCGAACGGCATTTTCAGCCCTACGTTAAATGAAAGCTCACTGCTTCAGGATCTTCGACTAGTTAAGCCGGTGTTCTCACCAAGTCCTGACGGAGTCCCCGGCTGTGTACTCAGGTACTGCGCCGACGCTCTGTGTGGACCCCTCGCTTAAACTATTCACCCTGTTCCTCAACTCCTCATGTTCCTCTCCGATCTGGAAGGAATCGTTTATTATTCTCTCCATAAGAAAGTAAGTAAGTTTGACGCAATGAATTACAGAGGTATATCAAAAGTTATCAGCTATTTAACCCCGCACTTGCAACACCTCTGCAAATCACTTAGATCTCCAGCTCAGCACGGATTTATAAGGCGACGATCAACAACTACAAATTTACTAGAGTTTACCTCTTTTTATTATTAAAGGCTTCCATGGTAACATGCAGACGGATGTCATTTACACCGATTTCAGTAAAGCATCTGACTCTGTAAACCATTCCCTTTAGCACAAAAAACTTGACATTTTAGGATTTCCGTCCAATCTTTTGAAATGGATTTCCAGCTACCTTTTGCTCTAGGTCTCAAAGAGTCCTCTTCAAAACTCCTTGTCTTTACTTGTTCAGGCTACTCTGGAGTACCACAGGGCAGCCATCTTGGCCCCCTACTTTTCATACTCTTCATAAATGACCTGCCTTCAGTATTAACAAACTCTCGAGTACTCATGTATGCGGGATGACGTTAAGCTCTGGGTCCAGTATAAGGACATTTCATTTCACTCGCTTGCAATCCGATCTCAATAACTTTCAGTCATGGTGTTGTGCAAATATGTTACACCTGAATGCCTCGAAATGTAAAAAATAATGACATTTCATCGCTCCAGCCCCTTGTTGGTTCTTACACCCTCTGCGATGGTTCTCTTTTAAGAGAAATACATTGTTAATGATCTTGGTGTTAAACTAGACCCCAAGTTAAAATTTTCTGAACATATTTCTACCATGGTAAATAAAGCCATGGGGAGTGCTTTGGTTTATAAAGAGGTGGTCAAAGGAATTTGACGACCCCTATATAACGAAGACTCTCTATATTTCGCTTGTTCGTCCGATTTTAGAATACGGCTCGTGTGTATGGTGCCCTCAGTACAAAAGTACACCAAGACCGTCGTATAGAATCAGTCAAGAAAAACTTTTTACTTTTTGCTCTGCGTAACTTCAACTGGGATGA
>CM019042.1:33017629-33047075 GCA_009664405.1 Drosophila bifasciata
ACAACAAGCTGGATCAACAAGAGGTCCAAATCCCACTTCTGGTCCTACCAAACATGTTGGAGCAAGCTATTGTCACCATGGACTTCCTATGTGCCATCGGAACAACGATCCAATGCGTCACCACGCTGCTAAAATTACGAGATCACCACCACACGCCAACGCCACCGTTAGTTCTGACGCACCTGGAGCTCGACACAGAAAGCCCAGGACCAACACAAACTACGGGGCACATGCATCCCAAACACACCATGAGGATCTCACACACGAGACAAGAATCCACACACTTGAACCAGGCGTTCGACACAAGAAGCCCAGGACCAAAACAACGGGCACACGCATCCCGAACCCACCACGAGGATCTCGGACACGAGACACGCACCAACAAACTTGAACCCGCTCGACACAGGAAGCCCAGGTCCAAGTTCAGCCACAGAGCACTCACGCACCCTACCCTCAACGGAGACGGTAAGCCTAGGGACACCCTCAAAGACGAAAACCAGCCCCAAACAACGACAACGGCAGCAACACTGCGACAACCAAACCACGAGCCCCGCCAACCCCCCGCTGGTCGGATCCAATAATCGAACTGATATCCACAGAACCTTTCCACCCGGAACCGGAATCTAGGACCATGAACCCCGAAACACCGACCGCAGCCCTGTCGTACCAACAGCCACACTATTTTCGCCTACCCAACGGAGTTGAATCAGCGTACTGACGTGCCCACTAGCACAATGCACCACGCCATGCCAAGTCGTTTGCTACGAAGACAGTCGTCACTGAGACCCGCCTGGCCATACGTCGACCGGGAGACATTACAAACAAGGTATACCGCCAGACCCACAAAGCTACGCCACTCTCGGCCAACACTAACCCGATCGTTGCCCACATACGCGACTACGCACGTAGGTCCTCCCAGAAGACCCAGCCGGCCTGCACTCCCCATAACTGCCGATCCCTCCGAACACGATCCAGAACCGGTCTTCGAGCTTTGGCCGCCGGACGTAGCACCACTGATCCAAGAATTTCTGGACGCAGAACTTCCAAAGTTCAATAATCTCCACGGGACCTCCGACATCGCCGAGCACACTATCGTCAACCAAAGAACCCAGCCATGATTCGGATCATTAACGAGCAAGTCGACCAATTGATCCAAGAAGGTCTCATCGAACCCTCACGAAGCCCGCACAGCGCCCCATCATACTCGTTCGTAAAAGAACGGCAAATGGCGCATGTGCGTGGTACGCATGTGCGTACCCACCGCCCAGGATCAACTACATCTTGGAACGCCTTACGAAACGCGCGCTTCATAACCACCCTCGATTTGAAGAGCGGATACTGCCAAATACCCATGGCCAACGGAAGTCGAGAAGCCACCGCTTTCACGGTCTCCGGCAGAGGTCCCTATCAATAGAAAGTTCTTCGAATTCATTCTGCAGCAGCAGAATCGTGTGATCAGTACCTGATCGGTGCAGACATGGAACCCTTCGCATTTGCATATTTAGACGACATTGTTGTCGTCGGACTTCAAGAAACACCGACACAACCTGGAGATAGTCCTGTCCTGCCTTCGAAATGCGAACCTGCGGATAAACACAGAAAAGTGCACCTTTTCCAAAGCCGGTTCAAATATCTTGGTCACGTGATCAGCGAAGAAGGTATCCACACGGACCCCGACAGGATTGCTGCCGTCAAAGACCTCAAGCCACCCACGAACCTGAAAGAACTACGGCAGTACATCGGAATGGCATCCTGGTACCGAAGATACGTTGCCAACTTTGCTACAGTCGTCCAACCAATGCATTGCAAATGTCTCAGCTACTCAAGAAAGGACAAGCATAGACATGGACCGCAGAGCAACAAGCGTCCTTCGACCAAACAGATGCAAGCAACCTCGCCATAGGCGCTTTCCTCACGCAGGAAATCGAAGGAAGGAGCGAGTTATGATATTTGTAGGTCCGAACCAAGGGAGTTTTGGGGCACGGTTATGGTGTTAGTAGTTTCCAATAAATGATTTTTCCGACACGGTGTGGTTTATTTGAATGATTCTTCCAAACTGAATTCTTTATTGTCAAGTTCTTATATCGATGCCTTATGTTTACCCTACTTATGCTGATCTAGCGGAATGCACTTTGTAATCGGACCGGATGCTTATGTGGGGCTCGTCTTGGCAGCGGCCCCGATGTTTGTGTTGGGTTTGCAACTTTGTTGCCAACTAAGTGTTTGGTTACTTCTCGTTTGGCTGCCGTAGGGGTTTCGGTGGGGGACCGCCGAGGGTAAATGCTGAGGCGGTAACTAGCGCGTCATCGCCTATGTCAGCCGATGTTTGAACCAGCCCGAAGGAAACTACTCCGCCACCGACAAGAAATGCCTTTGCCGTCATATGGGCAATCCGAAAACTACGATTCTACCTAGGGGATACCGGTTCGACGTTATAACCGACCATCTTGCGCTGAAATGGTTGAATACTCTGGAAGCCCTACGCAAGAATAGCGAGATGGGCGCTCGCACTCCAACTGTATCAGTACGACGTCCACTATAGAGCAGGGAAACAAAACGTGGTTGCCGACGCTTTGTCCCGACAACCCTTGGAAGCGCTAGCAAGGATCAAAGAGGACGCAACAACTTGCCCCTGTCTCACACGAAGGATTCAGCGATCCAAAGAAGAACCCGATAAATACCCAGACTACGTCTTCGAAAACGAAGAGCTCTACAGGCACCAGGGCCACGGAGCCGACGATCACGACTACGTGTCATGGAAACTCTGCGTCCCAAACGACCGACGCCAAAGAGTCCAGGAATGCCATGATCAGCCCACGGCAGGACACCTCGGCATTCGGAAGACCATCGCCCGAATCGCACAGCGATACTATTGGCCCGGCCTATATCCAGATGTGAGGAAGTTCAAGGCACTGCAGCGCAAGCCCGTGGGTAGATTGCCCACCCGCAGGGCAGAGGAACCTTTCGCCATACTATGCGCCGACTTCGTGGGGCCACTGCTCCGATCAAAACGAGGAAACACCATGATACTGGTATTTTTCGACACCAAGAAGGCTGCGATAGTTCAGAACAACATGCAGCGGGCGAGTCAAGAACAATCACGTCACTACAATCTCCGCAGTCGACAATGGCGGCCCACGGTGGGCTCACTGGTACTGCTCCGACAACATCACCTATCAAATGCAGCCGACGCATTTCGCTGCATAATTGGGCCCAAAATATGATGGACCATACAAGGTAAAAGGCTTTACGTCAGCAAGTATCGTAAAGTAACAACACCCCGGCAGTCGCAAACAAAAACGACCTAAAGAATACCACGACATGTTGGACAGCGATTCCGCTGATGGAGCAAAAGGCACCACGGGTACTACTGACCCACTGCCAACCCACCGACAGCAGCAAAAGCGCCACAACGCATTGGACGACAAAGCCACTGACGGAGTAACGGAACATGGACCATGGCCCCATACATTAACTACCCCTACACATACACTCACTAATAAATTAAGATACACCACACATAAGTACTAGAACAATTATACCGACCCTCGTAACGGTCAACCCGACCCGGATACACTTATCAATTTCCGCAATGCAAAAGCACCAACAAACCTCAGCCACTATTGCAGCTGCATAATAAAAAAAAACGCACTAGCCACACCACAACCCACTGTTTAAAAACCCCAGACCAAGCATTCCATAGTTTTAAGACGGAAACTGCGGACTCAGCAGCCCCACTCACCAGGTGTCAGCTTTAAATAGCGCGAGCCGCCGATCAATCGGGGCAGTATTCGATTTTTTGTAGGAACGCGCTATTTTTGATAATTTCATATCATTCATATTATACTATTTAGCACTGGGGCGCAACTTTTATTCCCGTACTCGAAGAGTAAAAGGGTATATTGTATTTGTGGTAAAAGTGGATGTGTGTAACATAGAGAAGGAATCGAGCCCATTGCTCGAAGGCTAAAAAGAGATAGAGCAATCAATTTATTTTCGATACTGATGTTATATCTCACTCCTAGAAAAATGTTTTAAAATTTCGCCCCGCCCACTTTCGCCCCCAATAAGGCACAACTGTGGCGTCCACAATTTTGAAGATAGCAGAAAACTCAAAATGCAGAATCATAGAGAAATACTATATCTATCAGATGCCCAAATCTGAATTGGATCGGATCATTGGTATAGCCACAATAGAGAAACCATTTCGAGAAACATCATTCTCTTTCGCACTCACACAAAACCGAGCCGATTTGGTTTTTCGTATTTTTGTAGCCTGGATCTCAGAGACTATAAGAGCTAGAGCAACCAAACTTTCTGTCCACACTCCTGTGATACCAAACCGAAACAAGTGTATTTCAAAATTTCTCCCCGCCCCCTTCCGCCACACCAAAAGATGAAAATCCACAATTTGGAAGAAAGAACGAGAAAGAACGTATGGAGTCGCTGTGAACGCGACTCTACTTTATACCCGTACTCAGTCAGTACACATGTAATTTATGTGGAATTTTCAAATGTGTATCAGTTTTTACATATTACATTTAACATTTGTTTGCTGCATCTGTCATCTACATATACATCAGTTCTCACAACAACACACGTACACTGCACGAGGCAGCGTGTGAGCGTGAGTGTGCGTGTGAGAGATTCTGTAGCTACAATCATCCCCATAAATGACTTACGCTGCAATCGGTCAAGGGGAAACACTGAACGGGCGCAGGGCATTCCCGCTGCTGAAAATTCATTTCATCATTGTGGCTACAATAATGGTCCGATCTGAACCAAATTTGGGAATCTTGTAGATGTGGTCATACAATACTGCATTTTTCGTTTTTTCCTATCTTCTAAATTGTGGATTTTCGTCTTTTGGGGGCGGGAGTGGGCGTGGCAAAATTTTGAAATAAACTTGCGCTGAAGAGATATCACGGGAGTCTAGGCGAAAATTTGGTTGTTCTAGCTCTTATAGTCTCTGAGATCGAGGCGCTCATTTATACGAAAACCAAAATTACTCGATTTTGTGTGATTGCGAAAGGGATGGTGCGAAGTTTTTGCGAATGTTTTGTCTATTGTGGCTATATTAATGATCCGATCCGATTCAGATTTCGGCCCCTGATAGATATGGGCTGTCTCTATGATTCTGCATTTTAGTTTTTGTTATTTTCAAAATTGTGGCCGCCACAGATGTGCGCTCTTTTGTGGGGGCGGAAGTGGGCGGGGCGAAATTTCGAAACACTTTTCTAGGAGTGAGATATCACATCAGACTGATAAAAGTTTGGTTGCTCTAGCTCTTATAGCCTTCGAGCAATGGGCGACAAACAAGACGGACAGACGGACGGACAGACAGGGCTATATCGTCGGCTATTGATGCTGATCAAGAATATATATACTTTATATGGTCGGAAATTACCCTTCTCTATGTTACACACATCCACTTTTATCACAATACAATATACCCTTTACTCTTCGAGTACGGGTATAAAAACGAAAAATGCAGTATCGTAGAGAATGACCATATCTAGCAGATTCCCGAATTTGGTTCAGATCGGATCATCATTTTCAAATGAATTTTCAGCAGCGGGAATGCCCCGCGTCCTTTCAGCGTTTCCCCGCTCCGGATTCCATCGTAAGTAATTTATGGGTTTGATTGTCGCTACAGATTCTCCCTCTCGCTCACACACTGCTCATACATTCTGCCTCGTGCAGTGTACGTGTGTTGTTGTGAGAAAAAGATGTAGATCATGTAGATGTAGATGACAATGTAGCAAAAATCTAAAATGTAAAAGAGTTAAAACATTGGAAAATTCACATAAATCACATGTGTACCGACTGAGTCGGGTAAAAAAGTAGAGCCGCGTTTACAGCGACTCCGTACGTTCTTTCTCGTAAATATTTTTAGTGCTGAAACTAGCTTGAGAATAGTAATTTTTGCTCTATTATTTGAGCAGGAACGGAAGGTATAGATTAATGTGTTGTTTTTGTATTTATTGTTTAGAAACTGCTCTGATAAATTCAAATTAGTTTCAAGGTCTGACCAGTGTTGAGCCAAAATGTTGGCAATTTCGTTTCAGCTGTTGTGATTTGTTGGTTTCTGGGTTCGAAATTTTTCGTGTATTTGTTTAGATGGGTTAACTCCGCAAAAACGTCTTGTATTATCCCATATTTTAGATGAAGGGGTAGAGGGTTGGATTGTCATTTAGGCGTCTATAATTTATAATGTTGTCCAACGTTATATTGTGGTTTTAATGTTTTTCCAGGCTTTTTGTTTTCTAGTCGTAGCAGGATAAAATTTTTGTTCCACCAAGGGACTTTGTAGGGCTGTATGTTTGTTCAGGATTGTGCAATGGAGAGATTTGCTCTGTATATAATTATTTTGTTGATTTGGGCGAATTCTTTGTTTGCATTTGGCGAATTAAGGAATTTTGAGTTTGTGTATTGATTCCAATTGGCATCAGAAAGGTCTGTTAATCTTTTGAGTTCTGTTTAGTGGAAATATTGAGATGATTATTGGAAATGATCGCTGCCATAAAGGCCGTCGAGTATATCCCATTTGTTGTAAGGAGCTAATGTTGAGGAGCAAAGTGAAAGTTCAATGTATGTGGTGTATGTATTGTTGGTTTGAGAAATGCGTGGGGGATTTGTCGTTTAGTATTATAAGCTGTGCATTGTCAATGAATTTTTTGTATAATTTTTTCCACGTGTGTTTGTTGTTGGGGAGCCCCAGTAATGGTGCTATCCGTTGTGAGAGTAAAACGAGGTTATGTATGTTTCTGTATATTTCTCCGCACACGACTTTATTGCTCTCATTTCACTTTACGAATGGCCAAGCGTCGGTCTGTCTCTTTTTCAGGAGACCGTATATTCGGTATTTCTCCAGTGTGGTCGTAGATTTGGGATTATTCGTACATATGTATACATTAAGGCTAGTGTTATATATGGCGCTGAGTTTTTCTTTTAATTCGTCTACTATTTTTCCTCTCTGTTCTATGCCGAATAGTAGTTTACACGGAACTTGTTTTGTGCTCCTATGCTGCGTGTTATTTAATGCATGTTCTACTTTTGTCTATTACTGCATCCCAATGTATACCTTTTTCTGGTTCTACTAACTTCTGTTTACCCTTTCCACCTGACCATTCGCTTGAGTCGATCCTGTTGCTATTCTTATATGTTTAATATCAGTCTCTGACAAGAAGTCATCGAACTCGTTTGACGTGAAACAACTTCCCGATCTGAAATTATGCAAATGGGTTTGCTGTATGCTGTAAAATAGTCTTTCAACGAAACGATGGGCCTCCCGTATATACCTCGTTTTATCCTACCACACCGTTAAAGTCACCTGTGATAAGTGAAGGCGTTTGTTGGGTGTTAAGTTTGTTTTGGAGGAGAGTAAAACGAGGTTATGTATGTTTCTGTATATTTCTCCGCACACGACTTTATTGCTCTCATTTCACTTTTACGAATGGCCAAGCGTCGGTCTGTCTCTTTTCAGGAGACCGTATATTCGGTATTTCTCCAGTATGGTCGTAGATTTGGGATTATTCGTACATATGTATACATAGTATACTGATAGGGGTTATCCTACCACACCGTTAAAGTCACCTGTGATAAGTGAAGGCGTTTGTTGGGTGTTAAGTTTGTTTTGGAGGATTTGTTTTGTGACTTTTGTTTGGAGAGATTGTTTATAGTTGTTTATTGTTTACTGTTTAGAGTTAAACTCTAAGCAGTTCAACGAATGATTAATACATTCAAAGGGGAGGAATCGTTTTTGGAGTAATGTAAGTAAGAGTAATTTTTGGTAATGAGAGTACCAGACTCTGGAACCATATTCAAGGATAGGCCGGACAAGGGACACATAAAGAAGTTTAGCCGTATTAGGTCGGTGAACTCCTTTTACCATGTTTTGATAAAGCTTTTGACTCCTCTTGCTTTATTCGAAATAGCGGATATGTGGAATTTATAACACAGATTATGTAAAAACATAATTTCCAAGTCATTAACTTGGAAAAGCCGTTGTAAGGAACAGTTATTGATAGTTCATATAGTCAAAAATGTAAGGCTTGCTACGATGGGAAGTCCTGACGCTACATATAGAAATGTTAAGAGGAAGAATGTTTATTGAGCCATATATGTTGAGGGCGTCGGATTGTAAACAAAACGGAGACAAAGGGTCGCAATAGGAAAAAAATAACTTCAGGTCGTCCGCATACATAGTACACGGAATGTGTTAAAACTTTGGGAAGATCATTGATGAATTAATTAAATAACAGAGGGGGCAAGATGGCTACCTTGAGGTACCCCCGACGTTACTGAAACAGGCCTAGAGAGAGAGGTATTAAAACAGACACGCTGAAAACGAATGTAAAGGAAGGCATTAATCCAGAAAATACATTTAGATGGAAACCCTAGGAGATAAAGCTTCTGGATAAGGAGATTATGATTTACTGAATCAAAGGCCTTAGTGTAAGGCCTCAGTGTAAACAACGTCAGTTTGAGACTGCTTTTGCGAAACCCGCATGCACAAAAAAGTGGAGAATTCAAGGAGGTTAAAAGAAATAGAGCGACGTTTCACAAATCCGTTTTGCGATTCAAAGAATATGGAACTACAGAAGTGTTGGAGCTGAGAAGCTATAATTTGTTTGAAGAGTTTCGGATGCATACAAGTTTGAGATACCACGATAATTAGAAACTCCGGACTTAGACCCCCTTCTATTGGAGGGGCACACAAAGACAATCTGCACAATGAAGAACAGCACCCGGAACCCTCTCGGGCCCGTAGAAAAGGAGAGTTTACACGATTTTTGATTTTATTTTAAGTAGTCTGTGAAGGGGGGATAGATAAAATTAGATATGGGATATGATTGCTAGGGATGAAATTTATCAGGGAGAATAGAGGAATGATTATTAGAAGGAATAGAGTAGCAATGTTGAAAAACGAAGCAAATAGATTTGCGATATCACAATCACAAGCCTTTCTGCCATTAAAGGAAAATGAAGACGGAAATTGGGAAGAGTTACGCTTCGAGTTAACAAACCTAAAAGAATTGCTTCGAATCTCGTTTGAAGTTAAGCTTACATTAGAGAGGTAGTTATTGAAACAGGTTTTATTAAGTAACAAAATTAACTCTTTGCGATTGAGTACTTGGAAAAGTCCAATCGCGAACCAGATCTTTTTAACTTTTTATGGAAACGAGATTTAATATTCCGAATTTTTATCAAGCGCGGTGTGAACCAGACAGGGCCATTGAGATTACGCAAAAGGGGGATTACGGCGAAGAAAATGAAGACACTTGGGTGGTTGGTTTTCATGTTTTAATGTTTTATTTGCGTTCTTATATTGTTTTTCGTGTTCTGGTTGAATATATTGAATATAGAACTATAAAATGCATTAGTTGCGGTTTCAATATCATGAATGTCGTCGAGGAATTTTTCCTGTTAGACACGCTTAGTCCGTTTGATACCATGGGAGAAACCTATCTCAGGCTGAGGTAGGCTCAGTCTGTCCAGGATTTTTCTACAAGAAATTTCTGTAGATTCGCTGGAACTATAGGGCAAGGGCTTGGCCGTGAGACCGAAAACCGTGCGGGTAATTTTGTAATCGCACTTGGCGAGGAAACGCTGACACCTGAGTCTCGGTGTGTGGTAATATATTTGTGTTATGTTATTTGTGTTCGCGCTCGGCGAAGAAATGATGACACTTGGGTGGTTGGTTTTGATGTTTTAATGTTTTATTTGCGTTCTTATATTGTTTTTCGTGTTCTGGTGTCGTATGGTGAACCGCGGCTTATGGAATGCCGTTACTGTTGAGGATCGGCTGATGGACTGCCGTTTGGTGCTCGGCTGATGGACTGCCCTCATTGATCGAGGGCCCGTGCTATTTAAGGCCGATCTTGAGGGCTGAGTCCTCAAGTTTTGGTTACTAAAGTGGTGTCGAGTTCTCCACTCGTGCCACCGACACGGTCATTGCCTCGGTTGCACCGAGAAATGATCTGAGTGTAGTTCTTTTGGGTGTTGGCACTTTGGTCATTGACTCGGTTGTACCGAGAAATGACCTGCATGGAGTTGTGTAACTTGGTGGAACTTTGGCGCGTGTGTCGATTTCGCAGAAATCGATCGGCGCGTGTGACTTGGAAATTTACAAAGTAAGGTGTACTGTGTTTGTGTTGTTGGTGTATAGATATATATATCAGAAAGTAACTTAGTGCTATGAATATAGTATGATCTCTTAAATAACGAATGTAACGGCCCTGGTCCCAGGGTTCGTTACAACCATAATAGGTCCCGACTTGCTAACGCATGCAGGAGCGGCGTTAGACCTACGAAGCAAAGCTCTCAGGTGTGGAAACGTAACTGAAAATGTGGAAGGGTTCGGGGCGAAATACACTTGTTTCGGCTTGGTATCACATGAGTGTGGACAACAAGTTTGGTTGCTCTAGCTCTTATAGTCTCTGAGATCCAGGCGACACAAAATACAAAAAAAAACAAATCGACTCGTCCATCGAGTCGAGAGGGACCAAAGTTTTTTTTTCGTATGTTTTTCTCTATTGTGGCTATATTAATGATCCGACCCGATTCAGATTTGGGCACCTGATAGATATGGTCTTTTTCTATGATACTGCATTTTTAGTTTTTGTTATATTCAAAATTGTGGACGCCACAGGTGTGCGCTCTTTGTGGGGGCGGAAGTGGGCAGGGCGAAATTTTGAAACACTTTTCTAGGAGTGGGATATCCCATCAGTCTGGAAAAATTGATTGCTCTAGGTCTAATAGCCCTCGGGCAATGAGTGAAAACAAGACGGACGGACAGACGGACGGACTGTCATGGCTATATCGACTCGGCTATTGATGCTGATAAAGAATATATATACTTTATGGGGTTGGAAACGTCTGCTTCTGTGTATTTACACACATCCACTTTTACCACAAACACAACATACCCTTTTACTCTTCGAGTACGGGTATAAAAAGGTGATACTTGGGAGGATTAAAGACTTTTCGACATCTAACGAGGCGCTTCCATTTAATACCTCAGTGATCGCCACCATCAAGACCGAAAACGACGAACCGGTCTGCTCGAAGTTATACCCATATCCCATGGGAGCAGCTAATATCATGAACAACAAAACCAAAGAACTGCTAAAAGATGGCATAATAAGGTCACCATATAATAGTCCAATATGGGTTGTGGACAAAAGGAAAGCACTGACGCCGACGGCGGCAGGAAAAAGTCTAGTAATAGACATTAGGAAGTAAGTATACCCATGATTGTAGCCAATCTGGGCAAAGATACATTTTTACTACCCTAGATCTCAAATCAGGGTACCATTAAATTTATTTGGCAGAAAACGACTGGGAGAAAAATTCGTTCTAGATGAACGGAGGGAAGTTCGAATTCTGCCGGCTGCCATTCGGACTAAAAATGCTGGGAACATTTTTCAAAGAGCGATCAACGACGTCCTGCGATAGAAAATAGGTAAAATAAAATCGTCTACGTAGACGACGTATGTAATTATTTTTCTCTAAAAAGGAAAAAGATCCAATGCCGCTTGCCGAGGCATCGTTGGTTAGATCGAAGAGCATTTTAAAATGTGGGTACGTTTAAAAGACACATAGACATGGTGCTCAAATGCATGTGAAATGCGAATATGAGAGTGGCCGGGAAAAGACAAAATTGTTCAAAGAAAGCGTCGAATTCTTATGCCTCATAGTTACCAGGGACGGAGCCAAGACCGACCCAGAGAAGGTAAGGGAAAACATTGAGCCAAAGACTCTGTTCAGCCCCAGGTCTTTCCTCGGTCTAGCAAGCTACTACAGAAGTTTTGTTAGAGACTTCGCGGCAATAGCAAGACCAATAACCGCCATACTCAAAGGAGAAAATGGCACCGTTAGTAAACACATGTCAAAGAAAGTTGCAGTTCAGTTCGACGAAATGCAACGCAACGCATTCAACCGTCGGCGAAAAATCTTGGCATCAGAGGATCTCATCCTCACGTACCCAGATTTTAAACTGCCCTTCGATCTAACCAACGATGCCTTGGCAAGCGGCATTGGGGCGGTACTATCCGAAACGGCAGACCGATCACAATGATATCGCGCACTCCACAGGATTGCAAATTAAACTACGCCACAAACGAAAGAGAGTTGTTGGCCATCTTCTGGGCTATAGGGAAGCTATAAAATTACTTATACGGTAAAAAAAAGATGAGAATCTTTATCGATCACCAGCCCTTGACTTTCGCTGTTTCCGATAGAAACACAAACGCTAAAATTAAACGGTGGAAAGCTGTTATAGAGGAACACAACGCTAAAGTATTATACAACCCGGGGAAAGAAAATTTGGTGGCGGATGCCTTATCCCGTCAAACCATAAATAACTTATAAGACGAGACACAATCCGACGCTGCCACAATGCAAAGCGAGCTCTCGTTATCCTACACAGTAGAAACCACTTACAAGCCCCTGAACTACTTCAGGAACCAGATAATTCTGAGTAGGCAAGCCAGCCTTTGCGGCGAGACTTCATTATCTTCGGTGAAAAAACCCGTCACATAATCCATTTTACCAACAATAAAGACTAACAATATACAATAAATAACAATAAAGTCCATAGAAAATCCTAAGATAAGTCATAATTTCCATTACTGCAGATTTGGTTTGTCACTCCCGCAGGTTGGCCAGAACACTCATCATACTCCTGTCCATAACAGGATCACAACATGCTCGGATCACCGACTAATCCTGTGCTAACTACGTACCTGTACTAGACGGAGACGTGCTGGTTTGGGAGCAAAGAAACTGGGTGAGAAAAACCTGACGGAATTAACGAATATTTTCGAGGACACTATCAAAATGTCCGAATTGTTTCCCCATATTTCGCATATGCGAAATCTTTTAGAAGTAGATATAGAACATGCCCAAAATACATTGTCCGTTTTAATGATACACCATAGAATGGTGAGGAGTTTAGACTTCTTGGGAACAGCACTAAAAGCTCAGCTTATAGAGTCAAAAAGATAGACAAAAATTGATCAACACAGAGGCACAGAAACAAATCAATCTGCTCACTAATACGGTTAAAAAAAAATTGAAAGAGAAAGGCGATTTAAACACTAATGGCGAGAAATATAATGCTAATTTCAGAAATTCAAAGCCCAATGCCTACTATGGCACTTGCAAAGTCCAACATAATAAATTCTATAATTTTTGACCATAACGATCTGAAAACTATTTTTTGCCCAACTGCTCACAGAGGTCCCCATAGTTCATGGGAGTATCAAATATAAGAATACTTCAATCGAATATCATTGTTCATATTTTTTAGTTAAGTACCCTAAGGTTAAGTTTATTTGTAAGAAAGTCCTCATATTTCCCGTGGCACAAATGCATGACAATGTAGTCATGAATGCGATAAGGGGATCCTAGCTGTCACCGAATGTGCAACCACTAACTTCGGAAAATTCTGCAAGAAGGCAACACACGATACCTGCGCTCGCGAAGTAGGAGCCTATCACACTGGTGGACGAAGGTATATAAATCATCAATGGACAGCGCGCGACAGTCAGTGCAGACGATGGACGAAGAGACTAACCTCGTCACGTTCGAGGACAAGGCCGTGATAAACAACACCCTGTACTTGAATCTCAATAAAGCTGTGAGAAAAGGACCAGGCATCGTGGCCTCACCGCTACTGACCATAACAGGACACGATCAATACTCGAGTCGGAGAAATTCCTCAATGGAAATGCAGAGAGTTATCTGCGAAATAGGCATCCCAGAGGACTGCGATAATTTAAGGGGCGAATAGTTAACACGTAAAATAATAGGGCAGGAGGAACCTTAATGTTTCTTGCAGCATATTTCATTGTTGTGGGCTGCGCCCTGATACCATTGGCCACCGACATCGCCTGATTCTGGCGCATGTTGCGTGATCAGCATTTTATGTTCATATGCAGCTGGCTTGACGGCTATGCTTTGTGTTGTGTTTCGAACTGACTTTATTACTCTCTCAAGCGCTCTCTGAGAATACATACATTCGGGTGAGGTAGTGTTAGTGTGTATGTGAATACATTTCAATGGATGATGAAATAATACTTATGTTGCTAACATATAACACATTTCTCCCATTAAATTACGGTTTGTTAATGATTTTTACGTTTCCTTTAATGCTAAGGTGAGCAGCGGCTCGGGACTCTGCGTTGGCGAGTGCTGCTACGGATGGGGATACCCGAACGGCGTTGTTGGAGTTGTTGTAGAAAGTTTTGTGTAGATGCTGCAGGCACTTCGTTGGAGCCAGCAATAGATTGAGAATTCTGTACTCGATCAGATGGCGGTTTTTCTTCTTGGGTTAGTGTCGTCGGAGTTGCGGGCGAACTTGAGACTTCAGGAGCCCACCATAACTTATTGTTGTCCTCGTTGTAGCTGGAGCTGCAGTTATTAGGGTCAGATCTTGGCTTTATCTGGTTTATGTGGCGCTTGATGAAACATGTGGATGAACGAAGGATAAATAACATATGACCTATAGGCCGATCGATGATAGCTTTTATCCACTTTTCTCCCCTTGCATAGTTTCTGGCAAAAACTTTCTGATTTGGAGAAAACTTTGTTTGCTGCGTCTGCTTGCTTTCAGATCTCTTCTCGAAGAGTTAACTTAAGATCATTCGAACTGGATGACCATGAAGAAGTTCTGCAGGTGTTTTTTCATTCAGAGTTAGGTTAGAAACGATACGAGCTGAGGCACTTCGTTACGGCTGTGTTGACTCGATATCCATCCTTTATATTTTTGCTGACGGACGTTTTGAATGTTTGGACGAAGCGCTCAGCAAGTCCATTTGATGCTGGATGAAATGGGGCGGTTGTGATGTGGCTTATTCCATGTAGCTGACAGAACTGATTAAACGAGTCGGATGTAAGTTGAGACCGGTTATCACTGACTTAAGTTTTAGGATAACTCTCAATGGCAAAATGGCTGTAAGTGCGGCTATAGTGTTTTCTGTTGTTGTCAATGTCGTTTGTACTACGAATGGAAACTGAGAATGTGCATCGACGCAAATTAACCACATGGAGTCAAATATAGGACCGGCAAAGTCGATGTGTATTCTTTCCCAGGCGGATGTCGTTTTTGGCCAGCACTGGAATTCCTTTACTGGGCTGGATTGCCTATATTGCAAACGCTACAATCCTTTGCAATTGTTGCGATATCATCGTCGAAACCTGGCCACCACACGTGTTGTCGTGCCAATTGTTTCATGCGTACTATTCCCCAATGACCCTCGTGGAGGATATTTACAATCTTATTCCGTAGTGTTTGAGTAATGATGATTCTATTGACGTCAGAATGGAGACATAGCAGCTTGTTGTTAATCGTCAGGGCGAATCTACGATTATAATATGGCAATATTTCGAGATCCTGCTGTTGTTCTGGCCAACCAGTAGATACGAATTGATAGACCTTCTTTAGAGTACGGTTGCTTTGAAGATGTTGCCAGATTATGTCGGCATTTATTGGACATGACATCTCGACGACATTGTAGCATGCCTCTTCTGTGTTAAACTTTTCATCCGAGCTGATAGGAAGACGTGAGAGTGCGTCTGCATTTCTATGAGCTGTGGTGCTGTGATACTTTATTTCAAAGTTGTATGCCATCAAGATTATAGCCCAACGTTGAAGCCTGTTCGAAGTCATCGTAGGCAGATGCTTGCTTGGGTTGAATATCGTGACCAATGGCTTGTGATCAGTAATGAGAATAAACTTTCTGCCGTAAAGGTACTGATGGAATTTCTTTACCCCAAATACAATCGAAAGTGCTTCCTTTTCTATTTGGCTGTGTCGAACCTGGTGGACATCTAAGGTTTTAGATGCAAATGCTATTGGCCTTTCCTTACCTGACAAGACCCCATCAATGCCATATGAAGATGCATCGCTGGCTAGAACAAGCGGTAGATGCTCGTTGAAATGTGCTAGTTCTGTAGCGTTGAGAATGTGTGCTTTTAAAGCTGTAAAAGCCTGCTGCTGACTCCGACCGAATTTGAAGACTACGTTCTTCCTTCGAATCTGATTGAGCGGAGACGCTAGCTGAGAAAAATTGGGGATGAAATTGCAGTAGTAGTTAACTTTTCCCATGAAAGCATCCAGCTGCTGTAGATTAATGGGGGTTTCAATTGCTTGACAGCTTCTAGTCGAGGTATCCGGAAGGATGCCCTTGATGCTTACTCTTCTTCCGAGATACTCAATTTCGTCTCTCAAGAAGAAACCCTTCTTCCTCTTACATTTAATGCCATTCTCTCGTAGAATGCGTAAAACTTGTTCGAGGCGGGCAAGGTGCTGCTCAACGGTTGGAGCTGAGATTATTATGTCGTCTAGGTAATTTCCACAACCTTCTATGCCACTCAGAAGTTGTTCAAGATGACGCTGGAATATAGCTGGAGCGCTCGCTATTCCATATGGTAAACGTTGGTATTGGAAGAGACCCAATGGCGTGCAGACGACCATAAGTTCTTTTGCCGCATCATCTAACTCCATTTGAAGATATGCGTCTTTCAAGTCGATTTTGGAGAAATGGGTGCCGTGACGTATCGTATGTAATAAAGACTCACGTGGATATTGCTCGATGTCCAATTGTGAATTGACACCTTGTTTGAAGTCGCCACAGATCCGTAGTGCTCCACCCGACTTGGGTGCTAGTACTATTGGTGATGACCAGTTGCTGAATTTGACTGCTTTCCAAATACCGGCATCTGTGAGACGCTTAACTTCCTCTTGAACTTTTCCATTTGAGCAAATGGAATTGGTCTGCTTTTTGTAGAATTTCGGCACGAAATTTTGCTTTAAGTAGATGCTTGCCTTAAAGTTTTTATTGTACCGATAGCCGGTTCAAATTCTTCTTTGTACTTGTTACAAAGATCAGTCATTGAGAACCCTGCGCTAGACTCATATTTGAAATTTGTTGAATTTCGAAATTGAATGTCTGAAACAAATCCATTCGAACAGATTGTTTGAGTTTTCTACATTTGTCACGATTATGACAACATATGCCAATTTATTGCCACACTTTGCCACAGTGTGCAATTTACCCAGCACGGGGATTTTTTTGTTGGCCAAACGCATGCAAAATGCGGTCACACTTGTGCAGCTTTGGACTTTTGAGTTGTTTTTCAAATTCATAACAGACACGGTTGCGCCAGAATCCATTTGGAAAGAAATGATTTCGTTGAAGATTTGGAGGTCGATTAAATGTTTATTTCCATCGAACTGCACCAGGCTTGACACGATGTGAATTGAACTGATTGTGCATGTTTTGCTTTGTTTTGGTATTTTTGGTGATCTTTCTCTTTCCAGGTTTTTTCTTTCATATCTTTACACTGCTTTGACATGCAAACGATAGCTATGTGTCCCTTTCTTCCACATTTATGGCAAAAGTAGCCTCGCGAAATTTACAATTTTCACGAGTGTGCGTGTTTTTACATCCAGAGCAAAATTTTAGAGTGTTCTTGCCTCCTTTTGTTTCCATACCACTTCGTTTCTGTTGATGTTGCTTATGTGTGTGTACAGCGTTCATGTCCAGTGCTCTATTCTCTCTCCTTAAAGACCGCGACTGTTTTCGTTGTTGCCTCGTACGTTTCGGCAATTGCAAGTACGTTTGCGAGGGACTGCTGAAGTTTTTGCAAAGCGGCTGTGCGTATGGCTTCGAATGGCGTGTGTACAATTATTTGATCGCGTATCATTTCGTCAACATAATTTTATGTACACCCATTGGCGTAGCAAGCAAACTGACACTCACGAGCTATACCACGTAGATCGGCTACCCATTCCTTATGTGATTGTGAGTCCCGCATCTGACGTTTAAAAATTCATATCGAGCAGCAACAATGTGACGCTTCTGTTTGAAGTGCTCCGATAATTTGTCTGTGATTTGTGTAGATGACTGCTGGCCCAAATGTTCGCTACCAAACAGATTTTTACAAGTTCAAAAACTTTTGAGCCTACCCACGATAGAAGATATGCTTTTTGTTTGAGGTAACGGAATACGCGGCGAAATGCTGCTAAATTTGTTGTAAATACGTCTTCCAATTTTGTTGATCCTTATTAAAACTTGGGAACGGCGGACAAGCTGTTGATTCTGCTGATCTATTAACACTATTGTTTTGTGCGAGCATGGCTTCCATCCATTGTTGTTGCTGTTGCAGTAACTTTTCTGTGAATTGTTGCTGTTGAGCCAACAATGCACTTATGTCTGTGGAATTTCTATCCATTGTTGTTTTTATACCCGTACTCGAAGAGTAAAAGGGTATATTGTATTTGCAGTATTGTAGAAAATGACCATATCTACCAGATTCCCGAATTTGGTTCAGATCGGATCATCATGCTTCATCATGAAGCAGTTGCTGCAAGTCTTGAAAACGTCGATCAAGTTGTTCTTCCATGTTGCCCATGAAATATATTGGTAAAAATGTATTCTGTGTATCTTCCTTGTATCTACAAAATAAAAAACCAGTCAGTAGCAACTGAGTTAGTAACACTTTTTCGGTGTGAAATTAGGGTTCAGAATTAGCAAAAATAAACACCTTAAATGTCGGATTAAATCTTCGTTCTTCGATAATACCTGCCCCAAATGACGTCATTTGGAAAGAACCATTATATTTTTGAGTATTTGCAAGAAGGTTGCGTGATTTTGGTGTTTCGCCACAAAGCAATGAATACAATGGCTCAGGTGGCGGGGTCAACAATGGCAATTTCACTTTACCAGTAAGGCAGCATAGTCCGGGCGTTTCCCCGGGAAACTTTAATGCACCACAATACTCGCATACAACGTTCATTTGCCCAATGCCAACGCTAGGATGCAAGCTGTAATCATTGCTGCAATCGTATCGAAACGCTGCTCGATTCAAATCTCTTGTTCTGTGTCGCAAATTATCTATTTGTTGACCTCTGTTGTTCGCTCGACGATTTTGCATTGCCAACCGAGCCGTTACACGGGTTGCCTCAATTTGCTCTTGTGATCGAGAAACACGAAGTCGTGCCATACTAACGCGGCGCTGTTCACGTGCAATTTCTTTGTTCTTCTTCAGTCCTTTCATTCGCAGTGTTTCGTATCCTTCTTGCAATACGGCTTGGTTGGGAAAGATTCGATCGTCTTGGTCGTGGCATTTTTAAATAAACTTCAATTCACCTAAAATTTTATTTGAAAACTCAAATTTTCAACCATGCAATGCGTTTTGTTATTCCAAGTCTGATGCATTTTTGTTAATAGTTAATCGAACGTAGGTTGGCTTTGTTCAACCAAATGAAAGTTAAACATATCTGACATACATCTATTTTGACATACATGTCGACTCAATGTGATTGAGAATGCGAATTCGAGGATTTCTTTTTTTTTTTTTTTGTAGTACGTTTTATAGTGACTGACGTTTACAGTATCCTATTTTACTATAAGATACCTAAGATACCTACCCACCGATTTTCAGACATATCGGTACAGCCGTTCTTGAGTTATAAATGAGGTAACTAACATGACTTTCTTTTATATATATAAGATATATCTTTTTTTACACTTTGTCTCAGGTCTCTGTTGCGCTAACACCTCCAAAAAGCATGTGTGTGATTCTATCTCTAAACGTAATGGCATACATTAAAGTTGTGAGTGTTGCGGGGGTACAATAACAAGGTCATGTTCATTGGGTAGACGCGAAAGGTATTTAAGGAGCGGTTTATTTTATCAAAGTAAATTGGTAAATGACTGGGGCAGACGGTCCTGAAGAGTGTACAATGAGGAGCCGACAATGGATCCTCAAGGAAGGAGGACCTGCTTTAATGTGGCCAGTCAGGCGGGGTGAAGCTGTAGGGCACAATGTCCGAAATGCTTAGGTTCTTTAAAGACTGGGTGGAGAAACACGAGACGGAGCCAAATAACGCAGACTGGTACTGGCTAGGTACTGGACCCGAGTCGACCTGGATATTGGGCGCCGTGACTGTTGCTTCGCCTTCTGCGGCTGCTCGCTCTATCCAAGGCGAAAGAAGGCCATAGCCAACTCTGCCTCTGACCGGCGGTGATTGGGGGTGCGAACACAGGCCTCCCGGCGTCGATGTCCTGTGACTGCAGGAAACCCGAAATGGCAGTGGAGTGCTTTGCTGCCAAATCGTGTAATGTCACAAGCGACAAAAAGATCCGTCTTCACTGGTCCCTCAGTGTCAGAGGCAGAGTTGGCTATAACCAACTGAAATGCTGACCGCGAGGGAAAGAAGCCTCAAGAAGAAGCACGAACAGAACGTGCGAAGGTACCAGCGGCTGAACGGAGTCGCTCCTGCCAGCGGAGACCAAACGCACACGCGACGGAGCCAGAGGACTCAAAACCGTCGTCTCTCCACCGTCAGCAGTAACTGGCACGAAGACGATGGTGGACCCATGATGAAATTATACTAGGTGATCCCATCCGAGAGAGCGCACTCTTTTCGGGGCTTATTTGGATCAGTACGACGTGCATACTCGTAGTGAACGGTTGTGTTAGAGCTTTCGGAAAAAATGCCGTCAAGGTGCCAAATTTGTCGCTCGATTTGTAATCGGCTCATCTGTGTTCCGAAAGAAATGAAGAAAAGAGAACTATGGACAAATGCCACAAATGTTCAATTGTATGAAAATAATAAAATATGTGAAAACCATTTCAATGAAGATGATTTTCATTATGCATCCGAAAGCAAGGTCAAGCGCAGGCGTTTACTGCCAAACGCAGTTCCTCACGGAAAGATTCCGCAAGAAGAGGAATATATATATACTAAGGAAATGTCCTCTGCCATCGGTCATAATTTGTGTGATTTTTAGTTCACAAACTGAGTAAGTACATCTTGAAAGCTATTAATTGTATAATTAAAAATTGTGCCCAAACCGCAGAACAGAGATAATTGAATGCGGAATAGCCCTAGAAAATTTGCGACTAAAATTAAAAAATCAAAAGAACTGCAAATAGAAAATAACCGGCTTGTCAAACAACTGCAGAGTATGGAAGCGCTAACACACTCTCTTAAAAAATATATTCACCGAAAAGCAGATCATTAAGCTGCAAAATGGGGATAGACGAATATGTTGGAGCGCCGAAGATATTTCTTCAGGAATTTGTCTGCATGCTGCTGGACCAAGAGCTTATAGGCATCTCCTCAAAAAGGGATTTCCATTTCCCCCTTTGTCCACACTACATAGATGGTCGCAAACGGTGGAGATAAAACCCTGGCCCAATAAATTTTATTTTCGACCTTATGCAGGCAACAGTTGACAGGGAGAAAACAGAAAAACTGTGCGTGCTATGTTTCGATGAAATGAAAATAACTTCTACTTTTGAATACAACATCGCACAGCAAGCTGTACAAGAGCCACGAAACTATGTACAAGTGGGAATGATTCAGGGATTATGGAAATCTTGGAAGCAGCCAATTTATTACGATTTTTGACAAGCCTATGACAATTGACACTATAAATATGCTTATTAAAAAGCTTTTACGCTGCTCAATTTCATGTTGTGGCTATGGTGTCCGATTTGGGACCCGGAAATTCGAAATTGTGGAAGCAACTTGGAATATCAACTGGTAAGAAGTAACGGAAATAATAATTTTTTGTGCAAAAATATTAATTTATATTTATATTTTGATTTAGAAAAACATGGTTCGAGCATCCAGCTAGTGCAGATATGAAAGTTTTTGTATTTGCAGATGTTCCTCACCTGATTAAGCTTATAAGGAATCACTTCCTAGATACTGGGGCTTGTGGTAAACGGAAATATTATATCCGTTGCGACTATAAAGCAAGCAATGAACCATTCCTCTGCTTCCGATTTGTCCATTTTATGGAAGGTAACTGAGGACCACTTGAGCGTGAATTCCGTCGGAAGGCAAAAAGTTAAATTGGCCACTCAATTTGCTCTCCAACACCACAGCTAGTGCCATTCTACGTTGCCATCATCTGGATTTGAAAATATATAATGCGTGTGAAACTGCAGATTTCATTAAATTGGCCAACGATTGGTTCGACACATTTAATGTTAGACTGACAACTGCTAACTCGATTCCCACCAAGCAACCGTTTGGGAAATCATTAAATGAACAGCGCCAAGTTCTCAGTAAGATGAATGCTCTCATGTCCACTCTGATAGTTCCAAACTCCAAGCACAGACTTCCCTTCCAAAAAGGTGTGCTTGTTAGCAATTCATCTTTGGAGCAGTTATTCCAATATGTGGGAACAAAATATGGGATGGAATATTTATGTAGGAATCGGAATAGGGCCCACAGTGCAGAGAGAGACTCGAAGTGGACGCCAGTATTGAGTAACACCCTTTTTGAGCAGAGGAGAGAGCGATCACTAGAGCAGGGGGTTTGTAGGGTTAAGCGAGAGAGATTCAGCGTCAGTCGGTGCCAGAGTTTCGCGAGCTTCACACAATTTACACATCAGTCCAGACAATTCTAAATTACACACATACAAATACACATAATCATAAGTCAAATCCACATAATATTCAATAAACGTTACAACAACTAAACTATAATAAATTCACGTCGTCTCGGGTTTTAATTCCACATCAGTGCTAAAAACCCTGGGCCACACATTTGGGGGCTCAACCGGGATTGAATTTTGATTGAAACGTGTATAAAACACCAAAAACAGTGTCGTAATTGTGGTAAATTTGGCTGTATTGTAGTGAAGTTCGGGTCAGAGGTCGCAAAATTGCATTAACCAAGTCAAAAGAGTGTTAATGGACAATTGTGGAAGAGCGACAGAGACAGAATCAGAGCGTCAAAAGAATTTTCGACAATTACGTGGAGTTGTGAAATTCAGAAGCGTGGCGCAGAAACAACGAATAAGCGGGAAAACGGCAGACTCAGCAAGAAACGGTGAAGGCGAAAGGAAACAGCGAAGACAGCGAGAACTGATTTCAAGGTCTGCGACAGAAGGCGACAAGAAACGGTGAAGGCGAAAGGAAACAGCGAAGACAGCGAGAACTGATTTCAAGGTCTGCGACAGAAGGCGACAAGAAACAGTGAAGGCGAAAGGAACGACGAAAGCTACGAGAAACGACGAAGCAGCGTTAAAAGATATTAAAACGAAGACGATACGAAAGCAGAGAGAACAGCAATCGTTACTGACAGCGGCGCGGGACTTTTCGGTATACAGACAACAAGCAACTGGCTGGAGTGTTGTGACTGTATAGCTGGAGAAGAGAGGCGTAAAGCAGAACGAGAGCAACTGATCTCGGTGGTATCAAGCGTTGGGAGGCGGCAAGGCCAGGTAGCAGCAATCGTTACTGACAGCGGCGTGGGACTTTTCGGTATACAGACAACAAGCAACTGGCTGGAGTGTTGTGACTGTATAGCTCGAGAAGAGAACGTGAAGCAGAACGAGAGCAACCAATCTTGGATCAAGAGTTGGGTGGCGGTAAGGCGGTAGCAGAAAGGCGAGTTGCAAAGTACAGTTGCGAATTCTGGTGAGTGACGGAAATTGTCTGTATGAGACGTGAGGATCTATATACATACATAAGTAGATCGAAGAGGAAGCTGAAACGAGCGACATTGAGTCAAACAAGAACGAACGTGTTAAAAAGTAACTAACATAGTGATAAGCTAAAAGTGTTTACAGTTTTAGAAGCACAGTGGATGCATATAAGTACAGTTTGAAAATAATTCGAGTAAAGTTTGATAAGTACTAAGTAAAAAGTTTGAGAGCCATTACAATCGGAAGAGTTTTAAGAAATTGTAATTGAATTAGTAAATAAACTGTAAACGGAAAAGTTTTAAGTTCACTGAATTTAAAAAGGCATTGTTTGAGAGCCATTGTAACCGGCCAAGTTAAAGTCGCTGAAATTGTCAGAGTTTGAGAGATATTGGCATTAATATTTTGTATTGTTATGTTCTATGCTATATCATAATAACATACATTTTCTATATAATTATTACATTCAACTATATACTATAAGAACATAAATTGTACAAGATGAGAAGAGACGAGATTCTGGCACTGCTAGTTGCGGATTTGAGGCTTAAGTTGAGCGAGTTAGGATTGGAGACGGTTGGAAGAAAGGTAGATTTACAAAACCGGCTTCTTACTCACTATGATCTTTTAGGGAGGTAAATGAGAGCGATGGGGATGAACAAGAACAATCATTCAGGTCAATAGAACCACATCAAGATCAAACTGGAGAAATCGGAAATAGAGTGACAGGAATTGGTCGCAGAGAAATAGAAGCTTCAGTTTCAGCTAGATCGTGGTTCACGTTGAAGGATGTTGAGGGTAGCGTTTCAGAGTTTTCCGGTTCAAATAGCATGGATGTTAATCAGTGGATAATTGAGCTTGAAGAATGTGCACTTACGGTAGGGTGGAATCATCTGCAGACATTTATTTATGCTAAGCAATTGTTAGGTGGAGCAGCAAAGTTGTACATACGCAGTCAGCGAGATATTCGGGACTGGAGTAGATTGAAGGAAGCATTGACTGAAGAGTTCGGGATTAAAGTATCATCAGCAGAGGTTCATCGGAGATTATTTAAGCGACAACAAAAGAAGAATGAAACGTTGCAGGAATACTTGTATGCTCTGATGGAGATCGCGAAACCAATTGATTTAGAAGACGAAAGTTTGATTGAGTACTTTGTGAATGGGATTCCGGATAGTCGAACCAATAAAGGGATTGCTGTATCAAGCCAGAACCATGAGGCAGTTGAAGAATCAGATTGAAGTTTATCAGAAGATGCGTGGTCCATTGAAGTCATCAAATAAATATGAATCGAGGAGTTTTGGCAAGGAAATAGATGAGGGAAAAGGTTCAGAGTCAGTTAGGAAATGTTATAAGTGTGGAGAAACGTCACATATGAAGAAAGACTGTCCAAAGAACGATTTTAGATGTTTTAAATGCAACCAACCAGGGCATAAAGCCGCTGCTTGTAGGGTTGAAGGACAGGTAAAGCAGGAAAGAGCAAACTTAGTACAAGGGAAGATTGTAACAAAACCATTAGGTATATTTACTTCTTCCGGCCTAGAGTTGAAGAATGTCGTACACTCAAGAGCCACGTTCAAAGGGCTTGTAGACACAGGAGCGGATTCATGCTTATTAAGCCGCAGAGTTTTCCTTAAGTTAGAATTGGTCAGTTGACCGGTCGCCAAAGATGTCTGACTGGAATTGGGGAGTTTCAGATCATCACTATTGGAAGTGCTATAATTCCTGTGAAGATCGATGGAATCGATATGAAAGTAGAGTTCAATGTTGTGTCTGATGAAGACATAGCTTTTGAAGCGATTTTTAGGCAGGACAATTTTAAAAGACGTTGACTTGAAAGTCACCAAAGATGGGACAGAATTGGTTAGACGATTGGAGGTCCAAGTGGAGAGTGAAGGGACACAGAATAAAGGTAATGAGGAACAAGGTTCTTGCTCAGAGCTGCTGGCAGAGTATAGAAGCTTGTGTATGTTGATTTCCGAGGAAAGTGAAGATAAGGTGGACATAGTGGTGTCACATTTGTCGCAGTTAGAAGCAAGTAAAGTGAAAGGTATGATCGAGGGATATAACCCAAAAGAGAAATGCTAGTAGTCAGATAAGAATGAAATTAGTGTTAACGGACGAGTTACCAGTCTACCAACATCCGAGACGTCTAGCATGCAGCGAACAAAGGATAGTCGATGACCAAGTTCAAGAGTGGTTAGACGAGAAGATAATCAAGCATAGCACGTCAGAATATGCATCTCCAGTAGTTTTGGTCGAAAAGAAAAATGGGAAGAAACGACTATGTTGTGATTATCGAAAGTTAAACGAAAAGATAGTGAGAGATAATTTTCCAATGGTGCAGATGGATTGTGTTCTCGAGAAGTTAGAGGGAGCAAGAGTATTTACCACATTGGATCTGTCGAACGGGTATTTTCACGTGCCGGTCGAGGAACAGTCTCAGAAGTACACTTCATTCGTTACCCAAAATGGTCAGTACGAGTTCCAGTATGTTCCATTCGGTATATCCAACTCGCCTGCAGTGTTTAATCGTTTTATAATGTCAGTAATGCGTGAGCTTATTAGGAAAGGGGATGCAGTCATTTACATGGATGACATTATCATCCCGAGTAAAGATGTTCAAGAAGGACTTGAAAGATTGGGAAGAGTGCTTGAAGTGGCAGCACAAAACGGATTAAGAATAAATTGGTCAAAGTGTCAGGTTCTACAGAAAAAGTTATATTCCTAGGGTATATCGTTGAAAATGGAACGATCAAGCCAAGTGAGGAAAAAACTAGGGCAGTGAGTAATTTTCCAATACCCAGAGATAAAAAGGCAGTGCAAAAGATTCTTAGGGCTGACGTCGTATTTCAGGAAGTTTATAGAAGGATACGCAATAATCGCAAAACCGTTGTCAGATTTATTACGGAAGGAGGCAAAGTTCGAGTTCAAGGAGTTACAGCATATAGCGTTCGAGCAGTTAAAGGCTGGGCTGACTAGTAAACCAGTTCTGAGGTTGTATAATCCTAAGTCACAAACAGAAATACACACAGATGCGTCCAAGTTCGGATTTGGGGCAGTATTGCTGCAGAGAGACCCAGAAGATAGCTTGTTACACCCAGTATTGTTTATGAGTCGTAAAACAAGACCTTGTGAAGAGAAATACCACTCGTACGAACTAGAAGTTCTTGCAGTGATAGGAGCATTGACAAAGTGGCGTGTATATGTCTTGGGAACGAAGTTTAAAATCATCACTGATTGCAATGCGTTCGCAATGACAATGAAAAAAGAAAAAGAGGTACCGTTGAGAGTTGCGAGATGGGCAATGTTCCTACAGGACTTTGATTTTGATATAGAGCATAGGTCAGGATCAAAAGATGAGGCATGTAGATGCGTTAAGTAGAGTATCGTGTTACGTATTGACAGATAGTGTGATGCATAGGTTGAAAGAGGCGCAATTGGCGGATGACTGGACAAAAGTAATTAGAAGTATTGTAGAGGATAAAAGGGTATGAAGACTATTACATTGCAAACCAGATTTTGTTCAAAAGACCCAGATAGAGAACTGATCGTAGTACCATCCCAAATGGAGGGCGAAATAATTCGAATTGCCCATAGGCAGGGACATTTTTCTGCGAAGAAGACTCAGGACTTAGTGGAGAAGTCGTATTTCATCCCAAAATTGAAAGAAAAATATGTCGAGTTGTAGAAAGTTGCGTAGAATGTATCATGGTAAATGCGAAAGCTGGAAAGCAAGAAGGGTATTTGACACCGATAGATATGGGGCGACAGGCCGTTAGTGACATTCCACATAGATCATGTAGGTCCAATGGAAATCACTAAAAGCGGTATAACCATATTCTTGTTGTTGTTGACGGGTTCTCAAAGTATGTGTGGTTATACCCAACGCGTAGTACAGGAACTGAGGAAGTTATAAACTGTTTGGAAAAGCAGGCCATCAATTTCGGTAATCCATGTAGAATTGTATCAGATAGAGGAGCCGCTTTCACGGCAAATGCGTTTAGGGAGTATTGTTCAGGTCGGAATATACAACATTTGATGATTACTACAGGTGTGCCACGAGGTAACGGGCAAGTGGAGCGAATGCATAGGATCGTAGTTCCTATGTTGTCAAAGTTAAGTGGAGATAGTCCAGGTTCTTGGTATAGGCATGTAGCAAAAGTGCAGCAATTAATCAACAATATTGAACCGAGAAGTACGAAGGTAACACCGTTTAAGATTTTGACGGGGGTCGATATGCGATGTTCAGATATTTCGGAGCTAAAAGGGCTGGTGAGTCAATCATTTGTTGAGGAATTGGACGAAAGAGCGTGAGCAGATACGCAAAAGCTAGAAAACATAAAAGATTTGCAGGAGGAGAATCGATTAGCGTTCAATAAAGAAAAGAACGGTAGGAAAAAGGAATACCAGGTTAATGATTTAGTAGCGATTAAGCGTACACAGTACAGGGTGGGACTTAAATTGAAAGGAAAGTATCTAGGACCATACAAAGTGGTGAAAGTCAATAAACATGGAAGGTACGACGTAGAGAAGGTAGGAGATGGAGAAGGACCTTGTAAGACTTCCAGTGTGGCAGAGTACATGAAGGAATTCGGGGCGAATCCAGCGTCAGGAGGGCCGAATGTAGGAATCGGAATAGGGCCCACAGTGCAGAAGAGACTCGAAGTGGACGCCAGTATTGAGTAACACCCTTTTTGAGCAGAGGAGAGCGATCACTAGAGCAGGGGTTTGTAGGGTTAAGCGAGAGATTCAGCGTCAGTCGGTGCCAGAGTTTCGCGAGCTTCACACAATTTACACATCAGTCAGACAATTCTAAATTACACACATACAAATACACATAATCATAAGTCAAATCCACATAATATTCAATAAACGTTACAACAACTAAACTATAATAAATTCACGTCGTCTCGGGTTTTAATTCCACATCAGTGCTAAAACCCTGGGCCACACATTTAATAACCAGCAGAATATCGCAGGACCCTTTGGAGCACTTTTTCGGCGCACTTCGGTCAAAAAGGTGGATTGCACGACCACCCAAGTCCGATGGACTTTAAATATCGACTTCGAAAATATTTATTAGGTAATGCCTTGGGTACATTTACTTAATTTTATTTTATATATGCATATATTTAACACCAGTTAACGTTCTTAGATATTAACCTTTCGCTGTTACCAACGTTCACGTCAACGTGTTTTGTTAAGTATGGTTTTGTGTTTGTATGTTCTTGTATGTTAACAATGAATTATCATGTATTCATGAAAATTTTATAAATACTCGTTTTTAGCCAGAAACACTGAAATATTAGGAAAGAATGGTAATGTGGTCATCGAGGAGGGATATGCCTTGGTTGAATTTCCAAGAAACGCCAAACCTAACTTCTACGCCGGAAAAACCATTGATTTTTAGACAATGATGTTTGTCAGGGAAATTCAAAGATTACGAGGGAGGAATTTAAAAGTTTGCCTGACACAGAAAATGAGGAAACTAATAAATTGAACGAGGATGCCATCGAGTACATAGCGGGATACATAATAAAAAGATTTTTTGTCTCGATGAAATCGACAAAACAAAAATGTATCATACATTGATGTAACTTCAAGTGGCGGCCTTACCAAACCGAACAAAGAATTCGTTTCTAAGTTAACGAGCTTAGAATCAGATTTTTATACTACTTAATAAGGACCATATTTCATTTTAGACCGCAACTTATAGATATACTTGTTTCAATGGCTTCGAATGTAAATTTAAGTGAAAAAATTAAACAATTTTTATTTTAAAATGCGAATTAAATTTAAATTAAGCATTTAAACAAAAAGATAAAAATACAAAAACAAAAACAACGTTTATTAGGACATAAGAAGTATTTAAAAATGTTGCTATAATACACTCGTTTATAAAGAAATAAATTTATTTTTTTTTTCTTCAATTTAATCAATTTTACAGCAGCGCAATTACCAGATGCGCAAGGCAGCGAAAAGTA
>CM019042.1:33047375-33103483 GCA_009664405.1 Drosophila bifasciata
CGACGGCACGGGTGGTCCTCGCGGTGAACGGGCCACAGCATGGTCGCCCTCATCGATCCCGTACGCCGGTCAGCTGCATAGACGCCGATGTGGCTAAGGAATTGAAGCTGCCAACCACCTGCATCGGGGATGAGAGTGTGCACCGCCATAATCCGGGCTAAGACGGAAGGACTCCAGTGGGAGGCCGTCTTCAAAATCGAGCCCCGTCTCCTCCGTCCACTGAGTGACACTGTCCGGGCTCGCTTCGATGATCTAAAGCTGGCCAATACGGAGTTCCACAAGCCTGCGACCATTTCGCTCGTCTTGGGAGCAGATGTATATCCGAAGGTCATCCAGCCGGGCTTCCTCGCCCGCGAAGACGGCCTTCCGTGGCCCAAAGCACGGTGTTTGGGTGGATTGTGTCTGGTGCGTGCACGCAGACTTAAAACTCTTTGCAATCCTGCAAGGGGTGGGAAAATGTTCAGAGTGGGGACGGCGCTGGCGGGGCAACCGCTCTGTGGGCATTCCAGCCACATCTCAGTGTTAGCACTCCAGCTACGCAAGCGGCTGCCCTCGCTTTCGCCCTCATACTTAAGAGCATTTTTCCCCGGCGACGCTCTTTCATTCTTAAATTCACCACGGGCACGCTCCGCCCACGATCACGCTCCGCTCGCTGCCGACAGCCCTCGGCAGCTTGAGCGCAACTTCCATCTACTTGCGCTCCGCTCCGCTCGCTCCCAGCAGCCCTCAGCAGCTGAGCGTAACTTCAATTGATTCGTGCGTGGTCCGCAGTCGGTGGCCTTGTCCACGAGGCTCAATCCTTGAGACCGACTTGGAGAAACGAGCCGTCAAGGTTCACCACGCAACTGACACCGCCTCGGACATTCTCAGCCGATTTTCCGAATTCGGACGAGCTCTGCGCGTGATCGCCTACGTTCGGCGGTTCGTCCAGCGCGTCAGAGGCAAGCAACGCCAGTCCACGTATCCACAGAGCTAGACAATAAAGAGGTCGCTGCAGCTCCAAGCTGTCACCATCACGACCCAACGCTTCCATTATACGGCGGAGCATCGCTGTCTTGTAAACAAGCAGCCACTTCCGACTACGAGCTCCTTCAGAACCTCAATCCGTTCCTGGACCAGAACGGAGTCATGCGGGCATGTGGCCGGGTCCGAGCCTCGGCATCCATGACCTACAACGAGCGGCATCCAATCCTGTTGCCACCCGCATGCCTCCTGGTTCGCCTGCTGGTTCGATTCACCCATCACGTATCCCTACATGGTGGGAACCAGCTGGTCATCCGCCTTCTCCGGGCAACATACTGGATCCCTCGACTACGTCACGTCGTGAGAGCAGTAATCCACTCCTGTAGGTCTGCGTCATCTATCGCAAGCGACTCCAAACCCATTAATGGGCGACCTTCCTTCCTCACGAGTTACATTTTCGCGGCCGTTCACATACACCGGAGTCGACTTCGCCGGGCCGTTCGACGTGAAAAGTTTCACAGGACACGCCTGTCGCATCTCCAAGGGGTATGTGTGTGCGTTTTCGTTTGTTTTACCACGAAGGCCATCCATTTGGAGGCTACATCCGACTTGTCCACCGACACTTTCCTAGCCGCCTTCGCCCGGTTCGTCGCGAGACGAGGCTGTCCCCACGAAGTCCACTCCGACAACGGAGGAATTTGTCGGCGCATCCCGCTCTCTGGCTGTGGACCTTCTCGAGGCCCTCCGCACTCGGACCTCCGCGGTGTACAGCCAGCAGGGGCTAACGTGGCGATTCATCCCTCCAGGGGCCCCACTTATGGGGGCTTATGGGAAGCGGGTGTGAAGAGCTTCAGGCTCTTTTCCAACGGTCGATGTGTACTTCCAAATACACATTAGAGGAGTTCGCGACCTTTCTCCAAGATTGAGGCATGCCTTAACTCGCGACCAATCGCTCCAATGTCTGAGGACCCAACGGACCCGTTGGCTTTGAGCCCAGGTCATTTTCTGATTGGTGGGCCGCTACTATCCGTGGCAGAGCCCGAAATTCAGGCGAGCGCCTCCTCCATCCTAAACCGCTGGCAACACCTCAAGGCTCTCAACCAGCAATTTTATTCGCGCTGGAAGACAGAGTACCTGGAGAGTTGCACAAGCGCAACAAATGGCAGCATCCGACAAGAGACCTCGAGGTTGAAGACCTCGTAGTGATCAAGGAGGAAAACATCCCCTCTCACGAATGGCGTCTCGGCCGTGTTCAGAGCACGTATCCGGGACCCGATGAAAAGGTTCGCGTGGTAGACTTACTCACCGCCCGCGGCCTTATCAAGCGACCGATCACGAAGGTGGTTCTGCTGCCTATGGATTCGAAAGTCCTTCCACCTACCCTCGCGTAGGCTCCGATCCATAAGAATCCGCTTAATCCAGCAATAGTATCCGTATTTCCTAAGCAGTTCCGAAAGCTCCCTTTTCGAATCGTTGACAATCCGTGCCAATTGCACAAATACTGCTCGAACTGCCTGGCTCACGCCCACTCGGGCAAGGACTGCCGCAGTGAAGACAAGTGCAAGACGTGCGCTAAGAACCACCACACCCTGCTCCACCTTCCAGGACCGCGGCGCCCCGTCGGCTCCTCTTCGGCATCGACGTCTCCACCTACAACCTCCTGCGCAGAGCGACGCCCTCGTCGTCCGGTCAGCCGCCCTGTCCTCGGGGATCCGGCCCCGACAGTGCACTCCTTGCTCCAGCACCGGAGCATTAACGTCCTTCCGACGGCACGGGTGGTCCTCGCGGTGCAACAGAGGACGCACAGCATGGTCGCCCTCATCGATCCCTGTACGCCGGTCAGCTGCATAGACGCCGATGTGGCTAAGGAATTGAAGCTGCCAACCACCTGCATCGGGGATGAGAGATGTGCACCGCCATAATCCGGGCTAAGACGGAAGGACTCCAGTGGGAGGCCGTCTTCAAAATCGAGCCCCGTCTCCTCCGTCCACTGAGTGACACTGTCCGGGCTCGCTTCGATGATCTGAAGCTGGCCAATACGGAGTTCCACAAGCCTGCGACCATTTCGCTCGTCTTGGGAGCAGATGCATATCCGAAGGTCATCCAGCCGGGCTTCCTCGCCCGCGAAGACGGCCTCCCGTGGCCCAAAGCACGGTGTTTGGGTGGATTGTGTCTGGTGCGTGCACGCAAGAAAACAAGGAGGAAAAACATCCTCTCACGAATGGCGTCTCGGCCGTGTTCAGAGCACGTATCCGGGACCCGATGAAAAGGTTCGCGTGGTAGACTTACTCACCGCCCGCGGCCTTATCAAGCCACCGATCACGAAGGTGGTTCTGCTGCCTATGGATTCGGAAGTCCTTCCACCTACCCTCGCGTAGGCTCCGATCCATAAGAATCCGCTTAATCCAGGAATAGTATCCGTATTTCCTAAGCAGTTCCGAAAGCTCCCTTTTCGAATCGTTGACAATGCGTGCCAATTGCACAAATACTGCTCGAACTGCCTGGCTCACGCCCACTCGGGCAAGGACTGCCGCAGTGAAGACAAGTGCAAGACGTGCGCTAAGAACCACCACACCCTGCTCCACCTTCCAGGACCGCGGCGCCCCGTCGGCTCCTCTTCGGCATCGACGTCTCCACCTACAACCTCCGCGCAGGCGACGCCCTCGTCGTCCGGTCAGCCGCCCTGTCCTCGGGGATCCGGCCCCGACAGTGCACTCCTTGCTCCAGCACCGGGCATTAACGTCCTTCCGACGGCACGGGTGGTCCTCGCGGTGCAACAGAGGACGCACAGCATGGTCGCCCTCATCGATCCCTGTACGCCGGTCAGCTGCATAGACGCCGATGTGGCTAAGGAATTGAAGCTGCCAACCACCTGCATCGGGGATGAGAGAGTGTGCACCGCCATAATCCGGGCTAAGACGGAAGGACTCCAGTGGGAGGCCGTCTTCAAAATCGAGCCCCGTCCCTCCGTCCACTGAGTGACACTGTCCGCTCGCTTCGATGATCTGAAGCTGGCCAATACGGAGTTCCACAAGCCTGCGACCATTTCGCGCAAAATAGCAGGGCAGATGTATATCGAAGGTCATCCAGCCGGGCTTCACCTGCTTTGCCGAAGACGGCCTCCCGTGGCCCAAAGCACGGTGTTTGGGTGGATTGTGTCTGGTGCGTGCGCCGGACTTAAAAACTCTTTGCAATCCTGCAAGGGGGTGGGAAAAATGTTCAGAGTGGGGACGGCGCTGGCGGGGCAACCGCTCTGTGGGCATTCCAGCCACATCTCAGTGTTAGCACCTCCAGCTACACCAAAGCGGCTGCCCTCGCCCTCATACTTAAGCTACTTTTCCCCCGGCGACGCTCTATTCATTCTTAAATTCACCACGGGCACGCTCCGCCCCACGATCACGCTCCCCTCTCGCTGCCGACAGCCCTCGGCAGCTTGAGCGCAACTTCATCTACTTGCGCTCCCGCTCCGCTCTGCTCCCAGCAGCCACCTCAGCAGCTTGGCGTATTCCTTTCAATTGATTCGTTTGTGCACCCTAAGCGACTCGGGCTGCAACTTCGCACGCGAGTACAGCTGTACACTCACATATACCTACATATATACAAAATAAATTGATTGAAACTGACGACCCCGGCATTTTATTTGGACTCTTCTTGGACTTTTCTTGGGATCCCCGACCTGGACATTTTACGACGCCCCTTGGCTCAAATACAAACAAAAAGACGAAAGTCCACAATTTGAAGATAGATGCAGTATTGTGTAGAGAGACTGACTATAAGAGCTAGAGCAACCAAACTTTCTGTCAGGACTCCTGTGATACCAAAACCTGAACAAGTGTATTTCAAAATTTCTTGCCCCTGCCCCTTCCGCCTCACAAAAGACGAAGTCCACAATTTTTGAAGATAGGAATAAATGCATTGTAGATAATGACTATATCTACCAGATTCGAATTCGGGTTCAGATCGGATCATTATTGTAGCCACAATGATCAATGAATTTTCAGCTGGACCCTTTGTGGTGTTGCCCCCGCAACAAAAATATACATTTTTTTATTAGGGTTGATTCTCTCGCAGTCACACTCACGCTCAGCCTCGTGCAGTGTACGTGTGTTGTTGTGGAGACAGTTGTAGACGTAGATGACAGATGCAGCAAACAAATGTAAAATGTAAAATGTAAAACTTGATAAAACATTTAAAAATTCCACATAAATCACACATGTACAGACTGAGTACGGGTATGCTAGAGTCGCGTTTACAGCGACTCCGTACGTTCTTTCTCGTTGTTAATAGTTAATCGAACGTAGTTTGGCTTTTGTTCAACTAATGAAAAGTTAAACATATCCTGACATATATCTCTTTTGATGTACATGTCGACTCAATGTGATTGAGAATGCGAATTCCGAGGATTTCTTTTAGTTTTTTTCTAGTGACTGACGTTTAGAGAATCCTATTTTACTCTCCTGGCTCTAAGATACATTTTTCAGCCAAATCGGTACAGACGTTCTTAAGTTATAAATGAGGTAACTAACATGACTTTTTTATATATATATAGATTCTATGTCTCCGGCAGAGAAGCTATACCAGCTCACCGCACTAAGACAAGTGGCGATCCGAAGGACATAGTCGAGAAATCGCTCACAAACGATGGTTTTGAGTAGGCATGGTCGGCCTCGAAACCGTTATGAAAAATTATCGGCTCCTGGTGACCAACCAGATCTATATTCTGCTCTTTCTGCCACGCGTCGAGTCTCGAGACCAGCCGAGCTTTGATAACTTCAAAGCACGATACAAGGGTCCCTCACCCTTTGGATCACACCAAAGTCTGCACTCGACAACTGGGATAGCCTCCTTGTTGCTATCTGTGCCTCCAAGTTGCCGAAGCTGACCCGGCTTTTTGTGGGGAAGCATCCGTCACCGACAAGAAGGAGGTGCCTCCATGGGCGAAAATCGACGCCTTCCGACTCTGCACTATTTGACGCCAGAGGCCATGAGAGCGACCCGCCTACTTCCAAAGGCAATCTGAACCCACCATCGTCCAAGGTACCCTGAACCCGCTGCACTCTGGGAACTCCAGCCCGTTCCGGTCTCATGGTAGTTCCGGTGCCAGGGAAGTTTACCCTTCCAGACACAAGTGATTCGAAGAGGAGAACGTGTGATCTCTGCCCAAAGAGAACCATCCGATCTGACTTTGTCCGCACTTCCTACAGATGACCGTGGATGCACGGGCCAGTTGCGATAAAGAGGCAGCTCTGCTTAAATTGTTTCGCTAAAGTTCATTAGCTCCGGGAATGCCAGCGCCCACGAGTTGCTTCACTTGTGAAGCCCGCCACACGCTTCTGCATCGGGGTACTTCAGCTCCCAGCGAACTGACTTCCACAACAGGGTATCAGCTTCCTCCGTCGCTCCGCCCAGCTTTCAGAACTATTTTGCCTCGAGAACAAGAGCCGTTAAGCGGCACTGCGATGATCAAAATTTGCCACCGGGGGACAAATTTCCGTGCCCGCGCTCCTAATCGACTCTGGCTCGAGGCAACGTTCATTACCGAACGTCTCTTTAATATCATACAACTACCATTCCACCTTATTCAGGGCCAGGTTTCAGGCCTTAATCAGACTGTAGCAGCTCAGTCCAAGAAGCTCTGTGATTTTTCCTTTCGCTACCTGATTACGCCGAGCGTACAGTTAAACGCCACGGCCTACGTCCTGCCAGACATAGCCTGCAATCTCCTTAATATCCGATCCGCAGAGCTGCTGCGAGACTTGCCGATTGCAGATTGCATCCTTCTTCACCCGAATTTCCCACGTCCACGACGCTCCATTTGACAAACTTTCCACAACGTTTTGGGAGGTAGAGGATCTACCTATCAAGGTAGTAGGAGAGTCAGACTCCTATTGCGAAAGTAATTTTCTTCCAACCACGTCAAGAACGTCAAGCGGGAAGTACGTGGTAACACTGCCGTCTCGAGACCCCGCTCATTTGTGTGTCAGGCCTGGGTCATTCAAGGGTCCATTGCCCTAGCTCAGTTTCTCCGAAATGGGAATCGGCTAAAGAGAGAACGTTCCATTTCAAGGGGCAGTATAACTCTGTATCCATGAATATTTAGATCTCGACCATATGACAGTCCACTAATGATTCCGCCAATTATTTATCTCCCGCAAGTGGCGCTATTTCTGATACGTCTTCAACGCTGACGTTACAAAGATATATCGCCAGATTTGGGTACATCCGATACACACGCCCTTCCAGCGAATATTATTTCGAAAACCAGGCGGGTGAGATTCGGGATTATGAGCTGAAAAACCGTGACTTTTGGAGTCAATTGCGCCTCGTTTTTTTTAGCCATCCGGGTCCTGCAACAGCCTGATGACGACATCCAGCCGCGATTTCCAAAGGCAAGTCACATTGTGCGGCAATTCATGTAGGCAATTCCTAGACGGAGCAGACTCCATCAAGGAGGCATAGCTGGCTATCCACGAATTGCAAGCCGCCCTCAGCTCCGCAGGTTTTCCTCTGCGTAAATGGACGTCCCACCAAAAGGAGATTTTTGGACGGGCTTCTAAGCGACCACCTCCTGCACACCGATTTTCTGGAAATCGATGCCGAGAGCACGGCAAAGACCCTCGAAGTCCGTTTGAAGGCGACGTCAGACGAGTTCTTCTTTGTTCCTTCCGTGTTCACGCTCGAACAAGGGGTGGCTAGCCCCATTCATTTTCCGATCCAAGTTCTGTTTCGTCTTCCAGAACGCCCTCGTGTGTTCGTCCAACAGTACGAAAAAGAGTGCCCGTCACCTGTTCTAGCACGTTACTAATCCTTGTCCGATTCTTCTTTTCCATACCAGTTTATTTTTGCATCCAGATCTAGATGGCTCTACAACCCATGACAACTACACCTCAGGGGAGCAGACGCTTCCGAGTAAAAGCTTCTTGCCGCTGCCGAGTCTGCTCCGGTAGCCTTCCACCGCAGTTTCCTCAAGCTGGGCGTGGCGAAGAGGCTCAAGCCGTGCTTGTCAACCAAACCTGTCGGAACTGCCTGGCTCATCAGAACTCCGGCAAGAATTGCCGAGGTGGCGGCCGGTGCAAGGTGTGCCACAAGCGACCACCAAACATTGCTTCACATGCGACCGTACCATCGTCCAGCCCGCTCGGAGTAACCAGTTCCGGTTCCAGGTCCGTCTCCAGCTCCAGCTTCCGAGCCGATCGCCGCCCCGGTTTCCCGGAAGACGCCCAAGACAGGGTACTCCCCGCGCCCAGCCCGCTCGGAGTCGTCAGCTCCGTCTTCAGCTCCGGGGTCCCAAGCCGATCGCCGCCCCTTCGTGGGATATACAGCTCCATCGGTGGCCACGCTGGTCCGGCACCCAAGCATCAACTTTCTCCCGACGGCCCAGGTGGTCTTGGACACAGAAACCAACAGACGACAACGGCGCTCATCGACCTGTGCACGCCGGTGAGCTGCATTGACGCTTCCATGGCAGCCGATCTCAAATTGACCAGCACACGCATGGGAGTGGTCCGCGTAGTCCAATTGGACGAAGTCCTCAAATGGAACCCCGCTTACGCGTCCGCACGCCGCTGCGACCCTTGAACAAGACATCTCGGGCCTGATCCAACGACATTCGCCTTTGCCAATGAGCATTTTTATCGCCCGTCCACCATCCCCTTGTATTGGGAGCGGATGTGTACCAGAAGGTGATCCAACCCGGGTTCCTAATAAGTACGTAGCATAAATCAACTGGTGAAAAACAAATGTCTTAATTATTTGTAGTTAACTAGAGCAAAAATGCCTTAAGCGACACGCTGGCCATTGGCTTCTAAGATGCGCATCGTTCCAGTATTTGTGGTAAAAGTGGATGTGTGTAACATAGAGAAGGAATAATTTCCGACCCTATAAAGTATATATATTCTTGATCAGCATCAATAGCCGAGTCGATATAGCCATGTCTGTCCGTCTGTCCGTCCGTCCGTCTTGTAGCCAAACAAAAGACGAAAGTCCACAATTTTGAAGATAGATGCAGTATTGTAGAGACTGACTATAAGAGCTAGAGCAACCAAACTTTCTGTCAGGACTCCTGTGATACCAAACCTGAACAAGTGTATTTCAAAATTTTCGCCCCGCCCCTTCCGCCTCACAAAAGACGAAAGTCCACAATTTTGAAGATTGGAAAAATGCAGTATTGTAGAGAATGACTATATCTACCAGATTCTCGAATTCGGTTCAGATCGGATCATTATTGTAGCCACAATGATCAAATGAATTTTCAGCAGCGAGACCCCTTTTGGGGGTTGCCCCCGCAACAAAATATACATTTTATTAGGGTTGATTCTCTCACAGTCACACTCACGCTCTGCCTCGTGCAGTGTACGTGTGTTGTTGTGAGACAGTTGTAGACGTAGATGACAGATGCAGCAAACAAATGTAAAATGTAAAATGTAAAACTGATAAAACATTTAAAAATTCCACATAAATCACATGTGTACAGACTGAGTACGGGTATAAAAAGTAGAGTCGCGTTTACAGCGACTCCGTACGTTTTTCTCGTTGTTAAAAGTTAATCAAACGTAGTTTGGCTTTGTTCAAACTAATGAAAGTTAAACATATCTGATATACATGTCGACTCAATGTGATTGAGAATGCGAATTCGAGGATTTCTTTTTAGTTTTTTTATAGTGACTGACGTTTAAAGAATCTATTTTACTCTCCTGGCTCTAAGATACCTACACACCAATTTTCAGCCAAATCGGTACAGACGTTCTTGAGTTATAAATGAGGTAACTAACATGACTTTTTTTATATATATAGATTCTATGTCTCCGGCAGAGAAGCTATACCAGCTCACCGCTAAGACAAGTGGCGATCCGAAGGACATAGTCGAGAAATCCCCGCTCACAAACGATGGTTTTGAGTAGGCATGGTCGGCCCTCCGAAACCGTTATGAAAATTATCGGCTCCTGGTGACCAACCAGATCTATATTCTGCTCTTTCTGCCACGCGTCGAGGTCGAGACCAGCCGAGCTTTGAAATAACTTCAAAGCACGATACAAGGGGTCCTCACCACCCTTGATCACACCAAAGTCTGCACTGACAACTGGGATAGCCTCCCTTGTTGCTATCTGTGCCTCCAAGTTGCCGAAGCTGACCCGGTCTTTGTGGGAAGCATCCGTCACCGACAAAGAAGGAGGTGCCTCCATGGGCGAAAATCGACGCCTTCCCCTGACTCTGCACTATTTGACGCTAGAGGCCATGGAGAGCGACCCGTCCACTTCTAAAGGCAATCGGAACCCACCATCGTCCAAAGGTACCCTGAACGCGCTGCACTTGGGGAACTCCAGCCCGTTCCGGTCTCATGGTAGTTCCGTGCCAAGGAAGTTTCACTTCCTTCCAGACACAAGTGATTCCGAAGAGGAGAACGTGTGATCTCTGCCCAAAGAGAACCATCCGATCTGACTTTGTCCGCACTTCCTACAGATGACCGTGGATGCACGGGCCAGTTGCATTAAAAAGAGGCAGCTCTGCTTAAATTGTTTCGCTGAAGTTCTTTAGCTCCGGGAATGCCAAAGCGCCCACAGTTGCTTCACTTGTGAAGCCCGCCACCACACGCTTCTGCATCGGGGGTACTTCAGCTCCCAGCGAACTGACTTCCACAACAGGAGGATCCAGCTTCCTCCGTCGCTCCGCACAACTTTCAGAATTATTTTGCCTCGAGAACAAGAGCCGTTAAGCGGCACTGCGATGATCAAAATTTGCCACCGGGGACAAATTTCCGTGCCCGCGCTCTAATCGACTCTGGCTCCGGGGCAACGTTCATTACCGAACGTCTCTTTTAATATCATTCAACTACCATTCCACCTTATTCAGGGGCCAGGTTTCAGGCCTTAATCAGACTGTAGCAGAAGACTGGGAGAAGTCGCTATGTATAGCTTCTATCCAGGGGCGTTAATTGGCGCATTGTACCAGATAAACAGTGTATGTGGTAACACATTATACACCGTGGTTGCAATCCTTTTTGTGGAACCACCACGTTAAATAAATCTGAGAGATCAGAATTGTCTTGTAGCAGCTCAGTCCAAGAAGCTCTGTGATTTTTTCCTTTAGCTACCTGATTACGCCGAGCGTACAGTTAAACGCCACGGCCTACGTCCTGCCAGACATAGCCTGCAATCTCCCTTAATATCCGATCCCGCAGAGCGCGCTGCGAGACTTGCCGATTGCAGATTGCATCCTTCTTCACCCGAATTTCCCACGTCCACGACGCTCCATTTGACAAACTTTCCACAACGTTTTGGGAGGTAGAGGATCTACCTATCAAGGTAGTAGGAGAGTCAGACTCCTATTGCGAAAGTAATTTTCTTCCAACCACGTCAAGAACGTCAAGCGGGAAGTACGTGGTAACACTGCCGTCTCGGGACCCCGCTCATTGTGGGTCAGGCCTGGGTCATTCAAGGTCCATTGCCCTAGCTCAGTTTCTCCGAAATGGGAATCGGCTAAAGAGAGACGTTCCATTTCAGGGCAGTATAACTCTGTGATCCATGAATATTTAGATCTCGACCATATGACAGTCCACCAATGATTCCGCCAATTATTATCTCCCGCAAGTGGCGCTATTTCTGGATACGTCTTCAACGCTGACGTTACAAAGATATATCGCCAGATTTGGGTACATCCGATACACACGCCCTTCCAGCGAATATTATTTCGAAACCAGGCGGGTGAGATTCGGGATTATGAGCTGAAAACCGTGACTTTTGGAGTCAATTGCGCCTCGTTTTAGCCATCCGGGTCCTGCAACAGCCTGATGACGACATCCAGCCGCGATTTCCAAAGGCAAGTCACATTGTGCGGCAATTCATGTAGGCAATTCCTAGACGGAGCAGACTCCATCAAGGAGGCATAGCTGGCTATCCACGAATTGCAAAGCCGCCCCTCAGCTCCGCAGGTTTTCCTCTGCGTAAATGGACGTCCCACCAAAAGGAGATTTTGGACGGGCTTCTAAGTGACCACCTCCTGCACACCGATTTTCTGGAAATCGATGCCGAGAGCACGGCAAAGACCCTCGAAGTCCGTTTGAAGGCGACGTCAGACAAGGGGTGGCTAGCCCCATTCATTTTCCGATCCAAGTTCTGTTTCGTCTTCAGAACGCCCTCGTGTGTTCGTCCAACAGTACGAAAAGAGTGCCTGTCACCTGTTCCTAGCACGTTACTAATCCTTGTCCGATTCTTCTTTTCCATACCAGTTTATTTTGCATCCAGATCTAGATGGCTCTACAACCCATGACAACTACACCTCAGGGAGCAGACGCTTCCGAGTAAAAGCTTCTTGCCGCTGCCGAGTCTGCTCCGGTAGCCTTCCACCGCAGTTTCCTCAAGCTGAGCGTGGCGAAGAGGCCCAAGCCGTGCTTGTCAACCAAACCTGTCGGAACTGCCTGGCTCATCAGAACTCCGGCAAGAATTGCCGAGGTGGCGGCCGGTGCAAAGGTGTGCCACAAGGACCACCAAACATTGCTTCACATGCGACCGTACCATCGTCCAGCCCGCTCGGAGTAACCAGTTCCGGTTCCAGGTCCGTCTCCAGCTCCAGCTTCCCGAGCCGATCGCCGCCCCGGTTTCCCGGGAAGACGCCCAAGACAGGGTACTCCCCCGCGCCCAGCCCGCTCGGAGTCGTCAGCTCCGTCTTCAGCTCCGGGGTCCCAAGCCGATCGCCGCCCCTTCGTGGGATATACAGCTCCATCGGTGGCCACGCTGGTCCGGCACCCAAGCATCAACTTTCTCCCGACGGCCCAGGTGGTCTTGGACACAGAAACCAACCAAGACAACGGCGCTCATCGACCTGTGCACGCCGGTGAGCTGCATTGACGCTTCCATGGCAGCCGATCTCAAATTGACCAGCACACGCATGGGAGTGGTCCGCGTAGTCCAATTGGACGAAGTCCTCAAAATGGAACCCCGCTTACGCGTCCGCACGCCGCTGCGACCTTTTGAACAAGACATCTCGGGCCTGATCCAACGACATTCGCCTTGCCAATGAGCATTTTATCGCCCGTCCACCATCCCCTTGTATTGGGAGCGGATGTGTACCAGAAGGTGATCCAACCCGGGTTCCTAATAAGTACGTAGCATAAATCAACTGGTGAAAAACAAATGTCTTAATTATTTGTAGTTAACTAGAGCAAAAAATGCCTTAAGCGACACGCTGGCCATTGGCTTCTAAGATGCGCATCGTTCCAGTATTTGTGGTAAAAGTGGATGTGTGTAACATAGAGAAGGAATAATTTCCGACCCTATAAAGTATATATATTCTTAATCAGCATCAACAGCCGAGTCGATATAGCCCTGTCTGTCCGTCCGTCTGTCCGTATGTCTGTCTGTCCGTCTTGTTTGTCGCCCATTGCTAGAGTCTATACAAGATAGAGCAACCAAATTTTTTCCAGACTGATGTGATATCTCACTCCTAGAAAAGTGTTTCACAATTTCGGCCCGCCCACTTCCGACCCCACAAAAAAGCGCACATCTGTGGGGTTCACAATTTGAAGATAACAGAAAACGAAATGCAGAATCCTAGAGAAAGACCATATCTATCAGATGCCCGAATCTGAATCGGATCTGATCATTATTATTGCCATAATTGAGAAAACCATTTCGCAAAAAATTATTCCCTCTATTTTGCACTCACACAAAAACAAGTCGATTTGGTTTTTCGTACAAATGAACGCCTGGATCTCAGAGGCTATAAGAGCTGTATAAGAGCCAAGACAAAGTGTATTTCAAAAATTTCGCCCCCCTTCCGCCACCTCAAGAGATGAAAAGCCACAATTTTGAAAGTAGGAAAACTAAAAATGCAGTATCGTACGGAATGATCATATCTACCAGATTCAGATTTTATATTTCGTTCAGATCGGATCATTATTATAGCCACAATGATAAAATGAATTTTCAGCAGAGATTTCACCGTTCCACACGCATCGTAAGTCATTTATGGGGATTGTTCGGAGCAGCCGCTGGTAACAAGTTTCTTTGCGATAGCTGTCGCTCTTAATTACTCTTAAGTATAGTGCACGCTTGCTCACCAATCGCAGATTATGTTTTGCGGTCCGAGTGAGGCCCGAGTGCATAGCGTCGAGCGGGCAGAGTTTCTCTTGAGAGCAGAGCGGAGTTATATAGTCTAACGACCCTTGCCAAATATTTGTTATATATTCAATAGCCCTTCGCCACGAACACACGTCGAAAAATTTGTCGCTACATAATTTTTTTCGTAGAATAAAATCAAGTTTAAGTTTAACGATTTCGCGTTTTACCTTTTGTGGACTTTATTCAAAGCGGTCGGAAAAGCCCGCCAGCTCACAACATTTTGGAGGTTCTACCGAGATATCCGTGTGTATCGTGGATTTCGTGGAAAACATAAAAGCATAATCGGGAAGTCAGCAGTGTGATATAGTTTACAAAATTATTGTGTGATAACAGCAGCAATAACGGAATCGGAACCGCTCGAGTACATATATACAGCACAATGGTATGTGCGCTGCTTGATTCCGCTACATTTTCGGTCGTCGCTTTCGCCCTCGGTGCTGGTGCAGTGCATACAAACGTATATACATACGTACGGTCACTCGCCATTGCTTTTAAAGTTGCTGCTTTCTACCCGCATTCGCTGCCTTTAACCGCACTTTGCGCGCGCATCGTTAGTGCTGCGCAAACGGCTCGTAAAACCTGTGTCGTGGAGAGTTTACCGTGAACTAAATTAAATAAATTAAAACTAAACAAAAATGAGTGATAACAATTTAAACATCGCGTCTGCCTCGGATGGCACGCCGTCAAGTGGCGCTCCAGTTGGTGCAGTGGTGGCTAGTGCTGATCCAGCTACTAGCCGGATTGCATTCTTGAACCTCAAGACAAGGGCCATCTTCGACCGACTTCAGGCCCTGTGCTCCCCAATTGACGTTGAAAAGTTGCGCAGCTTGGACGAGTATGATCTGAAGGGCTTTCTAGATCTGTTGGACAAATTGGAGTCGAATTTTTTATGTCGCTCATGACCGATTGGAGGAGCAGGATTTTCAAGCTATTGCTAGCGACTTGCCTGGGCAGTTCGGCACCGCCTTGCTGAAAACGAAAAACAATCCTGCAGCGTGAGTTAGGCAAGCACTTAAGGCCTAGGCATTGTTCCACTTTTCGGATGAATCCCATAACGTCTATGGCCAATCGATCGCGCTTGCCGCAGCTGCAGCTGCTCAAGTTCAGCTGAGCCTATATCGAGTCAAGTTTTTATTCAAGGTTCACGGCGGTGATTGATAGTGAAGCTGATCTGAGTTGTATCGAAAAGTTGCAAAATTTGCGATCATGCTTGAGCGGCGCCGCGTTGGACACCATTAGTTCGTTGGAGATAAACCAGGCCAACTATACAATTGCCTTAGATATCCTTAAAAAACGATTTAGTAATAAACGTCTTATCCTACAGGCACACATCAGAGAGGTATTTGGGCTGGAGCGCGTGGACTCATCGGTTGGCAGGCTGAGGGGCGTTTACGGACTCCGTCACCTCACATCTTCGCGCGCTGGAAGCGCTGGCAACAAAGGAGGAGATCGCCGATTGCGTACTCGTTCACGCAGTCGTTCAGAAATTGACAGGACTAGTCAATCCAAATGGGAAGAAGGCTCGTCGAATCAAGATCTTCACTCTTGGGAGAAGTTGTCTGCCTTTTTGGACAAAAGATGTCGTACCCTGGAAAAACGTTGAGCGCGCGCCCTGCATGGGAATTCTGGTCAGGTTAGCAAGACAGCAAAGACCGTGAGTACGTACCCTAAAAATCATTCGTTGCATCGGCGGGCATAGGTTTTGTGAGCTATGCCGTGCCCAAGATCATTTGATTTCGCAATGCAAGCGCTTTGAGAAGATGTCTTCGAGAGCGCGTCATAAGGAGGCCAAGCGACTGGCACTGTGCATTAACCGCTTGCAAAAGGCCATCAGATGCGAGATTTCTGATCCAGGTCCCTGCCGTAGCTGCCAAACAAAACACCATTCGCTGCTTCATTATATGCCATCGCCCGTATCTGCGCATACCATTGATCAATCCGCCGATGTCATCCCCAGCTTTGCCCAACCTAGCTCGATGGTTGCAGTTTCGCCCAGCGTGCCCCAGTCCTCGTATCTCGTCTGATGTGGTGCTTTTTACAGCTGTTGTGCTCATCAAGGATCTGGCTGTCACGTTTGTACCATGTCAGGCTGTCTTGGATTCTGGTTCTCAAGTTTATTTCGTCACTTCTCGGTTTGTGGAGCAGCTAAAAATTCGCAAAATCAAATCGTTGGCTACAGTCTCAGGCATTGGAGACGTCAGCTTCTCAACAGAAGGCTATTCAGTCGATCTCGTCCTAAAAAATCTCGCATCTCGAGTATGCAGCAACCCTGAGGGCCGTTGTAGCTCTGCGGATAACAGACCAGCAGCCTAACCATTCTTCAACATTGAATCTTGGAGCGTACCGTCTAATATACAGCTTGCTGATCCGTCGTTTTCGTAACACAGCGAATTGATTTGCTCATCGGAGCAGATCTATTTTTTAATTGCTTTGCGTCGGCCAAATCCATTTAGCTTCGGTATTTCCATTGCTTCAAAAAGAAACCCTTGGATGGGTGTTCTCGGAAGGCTGCAATCGACTGCCCCAGTAGTCATCGTTCGTTGCATCGCAAAGATCAATGCCTGCACCTACCCCCGTTGTTCAGTTAGAATGATTGTTGTGATTGTTTATTGTTTAGGGTTGAACATTGTCTAGTTCAACGTAAGACTAATAGATTAATAGAACAAAAAATAAAAGAAGGATATCTAAACTATTAAATTAAGATAAATTAAAATTAAATTACTTCAAAATATTCATTAGCTTAGATTTAACCATATAAGAACTAGTATCGTAAGAAAAGAGAAAAAAAAGTGTTGTAGTTACGGCAAATGCTTAGAAAAAGATTCAGGGTCAGAATAATTAGGAAGAAAGCGTTGAAGATGAAGTGGAAAAAAAAAATGCCTAGTCGGGCGGGAAGGGACTGATATGTTGATAAGGCTACAGAGGGCAATGGAATCAACCTCACCAGCGAGAAGTTTATGTAGAAAAAGAACACCGTGGCAGATCCTACGACTTTGGAGAGAGCGGATATCGAGAAGTCGCAGCCTACTCTCATAAGAGGAGAGATGTCTAGAAGGGTCCCAATTAAGACCACGAAGTGCCAAGAGAATGAATTGTTTTTGGACAGACTAAATAATATCCTGGTATGTTTGGTAATGAGGTGACCAGACGCAGGAACCATGGAACCAACCAAAGGGACGCATGGAGAAGTTTGGTCGTATAAGGATCGCTGAACTCCTTGGACCATCTTTTAATAAAGCCCAGGACCCCCTCTAGCTTTATTCGAGATAGCGGATATGTGGGAGTTAAAAGACAGATTAGGTGAAAACATAATTCCCAAGTCAGTAACTTTAAAGAGGCGTTGCAAGGAACAGTTATTGATAGTGTAGTCATAAAGGTAGGGCTTGATACGATGGAAAAACATGACGTTGCATTTAGAAATGTTAAGAGGAAGCAAGTTTATTAAGCACCAATTGTTGAGGGCGTAGAGATCAGATTGTAAAATAACGGGCAAAAAGGGTCACAAATAGAAAACACAACTTCACATCGTCCGCATACATAAGTACTCGGGAATGTGTTAAAGCATGGGAAAGATCGTTAATGAATAAATTAAATAGCAGAGGGCCAAGATGGCTACCTTGAGGTACCACCCCCTGACGTAACCGAAACAGGCCTAGAGAGAGAGGAATTAAAACGGACACGCTGAGAACGATTGAAAGATAGGCACTAATCCAGAAAAATAAGTTTAGATTTCCTAGGAGATAAAGCTTCTGGATAGGTTAGGTTAGGTTAAGGCGGTAGCGGAGGGGGAGAGACTTCGCCCGTGATGGCTCGGGTGACGGTGGAGCAATGTGCTCTGCTGAGTCTATAAAGCTCTTCCGAGCGTTTTTTCGAACGATTTGGCCAAATCGGTCTTGAAGTTCTGCATGTGATGGTCAGCTGCCATCGCCTGTCAGCAATTTGCTCGAAAGCCTCGTGCGTTAATAGCCTGCACGTAGCTAGAGGCATTGCCACTTGCCCTCTCCGGAAGGAGAGGTACAGTAGTGCCCCGCCAGCTAGCTCGTCGGCGGCATCGTTCCCGACAATGTCCCTATGTCCAGGGACCCATATTAGGAGAGATCTAGCTGCTCTGCGGTCTCATTTAGAGACCTGCGGCAGTCGTTAACGGTCGCTGAGTTCGACGAAATAGAGCCAAGAGCCTTTAGGGCCGCTTGGCCGTCCGAGAAGACGCACACCGAGTGGTGGCCGTCTAAAGATAGTTTGGAGACGATGGAAATGGCCTCCTTATGGCTAAGACCTCTGCCTGGAACACGCTGCAGTGGTCCGGAAGTCTGAAGCAGAGACTGATGTTGAGCTCATCGCAGAAGACGCCCCCTCCCACGCGGCCGTCTAATCAGTGTAGAAGTGGATCGCGTTCGCAGGTCCATGGGATGGGATGGATACCTGGAAAGGCGTCGAGAGGTAGTCACTTGGGATGCAGTAGTCTGTCCTCTGGAAGTTGCGGGAGTTTTGTTAGTATTCCCGAATGGCCAACCGTGGTGGTTTTCCACAGGTTGATTCCCCATTCTAAGGGCGGAGAGTGTTGCAACCTTTTTCCCCATAAGTTCTACAGGTAGAAGGTACAACATGGTATCGAGGGCTTCACTTGGGGTAGTGCGAAGTCCGCCAGTTATGCATAGCTCTGCCATGCGTTGAACTCTTGTGAGTTTTTCAAGACAAGTTTTCTTGTTCAGGGCTGGCCACCAGACCACTACCCCCGTAGATCAGGATTGGTCGTATGATGGCGGTGTATAGCCATCGGACTATGCACGGGTCATGCCCCGACTTTAGACCGATGGTTTTCCTGCAGGTGTAGAGGGCTACTGTGGCCTTCTTCACCCTGTCCTCTATGCTCAGCCAAGGTATTTGGCCTGGTTGCTGAAAACTAGCGGCTCTCCGCATAGTTTTCGGGGGTAAGTGTCGGAATCTTGTATTTTCTGGTGAATAGTACAAGTTCCGTCTTAGATGGTTGGCACTCAGCCCACATTTGGCTGCCCATTGTGACAGGTTTGTGAGAGTGCTTGTTATGCACTCGCATAGAGTCTGTGGAAACTTCCCAGAGAATGCTATAGCGACGTCATCCGCATACGCCACCACGCGGCATCCGCCACCTTCTATCTCCCGCAGCAGTACATTAACTGCTACGTTCCATAGAGTGGCGAGAGGACTCCGACCTGCGGTGCCTCTGTTGACAAACCTGGTAGATGTTGACGTCCCCAGTGATGCCTCAACGGTTCTGCATTGCAGCATTCGATCGATGAGACTCACAGTCGGGAGTCAACCCCCAGGTCAGTCAATGCTCTCGTGATGGCGGACGGGATGATGTTATTGAAAGCCCCTTCAATGTCGGGCGAAGGCTACCAGGGTATACTCCTTGCAGCTGAGGGACGATTCGATGATCGATGTGATCGCGTGTAGGGCCGTTTCGGTGGATCTTCCCTCCGATAGGCATGTTGAGAATCAGAGATTTGATTCCGGCGATATGGTCGCCCTGAGATGCAGACTTACAAGCCGTTCCATCGCCTTTAGGAGGAAGGACGACAGGCTTATTGGTCTGAAATCTTTAGGGGGCAGTGTGCGAGGGCTTGCCTGCCTTGGGTATGAAGACATCTTTGGCTCGAAGCCATGTCTTCGGGATTTGTCCGTGGGGAGAAAATCCCCTCGTAAATCCCGTTTGAGCCAATTTATGGCTCTTTGTCCGGCTTGGATCAGCTGGGCGGGGATGATGCCGTCTGGTCCCGCGGATTTGTAGGGCTTGAAGTTTTTTATTGCCCAGGATATATTCTCCCTGACTTAGCAGGTTCAGAATTAAGCCTGGGACGTTAGAGGATGCGCTCCGTAGGTTGGTCTGTTCACAGCGCATCCTGGGAAATGTGTACTAAGAAGGAGGCTTAGCGACTCGGAACTGGATGTCGTCCAGGATTGGTCGGCCTTCCTCAAATACCCCAAAGTTGGGGTTGATTTCGAGAGTACTTTGCGTAAGCGCGAGGCTTCGGAGTTACTCTCAATTTCGGTGCAGAACTGGCGCCACGACGCGCGTTTGGCTTTCCTGAGTTCTTTATTATAGGATGACAGACTTGCCTTGTATTCGGTCCAGTTCTGTTCAACGTTAAGAGCTTTCGCTTTTGTTAAAAAGTCTCCGTGAGGATCTCCGGAGCTCTCCCAGCGTCGGAGTCCACCATACCGGTTTCTTCCGACCTCTGGTTTTCCGGGTGGGCAGGCTTTTTCCAGCGCTGCATTGCAGGCGTCGGTAAAAACCTTTTACCAGACGAGTCGTGGTCTCCCTGAGAAATCCTCCCTAGGTGGTGTCTCAGGGAGGCCTAAGAAGGTCCACATAGCAGGTCCAGTTAGTCCTCCGGAGGTTACGGAACTGGGCTGGTCTCGGTATGGTGAACGTAAAGACAGTTTCTACGTACCTGTGGTCCGGAGAAGGAGTGTTCTTCAAGGACCCTCCAGGATACTATATATTATCCTGCAGCGTATGAGAGGCAAGCGTAAGGTCCAGGACCTCCTTGCGATTCTTAATAATGAAGGTGGGATCATCCCCACGGTTTAAGATGACCATCTGTGTGGTCAGTAAGTAATTAAAAGGAACTCACCCCGTTCGTTCGTGTCGGTGCTTCCCCACTGACTGTGGTGAGCGTTGGCGTCGCATCCCACTAAAGGCCGATGTCCTTGGCATCGCAGTGCGACGAGCGCCCTCAAGGGCGCATGTGGAGGCGGGTCTGGCTGGTCGTGACCCATATACGCCGAGCAGATGCGGAGTGAGCGCTCCTGGCCTTCGAGGCTCACCGCCGTGTGGTCTTCATTGCTGAAATTTGGGAGGAAAAATAAGTGCAGTTCTCTTTTGCAAGAATGCAGGTGCGTATTTTACCTGGGGAGTCAGCTAAGTAAAGCTTATAGTCAGGAGTCCTCAAACCGAAGACCATGTTTCCAAGGATCCAGGGTTCCAGAATGACTATGTCGGCCCCACCCTTGGCTGGTGGTGGCGCAATAAGGCAGCGCAGGCTGCCTTACAATGGTGGAGGTTTATCTGCAGGAGTGTCAGGGACATTCTGAGACTCGCCTCCACCACTGTCGTGTCGACATCGCTCTCGGGGAGTCGTCGTCCCCCCCCGACGTCGATGCGTCCGGGACCTCTGGTTGTCGCTCGCGTCGGACTCGTAGCGATCTAGGATATCCTCTGATCTCATAGACGCCACGTCCGACGCCTCGGGTTGGCTCCCCGCTTCCAGGACTTCAAACTCGAGGTCTGGCTGGACCTCGGCTTGCTTCCCTTCGAGTCGTTTTTGTAGGGGACTATGGTCACCTTACGGTAACCGTAGTCCACCACTCCAGACGACTCTCCAAGGAGCGCTAACGACTCCTCGTTCAGGACGAGGATAATCTGTCGCCTCTGTCCTGCGACCTCCTCGACCTTGGCCACCTTCCAATCGGCTGTAGGAAGGTGGGGGTTGAGACCTGCAGAACCTTGAGAATCTTCTCAGGTTCTGCAGGTTTGGACACCACGTTCGGGCCCCTCGGCCTGCTTGGGACGTCTTCCCAGCTTACGGCCTCCAGTTTGGCTCCCGGATAAACTTCCTCGAGCGCCGCCACCGCCTTCATGTAGAGGGCCGCCGAGCGCGCATCTTGGCAGGCGATGGCTTTCACCATGCCCCTGATGCCACCCGGCTTCCTCACATTTGGGCGGGGGTCCACCGTTCTCGGCAAGTTCCTCCAGGAAGCGGTCCTGGAGCTCTGCGTCCACCAGGTGCCACTTGTCACGGGGGACATTACCGTCCTTGGCGCCCCTATCCAGGACGCCAACTAGGGTTTTGCCCCTCGCCACCTCCGCAAAAGACCTGTTGGTCAGGTGCGTCTTCACCCGCTTGGCTTGCTGGGCTTGGCCTGGCTGTGTGGCGTTGTCCTCCGCCGAGTGTTGGCGCTTGTTCGGGGGCTTGGCTACTCCCTTCCGGATTTGGCTGGTTGGAAGTTTGGGATTATTGAGCTGGCCCACAGCCTCTGCTCCATCCCCTTCGCCGATGCCACATACTCATCGTTGGCCAGTATAAAGGCAGCGCGCCTCCTATCCTGGTAGGACGGCTTACCTGCCTGGACTGCAGACCCGCCGCCTGCCGAGGTTGCCGTGGTTTCCCCGGTCGCGAGGCGCTTACCAGCCGCGTTATCGCTCTGCTTAGCAGCCACCCCGATGACCGGTTTGGCCCCGGTGCCTCGACGTGGATGGGCCCGATTGGCTTATCGGAGCCCACCCCGCAGCGGGATTCTGCTGGAAGACGATGGACCGACTCAGTCTCCTTCCCCGTCTTCTTTGGACCTGGTTTCCCAGGCGTTGATGTAGAGGGATGGTCTTGTCCCTCCGGTACTTTCAGAGGAGTACCGAGCTCCTTTGCGGTGTTGTTTTTAATATTTAAGTGAAATGGCATATTTGGTCCCACGAGTAGGCGGGAAGGGTTAGTCACCCGAGGCATAGCCCGCGTGCCCCGGAAGCCTGATTTAAACTGGAGGTCGGCAGGTATCCAGAGTTCGCATACTAACGACCGAGCACCCCTCGGCCACGCATCCATCAGCGCATGCTGTTCCACCTAGGATTGGGGTAATTTGCACTGAGAGTTTTTCTTCTCTCCGCCCGACTACCATTAGCCAGCATCCTTGGCAGAGACCTGACCGTACCAAGGACCTGTTACCAGCCGCCCTCACGAGGGAGAGTATAGTCGCACTTCCACTGGTGTGTACAGTTACGGCAGGTGATGGACCGCCCGCGATTCCACAGCGTCAAAGAGCTGGAGCGTGGCAGCATCGGGTTGGGGCAAGCCCCGGCCCCATGCAACCCCGCCCCCGCCCGGAGTACAGTGATCGCGGGTCGGACCATTACCCGTGATTTCCCTGTATCACCCGAGTGGCTGACGGCCAAGCTTTGGATAAGGAGATTATGATTTACTGAATCAAAAAAGCCTTACTAAAGTCAGTGTTAGCAACGTCAGCTTGAGACTGCTTTGGAAACCAGCATGCACAAAGGTGGAGAATTCAAGATGGTTGATGAAATATAACGACGTTTCACAAATCCGTGCTACGAATCATAGAATATTGAACTACAAAAGTGTTGGAGCTGAGAAGTTATAACTATTTCAAAGAGTTTTGGAATGGCAGATAAGTTGATATGGCACGATAATTAGAAACTTCGAATTTAGACCCCTTCTTGTGAATGAGAATAATGAAAGATTCTTTACAGGCGGTGGAAAGTCCCCGAGCTCTATTGATAGGTTAAAGAGTTTAAGGAGGGTTACACAAAGAGAATCTGCACAATGTTTTAGAACAGCACTGGGAATATCTACACAGGTGACGAATCCTGGATATATTCATACGAGCCGAAAAACAAAACAACAATCGACTGTTTGGGTCTTTCAAAATGAACCAAATCCAACAAAAGTGGTTCGCTCACGAAGCAACATCGAAGCAAATAGCAAAAAACAGGCCAGTTTTTTCGGCATTAATGGTCATGTGGCTACAGTTGCCTTAGAGAAACGTAAAACAGTTAATTCTGATTGGTATACAACCATTTGATTGCCAGAAGTTTTGGTGAAATTCGAAAATGAACAAAAAAGAGACGAATCATTCTTCACCACGACAATGCAAGCTCCCACTCTTCGGCACAGACAAAGGCATTTTTGACCGACCAAAACGTGGAATTGATGGGTCATCCGCCGTATAGTCCTGACTTAGCACCCAATGACTTCTTCTTGTTCCCTAACATCAAGAATAAATTACGCGGCCAAGGGGTTTCCGACGCCAGAAGAAGCGGTTGATGCGTTCAAAATGCATGTTTTAGAGGTGTCTCATTCGGATTGGAAAAATGCTTTGAAAATTGGTTTAATCGAATGCAAAAGTGTATTAATTATCAAGAAGAATATTTTGAAAAACAATAAAACCATATTCAAACGCCTAAGTTGGATTTTTCCATAGTTAGGCCAGAAATATAATTAGCATTCTACGTAGAACAGCTGCGGAACCCTATCGGGGCCTGTAGAAAAAGGAAGGTTTGCACGATTTTAAGTTGATTAGGAGGCAATTATAGTCAATGAACGGAGGATAGATACAATTAGAACTATTTAGGAGGAAGGGATATGGTTGTTTGGGATAAGATTTATCAGCAAGTATAGAGGATTGATTATTAGAAGGAATATAGTATAAAAGTTAAAAAATCGAAGCAAACAGATTTGCGATATCACAATCATTATCGGCCTTTCTATCATTAAAGGAAAATAAAGATGGAAATTGGGAAGAGTTACGCTTCGAGTTCACAAAACCAAAGAATTGCGCTTACATTTATACAGGTAGATATTATAACAGGTTAAGTAACGAAAATTTGCTCTTTGCGATTGAGTACTTAGAGAAGTCAATTGCGAACCAGATCTTGTAATCTTTTATAGAGACGAGATTTAATATTCCGAAGGTTATGGAGGAGTTAACCAGACAGGGCCTTTGAGACTACGCATGCGGGAAACTACAGGTACACATAAATTAAAGATATTGAATATAGAATTATAAAATGCATTAGTTGCGGCTTCCATATCATGAAAGTCGTCAAGGAATGACCAATCGATCAGAGAAAGTGCCAGGTTTAAGCAGTCTGTTTTTCTGAAGCAATAGATAGACGGAGATTAAATGGGAGATTTGATAGAATCAAAGGAGGACAACTGCACAGAAATTTCGTCTTAGATGGGATGATAAGGGTCCTCAGGGGAAAGAAAGAGAAAATCCTCTGCAGACCACAGTGCTCGAGACGTCGGAAGTAAGGACAAGATCAAGAAGCCTACGCAAATTATTGGATATAGCATTAACCTGACCCAACGAAGTATCTCGGACAGAGAATCAATAAAATCATGCTGAGTAGATGGGAACATCAGGTTGGAGTCAACAGAGGGAGACCAAAAGATATTTGGTAGGTTAAAGTCCCCAAGAACAATAGGACAATCCGAATCCTTAAAGTTGAGACGAGACAGACTGAACAAGGGAAACATGACGCATATATGTAGAGAATTCAGAGGACGGCGGAACGTAGGAACAGGATATAAAGAGATTACAAGAGGGAAAGCTGAGTTGAACTACTACAAATTCGATGTTATATCGCTCTTCACCACCACCGCGAGATGGACGATCTGTCCGATATATATTAAATTTATCCAGGAAGATCTCGGAATTATAAATATAAGGGTTGAGCCAGGTTTCAGAGAAAGCGATTACATCAGTCTCGAAAGATGCACTGTCAGTATATAATTGGTTAAGCTTACTGCACAAGCCGCGGACATTCTGATAAGTTATCTTTAGAGAAATCAGTTTTTTGGGGCCGAATTTAAGACTGCCGGAGATGGTGTAGGACAGACAGAAGTTCTTGTACACGAAGATGTAGCTGGAAGGACACCCACACGGAGTTCAGGACTAGGGGAACGATTGGTAAAACACATGAAAAATAGTATGCACCGGCCAGAAAGAGGGTCGAGCACACTATTGACATGTATTTCAGGGACAAGGATTTTCAAAGAAAAATATTACGTTTAACTTTAAAGTTAAATTTAGTAACTAACAGACCTGAGGATTAACTTAGAGAAGAAAAAATCCCTGACCAGATCTTCCGAAGCCGATGGAAGCGGCCACAGCGGTGTTTGCATCAGTGATGGATGCAGTGAGTGCCGCTGCATTGTTGGTCGGTGTGAGAAACGGATTGATGATTCCACTTTGCGAAGCCATGGAATGCAATGTGTGTAGGTGAGAAGAGGGCGTTCCGACTCCAATAGGGTGCGAGAAGTTGTTGTTGTCGTTGTTGGGGATTTTCCGCCTAGGAGATTCACTCAAAATTTGAGGCCAAGAAATTGAGATTCCAAGGTCAGGAACTTCTCGTTGAGAGCGACAAATTGCTTCCGGACATCCAGAAAACCAGTACGAGTCTGTCGCATAAACGTACGCATTTCAGACTCAATCTCCCTGCAAGCCAAAACATGACCAGGTCAGACCGACACGTTTTGAGATCAGATCATGTAGACGTCCAAGATTGCCGCCCACAGCACATTTTATGTGGGCGAAATTGTCACAAAGCCAGCAGCTAAGGAATACATCGTCCAAGGAGAGTTTGTCCACAAGGTTAAGGGTTGTGTTCGATGGCTCCGCAGTGACGTCATCTGGATTCTCGTTGAATGAGCTCCCTCATGGCAGGGCCCACAATTCAGGCAAAGCTCTTCACCACTCTAGTGCGTTTTCCTACATATCCTATTAGAATTACTGGAGACATCTGTAAGATGTACCGATGTGTGCGCGTGACAGAGCCAGATTCACTGTTACAGTGTTTCTTGTGGCGTGACTCACCCAAATACAATATCCAAGTCTTTAAGCTGGGACACGGTCACGTATGGCACCAAGCCTGCTTCATTTTTGGCCATCCGTGCAATTAAACAACTCGCCATGGATGGATCCTTGTCGTATCCATTGGGCTCGAAAGTCGTTTTGCGGGACTTCTATGTTGATGACATGATATCAGGAGGTGATTCCGTTGAAGAAGTGCCTCGTTCAGGACGAGGATAATCTGTCGCCTCTGTCCTGCGACCTCCTCGACCTTGGCCACCTTCCAATCGGCTGTAGGAAGGTGGGGGTTGAGAACCTGCAGAACCTTGAGAATCTTCTCAGGTTCTGCAGGTTTGACCGACACCCACGTTCGGGCCCTCGGTCTGCTTGGGACGTCTTCCCAGCTTACGGCCTCCAGTTTGGCTCCCGGATAAACTTCCTTGAGCGCCGCCACCGCCTTCATGTAGAGGGGCCGCCGAGCGCGCATCTTGGCAGGCGATGGCTTTCACCATGCCCTGATGCCACCCGGCTTCCTCACATTTGGGCGGGGGTCCACCGTTCTCGGCAAGTTCCTCCAGGAAGCGGTCCTGGAGCTCTGCGTCCACCAGGTGCCACTTGTCACGGGGACATTACCGTCCTTGGCGCCCCTATCCAGGACGCCAACTAGGGTTTTGCCCCTCGCCACCTCCGCAAAAGACCTGTTGGTCAGGTGCGTCTTCACCCGCTTGGCTTGCTGGGCTTGGCCTGGCTGTGTGGCGTTGTCCTCCGCCGAGTGTTGGCGCTTGTTCGGGGCTTGGCTACTCCTTTCCGGATTTAGCTGGTTGGAAGTTTGGGATTATTGAGCTGGCCCACAGCCTCTGCTCCATCCCCTTCGCCGATGCCACATACTCCGGATCATCGTTGGCCAGTATAAAGGCAGCGCGCCTCCTGTCCTGGTAGGACGGCTTACCTGCCTGGCCTGCAGACCCGCCGCCTGCCGAGGTTGCCGTGGTTTCCCCGGTCGCGAGGCGCTTACCAGCCGCGATAACGCTCTGCTTAGCAGCCACCCCGATGACCGGTTTGGCCCCGGTGCTCCCCGACGTGGATGGGCCCGATTGGCTTATCGGAGCCCACCCCGCAGCGGATTCTGCTGGAAGACGATGGACCGACTCAGTCTCCTTCCCCGTCTTCTTTGGACCTGGTTTCCCAGGCGTTGATGTAGAGGGATGGTCTTGTCCCTCCGGTACTTTCAGAGGAGTACCGAGCTCCTTTGCGGTGTTGTTTTTTAATATTTAAGTGAAATGGCATATTTGGTCCCACGAGTAGGCGGGAAGGGGTTAGTCACCCGAGGCATAGCCCGCGTGCCCCGGAAGCCTGATTTAAACTGGAGGTCGGCAGGTATCCAGAGTTCGCATACTAACGACCGAGCACCCCCTCGGCCACGCATCCATCAGCGCATGCTGTTCCACCTAGGATTGGGGTAATTTGCACTGAGAGTTTTTCTTCTCTCCGCCCGACTACCATTAGCCAGCATCCTTGGCAGAGACCTGACCGTACCACGGACCTGTTACCAGCCGCCCCTCACGAGGAGAGTATAGTCGCACTTCCACTGGTGTGTACAGTTACGGCAGGTGATGGACCGCCCGCGATTCCACAGCGTCAAAGAGCTGGAGCGTGGCAGCATCGGGTTGGGGCAAGCCCCGGCCCCATGCAACCCCGCCCCCGCCCGGAGTACAGTGATCGCGGGTCGGACCATTACCCGTGATTTCCCCTGTATCACCCGAGTGGCTGACGGCCAAGCTTTTGGATAAGGAGATTATGATTTACTGAATCAAAAGCCTTACTAAAAGTCAGTGTTAGCAACGTCAGCTTGAGACTGCTTTGGAAACCAGCATGCACAAAGGTGGAGAATTCAAGATGGTTGATGAAATATAACGACGTTTCACAAATCCGTGCTACGAATCATAGAATATTGAACTACAAAAAGTGTTGGAGCTGAGAAGTTATAACTATTTCAAAGAGTTTTGGAATGGCAGATAAGTTGGATATGGCACGATAATTAGAAACTTCGAATTTAGACCCCTTCTTGTGAATGAGAATAATGAAAGATTCTTTACAGGCGGTGGGAAAGTCCCCGAGCTCTATTGATAGGTTAAAAGAGTTTAAGGAGGGTTACACAAAGAGAATCTGCACAATGTTTTAGAACAGCACTGGGAATATCTACACAGGTGACGAATCCTGGATATATTCATACGAGCCGGAAACAAAACAACAATCGACTGTTTGGGTCTTTCAAAATGAACCAAATCCAACAAAAGTGGTTCGCTCACGAAGCACATCGAAGCAAATAGCAAAAAACAGGCCAGTTTTTCGGCATTAATGGTCATGTGGCTACAGTTGCCTTAGAGAAACGTAAAACAGTTAATTCTGATTGGTATACAACCATTTGATTGCCAGAAGTTTTTGGTGAAATTCGAAAAAATGAACAAAAAGAGACGAATCATTCTTCACCACGACAATGCAAGCTCCCACTCTTCGGCACAGACAAAGGCATTTTTGACCGACCAAAACGTGGAATTGATGGGTCATCCGCCGTATAGTCCTGACTTAGCACCCAATGACTTCTTCTTGTTCCCTAACATCAAGAATAAATTACGCGGCCAAGGGTTTCCGACGCCAGAAGAAGCGGTTGATGCGTTCAAAATGCATGTTTTAGAGGTGTCTCATTCGGATTGGAAAAAATGCTTTGAAAAATTGGTTTAATCGAATGCAAAAGTGTATTAATTATCAAGAAGAATATTTTGAAAAACAATAAAACCATATTCAAACGCCTAAGTTGGATTTTCCATAGTTAGGCCAGAAATATAATTAGCATTCTACGTAGAATAAGCACTGGAACCCTATCGGGGCCTGTAGAAAAGGAAGGTTTGCACGATTTTTAAGTTGATTAGGAGGCAATTATAGTCAATGAACGGAGGATAGATACAATTAGAACTATTTAGGAGGAAGGGATATGGTTGTTTGGGATAAAGATTTATCAGCAAGTATAGAGGATTGATTATTAGAAGGAATATAGTAGCAAAAGTTAAAAAATCGAAGCAAACAGATTTGCGATATCACAATCATTATCGGCCTTTCTATCATTAAAGGAAAATAAAGATGGAAATTGGGAAGAGTTACGCTTCGAGTTCACAAACCTAAAAAGAATTGCGCTTACATTTATACAGGTAGATATTATAACAGGTTAAGTAACGAAAATTTGCTCTTTGCGATTGAGTACTTAGAGAAGTCCAATTGCGAACCAGATCTTGTAATCTTTTTTATAGAGACGAGATTTAATATTCCGAAGGTTATGGAGTGGAGTTAACCAGACAGGGCCTTTGAGACTACGCATGCGGGAAACTACAGGTACACATAAATTAAAGATATTGAATATAGAATTATAAAATGCATTAGTTGCGGCTTCCATATCATGAAAGTCGTCAAGGAATGACCAATCGATCAGAGAAAGTGCCAGGTTTAAGCAGTCTGTTTTTCTGAAGCAATAGATAGAGACGGAGATTAAATGGGAGATTTGATAGAATCAAAAGGAGGACAACTGCACAGAAATTTCAAGAGTGGGATGATAAGGGTCCTCCAGGGGAAAGAAAGAGAAAAATCCTCTGCAGACCACAGTGCTCGAGACGTCGGAAGTAAGGACAAGATCAAGAAGCCTACGCAAATTATTGATATAGCATTAACCTGACCCAACGAAGTATCGGACAGAGAATCAATAAAATCATGCTGAGTAGATGGGAACATCAGGTTGGAGTCAACAGAGGGAGACCAAAAGATATTTGGTAGGTTAAAGTCCCCAAGAACAATAGGACAATCCGAATCCTTAAGTTGAGACGAGACAGACTGAACAAGGGAAACATGACGCATATATGTAGAGAATTCAGAGGACGGCGGAACGTAGGAACAGGATATAAAGAGATTACAAGAGGGAAAGCTGAGTTGAACTACTACAAATTCGATGTTATATCGCTCTTCACCACCACCGCGAGATGGACGATCTGTCCGATATATATTAAATTTATCCAGGAAGATCTCGGAATTATAAATATAAGGGTTGAGCCAGGTTTCAGAGAAAGCGATTACATCAGTCTCGAAAGATGCACCTGTCAGTATATAATTGGTTGAGCTTACTGCACAAGCCGCGGACATTCTGATAAGTTATCTTTAGAGAAATCAGTTTTTTGGGGCCGAATTTAAGACTGCCGGAGATGGTGTAGGACAGACAGAAGTTCTTGTACACGAAGATGTAGCTGGAAGGACACCCACACGGAGTTCAGGACTAGGGGAACGATTGGTAAACATTATGAAAAAATAGTATGCACCGGCCAGAAAGAGGGGTCGAGCACACTATTGACATGTATTTCAGGGACAAGGATTTTCAAAGAAAAATATTACGTTTAACTTTAAAGTTAAATTTAGTAACTAACAGACCTGAGGATTAACTTAGAGAAGAAAAATCCCCTGACCAGATCTTCCGAAGCCGATGGAAGCGGCCACAGCGGTGTTTGCATCAGTGATGGATGCAGTGAGTGCCGCTGCATTGTTGGTCGGTGTGAGAAACGGATTGATGATTCCACTTTGCGAAGCCATGGAATGCAATGTGTGTAGGTGAGAAGAGGGCGTTCCGACTCCAATAGGGTGCGAGAAGTTGTTGTTGTCGTTGTTGGGGATTTTCCGCCTAGGAGATTCACTCAAAAATTTGAGGCCAAGAAATTGAGATTCCAAGGTCAGGAACTTCTCGTTGAGAGCGACAAATTGCTTCCGGACATCCAGAAAACCAGTACGAGTCTGTCGCATAAACGTACGCATTTCAGACTCAATCTCCCTGCAAGCCAAACATGACCAGGTCAGACCGACACGTTTTGAGATCAGATCATGTAGACGTCCAAGATTGCCGCCCACAGCACATTTTATGTGGGCGAAATTGTCACAAAAGCCAGCAGCTAAGGAATACATCGTCCAAGGAGAGTTTGTCCACAAGGTTAAGGGTTGTGTTCGATGGCTCCGCAGTGACGTCATCTGGATTCTCGTTGAATGAGCTCCTCATGGCAGGGCCCACAATTCAGGCAAAGCTCTTCACCACTCTAGTGCGTTTTCCTACATATCCTATTAGAATTACTGGAGACATCTGTAAGATGTACCGATGTGTGCGCGTGACAGAGCCAGATTCACTGTTACAGTGTTTCTTGTGGCGTGACTCACCCAAATACAATATCCAAGTCTTTAAGCTGGACACGGTCACGTATGGCACCAAGCCTGCTTCATTTTTGGCCATCCGTGCAATTAAACAACTCGCCATGGATGGATCCTTGTCGTATCCATTGGGCTCGAAAGTCGTTTTGCGGGACTTCTATGTTGATGACATGATATCAGGAGGTGATTCCGTTGAAGAAGTGCGGAAGATCTTGCATCAAACCACACAACTGTTTTGGTCGTGGTAATTTTCGTTTGCGAAAGTTGTGATCGAGCTCTGGAGAGGTGCCTCAGGATGTCCCAGAGGCCAACAAGGCAACCCTGCTAAAGTTTGACGACGGGAACGACATTACAAAGACTCTTGGGCTCGTATGGGATCCACGCAGGGACAAGTTTTTATTCACCTTTGCACCCACCATCAGTCTTGGCCGACACACAACGAAAACAGTGCTATTAGTGATCGCACGGTGTTACGACCCCCCTCGGTTTAATCGGACCAACGTTCACAAGGGCGAAGATAATTCTACAGAAGATGTGGAGAAGCAAGTTGGACTGGGACGAGAGCTTGCCGCAGGCGTTGGAGAGTGAGTGGACCAAATTCTGCCAGGATGTTGCCGATGTTGACCGCGTTGAGTTTCCTCGCTACGTTCTTCAAGTTGGAGCCAGGTTCGAGGTGCATGCATTTTGTGATGCCAGTCTTGCTGCGTTTGGGCGTGTATTTATACGCGAACGGTTACCTCACTTGGAGTTTTGACACATCTACTTTGTTCGAAATCTCGGCAGGCACCTCTAAACATGGTCGGCATTCACAAGCTAGAGCTCTGTGGTGCCGCGCTTCTTGCGCACTTGGTTAGCGAGGTCTTGAAAATATAAGCACTCAATTGCAAATTCTATTGTTGGTCAGACTCCTCTGTGGTGCTGTCGTGGCTGAAGGAAGAGTCCTCGAAATTCAACGCCATACAGCAGCTGACACAGGGAATGGATTGGCATTATGTCCCGACCGCGTTGAATCTGGCTGACATAATTTCCAAGGGAGCCTAACACCGGAACTCTTGCAGTCTTCTCTATGGATGAAGGGATCGGAATTTCTACAAAAGGAGGAAGATAGTTGGCCTAGATCTTGTTTTGCCAGAGAGAGACCTTCCTAAAGTTCGTCAGAAGGTTCTGCTCACATCGGCTCGAGTGGACATTTCGCGTACACTCAAGTATATCAACTCCTTTGGCACGATGCAACGAATTTTTTGGCTATGTCTTTAAATTTGTCAGAAGGATTAGGTCACCAACGCTTACAGTCGAGGATATTCGTGGGGAACACACATGCTCCTTTGTATTGTTCAAAGAGCTTCGTTGTCTTCATAGTACAAGGCTTTGACGAATGGAAAGAAAATCGATTCTTCAAGCAGCATTGCGTTGCTGTCTCCTGTTTTGGACTCAATTGGATTAATTCGCATAGGTGGACGACTTCAGCACTCAACGCTTGATTATGATGCTCGCCATCCAATTATTTTACCGAAGGATCATCCGTTGACATTTGCCGTCGTTGAGTACTTTCACCGAAAGCATCACTATGCAGGCCCGCAGTCGCTGCTCGGCGATTCGGTTGCAGAATTGGCCGATAGGTGGAGTAAAAACAGTTTTTCGCGCATTACGGAAATGTATCGTCTGCAGCAAATATTGGCCTCGTCTCGTGAAGCACATAATGGCAGATTTGCAAAAGGATCGAGTTGAAAAGTCACCGGCTTTCACCGTGACCGGGATCGACAACTGTGGACCCTTCTACTACAAGACCGATGTACGCAACAAGGCCCCACAGAAGTGCTACATTTCTGTGTTTATTTTCTTCGCCAGCACAGCAGTATGGCTGGAACTGGTGAAGGATCTGACGACAGCTTCGTTCTTGGCCGCCCTCAAACGCTTTACGGCCACAAGAGGCATTCCAAGATGCATTTGGTCGGACAATGCGACCAACTTCGTTGGCGCAAGGAATGAGCTGGAGGATTTAAAACGCCTGTTTTTGAGTCAGAAGCATATTGGTGAGGTTCACGCGCACTGCCTGAGCAGCGGCTTTTGATTGGCGCTTCATCCCACCTCGATCCCCGCACTTTGGCGGACTTTGGAGGGCTGCTGTCAAAATGACTAAGCGGCACCTGTACACTTCAGTTCAAAGAGAAAATCCTCTGCAGACCACAGTGCTCGAGACGTCGGAAGTAAGGACAAGATCAAGAAGCCTACGCAAATTATTGGATATAGCATTAACCTGACCCAACGAAGTATCGGACAGAGAATCAATAAAATCATGCTGAGTAGATGGGAACATCAGGTTGGAGTCAACAGAGGGAGACCAAAAGATATTTGGTAGGTTAAAGTCCCCAAGAACAATAGGACAATCCGAATCCTTAAGTTGAGACGAGACAGACTGAACAAGGGAAACATGACGCATATATGTAGAGAATTCAGAGGACGGCGGAACGTAGGAACAGGATATAAAGAGATTACAAGAGGGAAAGCTGAGTTGAACTACTACAAATTCGATGTTATATCGCTCTTCACCACCACCGCGAGATGGACGATCTGTCCGATATATATTAAATTTATCCAGGAAGATCTCGGAATTATAAATATAAGGGTTGAGCCAGGTTTCAGAGAAAGCGATTACATCAGTCTCGAAAGATGCACTGTCAGTATATAATTGGTTGAGCTTACTGTACAAGCCGCGGACATTCTGATAAGTTATCTTTAGAGAAATCAGTTTTTGGGGCCGAATTTAAGACTGCCGGAGATGGTGTAGGACAGACAGAAGTTCTTGTACACGAAGATGTAGCTGGAAGGACACCCACACGGAGTTCAGGACTAGGGGAACGATTGGTAAACACATGAAAAATAGTATGCACCGGCCAGAAAGAGGGGTCGAGCACACTATTGACATGTATTTCAGGGACAAGGATTTTCAAAGAAAAATATTACGTTTAACTTTAAAGTTAAATTTAGTAACTAACAGACCTGAGGATTAACTTAGAGAAGAAAAAAATCCCCTGACCAGATCTTCCGAAGCCGATGGAAGCGGCCACAGCGGTGTTTGCATCAGTGATGGATGCAGTGAGTGCCGCTGCATTGTTGGTCGGTGTGAGAAACGGATTGATGATTCCACTTTGCGAAGCCATGGAATGCAATGTGTGTAGGTGAGAAGAGGGCGTTCCGACTCCAATAGGGTGCGAGAAGTTGTTGTTGTCGTTGTTGGGGATTTTCCGCCTAGGAGATTCACTCAAAAATTTGAGGCCAAGAAATTGAGATTCCAAGGTCAGGAACTTTCGTTGAGAGCGACAAATTGCTTCCGGACATCCAGAAAACCAGTACGAGTCTGTCGCATAAACGTACGCATTTCAGACTCAATCTCCTGCAAGCCAAACATGACCAGGTCAGACCGACACGTTTTGAGATCAGATCATGTAGACGTCAAGATTGCCGCCCACAGCACATTTTATGTGGGCGAAATTGTCACAAAGCCAGCAGCTAAGAATACATCGTCCAAGGAGAGTTTGTCCACAAGGTTAAGGGTTGTGTTCGATGGCTCCGCAGTGACGTCATCTGGATTCTCGTTGAATGAGCTCCTCATGGCAGGGCCCACAATTCAGGCAAAGCTCTTCACCACTCTAGTGCGTTTTCCTACATATCCTATTAGAATTACTGGAGACATCTGTAAGATGTACCGATGTGTGCGCGTGACAGAGCCAGATTCACTGTTACAGTGTTTCTTGTGGCGTGACTCACCCAAATACAATATCCAAGTCTTTAAGCTGGACACGGTCACGTATGGCACCAAGCCTGCTTCATTTTTGGCCATCCGTGCAATTAAACAACTCGCCATGGATGGATCCTTGTCGTATCCATTGGGCTCGAAAGTCGTTTTGCGGGACTTCTATGTTGATGACATGATATCAGGAGGTGATTCCGTTGAAGAAGTGCGGAAGATCTTGCATCAAAACCACACAACTCCTTGGTCGTGGTAATTTTCGTTTGCGAAAGTTGTGATCGAGCTCTGGAGAGGTGCCTCAGGATGTCCCAGAGGCCAACAAGGAAACCCTGCTAAAGTTTGACGACGGAACGACATTACAAAGACTCTTGGGCTCGTATGGGATCCACGCAGGGACAAGTTTTTTATTCACCTTTGCACCCACCATCAGTCTTGGCCGACACACAACGAAAACAGTGCTATTAGTGATCGCACGGTGTTACGACCCCCTCGGTTTAATCGGACCAACGTTCACAAGGGCGAAGATAATTCTACAGAAGATGTGGAGAAGCAAGTTGGACTGGGACGAGAGCTTTGCCGCAGGCGTTGGAGAGTGAGTGGACCAAATTCTGCCAGGATGTTGCCGATGTTGACCGCGTTGAGTTTCCTCGCTACGTTCTTCAAGTTGGAGCCAGGTTCGAGGTGCATGCATTTTGTGATGCCAGTCTTGCTGCGTTTGGAGCGTGTATTTATACGCGAACGGTTACCTCACTTGGAGTTTTGACACATCTACTTTGTTCGAAATCTCGGCAGGCACCTCTAAACATGGTCGGCATTCACAAGCTAGAGCTCTGTGGTGCCGCGCTTCTTGCGCACTTGGTTAGCGAGGTCTTGAAAATATAAGCACTCAATTGCAAATTCTATTGTTGGTCAGACTCCTCTGTGGTGCTGTCGTGGCTGAAGGAAGAGTCCTCGAAATTCAACGCCATACAGCAGCTGACACAGGAATGGATTGGCATTATGTCCCGACCGCGTTGAATCTGGCTGACATAATTTCCAAGGGAGCCTAACACCGGAACTCTTGCAGTCTTCTCTATGGATGAAGGGATCGGAATTTCTACAAAAGGAGGAAGATAGTTGGCCTAGATCTTGCTTGCCAGAGAGAGACCTTCCTAAAGTTCGTCAGAAGGTTCTGCTCACATCGGCTCGAGTGGACATTTCGCGTACACTCAAGTATATCAACTCCTTTGGCACGATGCAACGAATTTTTGGCTATGTCTTTAAATTTGTCAGAAGGATTAGGTCACCAACGCTTACAGTCGAGGATATTCGTGGGGGAACACACATGCTCCTTTGTATTGTTCAAAGAGCTTCGTTGTCTTCATAGTACAAGGCTTTGACGAATGGAAAGAAAATCGATTCTTCAAGCAGCATTGCGTTGCTGTCTCCTGTTTTGGACTCAATTGGATTAATTCGCATAGGTGGACGACTTCAGCACTCAACGCTTGATTATGATGCTCGCCATCCAATTATTTTACCGAAGGATCATCCGTTGACATTTGCCGTCGTTGAGTACTTTCACCGAAAGCATCACTATGCAGGCCCGCAGTCGCTGCTCGGCTTAATTCGGTTGCAGAATTGGCCGATAGGTGGAGTAAAAAAACAGTTTTTCGCGCATTACGGAAATGTATCGTCTGCAGCAAATATTGGCCTCGTCTCGTGAAGCACATAATGGCAGATTTGCAAAAGGATCGAGTTGAAAAGTCACCGGCTTTCACCGTGACCGGGATCGACAACTGTGGACCCTTCTACTACAAGACCGATGTACGCAACAAGGCCCCACAGAAGTGCTACATTTCTGTGTTTATTTTCTTCGCCAGCACAGCAGTATGGCTGGAACTGGTGAAGGATCTGACGACAACTTCGTTCTTGGCCGCCCTCAAACGCTTTACGGCCACAAGAGGCATTCCAAGATGCATTTGGTCGGACAATGCGACCAACTTCGTTGGCGCAAGGAATGAGCTGGAGGATTTAAAACGCCTGTTTTTTGAGTCAGAAGCATATTGGTGAGGTTCACGCGCACTGCCTGAGCAGCGGCTTTGATTGGCGCTTCATCCCACCTCGATCCCCGCACTTTGGCGGACTTTGGAGGGCTGCTGTCAAAATGACTAAGCGGCACCTGTACACTTCAGTTGGAACGGGCATCCTTGGTTTCGAAGAGCTTCGGACCTTGGTATGCCAAATACAGGGAATCATCAATTCTCGTCCTCTTGTTCCTCTTTCAGAAAGTCCGGATGATCTTGGCGTCCGATATGATTGATGATGAGTATAAAAGCGATACAAAACTGAAGTTGTTCACCATTTTCATCACTTTATCTTTAAATATATCCTTTTTATCGACAGAAATCAAATGTCCTGTGAAAATAAGTGAATAGTTCCTGTTTAAAACACTCATTTGCATGTCCTGAGTATAAAAGCGATACAAACCTGAAGTTTTTCACCATTTTCATCACTTTTATCTTTAAATATATCCTTTTTATCGACCGAAATTACAAGGTCCTGTGAAAATAAGTGAATAGTTCCTGTTAAAAACACTCATTTGCATGTCCTGAGTAGAAAGCGATACAAACCTGAAGTTTTTCACCATTTTCATCACTTTAACTTTAAATATATCCTTTTTATCGACAGAAATCAAATGTCCTGTGAAAATAAGTGAATAGTTCTGTTTAAAACACTTATTTGCATGTCCTGAATAGAAAGCGATACAAACCTGAAGTTTTTCACCATTTTCATCGCTTTTTATTTAAATATATCCTTTTTATCGACAGAAATCATCTCTCTCGGGCTACTTTCTCATTGGTCGGCCCCCTGCATCGTGGATTCTGATGCGAAAATCCCTGATATTCCGCAGGGGGGAGAATGTTCGGAGCAACAAGCTCTTTGCGCTAGCTGTCGCTCTTAATTACTCTTAAGTATAGTGCACGCTCGCTCACCAATCGCAGATTATGTTTTGCGGTCCGAGCGAGGCCCGAGTGCATAGCGTCGAGCGGGCAGAGTTTCTCTTGAGAGCAGAGCGGAGTTTTATAGTCTAACGACCCTTGCCAAATATTTGTTATATATTCAAAAGCCCTTCGCCACGAACATACTTCGAAAATTTGTCGCTACATAATTTTTTTTCGTGGAATAAAATCAAGTTTAAGTTTAACGATTTCGCGTTTTACCTTTTGTGGACTTTATTCAAAGCGGTCGGAAAAGCCCGGCAGCTCACAACACGGATGATTGTCGCTACAGATTCTCTCTCTAGCTCACACACTGCTCACACATTCTGCCTCGTGCAGTGTACGTGTGTTATTGTGAGAAGTGATGACAATTGTAGCAAAAAAATGTTAAATGTGAAAACTGATAAAACATTTGAAAGGTCCACATAAATCACATGTGTACTGACTGAGTACGGGTATAAGAGTACAGTCGCGTTCACAGCGACTCCGTACGTTCTTTCTCGTTTTTATTACAAATAACAGTTTTCGGTATAAATATCGATTTGCTTGTTTTTGTGCTGGCATGGGCATGCGCTTTACTGAACAAAGTATTTTAACATAGATGCACTGCCATCTATTTCTATGATTATTTTTGAGCGGTATTTTTTCATAATTTTGACTTTGATAACTCAGGAAAAGTCGAATAAAAGTTATATCCAGTGTTTTTTTTTTTGTGTATATGAGCATTAATCATTAGTCGTTTTTATGGAGGTACAGATAATGGAATGTTGCCTGATCACAAAGCAATGGTTGTTTTGAAATTTTTTTAATTTTATATGCAAAATACAGAAAATTGGAATGTTATGTATACCATGTAGTCAAGCATTTCTTGATATATAAAATAAGGTTTATTTATTACAAAAAATCTTACCATTTGCACTCTTTGGAGAATTTTTGGAATTTGATTCATCCATTTGTTCAAAATTAATGCGGCTTTAAAGTTTATGTCTGAAAATAAATCCTTACCATACGATCAAAAATGTAAAAAAAAATACCAAATTTGGAGAACCATAGAAATGCATGAAAACTTTCACGCACTTTACTACACCTATATCAATTCTAACACCACAAATCAAACATTTTGATAAGGGCGGAACAATTTTCTTGTCAACCTATTATATTTCGTGGATATCCGCGTTGAAATTTTATGATTTAAAACGATGAAAGACCCAAATCGTTGGGAAAGCAACGTTCCAAACGGTAAAATTTATTTTTCAGAGGGTTGGTGAACCATGTAGCTCAACCGTTTATCCTTAGATTTTTATGGGCTATACATTGAGCGACATTATGCACCCATAAAAAAAAAGAGAAGGGACCTGTTGTGTTAAAGCGACACTACTTTTTATATTCGTACTCCGTCAGTACACATGTGATTTATATACATATGTACATATGTGGAATTTTAAAATATTTTATATATCAGTTTTGGAATGTTAATGTTCATTACAACTATACGTAAGATACTTAATTATGTGAAAAACAAATCGCTACCCATAAAACAAATATGTTTTTTTTCTAAAAAAAAAACGAAAAGTATGTTTGATTCCTTTAGGAAAGCAAATTTTTGATTTTGTCGAGTAGTGTTCTTCGGATTAGGATTACAAACAAATTGATACCCTTTTATGTGATATTAAGATTCGTATAATTTTGAATGCGTTTCATGTTTGTATTATATCAAATAGCTAGATCAATATTACCCGATTTCGGAACAATGGAAAAATCAGTGTGTAGCACATCCGAATGGAATTGAGGAAGTCATTACACGCCTCAGTATTTTTTCATCTCGAAATTGCGCATGCGCACTTAACATGTATTGGGTATGTATGTAGGTATGTAGGACTAAAAATTATTCAAACGGTTTTATTATTTCAAGCAATTGCAAGCATAACATTGAATTGCAAAGCGATTAAGTGACCAAGGATTGTCATATGTCCAAAAGAATTCTACTAAATATTTTCGATTATTTCGCTTTTGAAAGAACATAAAAGTAACACAATTTGTATAAGTTGTAATAGATTACTGTATATGATTCTGAAATATAGTGAAAAATCGATCCAAAAACTGTTAAGAAAAAAAAAAAATAACACAAATATTTCTATGTGAATAACACTGCCCGTCTACCTTTGTCGAACATATATGAGGTATGAAAATATGTTGCAACTTTGTATAAACTATGTACATATATTCTTAATAAATATATCCAAATTTTTATTCATATGTATATAATTAATAATTATAAACATTGATTGTAACTCTGACCGTGTTATGATTTAAAATTTTTTTTATGTTATGAATTCATATACAGCTATGAACATTGAAATAGTCACCACTTTCAAAACTATTTTTGACACACTTCCAGACTTTCAAATTGAACAAGTGATAGCATTTTAGAAAGTCTGAAATGAAACCATTAGAATCTTGAATAAATCCCGTTGCAATTGCTTTCCATATTCTTGTATTACATGACTTAAGATACCATCAAATCTGCTGCACATAGAAATAGTAGTGTTTTTAGAAAATGGATAAAAAAAAAAACGAAACCTAATTTAAAACTATCTTTTATGTTTAACATGTTTAACTGTCCAAATCTGCAGTGTGGTTGACGGATTGAACATTCCATTGAACATGGAATCCAATCAGAGTCTGAAGTGAACATGGCAATACGTTGATCGTTTCCGAAAAAAAAAAACAATTCCTAGCAAGCTTTTTGTATCAATACCCTGATGATATATTTTTTGAGAGGCATTTTTTTTTTTTAATATGAATGTATGTGTTCTAAAGTATGCCTATCAAGCCGACCAATCCTGGACGACGTCCAGTTCCGAGTCGCTAAACCTTCTTCTCAGTACACGGGCTGCGCTCTAAACAGACCAACCTACAGAGCGCCTTCTTCCATTGCAACGATTTCTATTCTGAACCTGTTAAGTTAAGAATATATCTTGGGCAGCCCTGCTGATCCAAGCCGGACAAAGAGCCATAAATTGCTTACGGATTTACGAGGGGTTTTTCTCCCACAGACAAATCTCGAGACATGGCTTCGGGCCAAAGTTGTCTTCATACCCAAGGCAGGTAAGCCCTCGCACACTGCCCCAAAGGATTTCAGACCCATAAGCCTATCGTCCTTTCTATTGAAAACGATGGAACGGCTTTTAGGTCTGCATCTCAGGGCGACTATATTGCCGAATCAGATCTCTGACTCTCAGCATGTCTATCGGAGGGGGAAGATCCGCCGAAACGGCCCTACATGCGATCACATCGATCATCGAATCGTCCCTCAGCTGTAAGGACCCTGGTAGCCTTTCTTGACATAGAAGGGGCCTTCAACAACATCATCCCGTCCGCCATCACGGGAGCACTGACTGACCTGGGGATTGATTCTCGGACTGTGAGTCTCATCGATCGAATGCTGCAATGCAGAACCGTTGAGGCCTCACTGGGGACGTCAACGTCCACCAGGTTTGTCAGCAGAGGAACCCCGCATGGCGGAGTCCTCTCGCCTCTCCTATGTAAAGTAGCAGTAAAATGAACTGCGGCGGGAGATAGAGGGTGGTGAATTCCGCGTGGTGGTAACATTGTCTGGGAAGTTTCAATAGACTTTATGCGAGTGCATGACAACCACTCTTACAAAGCTGTCAGAATGGGCAGACAAATGTGGGCTAGGTGCTAATCCATCTAAGACGGAACTAGTGCTCTTCACCAGCAAGTACAAGGTTTCTACACTGACCCCTATGTGGAGAGCAGCTAGTTTTCAGCAACCACGCCAAGTATCTTGGTCTCATCTCCGACAGGAAGCTCGACTGGAAATTGAGCATAAAGGACAGCATGACCCCGTTCATAGTCCGATGGCTATACACCACCATCATACGACCAATCCTGATGTACGGAGTAGTGGTCTGGTGGCCAGCCCTGGATAAGAAAACGGGCGGAATACCCACTACTCTAAGCGAAGCCCTCGATAAATTGCTGTACCCTCTACCAGTAGAAATTATGGGGAAATAGGTTGCAACACTCTCCGCTCTCAGAACGAGAGAATCCCACCAGCGGAAAACATCCGCGGTCGGCCACTGTGGAATCCTAACAAAACTCCCGCAACTTCCAGAGAGGACAGACAGACTCCAACGTCTCTCTCTCTCCGCTACCGCCTTAACCTAATCTAACCTCAAGTATGCTACATTCACAGTTGTGTTCAATACTCAAACGCCGGTACCACTTCACATAATATAATAATATAACTTTACTCTCATCAGTCAAAAGTATTATTCGCGACTGTGACACAAGCCAGCCCATAAGCTTATTTGCTAACTTGAGTCGGGCACCTATGTGCTCAATGACAAAACCCACAACTTTCCAGGAATTCTTGGACTTAAATAATGTGTAATCAGTTGTCTACGAACTGTCACATAACTGGGAGAGTGATATAAAATTATATATATATACTGACGGCTGGGTATTGCCTTCAACCATCATCTACCATTATCGAAACGAGAAAGAACGTACGGAGTCGCTGTAAACGCGACTCTACTTTTTTACCCGTACTCAGTCGGTACAAATGTGATTTATGAGGAATATTCAAATGTTTTATCAGTTTTTACACTTTACGTTTTTTTTCTACATCTGTCATGTACATCTACATCATCTGCATCACTTCTCACAATAACACATGTACACTGCACGAGGCAGAATGTGTGAGCAGTGTGTGAGCGAGAGAGAGAATCTGTAGCGACTATTATCCCCATAAATGACTTACGATGCGTGGTGAAGGGGAAATCGCTGCTGAAAATTAATTTGATCATTTTGGCTACAATAATGATACGATCTGAACCAAACTCGGGGTAGATATGGTCATTATCTACGATACTGCATTTTTGGTTTTTTTTTCTTCAAAATTGTTGATTTTCGTCTTTTGGGGGGGGCGGGGCGAAATTTTGAAATACACTTGTTCAGGTTTGGTATCACAGGAGTGTGGACAGAAAGTTTGGTTGCTCTAGCTCTTATAGTCTCTGAGATCCAGGCGTTCATTTGTACGAAACACCAGAACGACCCGATTTTTGTGTGAGTGCGAAAGAGAGGGAGCGAAGTTTTTCGTATGTTTTTTCTCTATTGTGGCTATATTAATGATCCGATCCGATTCAGATTTGATCCCCTGATAGATATGGTCTTTCTCTATGATTCTGCATTTTTTCGTTTTTGTTATATTCAAAATTGTGGACGCCACAGATGTGCGCCCCTTTGTGGGGGCGGAAGTGGGCGAGGAGAAATTTTAAAACATTTTTCTAGGAGTGAGATATAACATCAGTATGGAAAACAAATTTGGTTGCTCTAGCTCTTATAGCCTCCGAGCAATGAGCGACAAACAAGACGGACGGACAAAGTGTATTTTTTGTAAAAGTGGATGTGTGTAACACAGAGATGGAAGCGTTTTCGACACGATAAATTATATATACTATTAAACAGCATCAATAGCCGAGTCGGTATAGCCATGTCTGTCTGTCCGTCCGTCTTTATGTCCGTCTTGTTTGTCGCCCAGTGCTCGCAGACTAATAGCTAGAGTGCAAATCAAATTTTTCCCAGACTGATATGATATCTAACTACTATAAGTGTATTTCCACCACTACAAAAAAAAACGCACTTCTATGTCGTCCACAATTTGAAGAAAACAGAAAACGGAAATGCAGAATCATAAAGAAAGCCCACATCTATCAGAGGCCCAAATATAAATCGGATCGGATCATTAGTATAGCCACAATAGAAGAACCATTTGGAGAAGCATGGGTCTCACACACCAACGCGTCGGCTTTACCGCTAGAGCTAGAGAAATAGCAAACAAACGTACTGTCCAAACTCCTGTAATACTTCAGTACAATTGTATTTCAAAATATACATTTGGGGTTGATAGCCGCTACTGATTCGCTCTTTCGCTCACATACTGCTCACACCCTTTGACCCGTGTAGTGTACGTGTGTTGTTGTGAAAACTGATGTTGATGAAGATGACAGATACAGCCGCTACTGATTCGCTCTTTCGCTCACATACTGCTCACACACTTTGACCCGTGTAGTGTACGTGTGTTGTGAAAATTCCACATAAATCACATGTGTACTGACTGAGTACGGGTATAAAAAGTACGGGACTTCTTCTTCACCGAGGAATGATTTCGTCTACGCTACAAAAATTAAAAAGTAATACTCTCTGCACACTGAGCCCATCCCGGGGGAATGGTTGGAATTTTTGAAAGATGTGAAACACCGATTCACATTGGCACCATCCACCATCCACCATCCATGAGAAACAGGTGATGCTCACAATTGCGTTCGGTGAAAATTTGTTTACGTTTGTAATTAAAATGAATTTAAATGACATTGCAATGGTTGTAAATGTGATTCAGCAGCAAAACATATTCTTGCACAAGCTAATCATGTTGCTGGACATGGATGATGATGATGAGGACAACTTTGACGAGGAGGAGATAATAGAATGGATATCTGTTTTGAAAACACTGAAGCCAGGAAGGTTGTGGTCATTTGTAAGCACTCACTACTACTAAATGACACCAAAGGATAGCCATCGTAAAAACAATAGTGCCATTATATTGTGCTGTTGTATTTTGCACAATATGTTAAACATGCACAACAGCTCAATTAATGAAAGTTGGGAACTTATTTTTAAGTGAGCAGAGAGAACAGCCCCATCGCAGCAATATTTCTGCTGATTATAATCATTCAGCAGAACATATACGATCTGCAATTGCAACATATTGTGTAAATAGAATAAATTTAAATAGTTAGTTTTAATCATTTATTAAAATTACTTAAATTTAAACTGACAAGAAATTTATTAAACCTACTGCTGTTTGTTTTCTCTAAAAATTGCATAAAATCCGTTTGAAACGTCGTCTGGGTGCGGATCAGCTCCTCGAGGAGATCCTCCTGCCTCTTGTGGTGATCCTCCTGCTTTTATGATGCTCCTTCTGAGCAGCTAGGCGCTCTCTGGACCCCTACGAGCGGGGCCACTACGCTATCCAGCTTGGTGCGCTTCTGTGGGGCCCATTGCTATTCAAAAATGATATCTATTAAACTTACCACCGCCATTTTCTGCTCCTTCCATTTTTTTTTATATTTTAAGATTTTTTCCGTGTTTTGTGAGATCTGATGGGTTTTTTTTTGTTGTTTTTTTAATATATTCCTGTCTGTCATTGTTTACATTTTCGTTGAGAATTCCGATTTTTTTGTTGTGAATGTCAAATATTTATGGTTGCATTTGACAATTATCGAAAAAATACCGCACAGAAACGTGCGAATTAGGAACATCCCAGATGGATGGTGGAATAACTGGGAAATTTTCGGAACGGCAAAAACCTTACGGACCATCCCCGAAATGGATGGTGGATGGTGGATGGTCGTCAGTGTGAAAAGGCTATAAGGCTATTTCCAAACATTTCTTTCATCTAAAATGCTTATTTACTGAAATAGATAACTCTGATAGTAGCTGTTTAAAAATTAATTTGTTGTTTTTAATTTTTGTGAAATATTTACACCTAGTGCTACTATTTCTATGTGCAGCTGATTTCATAAGTATTTGTCTTAAGTAATGTTAATCAAAAAAGATGGAATCCAAGTGCAATTGGATTTCTTCGAGGCTTCCTTTAAAAAAGGTCTCACTTTTTTCAATTTGAACGACATATAGTACACACATCGTAAGGAATTTGTAACCTTCTTATCACCATGGTCACAGGAATGGTTTTCTTGACCATTTTCATAAGTAGTAACAGCAATTTAGTCGATTTTTGTGTTTCACAGTGAATTATGCCAGCGATACGCATGATGGGCACTTTAAATATCGAACGAATCATGCAAAAACATGAGAAAAGTAGATTCGTAATTTCAGGAATCTCAATCACAAAAGGGAAGAGTGGGGTATTAACAACGAGTATTATTAACAACGATACTTTGAACAGAGACAAGCGACCCGTTACGTTATTGACACTCATGAAGAAAATTGATCCAGTTTGCAATTCTCAATTATTTCAAATCAAAGGAAAGGTCTACCACCATATGGACTGCTGACAATGCCAAAAAAAGCATATTAATTTAAATCAATATACAGGGTTGCCAAAGCAATGGCTTCCGTTTGAATTTCTCCTCAATTCAATCGGCGGTGCCCCCTTTTTTCGTTTTTTGAACTCCCGCACTATTAATCTAGCTATTTGATTAAATACACCCATAAAAAGTACTTAAAACGTTACGAATCTGAATTTCCTATAGAGGTCATTCAGTTGGTGATTAATAATAATGGAACTTCTCGACACTTGAATAAGACTTTTCAAACACATTTATAAAATGTGCAAAAAAGTAACCGTTATTTTTAACTATTATATAAAATGCATAAAAGCATGAAACCATGGACCGCTACAGTATTTAGTGCATAAAATACCCTACTCCTTTCAACTGAAGAACCATTGTACGTTAGGTGTAGTCACCAGAATAATTAAAAGAACACCTGCACATTTGCAACATCACACTAGATCACCAACTCACCTTACTACTAACCCACATACAGCACTTGATTTCCGCGTTGCAAACTCGATAGCACCAATTGTATACAACCCACTGACCCACCCTTCAGACTGTCGACGAAGCACAAACTCTTACCCACAAATATTCATAAGTAATCACTTCCTTTAATAACATAACACGGAGGGAATTTGCGGACCCAGCTGTCCCATACGATGTAGAAAACCAGGTGCTGGCTTTAAAAAGCGTACGTTTGCTGATGCTCCTCTTGATGCGAATCCGCGAACTGCGTCTGCCTCCTCGAGCGCATTCCGCAGAGCGCTGAGGTGGCGCTCGCTGACGAAATTCGTCCCGTTGTCGCTATGGACGATCTGAGGATATCCTCGGCGACCAACGAACCTTTGTAAAGCCAAAAAAGATTTATTGATCAAGTCTGATACAAGTTCTAAGTGAACTGCTTTGGACGCAAATCAAACAAAAGCGCGATATAAGACTTGTTTGGGGGCTTTCCTCAAATTTTCGATTTCGTCGAAACTGGTCTACAAAATACAACGCCGCAAATTTAAAAGGGGCGGAGAGCAAAGCTTGGTGGACGTACTTTGGGGCCGAAGGACACACTGATGTGGAATTACGTAGTGTGGAGTAGAAGGAACAGTATTGCCAGTCGCGTCATATGACCTAAGGACAGGTAGTCTTCCATGAATTCCAATTACATTCTCTTCCACTCAGGGTCACGAGACAATCTTCTTTCGAGCGACAAAAACCGGCGTTTCGCAACCTCAAAGGAGTTTCCCAAACAATTTGGACCTGATTTAAACGGTAGCCTTACTTCGAACCGACCTGATGGCATTACCTGAGTCGTCTTACGGAAGTAATATTCACACAACTTGTGCTCAGAAAATTAATTATACCCGTACTCGAAGAGTTAAAGGGTATATTGTATTTGTGGTAAAAGTGGATGTGTGTAACATAGAGAAGGAATAATTTCCGACCCTATAAAGTATATATATTCTTAATCAGCATCAATAGCCGAGTCGATATAGCCCCTGTGTGTCCGTCCGTCTGTCCGTCCGTCTGTCTGTCCGTCTTGTTTTGTCGCCCATGCCTCGGAGGCTATAAGATACATAGAGCATCCAAATTGTTTTCCCAGACTGATGTGTTCCATCACTCCTAGAAAAAGTTTTAAAATTTCGCCCCGCCCACTTCCGCCCCACAAAGGGCGCACATCTGTGGCGTCCACAATTTTGAATATAACAAAAACGAAAATGCAGAATCATAGAAAGACCATATCTATCAGGGGCCCAAATCTGAATCGGATCGGATCATTAATATAGTCACAATAGAGAAAAACATTCAAAAAAACTTCGCTCCCTCTCTTTCGCACTCACACAAAATCGAGTAGATTTGGTTTTTCGTACAAATGAGCGCCTCGATCTCAGAGACTATAAGAGCTAGAATAACCAAATATTCTGCCAGACTCCTGTGATATCGCTTCAGTGCAAGTTTATTTCAAAATTTTGCCACGCCCACTCCCGGCCCCCTAAAGACGAAAATCCACAATTTTGAAGATAAAAAACCTGTATGGTAAAAATGACCATATCTACCAGGTTCCTGAATTTGGTTCAGATCGGATCATTTTTTGTAGCCACAATGAACAAATGAATTTTCAGCAGCGAGTCCCATTGCGGGGGTGCCCCCGCAACAAAATATATATTTTTATTAGGGTTGTTGGCAGCATTGATTCTCTCACACTCACACTCACGCTCACAGACTCTGCCTCGTGCAGTGTACGTTTTTTTTTGAGATTAAATCATCTCATTGATGACTGTGGGTTGATCGCAGCTACTTTGCCACATTGATCAGGTACAGAATTATAGAGATGTATGTGCAAGACATACACTCGTCGATTGCGTGTCTATCGTTGATTGTCAATCGACGCTTGTCTATCGTTTTCTAGGTGCCGACGTTGACGGTCCCAATGTGGTATATTTGACAAAAATTGATAATTTTTTTTTTTTTTTTTTTTTCAATTTTACTGCATACAGACAGTTTAAGCCTGCACAGAAGACTTCCTATCAGCGAGCTTGACAGGCGGATCTATTTTTTTTTTTTTTAATTAAAGTTACAGGTGATTTCCTGTATTGAATTGAAAGTTTAAATTGTATTACTTTACTTTAGTAAAATGATAAACAAACAAAATGTTTAGAGATCCAGATTGGCAATTCTTATAAATTGAGCCAGTTCTCTGAGATGGAGTGGCTCTTTTTAATTAATAGCTCCTTTAAATCTTTATAGTATTTAAAAATTCTATACTTACTCCTGAGACGGCTAAGTTTTTTGGCATTTTGAAAATCAGGTGCTCTGCACCTTCTGTAACATTACAAGTCTCACACAAATCAGACTCTATCGCTTTAATTTTGTATAAAAAGGATTTGTCATACGTGTGTCCTGTCATCAGTCTGTTTATTGTCTTTTTATGCTTCTTGCATTCCATTTTAAGTTATAGTGCCATGGTTTTTTTTGGTATATTGGGAAACATTTAGTTGATACTCCTCATTCCACTTGTACTCCAAGGAGTTTTAATTTCCCTTAAAGCTTCTTTAACACTGAATTTTACATAAATATTTTCCCCTTCACTTGTAGCACTCTTTGCTGCTCTATCTGCTTTTTTCATTTATAGGCACCCCTTTGTGCCCTGGAATCCATAGTATGTCAAGTTGTTGTACACTAGATATGTCTATTATATTGTGTATATCTTTTACTATGTAAGAGTCAGTTTGTTTATGATCTATGAGTTTTATCGCTCCTAATCCATCACATATAATCACAGCTTTTTGTATCCCTTTTAACACATATCTCACTAGCCTTCTTAATCCCTATTAGTTCTGCCCCTACTGATGATAGCCTATTTTCAATTTTGTATTTGTGTATATTATCACTGGGTAACTCTACTATACCTATGGCACACCTGTCCTGCATGACTGACGCATCAGTGGACAAAACATTCCAGCCTTCTTTTTTATGTACCATTCGAGGATTTCTGCGAATCTAGCTCTAATTTCCTCCCCGAGTATTCTTTTTTTTTTTTTATTTTTGATTGATTTTTCTCTAACATTAATCTTATTACAATACTTAAAATTATCACAGCTTCGTGTATTGTCAAAGAATGTTTTAAACTCTTCTAAGGTACAAGTGTAGCTCGTTTTTGCTTTTGATTGTCTAATTCTTTCCGAACATCCTGGGATTTTAGTTTCTTGACCTTGAATAATTCTTTGGCCGTAAGCCATTTGGCTCTGAAACTTGGTGGCAATATACCTGCCAACACAAAAATTTCATGCTTACTTGTGTCTGGAGGCACACCTACACATCTCCTCAGCACTCCAGCCTGTACAATTTCAAGTCTTTGTTGGCCCCAGCTCCCATGTCCGAACAGCTGGTGATCGCATATTCTTGCTTACTTCTTATGAAGGTTTTGAAAATATTTACGCTAGTCTTTGGTTTCAGTCCCGACTTTATGGTTGTCGCTAATTGTAACAACCGGTTGCTTTTCCTGGTTGCTTCTTTAACCATTTTTATATGTCTGGTATTGGACATATTGGAGCTTATTAGTCTACCCAAAAAAAAAATAATATGTTTTTTTGTACTGGTATTTGAAAATTATTTACTTCTATGTTTAGAGTCCTTCCATTTTCTTTTCCCATGTACATGACTGCAGATTTGCTAGGATTAAAGCTAAAACCAGGTCACCACATAAAAGGCTAAAATCGTTCAACTTGTTTTTCAAGTTTGAAACTGCTGCCCCAAAGTCATAACAATGTGACACCAAAAAAAAGTCGTCAGCAAATTGCATGATTTGCGTCTTGCAGTCTCCAACCTGATGCAGTCTCTTGGTGTACACATTGAAAAGCAGTGGTGACAGACAGGATCCTTGAGGTAATCCTCCCTGGACCTCTTCAACTGCTTCTTCAAGTCTAAGGATCCTTATGGACATGAAACTAATTATCCAATCGATATACATCTTTGGAAAACTATCTTTTTTCTAGTAGCATATCCAAAAAAATTCAAATTTACACAATTGTATGCGTTATTTATGTCAACAGCCGCTACTACAACCTGCTCCTTTTTTTTTTTTCCTATCTGCTACCTCATTTATTACGTCATTTATGCACATAGCCGCTGATTTGTTCTTCTGATACGCATAAGACCTATATGGTAAGATATTGTTGTCTTGTATATGTTTTTCAACTTATATTTTATTATGGCATTGACCGTTTTGGCCAGGACCGAAATTAAGGATATTGGCCGAAAATTTTTATGTCAGATAAATCTTTAGTCTTTTTTTAGGTATAGGCATGATTTTTATCGTCCTCCACTCAGCTGGTACGTCACAATTTTCAATTTTTGATTATAGAATTTGACCAACTCTATCTTGGCCTCCCTGTTTAATGCATTCGGCATTTCATATGTGATCCTATAAAACCCCCGCTGTTTTTTGTTTCGTCCAAGGACTATTTCCAGATCTTCCAGTCTAAAGTTCGGATTTTCATTTTTCCTTATTGCATACATTGTGGCGTTTATGTTTCTGGCTTCAGGAGGAACTTGATCTTTTTAGCCATTCTAGATATGTCCCAGCCTTTTCTTTTATAAAATTGCTCTTGAGGCTCTGTGTGGCAATTTTTAAGGTTAGCCAGAAATCTCCAGGCTTCCCTCGTATTTGCCTTCACATTGAGCTCAGTTATTTTTCTAGCATAGCTGGTTCTCTTTGCTATTTTGACTGCCTTCTTCCATTTGCTTTTGAGATCAACTGCCATACAATAATTTTGAAAGTCAGGCTCCGAGCATGCTTTTTGGGCCTCGGAGAACTCGTCAAACATGTTGGCTAACTTCTCATCCCACCATAGCTTCGGCCATCTATTTCCAACCTCATAAGAGGCTGCAATGATTTCATGTTGCATAAGTTTGGCTAGATCTCCTATGTTTCCTCTAATGTTTAGTTTCTCAAATTTTTAATTAGCTTGTTTTTTGGCTAGAAACTTTTTCAGCTTTTTCCCGCCAGTCAACTCAAAACTTATAGGATGGTGATGACTCCCTCCAAGAAACAGTGTCTCACAGTTCCATTTTACAACATTTATACCCTTTACAAAATTTAGGTCCAAAACAGATCCTGCAGTTGAATCTATATTTCTCCTAAACGTGATGCTACTATCGTTTGCAAGACAATAACCTGCGTTATTCATAGCTTGCTGTAAAAGGCCCCTTTTCCAGTATTTGTTGTGTCGCCAAAACCTTTATGTCTGGCATTAAAGTCCCCGCCACAATGACATTTTCAAAAGGGGTCTAATTTTTCCAGAAGATTGTCAATAGCTAGCTTAAAGATTTCAATGGGTGTCGCTGGTTCAAAATAAATGAAAGAGATAATAAGATTACTTTTTTTTTATAGTTGGTAAGGTACTTTTTTCATGTTGAGGTCCTTTCTGTAGGCTATCGCTACACCTCCATAGCCATCCTCCCTATGATTTTCAATCAGTTCGAAATTTGCTATTTTCCTAAAACTTAGATCATGCGAAAATACTTCAGCCAAAATGGCAATGCCTATAATCTCCTTTGTTTAGATAAAATTCTAGGTCGTTTTTGTTGGCCTTAATCGACTGAATATTATGCTGTAACACCTTCATATTCATGTCGAGACTCTACACTTTTCTATTTTCCTCTGTTGCCATCCCATATTTCCTTTGTGGTATTTTTAGTGGTATTTACATTATTGCTGTTATGATTTTTGACAAACTGCACACACCACTATTTTGACTAAGATGCGCCAGCATGCTTATGAACTGCTGAAAGGTAAATTTGGTTTTTTCTGTTTTCTGATTTTCCGACCGGTATATGGTCGCTGGTGTCATTAGTGTAAGAATCAAGTTGAAAGTGTGGTTCTTGTATGGGGGATGGTCGGCCTTAGAATTACCCTGCTAGCATAGCTATGCTTTTTAAGTACTTCATTTGCTTTGAGGTTTTTGTTTTGTACATTATCCTCAGTTTTGTCTAACTTAGGAAAATTTGTATCATAATGGTCTATTTGTGAATAATTTTGGTGAACTGAATAATTGTTTAGTACTTCTTTTGCGCGCTATTTTCTTTATTGACATAATCTTATTTATATCATTTTCCTTTTTCCCATACTGGGCAAATTAGTCTGTCCCTGGCTGTATGATTTTTTACTGTTACATAAGATGCACTTTAGAACCGTGCACGTTCTATTGCATTCACCAACTACACATTTGTAGCACCGTCTTGCTGATTTACACCTGGCCGATGTGTGACCAATCCTGCCGCAATTAAAACACTGACGCACTACCGGTATATATTGATGAACTTTCATGCTACATATTCCAAAAGATAAATTTTTCCGGAATATCGGCACCCTCAAAGCCAATTTTAACCGTCTCAGTCGGTATAAACCTGACCCTGAGCTCTTATCTTCTATCAAAATTTTTTCTTTCCCTTGTAAATCTTTCACACGATTTGATGATGATGCTTGAGCTAATATTTCTTTTTGATTTCATCCTCAGAGAAACCAATTGGAACACCTTTTATTATTCCAAAAGATATCACATAATTCCGTGGAATAAAAGCCACAATATTCATTTTTTAAAGCCTCATTCTTCACCAGTGTGTTTGCGTCATTGTAGTTGGAAAAATATATTTTATATAGAGTGGGTGCAAGAGAAACAATCTCTTTAATCCCTGCAATTTTTAGGTGTCTTATTTTCTCAAAGAGAAAGAGTCCGTTTTGGTGTTTTTATTATCAAATCTGTCACAATTCTTCGTTGATACCAGCACTGCAGCATCACCCCTTATGGCTTTCTCCATAAAAAATATTTCTCTTTCCAGACTATTTGTATATGCACCCGTGTCAGTTTTTTTTTTTTTTAGTATTTTGCCCCAGTCATAATTGTATTTTCCAATTTGTCAGTATTTGAGTTGTTTTGTGTGAACGGTCCCTCTGAACAATGTCCGTGTCCGACAACTTGTCTTCTGCGTCTGTATAAGTAGCGTCACTTACGTCTTCTTCTTCCATGCGTCCATCGTCATTTGTATTGTTGTACTCGTTTGTTCGCTTTTTTAACTGATGTTACGTCCTTCTTTAAACTGTCCAAAAGGTCACTTTTCATGGATTGACTCAAAACATTTATTTTTTTTCCTCATAGTCGGTTTTAGCATGTCTCTTATTACAGTTTAAAGTCTGATCCGGAGGTTTCATTTTTTCGGTGACGCCGTGTTGCCGGCGCCCGCCATTTTGGCTGGTTTAACCAGCTTGCCAAAACTCACCCGCCTTCAGGGAAAAAAAAATTTATTTTCACTTTTAGTAAAGAAAAATATTTATATAATCACTGCCAAACACTTTTGACCCCGAAAAAAATTTGATTTTATCAGATTTTTTTTTTTTGCCTTTTGCTAGTCATAAATCAATGGGAACTCAAAAGTCACAACCGGTCTCACTCGCTGATGAAACAAAAGTCGGTGTACGTGTGTTGTTGTGAGAACTGATGTAGATGTAGATGACAGATGCAGCTAACAAATGTAAGATGTAAAATGTAAAACTGATACAACATTTGAAGATTCCACATAAATCACATGTGTACAGACTGAGTACGGGTATGAAAGTAGAGTCGCGTTCACAGCGACTCCGTACATTCTTTCTTGTTTTCTTTGGAGATGGCATTTCTTCCAGTAACCATAATTTTTGCAAGGTCCTATCAATGGAAACGAATAACTCTTCACTGCAACTCAAATTGCTTGCAGTTTGGGGGCAGAGATTTTGGAAACATATTTTCCCGAAAAAAAAGCCAGCCAAGAAGGGTCTTCTGAAGAGTTGAATAGTCAGGACCTTGCTTGATTTGACTTACAGCTAATAACTCAAAAGAATGATTCAGTTCCAATCAGCACATCTATTCTTTGTGGCTTGTTTGAAATAGGGGTCTGCTAGGTACATTAGCTGACTGGTCAGGGTGATAACCTGAATTTGATTTCAGGATCCAGAAATCAAAGGAGAACTCGCTACTATTTATGCGCGTCTTCACCACTGTGCGTATTTTATTCTTAACTTGAGAATTGGATTCACCAATACAGCAAGTTAATATGTATATGACTACTCTCTCTACGGATCTGTAAGAGGTGGGCGAGGTCTTCCGTGATGAAGTTTGTTTGGGATCCACAGTCAAGGAGAGCTCTGGCCCAAAAGAGTTTACCGGTTTTTCGGTTCAACGAAGTCGCATGCAGAGCATGTGTGGGGGAAGGATGATCCTGATTTAAGGGAGGAGACGGGGTGGCTGCAACGCAACACTATTATCAGTCACTGTGTATCGGTGCAACAATGTGTGATGTGAGCGGCCGCAAACTCGACATTTGGTGACCTTGCATCTTACAACAGTGTGATCCTCTTGCAGACAATTAATTCATGAGGATTCAGACTTTGTAAACTCGAACCTTGTATAACCGAGAGACGTGAAAATGGCGTGCAGTTGGCCACTAGATGGTTTCCTGAATTGCAATAAATGCATGTTCGCTGAGCTCTATTGTTGGAGGAAAAGGCAAAACAGGCAAATTTACTGCGATTGTGCAACTTGCTTGGCATGACTTTGTCTTGCTTTGACTTTTTCGACTTTTCCGCAGACAAATGCTGGTATTGACGATTTAAAACTTTTCAAAATCGGACCACAGTGGCAACCTTTCAAAGTCAAGCTGTTCTTCAACTTCTGTCTAGTCACTGGGTCGACTCTGTTCAACACGAGATGAATGAGCATTGCATTCGAAATTTTCGTATCATCTCCTATCGATAGTAACGAACCATAGATCGATGACACTGTATCGATGAGGCTCCTTAGGAAGATGAGGATTGTTGCGAGATTTTTGGCATATTAAACAGTGCAGAGACTTGGTATATTAGACAGTCGTTGTCGTATACTCGCTTTAGGCTGGCCATTGGTCTCGGTGACTTGGAACGTCTTTATTGTTCCTGATGCTTAATTAGAGGCACGAAATCAAATGATTTTTCGTTCACCGGTATACTATCATCATTATAAACGAGAGTCTCAAAAAGGCTCGTAGAAGCTGAAACCGAGGACAGCGTATTGCTTGTTATCTTCAAGGCATCGATAAGCGACATTATCTTTGC
>CM019042.1:33103783-33297077 GCA_009664405.1 Drosophila bifasciata
TTATCAACATCGAACATAACCGGGCCCATAGAGCCGCCCAGGAGAATGTGAAGCAGATTATGGCCGACTACGATTTACCAAAAATGACAAGACGCGCAAGCGAGATTGTCACGAATTTCAAAATACGATTGGCATCCAAAGAAACAAGAGTTTCTTTTGAACGAGTAAAAGGGTATATTGTATTTGTGGTAAAAGTGGATGTGTGTAACATAGAGAAGGAATCATTTCCGACCCTATAAAGTATATATATATTCTTGATCAGCATCAAGAGCCGAGTCTATATAGCCATGTCTGTCTGTCTGTCTGGCTGTCCGTCTTTTTTGTCGCCCATTGCTCGGGGGCTATAAGAGCTAGAGAAACCACATTTTTTCCAGACTGATGTGATATCTCACTCCTAGCAAAGAGTTTCAAAATTTCGCCCCGCCCCCACAAAGAGCGCACATCGGTGGCGCCCACAATTTTGAGGATAACAGAAAACGAAAAATGCAGAATCATAAAGAAAGACCATATCTGTCAGGAGCCCAAATCTGAATCGGATCCGTTCATTAAAATAGCCACACTAGAGAAAACCATATCGAAAAACATTGTGCCCTCTCTCCTCGCACTCATACAAAAACGAGTAGATTTGGTTTTTCGTACAAATAAACGCCTGGATCTCAGAGACTATAAGAGCTAGAGCAACCAAACTTTCTGTCTAGACTCCTGTGATACCGAACCAAGACAAGTGTATTTCAAAATTTCGTCACGCCCCCTTCCGCCCCCACCAAAAACGAAAGTCCACAAATTTGAAGATAGAAAAAACAAAAAATGCAGTATCGTAGAGAAGATCATATCTACCAGATTGCCGAAAATGGTTCAGATCAGATCATTATTGTAGCCACAATGATGAAATTAATTTTCAGCAGCTAGCATCCAACCCTCTGCCGTGCAGTGTTTTTGTGAGAAGAGATGTAGAAAAAATGTAAAATGTAAAAAATGATTAAATATTTAAAAAATCTATCAAAATCACATGTGTACTGAGTGAGTACGGGTATAAAAGTACAGTCGCGTTAATAGCGACTCCATACTCGTTCTCTCGTGCTCTCGTTCTCCCTATTACCAGGGCCGTTCAAAGGAAAATCTGCACCGGGGCGAAGTCGTAAAACGGCGCCCCAAGCCTATTCAAAAATTGTTTTGGGTGGTTTTAAAGAAAATTTAAAATATTACGTTTTTCTGTAATTGTATACTCTATACGAGTATATTCGAACATATCTACTTTCTAAATCTGTATCATATTTACACATCTACTCATTCAGTACACCCACAATTTCGTGTAAATTACATTTCCGTTCTGTCACATATTATTAACTGTTTATGGAGTAGTAGATACTTGCTTCTTTTAATATTAACTTGTAAGTATACTTTTTTGTTCACTTCATAGGTTGACGAAACCAAAAAAATGTGAAAGAACTATGCCGGTGCTCCCTAAGGACACAATACTAGCACACTTGTTGAGACAATCGGAGCTTGTTTATAAATACCATGAACATGATAGTCTCTTAGAAAATAAAGTCGAGCAAGAACTGAGTGAACAAGAAAAAGCGGATGCTTGGGAAACTTACGAAAAGGAATTAGAAGTCAATCTGGGTAATGAATCAAATAGACTCTGATTACCTTTATGATATTATATATATTAATTATTTCTAATTTGTTTTCATCAGAACAACAAGAAGGATTAAATGCTGAAAAGTAAGGATCTTATTAAAAAAAATATTAGCGTTTAATCAAATTTTTTTTTTTTGCAGAGGTCAAATCAGTGTTCAAAGTTTAAGATCGTCCTCGTACTTAGCTCCAATTCCAAGTCTGAATGTAAGTAAACATTTTAAAAATACCGACAAATATATGACAAGAATGAATACGGCACGAAGATAGAGCTAAGTCACTTGTACGACAGATGAACCTACCCTAATTTTATCTCCTGGATTCAGCAGTCTGATCTGCTTATACGGTGGCCTTCTTATTTTTCAGAAACTCACATAAGCTAGCGGTAACTGCGATGCAACGTACTTTTTATACCCGTACTCGAAGAGTAAAAGGCTATATTGTATTTGTGGTAAAAGTGGATGTGTGTAACATAAAGAAGGAATCATTTCCGACCCTATAAATTATATATAATATATTCTTGATCAGCATCAACAGCCGAGTCGATATAGCCATGTCTGTCCGTCCGTGTGTCTGTCCGTCTTTTTTGTCGCCCATTGCTCGGAGGCTATAAAAGCTAGAGCAACCAAATTTTATTTTCAGACTGATGTGATCTGATTCGTTCGTTCTCTTTGTAGTGACCAGACGAGTTTTTTTTCTTGCGCTCCGCTTCTTTCTTTTATCTTTTACAAACAACCGGTGTTTGGCCTAATAAATTTACTAAATATATTCTTAACTGATTTGCTATCCAAATCTGCGGGTGCATGCCTAGATTTTGTGCAAAAACACAACGTTTTTAATCAATTTCGTGCGTCGGTTAATTGTGTTTTTGTTGTTGCTTCCAGTAAGTAAGAAAATACATTTGGCCGCTCTCTTGTTTTAGCTTTTTGTCTAGCAACTCTCTCCCTCTATCACCCAAACTTAACTAACTGTTCTTTCTCTCTCGCTTTTAAACCTTTTGTGCAGTAGCACTCTCACTTACAATATGTTGCAGTAGTTCTCTCTCGTTTTTTTCGATTTCTTCTTTAAGCATAGTTTTTAGCAATTGTTTGCACTGTGGTCTGATTGCTATTTGTTTTGAACTTTCTTTTTGTTCTTGAAAAAAAAAAATTAAAAACAATTTAATTATGGAATTTTCTGTGGTCTGCGCTGAAAAAACCTGCCAGAAGCAGATCACTCACGATCAGCCGAACATACCTTGCTGGTTTTGCGAAACCGTAGTGCATGCAAAGTGTGCGGGTATTTCTGGCCGTGTGGGTGATGCCATCTCACAACGCAACGGTCTGCATTATAGTTGTGAGGAATGCCGTGCAGTCGAAAACGAAATGCGCTCGTTTATGAGGCAGACGAGGAGTGGCTTTAAGGAGCTGATCGTGGGCTTTTTTTTATACCCGTACTCGAAGAGTAAAAGGGTATATTGTATTTGTGGTAAAAGTGGATGTGTGTAACATAGAGAAGGAATAATTTCCGACCCTATAAAGTATATATATTCTTAATCAGCATCAATAGCCGAGTAAATATAGCCCTGTCTGTCCGTCCGTCTGTCTGTCTGTCTGTCTGTCTGTCCGTCTTGTTTGTCGCCCATTGCTCGGATGCTATAAGAGACTTTTCCAGACTGATATGTTCTCTCACTCCTAGAAAAAAGTTTAAAAATTTCGCCCCGCCCACTTCCGCCCCCACCAAGGGCGCACATCTGTGGCGCCCACAATTTTGAAGATAACAAAAACTAGAAATGCAGAATCATAGAGAAAACCCTTATCTATCAGCGGCCCAAATCTAAATCGGATCGGATCATTAATATAGCCACAAAGAGAAAAACATACGAAAAAACTTCGCTCCCTCTCTTTCGTACTCACACAGAATCGATTCGTTTTGGTTTTTCGTACAAATGAACGCCTGGATCTCGGAGACTATAAAAGCTAGAGCAACCAAACTTTCTGCCCACACTCCTGTGATACCAAACCGAAACAACAACCGAACAAAATTTCGCCCCGCCCCATTCCGCCCCCACAAAAGACGAAAATCCACAATTTTGAAGATAGGAAAAAACGAAATATGCAGTATTGTAGAGAATGACCATATCTACCAGATTCCCGAATTTGGTTCAGATCGGATCATTTTTATATCCACAATGATGAAATGCATTTTCAGCAGCGAGTCCTCTTGCGGGGGTTGCCCCCCGCAAAAAAATATACATTTTTATTAGGGTTAATGGCAGCAGCGCTGCAGCGGCTGCTACTGATTCTCTCACACTCACAGACTCTGCCTCTTGCAGTGTACGTGTGTTGTTGTGAGAACTGATGTAGATGTAGATGACAGACGCAGCAAACAAATGTAAAATGTAATAACTGATAAAACATTTGAAAATTTCACATAAATCACATGTGTACTGACTGAGTATGGGTATAAAAGTAGAGTCGCGTTCAAAGCGACTCCGTACGTTCTTTCTCGTTTTGATTACTTTAGGACGTTGATGTGCAATGACTGCACCATCAAGTGGCCCATGCGACACCAAGCCAAAGCCTGTTACGCGCGGATCCCTGGCAGACCGAGGGGCGCTGCCGCATGACGCGCGACACGTGTACCGAAACCGATCGCGAACATGCAGGAAAGATAGGTGTTAGACTAATATTCGAGGAAAAATTAGGGCTAAACACAACGCTGAACATGCAAAGTTACAAAAGAATATTACTAATTACGTGCAAGGTATGTTAGTATTAGTGATTTAAGTAGAGGAAGTGATTTAGTGGTGGATATTATATGGTAGAACGAATTATAATCCGAGCATAAGATCCGAAACGGTTCATTCAAGGAATAATTCGATCTACACAGTGGAAGGTACAAATGAATACAATTTCTAGAGGATCTAATAGGAATCGTGAAATTTATGCGGCTCAAAAAGTCAGGGCTGTTGATTTCACCGCTGATCAAGTTGTGCATGAAAATCGCACCAAGCATTTTTCTACGATTAAGTAAGGATGGAAGGTCTATTAAGAGCAATCTACGAGAGTAAGAAAGCAGTCTCACACCTTCATCCCAGTTGAGCCCACGCAGAGCAAAAGTAAAAAAGTTTTTCTGGACTGATTCTATACGGTCTTGGTGTACCTTGTGAAATTTTAGAATCTTTTTTCTAAATTTATTTTACTACGAAAAACCGAGTTTGGTGGCTGCAAATTTCGATATATTTAAAAACGAGACGAGGGTAACTGACGTGCGTTCGATTTCAATGATATTTCTCGACTTGTTTTCCTTTTCGTTATAAAATATTCTTAAGCCTAACTTATCTAGGGCGGCGAAGCGGGGCGAATTCGCCAAGAGCGAGAGAGCTTTATTGCGCTCCCGCTTCGCCCTAAACTATCTTACACTAGACTTCAAAATTTCTCCGAATAAACTCATGCGTCTTGACGCGACACCGGCCCCGTTGAAGGCCTGTGGGACTTCAACCCATCGGCAGAAGCGCCAATTTATGGATCGGCCTCCTGTAGACCGCTCCGCTGTTCGTCCTGAGGTCGACCACCCTGACCTTTCCGTCCTGCCCGGCGTGTGTTTCGACGACCCTTCCGAGGAGCCACTGTTGGGGCGGAAGGTTGTCCTCTGCGACGATGACGAGGTCGCCTTCCTCGATGTTGGGCTGCTCCTGGTGCCACTTGCATCTTATTTGCAAGCCCAGCACATACTCCCGGGACCATCGCTGCCAGAACATTTGCCTGGCTGACGAGACAAGCCGCCATCGCCTTAAGCAACTCAGACCCTCCTGGTCCGGGGTCCGGGGTGCTGGGGGTGCGATGAGCGGCCCGCCTGTCAGCAGGTGCCCGGGAGTCAGGGCGTCTCCGTCGCTTGGGTCGGGGCTTAGTGGTCCCAGAGGGGCGCGAGTTCAGCACCGCCTCGATGCCCACCATCACGCTCTCCAGCTCCTCGGCGGTGAAGAGCGCGCTTCCGGCCGACCTCAGCAGGAGGTTTTGGCCGACTTCACTCCTGCTTCCCACAGTCCGCCCATGTGCGGAGCTCGAGGTTGCAGGAAGGCGAACTCGCAGCCGCTTCTCGCTGCGAACTCTCGAATTGAGTCCGCTTCCGTCTCCAGCGTCCTCCTCAGTTCGTCGAAGTGGCGACTTGCTCCGACGAAATTTGTCGCGTTGTCGCAGTTCACGCGGCTCGGACATCCTCGACGACCAACGAACCTTTGAAAAGCCAATAAGAAGGAGTTAGTCGTTAGATCGGAGACAATTTCTAGATGAACCGCCTTGGACGCAAAACAGACAAATAACGCTATGTAGGTCTTATAAGGGGGCCTACCACGAATTGGGCATACCAATACCACATACTGCGAATGGGCGGAGAGCACGGAGCCGGTCTGCGGGTAGATTTCCCATCATTTTGGTCTGGAGGCGAGGCTTGCATTTAAAGCAGCGAATGCACGACCTGACCATTGCCCTGCAGACCTCCTGAGCGTTTACTATCCAAACACGCTGTCTAAGGATGCTCACAAGTGCTCGTGGGCCGGCATGAAAATTCGTTTGATGCAGATGGCGAACATAGGTCTGCACAAACTGCGAGCGTTTTGTCAACAGCAAAGGAAACTTGGCATGGTATGACACAGGAGCGTTAACTAGTCGCCCCCAACTCGCAACAATGAAAAGGAGCACCAAGTCATCAGCTTCAGCAGCAGCGCTAGCAGATCGTCACATGGAGCAGCGCTAATCCTTCTTCCGTCGCCTAAAGCAGCGCTAGTCCACTTCGACAGCAGCGCTAGCCCACCCGGTTCAAACAGCGGCATATAACAGCGCTAGCAAACTTTCATCTGCAATAACAGCGCTAGCTAACTTCCGACTGCAACAACAGCGCTAGTTTTTCGGCTTCTATAGCAGCCCGCCCCAACAACAGCGTCAGAGCGCACAACAGCAGCGTTAGCGCTGCGCCCGAACAGAAGAACCAGCCTCAGCAGAGCAGGCGAACTCCCGTAACGGCCTGTTAGAGTAGCCAGCCTTTAGCTAAGCGCCCTCCGCGCAAGATTTTTAATAATTTAAAGCCAAGGGAGGGGAACATAACGCGGGAAGGGGTAGAGAGCTCCAGGAAATGCTGTAGATCAGCTCCCATCTCCCTCTCCCATCATTCCTTCATTCCCTTCTTAACCGTCCCGCCAAAATCAATCCCGCTAAGCGTAGCTTGTAAGAAAACGCGAGAGCAAGGGAGCTGCATCGGTACGGATGAGCGTAGATGCAGCGAGAGCGTGTTTGTGCGCTCTCCTATTAGTTCTTTTCGTTACAGCCGACGTCGAAGCGCTTCTACGTTGGAGAGGAACGAAGCGTGCAAGTAACTGCCGCTACAAGGTATTCTGTTCATGTTACTCTCTCTCGTACCCTATACCCGGCCGATGCATCGCTCGTAATTAGAAACTTTTTTTCCTTAACCCCTGTCCCAAGAGAGCTGAGATTCAGCAGCTTGTGCGTTCGCGGAAAAGAGCGCAAGCATCACTATTATTCTTTTTACATTTTGTCAGATTATGCTTAACATTAACATTACATTAAAATAGTTATCTTTACATTTAAGTTTTTATACCCGTACTCGAAGAGTAAAAGGGTATATTGTATTTGTGGTGAAAGTGGATGTGTGTAACATTGAGAAGGAGTAATTTCCGACCATATAAAGTATATATATTCTTGATCAGCATCAATAGCCGAGTCGATATAGCCCTGTCTGTCCGTCCGTCTGTCCGTCTTGTTCGTCGCCCATTGCTCGAAGGCTAAAAGAGATAGAGCAACCAAATTTTTTCCAGACTGATGTGTTCTCTCACTCCTAGAAAAAGTTTAAAATTCCGTCCCGCCCACTTCCGCCCCCAAAAAGGGCGCACATCTGTGGCGTCTACAATTTTGAAAATAACAAAAAACTAAAAATGCAGAATCATAGAGGCCCATATCTATCAGGGGCCCAAATCTGAATCGGATCGGATCATTAATATAGCCACAATAGACAAAAACATACGAAAAACTTCGCTCCCTCCCTTTCGCACTCACACAAAATCGAGTCGATTTGTTTTTTGTATTTTGTGTAGCCTGGATCTCAGAGACTATAAGAGCTAGAGCAACCAAACTTTTGGCCAAGACTCCTGTGATACCAAACCTGAACAAGTGTATTTCAAAATTTCGCCCCGCCCCCTTCCGCCACCCCAAAAAGACGAAAATCCACAATTTTGAAGATAGAAAAAACTAAAAATGCAGTATCGTAGAAAATGACCATATCTACCAGATTCCCGAATTTGGTTCAGATCGGATCATTATTGTAGCCACAATGATCAAATGAATTTTCAGCAGCAATCCCCCACTCCTCTTGCAGAGTAAGTCAATTATTGGGGTTGATTGTTGCTGCAGCTTCTCTCACACGCACACTCACGCTCAAACATGCTGCCTCGTGCAGTGTACGTGTGTTGTTGTGAGAACTGATGTAGATGATGTAGATGTAGATGTCGATGACAGATGTAGCAAAAAATTTAAAATGTAAAAACTGATAAAACATTTTAAAATTCCACATAAATCACTGAGTACGGGTATAAAAGTAGAGTCGCGTTCGAAGCGACTCTGTACGTTCTTTCTCGTTAGTTATACATTCTTTAGTTCGTTTGCTTATAAATGTTCGTGGGGTCCCTTACATTAGGTTTTTTATGTTAAATAAAGTTATAAGGTTCATCATGTGCTAGTGCTGTTGGTTGGGAGCCATGCGTCGGGTAATGTTGGTGTGTAGATATATCGAGTGGCGAAAGGGATCATCAAAATTTGGAAGGGCAAACGATGATCATGATCATCAAAATTTGGAAGGGCAAACGATGATCATGGTTGGGAGGGCGAAGCGCAAGGAAAACATCCGCTGCGACTATTTACGCCACCGTAATCTTGTCCGACTGTGTTCTGTGTAGTGGTTATGTATGTTTCATGGATAGGGTTTTTTTGTTTTATGCACGTGAACAATAATTTTGTCTTTAATGTTAGCGAGCACGGTATCGGACCGAATATTATATACCCCACCCATTCTCTACCGAAATTGGAAGCCGGAACAAGCACGTGCCTTCGGGTCCGATCCAACCCACACCAGCTCGAACGTTTAGGTGATATACTACAGTATTTATCTATATAATAGTTAATTAAAGATATAAGTTATTTGGCGCCCAACGTGGGGCACGACGCTGTTGTAATGACAGGTCCATCCGGTATGCCCCGATCGTATTAATGTAAAAGTATACGTCTCTAACATCTGACGATACATCTTCTTGACATTAACCCATCCACAATAATATTCTGTCATTGAAAAAAGTGCACGAGACTCGTACCCTTAGGATAGCTGGATAAGGTTTAGCTACCCTAGCGATAAAACCGCATATGAAAGGGGAGTTATGTTAAGATGTGTTTCTTTCGTTATTTAGGTGTTGTTTATTGGTTTTACGCGGACAACTGCGCTGCGGCCATCCCATCTATTGACAATGAACGCTGCTATAGTTAGCATGTGCATATTTTTTTTATTTTGCTGTATCTGGTCTGTGTTTCTTGAGTGTTAGTGTCACTGATGGTCCTTAAATCGACAGAAACCAATTGTTGCCGTTTGCCTTTTTGTATTCTGTGCGTGTTGGTTCTGTCAGCGATCCGTAAACTTGTAATAGTAACGTCATAATAGTAAGATCAGTTGATTAAATGTTCAGTGTAGGATGCGTAAACGTGATACTGTCAATATATGTACCTGACTATTGACAAGCCATCCTCACATGTAGATACACATACTTCTTCTCAGGGACGGATATATGTAGGACAAGGTTGATCTAGAGGACATTAACGACAAACGATTGCATGGCACCCAAATTATAGACTTTTTGATTATTTTCCATTTCCTTTGTTTAGCGTTTAGCGTTTTGATTTTATCAATTTTAGTATAGATTTTTATTCCTATTAGTCATACTTTTAGATAGGCACTTAATATAACTGTTAGATATGCCCCTTACTAGAAGTACTGAGAATTTGTCCACCTTGCAAGATACGGGAAAGAATTGTTCGATTTGCTTAGAAGGAATTGCGGTTCAAGCGCAGTTGCTAGTGACCAGCTGTGGTCACGAGTTTCATAGAGCTTGTTTTTTTCCTCCAGATCGGGAAGAAATAAAGTCTATCCAGTGTGCTCTGGAAAGTTTGACCTCTGACGTGCAGCCTTCCGGGTCAAATTCTCGAGCTCCTACAGTGGCGCACTCATTATTGACGCGAGCACAGAGTAAAGAGAACGACGGAAGCCAATATGTCCAACCCAAATGCTCCCCTATGGCACAAGCCTCGACTGGTCCATCATGTGATAGTCAGGTTTCAATGGTGGATAGCATGAAACAACCTATTGCTGAGGCAATGGCAACGGCCATGGCACAGCAAACAGAGTTTCTGGCAGCGTCCATGATGCAGCAGACGGAGAGGTTAGCTCAAGCCATGAACATTGCCTTCCAACGCAATGCTCAGTATGCAGCATCTCCTGTTGAACTGAGCCGAGAAGTCTCCCAGCAACCTCTGTCTCAGCCATTTGATCCTAGGGCACAGCATCCAGAACTGCAGCAGTCAGTACGAGGTGATAACTTATCACGCGGCACGTCGACGAGTTCGTTGAGGCCCGACAAGGTTGCTCAAATCATGTCGAACTGGAAACTTCGGTTCACGGGAAAGGTCCAATGGCAGTGGAAGATTTTATATACAGGGTTGAGGCATTAGCGGCACAGACCTTAGATGGAAACCTGAACTTGGTTGCGCAAAACGTTAACAACCTCTTTGATGGCATTGCTAGTGATTGGTATTGGCGGTACCATAAAAGCGTTAGGGTTGTCCAATGGCATTCGTTGTGTTCGGCATTGAGAGGCCAATTCATGGACGATCGTACCGATCGTGATATTCGGTCGGAGATAGAGCAGCGGAAGCAGCGGTTGAGCGAGTCTTTCGATGATTTTTACAGAATAAAAGCTGCACTGGCGGACAGGCTCTCACAGCCAATGTCCGAGCAGTCTATGGTAGAAACCTTACGGGCCAATCTCCTTCCGAAGATACAGCTAGAAATTTTGTATGAGCCTTCAGCCTCTGTCACTCAACTGCGCAGACTGGTCAGGACAAGGGAGATTTTTTATGAAAACTGTGGGGAAATCGCAAGTGGCAGTACATCGGCCAGTGCAAAAACGACAGGTTTGCTCAGTGCAGTGCCAGGCCGAGACAATTTCGGACTCTGAAGATTCAGAGGAAGATTTAGAGGTAGCAGCCATGTAGCTAGTGTGCTGGAATTGCACCTCCAAGGGCCATAGGTACCAAGACTGCACAGCAGATAGACGCGTCTTCTGTTATGGTTGTGGGAAGCCAGACACCTACAAGCCCAGTTGCAGCAGATGTAATGGCCACACGTCAAAAAACTCCTTAGGGCGTGCACAGCTGAAAAAAGCACGCAAACCAATGATTTCGAAGGGAACGATGACCGATTAAGTGCTGTTCCAGGAGACATAAACACCAGCCAACAGCACTTAACGACTTCCGATTCACCATCACATAAAAACTCTCAGGGAAGCAGCTTGTCCCGCTGTAAAACACGCCGAATTAAATTTACCAAAGTCCATAAAGCCGAACGTAAACTCCTTCTTTCAGCGATTGTAGGCCAACTTAGTGACCTTCGACCTTACGCCCAAGTCCAAATTTTGGACAAAACTGTCATTGGTTTGATGGACACGGAGCTACCGTAAAGTTGTATCGGGGAGCTTATCAGCCGATCTGCCAAATTTGAACATGGCTTATACTAAGCTAGCTGCTACCATACGGACTGCCGACGGTAAATCTCAACCAATTACAGGGCGGTTAAAAACAGAGGTGAATTTCCGTGGCGAAAGAAAAAAATTAACTTTTTATGTGGTACCCTCACTATCCGGTGATCTGTACTTGGGTATAGATTTTTGGAAGAATTTCGACCTTTTGCCAGAACTTCTTTTGGAAAAAGGTCAAGTAATTTCATCTTTAGAAGAATCGCTGACCCGATCTTTAACACCATCTCAACAGCATTTGCTGCAAGCGGTAATTGATACTTTTCCTTCATATGCCGAAATAGGATTAGGCCGTACGGACGTGATCACGCATTCCATCGAGTTAGGAGAGGCCAAGACTATTAAGCAACTGCACTATGCCGTCTCACCAGCTACGGAAAAACGTATGTATGCCGAGCTGGATCGAATGATTAAACTCGGGGTTATAGAAGAGTCTGCCAGTGCGTGGTCATCACCTGTAGTGCTGGTGCAAAAACCGGGTAAGGTGAGACTCTGTATAGACAGCCGGAAGCTAAACGAGGTAACAGTGAGAGATGCATAACCAATGCCTTTAATTGAGGGCATTTTGGGAAGGCTGCCAAAAGGCAGAATACATTACGAGCCTCGATTTGAAGGACGCCTTTTGGCAGATCTCTTTGGATTTAAAATCACGGGACAAAACTGCTTTTACAGTTCCTGGCAGACCCTTGTACCAGTTCTGTGTTATGTTTTAGAAAAACTAAAATCCTCCAGTTGCCAGATATCGGACGTACAGGTCAGAGATAGGTGCATCTATCGTCGAGCAGAGCATGCGTCGGACGAAAAATTATCGGACGACTCGTGCTGGAAGTTGTGGATACCCAAAGGGTTGGTTCCAGACGTATTGAAAACGGCCCATGAAGATCCGTTGGCTTCCCATTGCGGGATAGGGAAAATGTTGGAGAATTTAAGGCGTTGGTATTATTGGCCCAATCTGGTGGTGGATGTGAAGTCCTACGTAAGCGATTGTGATGTTTGCAAGGCAACAAAACATCCCAACAAAACCTTAAGGCCAGCGTTGGGGAACTCAGGCCAATCCGAAAGGGTCTTTCAGCGGCTGTATGTCGATTTTTTAGGCTCATATCCGCGCAGTAGCTCAGGGAATATTGGGCTTTTTATAGTAGTCGATCATGCGTCTAAGTTTCCATTTTTGAAGCCAGTGCGGAAGTTCACAGCTGACGCCATAATCACTTTTCTGGAGCAGGAAATTTTCCACTGCTATGGGATACCTGAAGCGCTTGTGTCGGATAATGGGTTTAGTTTAAGTTCCAGTTTAAGTCGATAGTGTTCAAGTCCTTGCTGGAAAAGTACCACGTCAAGCACATGTATACAGCATTATATGTTCCCCAGGCCAATGCGTCCGAACGAGTAAATCGGTCGGTATTAGCTGCCATCAAGGCGTATATACACCCAAACCAGAAAAACTAGGATGAGAAACTCAGCAGCATCTGTTGTGCGCTGCGATCAAATTTGCATTCAGCCATCAGGACCACCCCCTATAGGATGTTATTCGGACAGCACATGATAACGGATGGAAATAGTTATCAAGTATTGAGGGAATTAGAGTTGCTAAAGGATGGGACGGTTCAATTGAACAGGGACGATTCCATAGATCTCATCCGTCAGTCAGCTCGAAGCTCGATTCAAATTCAACGCCAGCGTAACGAGATCCGCATCAGAGAGGTGTCGTTTTACCCGGGCCAAGAGTTGTTTAGGCGTAATTTCCAGCAAAGCAATTTCGCGAAGGGCTTCAGTGCAAAACTGGTGCAATTGTACTGTTGCTTGTTTGGACGGCCTAAAAGTATGTGGCTGTAAAGGGGATTTAAAGGGGCTGCCCAAACTCAAGGCGCTCTCTCGAGTGAAATCAAGATACAAGGGAGGTAATTTGCCCGAGTGGATCGTTCGGAGAGAGTTTTGTGTAGAGCCACAATCGAGGCTTTAACGAGGGAATGAGGAGGACAATTCCCAAGAAAAAGTCAAAGGAGTGAGAAGTGCGCGCTCGAGAAGTAAAAGCCAGTGATAGTATAATTTAAATTAATTTAATTTAAATCCAGCGACACACTCGATCACCAGGTTCCAGCAGCGCTGGTCAGGCGTCCACTTCGACAGCAGCGCTAGCCAATCGCCACCAAAGCGGCGCTAGTCCGCACATCCGGTACCTACAGCAGCGCCAGACCAGCATCAGCTTCAGCAGCAGCGCTAGCAGATCGTCACCTGGAGCAGCGCTAATCCCTCTTCCGTCGCCTAAAGCGGCGCTAGTCCACACATCCGGCACCTACAGCAGCTCCAGACCATCATCAGCTTCAGCAGCAGCGCTAGCAGATCGTCACATGGAGCAGCGCTAATCCTTCTTCCGTCGCCTAAAAGCAGCGCTAGTCCACTTCGACAGCAGCGCTAGCCCACCCGGTTCAAACAGCGGCATATAGCAGCGCTAGCAAACTTTCATCTGCAATAACAGCGCTAGCTAACTTCCGACTGCAACAACAGCGCTAGTTTTTCGGCTTCTATAGCAGCCCGCCCCAACAACAGCGTCAGAGCTCAACAGCAGCGTTAGCGCTGCGCCCGAACAGAAGAACCAGCCTCAGCAGAGCAGGCGAACGCCCGTAACGGCCTGTTAGAGTAGCCAGCCTTTAGCTAAGCGCCCTCCGCGCAAGATTTTTAATAATTTAAAGCCAAGGGAGGGGAACATAACGCGGGAAGGGGTAGAGAGCGCCAGGAAATGCTGTAGATCAGCTCCCATCTCCCTCTCCCATCATTCCTTCATTCCCTTCTTAACCGTCCCGCCAAAATCAATCCCGCTAAGCGTAGCTTGTAAGAAAACGCGAGAGCAAGAGAGCTGCATCGGTACGGATGAGCGTAGGTGCAGCGAGAGCGTGTTTGTGCGCTCTCCTATTAGTTCTTTTCGTTACAGCCGACGTCGAAGCGCTTCTACGTTGGAGAGGAACGAAGCGTGCAAGTAACTGCCGCTACAAGGTATTTTGTCCATGTTACTCTCTCTCGTACCCTATACCCGGCCTATGCATCGCTCGTAATTAGAAACTTTTTTTTTTTCCTTAACCCCTGTCCCAAGAGAGCTGAGATTCAGCAGCTTGTGCGTTCGCGGAAAAGAGCGCAAGCATCACTATTATTCTTTTTACATTTTGTCAGATTATGCTTAACATTAACATTACATTAAAATAGTTATCTTTACATTTAAGTTTTTAGTTATACATTCTTTTAGTTCGTTTGCTTATAAATGTTCGTGGGGTCCCTTACATTGGTTTTTATGTTAAATAAAGTTATAATGTTCATCATGTGCTAGTGCTGTTGGTTGGGAGCCATGCGTCGGTTGGTGTGTAGATAGATCGAGTGGCGAAAGGGATCATCAAAATTTGGAAGGGCAAACGATGATCATGATCATCAAAATTTGGAAGGGCAAACGATGATCATGGTTGGGAGGGCGAAGCGCAAGGAAAACATCCGCTGCGACTATTTACGCCACCGTAATCTTGTCCGTCTGTGTTCTGTGTAGTGGTTATGTGTGTTTCGTGGATAGGGTTTTTTTGTTTTATGCACGTGAACAATAATTTTGTCTTTAATGTTAGCGAGCACGGTATCGTACAGAATATTATATGTCCCACCCATTCTCTACCGAAATTGGAATCCGGAACAAGCACGTGCCTTCGGGTCCGATCCAACGCACACTATCTCGAACGTATAGGGTGATATACTACATATGCTCGTATTATAATTCGTTCTACCATATAATATCCAACACTAAATCACTTCTTCTACTTAAATCACTAATACTAACATACCTTGCACGTAATTAGTAATATTCTTTTTAATTTTGCATGTTTAGCGTTGTGTTTAGCCCTAATTTTTCCTCGAATATTAGTCTAACACCTATCTTTCCTGCATGTTCGCGATCGGTTTCGGTACACGTGTCGCGGGTCATGCGGCAACCCCCCTCGGTCGGTTGGGCGGGAGGAGGGCAGCGTATCTGCCAGGAATCCGCGCGTAACAGGCTTCGCCTTGGTGTCGCATGGGCCACTTGATGGTGCAGTCATTGTACATCAACGTCCTAAAGGATATCTCAATCCTAGAAAAGTGTTTCAAAATTTCGCCCCGCCCACTTCCGCCCCCACAAAAGGGCGCACATCTGTGGCGTCTACAATTTTGAAAAATTACAGAAAACTAGAAGTGCAGAATCATAGAGAAAGACCATATCTATCAGAGTCTCAGATCTGAATCGGATCGGATCATTAGTATAGCCACAAATATAGAAAACCATTTCGAAAAACATGGTTTTAAACCATATTAAACTTATCATTGTCTTGTTAAACATATCGCAAACAACGCTACTGAAAAAGCTCATTGGCTTATATACATACGCCGGTATTCACTTTCACACAAAATTTGTGATTTACTTTTCAAACCGTAAAGTTAGGCTCCCTCATTCTTAAACACACAAAAAATGTCCGTTTTCCAAACGGCAACATATTACTCACCGAAATGAAAAGTAATTTTCTTTTAATACAATAAAACAAATCCTAATACCAAACGAGAAGAACGTTGTATCAGTCAGTTTATATTTTCAAAAATGTTTCCAGTTTAAATATAATTTGGCTACCTCTGTCATCTACATCACTTCTCACGCAAACACGCCGTTCTAAGGAAGAGAGATAATGAGTAGCAGCGCTGAAGGGGTAGCAACTGAAAATAAATTTTTTCATTCTGGCTATAATATAATATAATAATATAATATAATGCGGTAATCTGACTCGAGAGGACTCGAGAGATTGCTGAATCAACCGAAAAAATCTGTAAGCGCCATAAGATTTATAGAATTTCATTTTTATACCCGTACTCGAAGAGTAAAAGGGTATATTGTATTTGTGGTAAAAGTGGATGTGTGTAAAATAGAGAAGGAATAATTTCCGACCCTATAAATTATATATATTCTTGATCAGCATCAATAGCCGAGTCGATATAGCCCTGTTTGTCCGTCCGTCTGTCCGTCTGTCTGTCCGTCTTGTTTGTCGCCCATTGCTTGGAGGCTATAAGAGATAGAGCATCCAATTTTTTCCAGACTGATGTGTTCTCTCACTCCTAGAAAAAAGTTTAAAAATTTCGCCCCGCCCACTTCCGCCCCCACAAAGGGCGCACATCTGTGGCGTCAACAATTTTGAAAATTACAGAAAACTAAAAATGCAGAACCATAGAGAAAGACCACATCTATTAGGGGCCTAAATCTGCATTGGATCGTATCATTAATCTAGCCACCATAGAGAAAACCATTACGAAAAACATCATTCCCTCTCTATCGCACTCACACAAAAACAAGTCGTTTTGGTTTTTCGTATTTTATGTAGCCTGAATCTCAGAGACTGTAAAAGCTAGAGCAACCAAACTTTCTGTCTAGACTCCAGTGATACCAAACCGAAACAAGTGCATTTCAAAATTTCGCCCCGCCCCCTTCCGCACACCCAAATTATGAAACTCCACAATTTTGAAGATAGGAAAATATGAGAAATGCAGTATAGTAGAGAATGACCATATCTACCAGATTCCCGATTTGGTTCAGATCGGATCATTATTGTAGCCACAATGAAAACATTAATTTTCAGGATCGATTTGCCCCGCCCCATTTGCAGCGTATGTCATTTATGGGGATGATAATCGCTACAGATAATCTCTCTCGCTCACACACTGCTCACACATTCTTCCTCGTGCAGTGAACGTGAGTTGTTGTGACAAAAATATGTAAAATGTAAAACTGATAAAACATTTGATAATTCCACATAAATAACATGTGTACAGACTCAGTACGGGTATAAAAGTAGAGTCGCGTTCACAGCGACTCCGTACGTTCTTTCTCGTTTTCATTAGGGATCTGTGAAAAATGGTTTTCTATAAAGCCCAAACACAAAACAACTTTTGCTTTTGTCCTCTCTTTGTACTTTTGTACTTTTTTTGTCGGCCTAATTACAGCCAATCTAGCAGACTTTTTATTTTTGCGATTATCTGTGACTGGCAAATGTCAATTTTTGTAATTTGTAAATTGAACAAATGTAAAAGAAAAATGCCAATTGTTGGTTTACAAGCCAGAGGCTACTAGCTCCCTTTGTGCTTCACAACACGATGTCGCCTGGAACACTTTACACCTTGCCCTAGAACTTATTATTATAGCCACAATGGAGAAAACATTTTGGAGAGGCACTGTTCCCTCTAGCTCTTTTTCACCAACGCGACTGCTTTGACCATTCGTCCAGATGAGCGTCTGGATCTCAGAGACTATAAGAGCTAGACAAACCCAAATTTCTGTCCAAACTCCTGTGATACCAAATCAAGACAAGTGTATTTAAAAATTTTGCCCGGCCCTACCATTTCTGCCAGATTGCCGAATCTGGGTCAGATCGAATCATTATTATAGCCACAATGATGGAATGAATGTTCAGCAGCTATCCCTCACCCCTTCAGCAACTACTCATTCTTTCTCTTGCTCACACGCTCTGCCTCGTGCGGTGAACGCGCGTAGATGACAGATGCAGCATAAAAAAGTAAAATCTGGTAAAATATTTACAAATTCCACATAAATCAGAAGCTCACATGTGTGGGAATTACATGCTCTAGAGACACGGTGAAAATAATAAACAAACAAAAAATCAGCATTAAAAAGACATTATTTGGAACCTTATCTGGGCCAGTAGAAAAATAAGATTTTAAATTATGCTACGTTAGGTTGAGGCGGTTGTCCGTATCGCCCGGAACCCGACCTACTTAGGCCGTTTTCAGCCCGTTGTGATATGGCATGGATCATGTCCTCTTCCCTTGTCAGACACTTTGTCTGCAGTTATCCCGTCCGGATGCCTTTATGAAGTTTGCGATCCTTCTAGTACTCATTGTTGACGTATCTGCAATGTCATTTATAAAAAGATGACCCTAAATATTTTTTGTCTCATCCTTCTAGTGAGAGTTAAACAGAAACTTTCCCTTTTTCTCCTCATTCTCATCTCTGCAACTACGACAAAAATCGTTGTAGCAAGCACTCAGCCTGTGCGCATTGATGCCTATTAGCCAATGTCCAGTGAGGGAACGTATGACTGAGCTGCCAGACGGCCCAGGTAGTCTCTCGAGCCAGTTGTCTCTGTGGGTGATAATTATTTCCCTCGGAACGCAGTAGTCTGTTTTTGTGGGGACGATATTTTTTCTATTTAAAATGACTGACCAATGTGCTGTGACATCCATTGGCCAGAGTCTCAAAGACAGATTGCTGCCATTTCCTTACCGGAAAGGTCAAGGCACTGAAGGTATAAGATAGCATTGAACGTTTTATTTGGTTTGGTGCAGAGAGTCTCATATGCATGAAACGTTGAATGCTATCTTATATCTTAAGTGCCTTGACCTTCCCTTGACCTTGGTTCTCGTTGTTCGTTATACCTTTCCCAGTTGTTTGGTAATGGTGAGAACTGTTGTAGATGTAGATGACAGATATAGCAAAAACTTTTAAAATGTAAAACTGATAAAACATTTGAAAATTCCACATAAATCATTCGCCATCCTGAGCTCTTTCATTGCTGATCGGACCTTCGATGTAGCAGTAAGAGACTCACGCTCCAGCTTGTCACAGATTCACGCAGGAGTGCCCCAAGGAAGTGTACTTGGTCCTATCGTGTACTTCCTTTACACCAGTGACATGCCAGCTCAGTTTCCCGTCACAAATCCCGTAGAAATGTCGCCTGCCCTTCTTTCTAATGGCTACTTACGCCGACGACATGGCCATGCTTGCGTCCCACTCGTGTCAGCAAACAGCTTCGGCTGCAGTTCAAGACTGGTTGTGTGCGATGGAGCGATGGACTAAGCAATGGAACATAGCTATTAACAGCAGCTAGTCGGCATGCGTGACCTTCTCCCTAAGGCGTCTGATCGGCTTTTGATCTGACCTTTGATGGTAGCAACATCGAAAAAAGCACCTCCACTGCTACCTGGGTGTACGGTTGGGTCGCCGGCTTATATGGAACACTCACATAACGGCAATCAGATCGAAATGCCTTCGAAAGCTCCAGAAGCTCGATTGGCTCTTGAAGTCCAGAAGTCTTCAGCTGTCGACGAAGGCTCTTTTGCTCAAAAGGCAATTTTAACGCCGAGTTGGACCTATGACCTTGAATTTTGCGGCACCGCTTCTAGGCACCAACTGAGCAGACTGAGGGGTGGTGCAGGCACGTGCTGCTCGTCGGGCATCCGGGCTTCCTGGTATGTGACCAACCGAGCAATTGAAAACGATCTTCGCCTTGTTCCGGTGGGCGACCAACTTAATCAACATAGCAGCCGATACTCCGACAGGCTCATGGCGCACCCAAACTCACTGGGCTAGCAGTCTTGCCAACCCGCAACCTCTCCGAAGACTGAAGAGATTCCACCCAAGTGATCTCACTTCCCGTGACATCCAATAACCATACAAGTTTTGTAAATAATTGTAAATAGCCAAGGCCCATTGTACCATATCTCTTTACCCACCTTCTACGTACGGTTATGTTCAAATGGCATTGAACAATATAAGATTAATATAAAAAAAAAAAAACATAAATCACTGTTCATTGTTTATTCACTGTGAACAACTCTTTTTATTCACTAACTCGTGATCTACTGTACTATATATAGTAGGCTCATTAATCTCTACTTGAAAATCGTGGAATCTGCCATGGAATTCTCTTTCCTTTCCTTAGTATACTTAGGTCGTACCCTCAGTAGCCTTTATTAGCATCGTTGTCATGTCCCGTCTTACTAATTACTCTGACCATGAATCTTTCCTTAGCCTTCGCCATATCTATAATACATTTGTCTACTTGCGTTGCTTTGATACTGGCACTAATAAGGTCAAAACTTTATTAATGAATAATTTAGTTTAATTTAATTTTATCTTCATATATAGGCTATTGACTGTTCTCTGACCTAAAATTCGTTTTTGAGTTGGACGATAGCGGATCGTTGAGCCCATCTGGTCAGGGTAATAGCCATATTCAGTCTTCTTATTAATTTAATTTTTTGCATTCGTTAGTTTAAATGCACATACATATTTTAACTAATATAATAAACAGAATATATGACATAAACCTTTCTTTTTTTCAGATGCAAAATTTATTAAACTACAGTATTCAGTCAGCTTCATATATACCACAACTAAATTATAATGTGAATCAAAATTACTTGGATAGATTAAACTATTACCAAAAATATTCATCATTACGATATTCTGACATTAACTCTTGCTTAAATGATAATAATTATGTCTCATCCCCTTATAATTCAATCAACTCATCAAATAATCATTTTTTTTTTTCTACGAGTGAAACCAGTCTTCCGAATATTTCCAGTTCTATAGCTCAAAATGAGATATTTCAAAGACATTCTAAAATGGTTGAGCAACCTACCCAGAATACTTTTCAAAGTCCAGTCGACGTTTGAACAATACAAGCATTTTCTTGAAAGTCCTTTCTCTAGTCTCATGCATTTTTCAAATCAGAACTATGATTCTGCAACTAATAAAGCAAATATTACAGATGTCGGAGATAATGAAACTTCAAGAAAGGAACATTTAAATGTATTCGATCCTCATTATGCTCAGAAAGTATGTGCTGCGAATGATTCAATTTTTGCTAAAAATAGTAATACCGTTGATCTTACGAAGGTCACACTAGAAGAAACAAAATCGGGCACATTAGTTAATAAAGATCCTGTTTCTTTTTGATATAAATATTATTAATCAACAAAAACAAAGTTCAGCCGTATAGTGCTGTTCATAAAAGCACCACAAACCTTATCGTTAATAAGAATTCCACTTTTAGAAATCATAACTCGAAAGGGTTTGACTTCAGGAACAAGTGGAGATTATTTGAAGATTAATGGTGACATGCACATTTTACCCTCAGCAAATCCTGCGCAAACTATTTGTAACGCCAACCAAACTTATGATATTTCTACTAGTATTTCTGATACCGCTTCAAGCCTTAGACGCAATGAATGCTCCAATATTCTACCACATGAACAGCAAAATACCGCAATACATGAAAGTGATTTGAAGTTGGGGTCAAGCGTCTCACTCAAGAAACACGAAAATTATAAAAGTGGAATGTTAAACAAAACTATACAACATTCAGCGAAGTCGACTTTAGGGGATCAATAGATACCGCTTCGCTACTGAAAAAGGATCTTAGTTTAGTCAAAGCTTCAAATCTTCAAAATAAAGTAAGGAATATAAATATCCATGGAACTGATCCACCTTTTTGTAGACAACGAGGGAGGATATGTTAACAATGATAAACTTGAAATCGATATCTGCTCTACCGGGTAAGAACATAACTGCATTCTTATTATTCTTATACATACAGGTACTGGTTTAATCGAATATCCATATAGTGTACCCATATTCTTTACCCATATAGTTCTTTGTTAAATGAGATACATTTAATAAACGTTAATGAACTTCAAAATTTTCAATTATGAAGAATTTTTAAATTCAAACGAGAAAGAACGTAACGGAGTCGGTGTGAACGCGACTCTACTTTTTATACCCGTACTCAGTCAGTACACATGTGATTTATATGAAATTTTTCAAATTTTTATAAGTTATTACATTTTACATTTTACATTTGTTTGCTGCATCTGTCATCAACATCTACATCAGTTCTCACAACAACACACGTACACTGCACGAGGCAGACTCTGTGAGACTCAGTAGCGACAATCATCCCCATAAATGACTTACGTCGCAAGGGGGCATGGCGAGGGGGCTGCAGCACTCTCGCCATTGCAGATCTTTTTGAAATGTTGCGTGTAGGATTATCGTCAGCCTGCTTGTTCAATGGCAACTTAAGGGCAGAGTGTGACGTGCGACCATCATCCAATAATGTCGCAGCGATGCCAGGCGAAGCCAGAGCCGATGCGATTCAACCTTGTGCTCGAATAATAGCCCAAACAATCGAAATGACAAACGTTTTTCCGGTACCTCCAGCTGCATCCAAAAAGAACAGTCCACCATGTTGTTCTTAGATAGCTCGCAATATTTGGTCGTAAACCGTTCTTTGATTGATATTTATCCTTGGCTCATTGTTTTGCACAAACGGATTGAGCTCGGCATGATTATACTGTTGTTCACGCTCCAGTTCTTTGTTGAAAAGGTCGTATATTTCACGATTAGGCGCTGTCATACCTAATTGAGCTAATGCATTGCTTGCTATCATCAAGCAAAGGTCTTCCATAGCGATCAATGCTTCGTTGTAAATTCGATAGGGCAAAAAAAAAAAAATGAGTGAACAAATTCTCGTTGACCATAAACACCTTCTTCGCGTCTTCGCCTTTGAAAAACTTTTGACGAATTATTCCACGTATAATATTCGGGTATTTAAGCGTAAAGATGAAAATAATCTGCTTGACACAACGCAAAAATGCAGGTAAAGTTGGCTGGTGGTTGCGAAGCTCTTCGCATTGCATTTCCGGGTAGGAAAAAAAGCGTTGACCATTTTCATGATAAACAGCTAAATGAACCTTGGATGCCTATCATGGATCGGAAACGATAATATGCACAATACTCTTTCATTTGAACTGATGTATCTGCCCATTTGAAATTTAGTGATTTCATCGTTAACATTAGCAACTGCTCCAAAAAACAGCCATATGACTTCCTTTGTGGATGTACTTGCAAATGTATTTAATAGATTATACTGAATAACAGACTTCTACTTTTATGTGTTCTTTATAAATCTTTGATTATAACGGGGAATATGGCACAACCCAACTATTATTAATATCCAAATCTTGATTTTGAACTCTCAAACTTACCGAATGGCCATTTTCTTCAGTTGATCGACGCCGATATTCGGGATATTCGATATCCATCGTTGCCCGTTACTGTATCGGAGACCAAATTTGTTGGAAAACGTTTGGAGCATTTTCCTTCAACCATACATGGTGAATTCAAATTCAACGCACCACATGGACCGTTAATCATATCTTTGGTGACCACTTCAAACAATTCAGGATCCACTGTCCGACCTGGAATTTCGGCCGAAATCACATCGTCAATTTGATTAGGCCTTATTTTTTCAATCAGCCAAATCAAACACGTGATAAAATATCATGGGGATCTTTCATAGTTCCAACGCTTTGTGCATTACAATAGTTTTTAATAGTTGTTCATCACGCAAATGAACATACTCTTCAGAACGAAATTTGGCTTGGTTGAATAGAAGAACCGTTCAACCGATCTGATTCAATTTTGCATACATTTCAACATTTCATACTGGTGGAAAAGTGCTGTACACTTCAATATGTGGTTGTCTAGATTGTGCCGTATCTGCAGCCTGTATGCGTAATAATTCATAGCACTAACTTTTTTGTTCCTTCTCAATTTCAATTAAAATAGAAATCAATCATAAATTATTCATTAATTTACCATTTACTGGATTTATCATTATACCCGTACTCGAAGAGTAAAAAGGTATATTGTATTTGTGGTATTTGCTGTCTGTCCGTCTTGTTTGTCGACAATTGCTCGGAGACTATAAGAGCTTGAGCAACCAAATTTTTCCAGACTGATGTTATGCCTGACTCCTAGAAAAATGTCTTAAAATTTCGCCCCGCCCACATCCGCCCCCAAAAAAGGCGCACATCTGTGGCGTCCACAATTTTTAAAATAACAGAAAACTAAAAATGCAGAATCACAAAAGAAAGACCATATATATCAGGAGTCCAAATCTGAATCGGATCGGATCATTAATATAGCCACAATAGAGATAAAACATACGAAAAAACTTCGCTCCCTCTCTTTCGCACTCACACAAAAACGAGTCGATTTGGATTTTTGTATTTTGTGTAGACTGGATCTCAGAGACTTTAAAAGCTAGAGCAACCAAACTTTTTGTCCACACTCCTGTGATACCAAACCTGAACAAGTGTATTTCAAAATTTCGCCCCGCCCCCATAAAAGACGAAAGTCCACAATTTTGAAGATAGAGAAAAACGAAAAAAGCAGAATCGTAGAGAATGGTCATATCTACCAGATTCCCGAATCTGGTCCAGAACGGATCATTATTATAACCACAATGATGAAATGCATTTTCATTTCATTCAGCAGTGAGTCCCTTAAGGGTTGATAGCCGCTACTGATTCTCTCACACTCGCGCTCACGCTCTGCCTCGTGCAGTGTACGTGTGTGTTGTGAGAACTAATGTAGATGTAGATGACATATGCAGCAAACAAATGTAAAATGTAAAATGTAAAAACTGATACAACATTTGAAGATTCAACATAAATCACATCTGTACTGACTGATTACGGGTATAAAAGTATAGTCGCGTCACAGTGACTCCGTACGTTCTTTCTCGTTTTAATGGAATGATAGCCATCTTGACGGCTCAAAACAATATCGGATATTGGGTGCATCATAACAACGATGAGTCTCGGATACACGGTCAAGTTGCAGATTTCTACGATGAAGCACAATATCACACAACAATATCACACGACAACTTGCGTTGTCGAAAGGTAAAAAAGATCAAGCTCGATATATTTGACCTTGAATCTGCATAAAATGTACGATAGAACGTTATATTCTCATAAACAAAACTATTTAATTACCTTGAATGTTGGCATGAAGTTGTCTCTTATGATATTTGTTTATACTTTCGTATATTATTCAAAAAATGATTAGACTCAGGTGTCAATCCATTAAGTAATGTGCTCAATGGTTGTGGTGGGCTGCCCAATTCAGACAATTTTACTTTACCACTCGCACAGCATCCCATCTGCTTCACCTTTAAATTTACATGCCTGACAATGCCGACAACGGTCGTTCATTGGACCAACTATAATTTGCCTACGAGAAGCGTAATCGGTGACACTATTGTACGCGAACGCAACACCTTGTAGATTTTATACATCACGTCGTTTGATTTGAACGGGACCTTGCTGTGCGTAGACGATTACTTTCATTGCGATTTGTAATGTCTTGGTTACTTTTACGGCGCCTCGAAGCCACAGCTCGCGACGCCTTTCGCGTTTGCCGGCCCAAATGTAATCGTCTCGACAATTATCTTTAAAAACTACAAAACTAAAAATGAAATGAAATAGGTCACACACATTTTTAGACGAAATTTGAGATGAAGTCTAACAGTATTCTGGAAAACAAATTTCTCTGCCTCTCAATGAAAAAAAACCGCATGTAATTTGGTCCATGCGTTGCGGAGATCCATGCATATGTACACACAGCATTTTTTCTACATATTTATAGTATAGATGAATAGACCATATATATACTGACTAAGTACGGGTAAACAAATTGTCGCGGTAACTTCGACTCAACGTTCCCTCTCGTTTAATTTTACATATAGAAAAATTGGAATTACATACCAATCATCACTTGGTGATATTTATAATGGAGAACATTTAATAAAACAATACACACTTTTATTTACTAGTATTTTATTTTGTTTTGTTAAAAATGTAATCGATACCAGCATCTAGATAAGTAACAATAATCTGGCAGCACTGTTTTATATTGTGCTCATGAAGTACTTATGCACTCATTTGGACTTCACTCTCAAATAAATGTTTAACCGAACCGAACTCGTGTCTATCCGGTGGCTCAAGTTTGTATTTTCATATATACACTAGCAAAACCCGGCGAACTCCGTTTCGCCACCTTCGTTTTATGTAACATTTCGTTTGGTGATTAAAAGATGAACCATTTTTTTTTGTTTTATATTTGAAAAGGAAAAATTTTATTTTATTTCACAACAGTAATGAATTCATTTTGATTACTAAAATGAAGTGTTATTTAGTTGAACTTCTCTAAATAAATGAAAGTGAATCCAAAGTAAATACTGAATCGAAGCGTTATGCGTGTTCGCAAATTATCCGTTTCATTGAAGTGCTCTTTGGTAAACTACATTTTTGTTTTTGGTCTGGCTTTAACACAAACAAAGCGGATGGTTTCCCAACTAGTGAAACACGCAAACGTATAACTGCCCATGTGAAAAAATGATTTTCTAAATTTATCCCGCAAACACTAAGCGATTTTCCTTGCGACTTGTTAATTGTCATTGCGAACGCAAGGCGAACTGGAAATTACAATCGTTTGAAGTCAAACGGAAGATTAGTTGGAATCTTTGGTACTCGAGGGAATACATACATTTTCACCTGCGTACTTTCCGTTAATAATGGTTGCCTCAATCAAATTCGGCATAAGTCTTTTTACCGAAAGTCGAGTACCGTTGCAAAGTCGCGGTGGATTCAAATTACGCAATATCATAATAACTGTACCAACTTTGAGTTGCAAGTTATGTTTCCACACATAACTGGTAACTCCTGGTAACTCCAGAGAGTTCAAAAACTCCGTTGGATAATTTACTACATCATCGGGGATTTGTTATGGAATCAACAGATTTGTATGTCACCAAATCGTCAGCAATTTTTGATTGAATTGTGAAATTCAGTGCGTGTACATCAGTATTCTTTGCGGCAAGAATTGCTCGTTGACTTAACCAAAAGCATAATTCTGATAATTCTCAGAATTGTCTCGTTTACACGCTCTTATGACAAATTTGTGCATATCTAATGGCATTCGTTTTAATGCTGTTTTGAACATATTAACCACAGCATTATTAGCGTGAAAAAATGATTGCAACTGTTCAATAAATTCGTCTCTTTAACTATTGTGTTCCCTGTATATTGCACCGCACATTAAGCTGATCCACCATCGACGAAATGAAATATATTTGCAGAAATTTATGCGGTTCATCTGGTGTTGGCACCATTGAACCATGCAAATGATTGGTCCTTTGTAACGAACCGTTACATTCGTATAGATATTCATACTGATAGCACTAAGTTACTTTGCATTTCATATTCGTACTAATAGCACTAAATTACGTTGTCATATATAATCCAACAACACAAACACCATACACCGGACATTTTACGGTCCCACGCGCCGATCGATTCATGCAGAATCGACACACGCGCCACAGTCCCCCCGCCCCCGAGTTACACAACTCCACGCAGGTCATTCCTTGGTACGACCGAGCCAATGACCACAGCCCAGACTCAGCTCATTTCTCGGTGCATCCGAGGCAATGACCGTGTCGGTGGCACGCGCAGGAGAACTCGACACCAACCCAGCCCAGACTTGCGGACTCAGCACTGGAAATCGGCCTTAAATAGGCCGAGCCCGCGATCCATCGAAAGGTCCATCGCCTATTCTAAACCGTATCGGCGGTCTATCAGCCAACGCTATTGGCAGTCCATCGCCTGTCATAAACCAAAACGGCAGTCCATCGCCTAACCTAAACCGAAAGGGCAGTCCATCGCCTAACCTAAACACGGCAGTCCATCGCCTATCATAAACCAAAACGGCAGTCCATCGCCTATTCTAAACCGTATCGGCAGTACATCCGCCGCGGCTATCAGCACCACGCCTCCGCAAGAACACTATACAAGAAACCACTACACGACACCAAAACCCCGAGAAAACAATACAGAACACAAATAAAACCATTTTAAATAACATCAAAAAACAAACTCACGAAGTGTCATCATTTTCTTCGCCGAGCGCGAACACAAAATCAGGTGACGCAACAAACCATATCACCGCATACACCAAAACTCAGGTGTCAGCGTTTTTTCCTTTTCATCGCCAAGTGCGATCACCCAAAGTACCTACACGTTAACAAGACTCTACGCCCGCTCCACTTTCGGTCTCACGGCCAAGCCCCACCCTAAAGTTCCAGCAATACTACAAAATTTCTTGTAGAGAACCCTGGACAGAGTGAGCTTACCTCAGTCTGAAATAGGTATCATTACAAGTGGCGCCCGAGCAGGGACTTACGGAAACTTTAAGGAGATTTCAAAGCCAACTTTCTGGCAACTTTAAGGAAACTTAAAGAGAAAAACCTTAACACGGGGCTACGTGGATTAAAGACCCACGGCCACCGAGAAAGAATAGTAGAGCTAACCACAGAATACAAGTCCGGTAAAAAACCAAATTCGCGCACCCACCCGAATCCAGTCGCGAGTGCCCCGGAAAAAATATACGCAGTGACCAAGTGCTAAAACAGTGAAAAAGTGCCCAAAACAACGCCGAGGAAAACTCAGTCCAATCACCATGGAAGCCTACGAAGACGACGCGAGCATTGATTTCCACACCAGCGAGCCAGTCGCCAATCCAGGCGTCAGCATCGGCTGGATTTACAAGCGCCGCCGAGACGAGCTGGAGGCCTTCGCCAAGGAGTTCGAATTTGACACCGAAGGAACTGTTGAAGAGTTGCGCAAGAACTTTGCCATACTATTCGCCGGACCACTCCCCCCGTGTGCCTGAACTCGCTTGGCAGAACTCGAGAGACAATATGCAAGACCAGCAGGACGCTCCAAGTGCCCGCTGTCCAACCAATCCAGGACCATCAGGCACCGGAAGATGGGACCCCAAAGCCAGCTTGCATGTCCCCGCAGCCCCAGAGCCCGCGCCGCGACCACCAGTGGTCACAGCCGCCAATCTTCCAGGTCCGCCCGCTATGGAAACCTCCCGTGCGCCCACACAGAGAATTATACCGTCGATTGACGCACCCATAATCGGGCCCAACTATAACCACGTCGCACGCACGGCAGAACGCATCCGCGTATGGGGCATCCAGTTCAACGGAGAAGATGACCCACTATCGTTTCTGGAACTACTCGAGGAACGCGCACGTGCCTACGGAGTGGACACCAACCAGTTGCCTCGGAGCATGGCCGAACTGCTCACCAACCGAGCCAATCGCTGGTACCGGACCAGTCAACTACAGGGCAGTTCCTGGGTACACTTCCGCCAGGAGTTTCTGACATATTTTTCTGCCGCCAAGGTGTATCGAACAATTGACGACCAGGATCCGAGGCCGCAAAAGCAAGCGGTGGGAGAACCATTCAAAGACTATCTCATCGAGATACGTCTACTCATGCACCATGCAAGTACAACCTAGACACGGAGCTTTACCGGATCTACGACAACGCCCTACCAGGACTCAAGCAATACGTGCGACGAGACGAATTGAAAAACTTGTCACAGCTAACCCGATTAGCGGCAGAGTACGAGCTTATTCACGAGGAACGCGCAACGGCCCCGCACCCATGCGAAGCCCACCAAGAGACACCAGGCCGGCAAGGCATCCAGACCGCAGAGTGACGCCTACCGAACGCCCTTTCGCAGACCCCATTGGGATTCAGCAGACACACCTCGCGCACCCAGTCATCGAATCGAAATAGTACAACGAACCAAGACGTCGCCCATCGAATGATTACCACCCCATTGCCATTCCTCAACTGACCCGATCAGCCGAGAACGACGCCTCCACAGACCCGGTCAAAGGAGTGAGAAGTGCGCGCTCGAGAAGTAAAAGCCAGTGATAGTATAATTTAAATTAATTTAATTTAAATCCAGCGACACACTCGACCACCAGGTTCCAGCAGCGCTGGTCAGGCGTCCACTTCGACAGCAGCGCTAGCCAATCGCCACCAAAGCAGCGCTAGTACGCACATCCGGTACCTACAGCAGCGCCAGACCAGCATCAGCTTCAGCAGCAGCGCTAGCAGATCGTCACCTGAGCAGCGCTAATCCTCTTCCGTCGCCTAAAGCGGCGCTAGTCCACACATCCGGCACCTACAGCAGCTCCAGACCATCATCAGCTTCAGCAGCAGCGCTAGCAGATCGTCACATGGAGCAGCGCTAATCCTTCTTCCGTCGCCTAAAGCAGCGCTAGTCCACTTCGACAGCAGCGCTAGCCCACCCGGTTCAAACAGCGGCATATAGCAGCGCTAGCAAACTTTCATCTGCAATAACAGCGCTAGCTAACTTCCGACTGCAACAACAGCGCTAGTTTTTCGGCTTCTATAGCAGCCCGCCCCAACAACAGCGTCAGAGCTCAACAGCAGCGTTAGCGCTGCGCCCGAACAGAAGAACCAGCCTCAGCAGAGCAGGCGAACGCCCGTAACGGCCTGTTAGAGTAGCCAGCCTTTAGCTAAGCGCCCTCCGCGCAAGATTTTAATAATTTAAAGCCAAGGGAGGGAACATAACGCGGGAAGGGGTAGAGAGCGCCAGGAAATGCTGTAGATCAGCTCCCATCTCCCTCCCATCATTCCTTCATTCCCCTTAACCGTCCCGCCAAAATCAATCCCGCTAAGCGTAGCTTGTAAGAAAACGCGAGAGCAAGAGAGCTGCATCGGTACGGATGAGCGTAGGTGCAGCGAGAGCGTGTTTGTGCGCTCTCCTATTAGTTCTTTTCGTTACAGCCGACGTCGAAGCGCTTCTACGTTGGAGAGGAACGAAGCGTGCAAGTAACTGCCGCTACAAGGTATTTTGTCCATGTTACTCTCTCTCGTACCCTATACCCGGCCTATGCATCGCTCGTAATTAGAAACTTTTTTTCCTTAACCCCTGTCCCAAGAGAGCTGAGATTCAGCAGCTTGTGCGTTCGCGGAAAAGAGCGCAAGCATCACTATTATTCTTTTACATTTTGTCAGATTATGCTTAACATTAACATTACATTAAAATAGTTATCTTTACATTTAAGTTTTTAGTTATACATTCTTTAGTTCGTTTGCTTATAAATGTTCGTGGGGTCCCTTACATTAGGTTTTTATGTTAAATAAAGTTATAATGTTCATCATGTGCTAGTGCTGTTGGTTGGGAGCCATGCGTCGGTTGGTGTGTAGATAGATCGAGTGGCGAAAGGGATCATCAAAATTTGGAAGGGCAAACGATGATCATGATCATCAAAATTTGGAAGGGCAAACGATGATCATGGTTGGGAGGGCGAAGCGTAGGAAAACATCCGCTGCGACTATTTTACGCCACCGTAATCTTGTCCGTCTGTGTTCTGTGTAGTGGTTATGTGTGTTTCGTGGATAGGGTTTTTGTTTTATGCACGTGAACAATAATTTTGTCTTTAATGTTAGCGAGCACGGTATCGTACAGAATATTATATGTCCCACCCATTCTCTAACAATACCGGAATCCGAACAAGCACGTGCCTTCGGGTCCGATCCAACGCACACTATTCGAACGTATAGGTGATATACTACATATGCTCGTATTATAATTCGTTCTACCATATAATATCCAACACTAAATCACTTCTTCTACTTAAATCACTAATACTAACATACCTTGCACGTAATTAGTAATATTCTTTAATTTTGCATGTTTAGCGTTGTGTTTAGCCCTAATTTTTCCTCGAATATTAGTCTAACACCTATCTTTCCTGCATGTTCGCGATCGGTTTCGGTACACGTGTCGCGGGTCATGCGGCAACTCGGTCGGTTAAGGGAGGAGGGCAGCGTATCTGCCAGGAATCCGCGCGTAACAGGCTTCGCCTTGGTGTCGTCGCCGGGCCACTTGATGGTGCAGTCATTGTACATCAACGTCCTAAAGGATATCTCAATCCTAGAAAAGTGTTTCAAAATTTCGCCCCGCCCACTTCCGCCCCACAAAGGGCGCACATCTGTGGCGTCTACAATTTTGAAAATTACAGAAAACTAGAAGTGCAGAATCATAGAGAAAGACCATATCTATCAGAGTCTCAGATCTGAATCGGATCGGATCATTAGTATAGCCACAATATAGAAAACCATTTCGAAAAACATGGTTTTAAACCATATTAAACTTATCATTGTCTTGTTAAACATATCGCAAACAACGCTACTGAAAAGCTCATTGGCTTATATACATACGCCGGTATTCACTTTCACACAAAATTTGTGATTTACTTTTCAAACCGTAAAGTTAGGCTCCCTCATTCTTAAACACACAAAAATGTCCGTTTTCCAAACGGCAACATATTACTCACCGAAATGAAAAGTAATTTTCTTTTAATACAATAAAACAAATCCTAATACCAAACGAGAAGAACGTTGTATCAGTCAGTTTATATTTTCAAAAATGTTTCCAGTTTAAATATAATTTGGCTACCTCTGTCATCTACATCACTTCTCACGCAAACACGCCGTTCTAAGGAAGAGAGATAATGAGTAGCAGCGCTGAAGGGGTAGCAACTGAAAATAAATTTTTTCATTCTGGCTATAATATAATATAATAATATAATATAATGCGGTAATCTGACTCGAGAGGACTCGAGAGATTGCTGAATCAACCGAAAAATCTGTAAGCGCCATAAGATTTATAGAATTTCATTTTTATACCCGTACTCGAAGAGTAAAAGGGTATATTGTATTTGTGGTAAAAGTGGATGTGTGTAAAATAGAGAAGGAATAATTTCCGACCCTATAAATTATATATATTCTTGATCAGCATCAATAGCCGAGTCGATATAGCCCTGTTTGTCCGTCCGTCTGTCCGTCTGTCTGTCCGTCTTGTTTGTCGCCCATTGCTTGGAGGCTATAAGAGATAGAGCATCCAATTTTTCCAGACTGATGTGTTCTCTCACTCCTAGAAAAAGTTTAAAAATTTCGCCCGCCCACTTCCCCCCACAAAGGGCGCACATCTGTGGCGTCAACAATTTTGAAAATTACAGAAAACTAAAAATGCAGAACCATAGAGAAAGACCACATCTATTAGGGGCCTAAATCTGCATTGGATCGTATCATTAATCTAGCCACCATAGAGAAAACCATTACGAAAAACATCATTCCTCTCTATCGCACTCACACACAAGTCGTTTTGTTTGTTTTTCGTATTTTATGTAGCCTGAATCTCAGAGACTGTAAAAGCTAGAGCAACCAAACTTTCTGTCTAGACTCCAGTGATACCAAACCGAAAGTGCATTTCAAAATTTCGCCCCCGCCCTTCCGCACACCCAAATTATGAAACTCCACAATTTTGAAGATAGGAAAATATGAGAAATGCAGTATAGTAGAGAATGACCATATCTACCAGATTCCCGATTTGGTTCAGATCGGATCATTATTGTAGCCACAATGAAAACATTAATTTTCAGGATCGATTTGCCCCGCCCCATTTGCAGCGTATGTCATTTATGGGGATGATAATCGCTACAGATAATCTCTCTCGCTCACACACTGCTCACACATTCTTCCTCGTGCAGTGAACGTGAGTTGTTGTGACAAAAATATGTAAAATGTAAAACTGATAAAACATTTGATAATTCCACATAAATAATGTGTACAGACTCAGTACGGGTATAAAAGTAGAGTCGCGTTCACAGCGACTCCGTACGTTCTTTCTCGTTTTCATTAGGGATCTGTGAAAATGGTTTTCTATAAAGCCCAAACACAAAACAACTTTTGCTTTTGTCCTCTCTTTGTACTTTTGTACTTTTTGTCGGCCTAATTACAGCCAATCTAGCAGACTTTTTATTTTTGCGATTATCTGTGACTGGCAAATGTCAATTTTGTAATTTGTAAATTGAACAAATGTAAAAGAAAAATGCCAATTGTTGGTTTACAAGCCAGAGGCTACTAGCTCCCTTTGTGCTTCACAACACGATGTCGCCTGGAACACTTTACACCTTGCCCTAGAACTTATTATTATAGCCACAATGGAGAAAAACATTTTGAGAGGCACTGTTCCCTCTAGCTCTTTTCACCAACGCGACTGCTTTGACCATTCGTCCAGATGAGCGTCTGGATCTCAGAGACTATAAGAGCTAGACAAACCCAAATTTCTGTCCAAACTCCTGTGATACCAAATCAAGACAAGTGTATTTAAAAATTTTGCCCGGCCCTACCATTTCTGCCAGATTGCCGAATCTGGGTCAGATCGAATCATTATTATAGCCACAATGATGGAATGAATGTTCAGCAGCTATCCCTCACCCCTTCAGCAACTACTCATTCTTTCTCTCTTGCTCACACGCTCTGCCTCGTGCGGTGAACGCGCGTAGATGACAGATGCAGCATAAAAAGTAAAATCTGGTAAAATATTTACAAATTCCACATAAATCAGAAGCTCACATGTGTGGGAATTACATGCTCTAGAGACACGGTGAAAATAATAAACAAACAAAAAATCAGCATTAAAAAGACATTATTTGGAACCTTATCTGGGCCAGTAGAAAAATAAGATTTTAAATTATGCTACGTTAGGTTGAGGCGGTTGTCCGTATCGCCCGGAACCCGACCTACTTAGGCCGTTTTCAGCCCGTTGTGATATGGCATGGATCATGTCTCTTCCCTTGTCAGACACTTTGTCTGCAGTTATCCCGTCCGGATGCCTTTATGAAGTTTGCGATCCTTCTAGTACTCATTGTTGACGTATCTGCAATGTCATTTATAAAAGATGACCCTAAATATTTTTGTCTCATCCTTCTAGTGAGAGTTAAACAGAAACTTTCCCTTTTTCTCCTCATTCTCATCTCTGCAACTACGACAAAAATCGTTGTAGCAAGCACTCAGCCTGTGCGCATTGATGCCTATTAGCCAATGTCCAGTGAGGGAACGTATGACTGAGCTGCCAGACGGCCCAGGTAGTCTCGAGCCAGTTGTCTCTGTGGGTGATAATTATTTCCCTCGGAACGCAGTAGTCTGTTTTTGTGGGGACGATATTTTTCTATTTAAAATGACTGACCAATGTGCTGTGACATCCATTGGCCAGAGTCTCAAAGACAGATTGCTGCCATTTCTTGCCGGAAGGTCAAGGCACTGAAGGTATAAGATAGCATTGAACGTTTTATTTGGTTTGGTGCAGAGAGTCTCATATGCATGAAACGTTGAATGCTATCTTATATCTTAAGTGCCTTGACCTTCCTTGACCTTGGTTCTCGTTGTTCGTTATACCTTTCCCAGTTGTTTGGTAATGGTGAGAACTGTTGTAGATGTAGATGACAGATATAGCAAAAACTTTAAAATGTAAAACTGATAAAACATTTGAAAATTCCACATAAATCATTCGCCATCCTGAGCTCTTTCATTGCTGATCGGACCTTCGATGTAGCAGTAAGAGACTCACGCTCCAGCTTGTCACAGATTCACGCAGGAGTGCCCCGCGAAGTGTACTTGGTCCTATCGTGTACTTCCTTTACACCAGTGACATGCCAGCTCAGTTTCCCGTCACAAATCCCGTAGAAATGTCGCCTGCCCTTCTTCTAATGGCTACTTACGCCGACGACATGGCCATGCTTGCGTCCCACTCGTGTCAGCAAACAGCTTCGGCTGCAGTTCAAGACTGGTTGTGTGCGATGGAGCGATGGACTAAGCAATGGAACATAGCTATTAACAGCAGCTAGTCGGCATGCGTGACCTTCTCCCTAAGGCGTCTGATCGGCTTTGATCTGACCTTTGATGGTAGCAACATCGAAAAAAGCACCTCCCACTGCTACCTGGGTGTACAGTTGGGTCGCCGGCTTATATGGAACACTCACATAACGGCAATCAGATCGAAATGCCTTCGAAAGCTCCAGAAGCTCGATTGGCTCTTGAAGTCCGAAGTCTTCAGCTGTCGACGAAGGCTCTTTTGCTCAAGGCAATTTTAACGCCGAGTTGGACCTATGACCTTGAATTTTGCGGCACCGCTTCTAGGCACCAACTGAGCAGACTGAGGGTGGTGCAGGCACGTGCTGCTCGTCGGGCATCCGGGCTTCCCTGGTATGTGACCAACCGAGCAATTGAAAACGATCTTCGCCTTGTTCCGGTGGGCGACCAACTTAATCAACATAGCAGCCGATACTCCGACAGGCTCATGGCGCACCCAAACTCACTGGCTAGCAGTCTTGCCAACCCGCAACCTCTCCGAAGACTGAAGAGATTCCACCCAAGTGATCTCACTTCCGTGACATCCAATAACCATACAAGTTTTGTAAATAATTGTAAATAGCAAGGCCCATTGTACCATATCTCTTTACCCACCTTCTACGTACGGTTATGTTCAAATGGCATTGAACAATATAAGATTAATATAAGAAAAAAAAAACATAAATCACTGTTCATTGTTTATTCACTGTGAACAACTCTTTTTATTCACTAACTCGTGATCTACTGTACTATATATAGTAGGCTCATTAATCTCTACTTGAAAATCGTGGAATCTGCCATGGAATTCTCTTTCCTTTCCTTAGTATACTTAGGTCGTACCCTCAGTAGCCTTTATTAGCATCGTTGTCATGTCCCGTCTTACTAATTACTCTGACCATGAATCTTTCCTTAGCCTTCGCCATATCTATAATACATTTGTCTACTTGCGTTGCTTTGATACTGGCACTAATAAGGTCAAAACTTTATTAATGAATAATTTAGTTTAATTTAATTTTATCTTCATATATAGGCTATTGACTGTTCTCTGACCTAAAATTCGTTTTGAGTTGGACGATAGCGGATCGTTGAGCCCATCTGGTCAGGTAATAGCCATATTCAGTCTTCTTATTAATTTAATTTTTGCATTCGTTAGTTTAAATGCACATACATATTTTAACTAATATAATAAACAGAATATATGACATAAACCTTTCTTTTTTCAGATGCAAAATTTATTAAACTACAGTATTCAGTCAGCTTCATATATACCACAACTAAATTATAATGTGAATCAAAATTACTTGGATAGATTAAACTATTACCAAAAATATTCATCATTACGATATTCTGACATTAACTCTTGCTTAAATGATAATAATTATGTCTCATCCCCTTATAATTCAATCAACTCATCAAATAATCATTTTTTTCTACGAGTGAAACCAGTCTTCCGAATATTTCCAGTTCTATAGCTCAAAATGAGATATTTCAAAGACATTCTAAAATGGTTGAGCAACCTACCCAGAATACTTTCAAAGTCCAGTCGACGTTTGAACAATACAAGCATTTTCTTGAAAGTCCTTTCTCTAGTCTCATGCATTTTTCAAATCAGAACTATGATTCTGCAACTAATAAAGCAAATATTACAGATGTCGGAGATAATGAAACTTCAAGAAAGGAACATTTAAATGTATTCGATCCTCATTATGCTCAGAAAGTATGTGCTGCGAATGATTCAATTTTTGCTAAAAATAGTAATACCGTTGATCTTACGAAGGTCACACTAGAAGAAACAAAATCGGGCACATTAGTTAATAAAGATCCTGTTTCTTTTGATATAAATATTATTAATCAACAAAAACAAAGTTCAGCCGTATAGTGCTGTTCATAAAAGCACCACAAACCTTATCGTTAATAAGAATTCCACTTTAGAAATCATAACTCGAAAGGGTTTGACTTCAGGAACAAGTGGAGATTATTTGAAGATTAATGGTGACATGCACATTTTACCCTCAGCAAATCCTGCGCAAACTATTTGTAACGCCAACCAAACTTATGATATTTCTACTAGTATTTCTGATACCGCTTCAAGCCTTAGACGCAATGAATGCTCCAATATTCTACCACATGAACAGCAAAATACCGCAATACATGAAAGTGATTTGAAGTTGGGGTCAAGCGTCTCACTCAAGAAACACGAAAATTATAAAAGTGGAATGTTAAACAAAACTATACAACATTCAGCGAAGTCGACTTTAGATCCAATAGATACCGCTTCGCTACTGAAAAAGGATCTTAGTTTAGTCAAAGCTTCAAATCTTCATAAAGTAAGGAATATAAATATCCATGGAACTGATCCACCTTTTGTAGACAACGAGGGAGGATATGTTAACAATGATAAACTTGAAATCGATATCTGCTCTACCGGGTAAGAACATAACTGCATTCTTATTATTCTTATACATACAGGTACTGGTTTAATCGAATATCCATATAGTGTACCCATATTCTTTACCCATATAGTTCTTTGTTAAATGAGATACATTTAATAAACGTTAATGAACTTCAAAATTTTCAATTATGAAGAATTTTAAATTCAAACGAGAAAGAACGTAACGGAGTCGGTGTGAACGCGACTCTACTTTTATACCCGTACTCAGTCAGTACACATGTGATTTATATGAAATTTTCAAATTTTTATAAGTTATTACATTTTACATTTTACATTTGTTTGCTGCATCTGTCATCAACATCTACATCAGTTCTCACAACAACAACACACGTACACTGCACGAGGCAGACTCTGTGTGAGACTCAGTAGCGACAATCATCCCCATAAATGACTTACGTCGCAGGGGGCATGGCGAGGGGCTGCAGCACTCTCGCCATTGCAGATCTTTTGAAATGTTGCGTGTAGGATTATCGTCAGCCTGCTTGTTCAATGGCAACTTAAGGGCAGAGTGTGACGTGCGACCATCATCCAATAATGTCGCAGCGATGCCAGGCGAAGCCAGAGCCGATGCGATTCAACCTTGTGCTCGAATAATAGCCCAAACAATCGAAATGACAAACGTTTTTCCGGTACCTCCAGCTGCATCCAAAAAGAACAGTCCACCATGTTGTTCTTAGATAGCTCGCAATATTTGGTCGTAAACCGTTCTTTGATTGATATTTATCCTTGGCTCATTGTTTTGCACAAACGGATTGAGCTCGGCATGATTATACTGTTGTTCACGCTCCAGTTCTTTGTTGAAAAGGTCGTATATTTCACGATTAGGCGCTGTCATACCTAATTGAGCTAATGCATTGCTTGCTATCATCAAGCAAAGGTCTTCCATAGCGATCAATGCTTCGTTGTAAATTGATAGGCAAAAAAAAAATGAGTGAACAAATTGACCATAAACACCTTCTTCGCGTCTTCGCCTTTGAAAACTTTTGACGAATTATTCCACGTATAATATTCGGGTATTTAAGCGTAAAGATGAAAATAATCTGCTTGACACAACGCAAAAAATGCAGGTAAAGTTGGCTGGTGGTTGCGAAGCTCTTCGCATTGCATTTCCGGGAAAAAAAAAGCGTTGACCATTTTCATGATAAACAGCTAAATGAACCTTGATGCCTATCATGGATCGGAAACGATAATATGCACAATACTCTTTCATTTGAACTGATGTATCTGCCCATTTGAAATTTAGTGATTTCATCGTTAACATTAGCAACTGCTCCAAAACAGCCATATGACTTCCTTTGTGGATGTACTTGCAAATGTATTTAATAGATTATACTGAATAACAGACTTCTACTTTATGTGTTCTTTATAAATCTTTGATTATAACGGGGAATATGGCACAACCCAACTATTATTAATATCCAAATCTTGATTTTGAACTCTCAAACTTACCGAATGGCCATTTTCTTCAGTTGATCGACGCCGATATTCGGGATATTCGATATCCATCGTTGCCCGTTACTGTATCGGAGACCAAATTGGAAAACGTTTGGAGCATTTTCCTTCAACCATACATGGTGAATTCAAATTCAACGCACCACATGGACCGTTAATCATATCTTTGGTGACCACTTCAAACAATTCAGGATCCACTGTCCGACCTGGAATTTCGGCCGAAATCACATCGTCAATTTGATTAGGCCTTATTTTTTCAATCAGCCAAATCAAACACGTGATAAAATATCATGGGGATCTTTCATAGTTCCAACGCTTTGTGCATTACAATAGTTTTTAATAGTTGTTCATCACGCAAATGAACATACTCTTCAGAACGAAATTTGGCTTGGTTGAATAGAAGAACCGTTCAACCGATCTGATTCAATTTTGCATACATTTCAACATTTCATACTGGTGGAAAAGTGCTGTACACTTCAATATGTGGTTGTCTAGATTGTGCCGTATCTGCAGCCTGTATGCGTAATAATTCATAGCACTAACTTTTTGTTCCTTCTCAATTTCAATTAAAATAGAAATCAATCATAAATTATTCATTAATTTACCATTTACTGGATTTATCATTATACCCGTACTCGAAGAGTAAAAGGTATATTGTATTTGTGGTATTTGCTGTCTGTCCGTCTTGTTTGTCGACAATTGCTCGGAGACTATAAGAGCTTGAGCAACCAAATTTTTCCAGACTGATGTTATGCCTGACTCCTAGAAAATGTCTTAAAATTTCGCCCCGCCCACATCCGCCCCCAAAAAGGCGCACATCTGTGGCGTCCACAATTTTAAAATAACAGAAAACTAAAAATGCAGAATCATAAAGAAAGACCATATATATCAGAGTCCAAATCTGAATCGGATCGGATCATTAATATAGCCACAATAGAGATAAAACATACGAAAAACTTCGCTCCCTCTCTTTCGCACTCACACAAAAACGAGTCGATTTGGATTTTTGTATTTTGTGTAGACTGGATCTCAGAGACTTTAAAAGCTAGAGCAACCAAACTTTTGTCCACACTCCTGTGATACCAAACCTGAATAAGTGTATTTCAAAATTTCGCCCCGCCCCCATAAAAGACGAAAGTCCACAATTTTGAAGATAGAGAAAAACGAAAAAGCAGAATCGTAGAGAATGGTCATATCTACCAGATTCCCGAATCTGGTCCAGAACGGATCATTATTATAACCACAATGATGAAATGCATTTTCATTTCATTCAGCAGTGAGTCCCCTTGGGGTTGATAGCCGCTACTGATTCTCTCACACTCGCGCTCACACGCTCTGCCTCGTGCAGTGTACGTGTGTGTTGTGAGAACTAATGTAGATGTAGATGACATATGCAGCAAACAAATGTAAAATGTAAAATGTAAAAACTGATACAACATTTGAAGATTCAACATAAATCACATCTGTACTGACTGATTACGGGTATAAAAGTATAGTCGCGTCACAGTGACTCCGTACGTTCTTTCTCGTTTTAATGGAATGATAGCCATCTTGACAGCTCCAAAACAATATCGGATATTGAGTGCATCATAACAACGATGAGTCTCGGATACACGGTCAAGTTGCAGATTTCTACGATGAAGCACAATATCACACAACAATATCACACGACAACTTGCGTTGTCGAAAGCAAAAAGATCAAGCTCGATATATTTGACCTTGAATCTGCATAAAATGTACGATAGAACGTTATATTCTCATAAACAAAACTATTTAATTACCTTGAATGTTGGCATGAAGTTGTTCTTATGATATTTGTTTATACTTTCGTATATTATTCAAAAAATGATTAGACTCAGGTGTCAATCCATTAAGTAATGTGCTCAATGGTTGTGGTGGGCTGCCCAATTCAGACAATTTTACTTTACCACTCGCACAGCACATCCCATCTGCTTCACCTTTAAATTTACATGCCTGACAATGCCGACAACGGTCGTTCATTGGACCAACTATAATTTGCCTACGAGAAGCGTAATCGGTGACACTATTGTACGCGAACGCAACACCTTGTAGATTTTATACATCACGTCGTTTGATTTGAACGGACCTTGCTGTGTAGACGATTACTTTCATTGCGATTTGTAATGTCTTGTTATTTTACGGCGCCTCGAAGCCACAGCTCGCGACGCCTTCGCGTTTGCCGGCCCAAATGTAATCGTCTCGACAATTATCTTTAAAACTACAAAACTAAAAATGAAATGAAATAGGTCACACACACATTTTTAGACGAAATTTGAGATGAAGTCTAACAGTATTCTGGAAAACAAATTTCTCTGCCTCTCAATGAAAGAAAAACCGCATGTAATTTGGTCCATGCGTTGCGGAGATCCATGCATATGTACACACAGCATTTTTCTACATATTTATAGTATAGATGAATAGACCATATATACTGACTAAGTACGGGTAAACAAATTGTGTCGCGGTAACCTCGACTCAACGTTCCCTCTCGTTTAATTTTACATATAGAAAAATTGGAATTACATACCAATCATCACTTGGTGATATTTATAATGGAGAACATTTAATAAAACAATACACACTTTTATTTACTAGTATTTTATTTTGTTTGTTAAAAATGTAATCGATACCAGCATCTAGATAAGTAACAATAATCTGGCAGCACTGTTTTATATTGTGCTCATGAAGTACTTATGCACTCATTTGGACTTCACTCTCAAATAAATGTTTAACCGAACCGAACTCGTGTCTATCCGGTGGCTCAAGTTTGTATTTTCATATATACACTAGCAAACCCGGCGAACCCGTTTCGCCACCTTCGTTTTATGTAACATTTCGTTTGGTGATTAAAAGATGAAACCATTTTTGTTTTATATTTGAAAAGGAAAAAATTTTATTTTATTTCACAACAGTAATGAATTCATTTTGATTACTAAAATGAAGTGTTATTTAGTTGAACTTCTCTAAGTAAATGAAAGTGAATCCAGTAAATACTGAATCGAAGCGTTATGCGTGTTCGCAAATTATCCGTTTCATTGAAGTGCTCTTTGGTAAACTACATTTTTGTTTTTGGTCTGGCTTTAACACAAACAAAGCGGATGGTTTCCCCAACTAGTGAACACGCAACGTATAACTGCCCATGTGAAAAAATGATTTTCTAAATTTATCCCGCAAACACTAAGCGATTTTCCTTGCGACTTGTTAATTGTCATTGCGAACGCAAGGCGAACTGGAAATTGCAATCGTTTGAAGTCAAACGGAAGATTAGTTGGAATCTTTGGTACTCGAGGAATACATACATTTTCACCTGCGTACTTTCCGTTAATAATGGTTGCCTCAATCAAATTCGGCATAAGTCTTTACCGAAAGTCGAGTACCGTTGCAAAGTCGCGGTGGATTCAAATTACGCAATATCATAATAACTGTACCAACTTTGAGTTGCAAGTTATGTTTCCACCACATAACTGGTAACTCCTGGTAACTCCAGAGAGTTCAAAAACTCCGTTGGATAATTTACTACATCATCGGGATTTGTTATGGAATCAACAGATTTGTATGTCACCAAATCGTCAGCAATTTTGATTGAATTGTGAAATTCAGTGCGTGTACATCAGTATTCTTTGCGGCAAGAATTGCTCGTTGACTTAACCAAGCATAATTCTGATAATTCTCAGAATTGTCTCGTTTACACGCTCTTATGACAAATTTGTGCATATCTAATGGCATTCGTTTTAATGCTGTTTTGAACATATTAACCACAGCATTATTAGCGTGAAAAAATGATTGCAACTGTTCAATAATTCGTCTCTTTAACTATTGTGTTCCCTGTATATTGCACCGCACATTAAGCTGATCCACCATCGACGAAATGAAATATATTTGCAGAAATTTATGCGGTTCATCTGGTGTTGGCACCATTGAACCATGCAAATGATTGGTCCTTTGTAACGAACCGTTACATTCGTATAGATATTCATACTGATAGCACTAAGTTACTTTGCATTTCATATTCGTACTAATAGCACTAAATTACGTTGTCATATATAATCCAACAACACAAACACCATACACCGGACATTTACAGTCCCACGCCGATCGATTCATGCAGAATCGACACACGCGCCACAGTCTCCCCGCCCCCGAGTTACACAACTCCACGCAGGTCATTCCTTGGTACGCGAGCCAATGACCAAATGTTGATACCTGTAGTTTTGGTGTATGCGGTAATATGTCTTTGTGTTACCTTGTTCGCGCTCGGCGAGGAAAGCGCTGGCACCAGAGTTTTGGGTGTGCGGTAATATGTTGTTGTGTTTACGTTGATTTACGTTTGCAGTTCGGCGAGGAAATGATGACACTGGTTCCTTGAGTTTTTGATGTTTATTCGGTGGATTTAGGGTTCTTGTTGGATATTGGGCCCATATTTCCTGGATCCGTAGTGTCCTTGAGTGTTTTCGTGCGTAGTGACGAATCGGGGCGGAGGGTCCGCTGGCGTTACTCTTCGTCGTCGAATTGGCGCTTAACGCCGATACCGTTTTACACCAAACCCCGATGAACAATACAGAACATAAGGTTTTCCCAGTTAAATAAGACCAAGGCGATGGACTGCAATCGAGTCTTCCTCGAGCGGAACACAAAAATCAGGTGACACCGCGTTTAAGCGCGTACTCGAAAACTGAGTCCGCGTTTTTTGTGGTTACGCCAAGTGCGATGGGTCGAGACCTCCACGGTAACAAGACTCCACCGGACTTTTGGTCCGCTTGCCCCCCGGCTGTTCCGAAAATGAGCTGAGTGTCTTCGGAGGAACCCTTTGGACTGAGCTTGTTGGTTGAAACCGAGTTTTGTTTGAACCTGGTTGGAGTTGAGCGTCTTAGCTTAGACCTGATCGTAGTTTGCTGGGGGCTCTGTGGTGATTGCACCGGTTTTTAGTCCGCAGAAATGAGCTTTCACGGCGCGTGGGCTGAAAATGGTCACACTTTTTTCGTTTCATTAAAACTTAGTTAAGGGGTCCTGGGCAATTTGCGTGTCCTGCCATGACAAGGTAATTTGTATAGCATTGAGCGCGAATGGTGAAATTTGCTATTTGAAGGTAACGCCCCGGCCCGGACGGAATTTTTTATCCAGTCTGGTAGCTCTTAGGTAAAAACGGGGGCGCTTCCAGTTGTTTCGGACAAAATATAGGACACGGAATCAGTGAGATTTCGGGTACGAGTTCGTCACATGTGTTTTGATGATATACGCCTACGAATGATCCAATCAAGTTGGCGTAACTGGCTATTGGCCCGTTCCGTAGGGTTTTCCTAAACACGTTACCCAAGTTGCAGATCCAGGCCGGCCGCTTGAAGGTAAACGGGCGGAACGATAATTGGTGAACTAGGTTCCATTGTCACAGGTTTAGTTTGAGGTAGGCCTCAGGTTGACAACAGGAATGTCGGATCGAGAAAAGCTAGCTCGAGAGTGGCGGAGGTATATGCCACTAAGGTGTTGGGTGTCGAGGGCCTTATCTGCAGGCCGTCGAATGTTAGCGTCGTGCATGGGCGTTCCCATGATCCACGGGTGACGGCCGCCAGGGGCCCAGGTAGGGTGCCTGGCGACCGTTCCGCCACCAGTTGTTATCTTGTAGGCTTTGGGTGTTCCGCGGTGAAGTAGGTTTAATGGTTGTCTCGCGCAAACCGTGCGTCGGGATCCGTCCGCCGCAGTCGGCCACCGTTCCCAATAGATAATGAAAAGAAAAGTCTGTGTTGGTGTTGGACCGGGAATAACGTCATCTTTTTGCAGATATATATGTTTGGAATTCCTTGAGGAAACGTGAGTCGGTCGACGAGGAGTTTTGAAAAACGCTGACCTTGGATACCGCCGGTAGTTCTAAAGTCTGTAGAGCAAAGGTTGGTCAGTCCCGGATGTTAAATTTATGAATATCGCCGTCCAGTAGAGTGGGGGCTGATGATGAATTTTGGCCAGGCGAGGCCTAAGATGAGATTTTGCAGGTCCTCTTTGATTCTGTTCTTCGTCTCCAAGATGGTTGTCGGGACAGGGCATCGGCAACCACGTTTTTGTTTCCCCTGCTCTTTAGTGGACGTCGTACTGATACTGTTGGAGTTCGAGCGCCCATCTCGCTATTTTTCCGTAGGTTTTTTCCAGAGTATTCAGCCATTTCAGCGCGAGATGGTCGGTTATAACGTCGAATCGGTAACCTTCTAGGTAGCAGCGTAGTTTTAGGATTGCCCAAATGACGGCGAGGCATTCCTTGTCGGTGGCGGAGTAGTTTCCTTTGGCCTGGTTCAAGCGTCGGCTGACATAGGCGATGACGCGTTCATTTCCTTCGATCTCTTGCGTGAGTACGGCGCCTATGCCGAGGTTGCTCGCATCGGTTTGTAGTGAAACCTTGACGTTGAAATCGGGGCAAGCGAAGTACAGGAGCGGTCGTGAGTAGTTCCTTTAGTTGGTCGAAGGCCGCTTGTTGATCTGCGGTCCATGTCCATGTTTGTCCTTTTCTTGGTAGCTGGGACATTGGTTTGGACTACTGTAGCAAAAAGTTTGGCACGAATCTTCAGATGTACCAGGATGATATTCCGATGCACTGACGTAGTTCTTTTTTAGGTTCGTGGGTGGCTTGAGTTTTTTAACGGCAGCAATCTTGTCGGGGTCCGTGTGTATACCTTCTTCGCTGATGACGTGACCAAGATATTTGATCCGGCTTTGGAAAAATGTGCACTTTTCCGCGTTTATCCGCAGGTTCGCTTTTCGAAGGCGAGAGGACTATTGCCAGGTTGTGTAGGTGGTTTCGAAGTCTCGTCCGACGACGACAATGTCGTCTAAATATGCGAATGCGTAGGGTTCCATGTCGGCACCGATCACAGTATCAAGGGCCCGTTGGAATGTTGCTGGTGCAGAATGTAATGCGAAGGGCACCACTTTCCATTGATAGAGACCTCTGCCGGGGACCGTGAAGGCGGTAGCTTCTCTACTTCCGTTGGCCATGGGTATTTGCCAGTATCCGTTCTTCAGATCAAGGGTGGTTATGAAGCGTGCGTTCTGTAGGCGCTCCAAGATGTAGTTGATTCTGGGCAGTGGGTATGCGTCAGGGATAGAGTGAGTGTTGAGTTGTCGGTAGTCCACGCACATGCGCCATTTGCCGTTCTTTTACGTACGAGTACGATGGGGGCGCTGTGCGGGCTTCGTGAGGGTTCGATGAGACCTTCTTGGATCAATTGGTCGACTTGCTCGTCGATAATCCGCATCATGGCTGGGTTCTTTGGGTAGTACCTCTGTTTGATGGGTCGATTATCCCTCATGACGATGGTGTGCTCGGCGATGTTGGAGGTCCCGTGGAGATTATTGAACTTTGGAAGTTCTGTGTCCAGAAATTCTTGATCTGTGGCGCTATGTCCGGCGGCCAGGGATCGGAGATCAGTTCTGGGTCGGGTTCGGTGAGATCGGGCGTGTCGGGGTCCTTTGGCTGGCTTGGGTCTTCTGGGAGGATGGTTGTGTCGAACGCGCTGGGGTGTTCGATCCTACGTGGGTAGTCGCTTATGTGGGCGACGATCGGGGTAGCGTTGGCCGTGAGTGGCGTAGTTTCGTGGGTCTGGCGGTATACCTGGGTTGTAATGTCTCCAGATCGATGTATGGCCAGGCGGGTCTCAGTGACGACTTTGTTTTCGCAGCAACGACTTGTTTGGGCGACGAAGATTTCGGACGTGGTGTTAGGCATGGCGTGGTGCATGGCGCTAGTGGGCACGTCAGTACGCGGAAGGTACTCCAGTGGGTTGGCGAAGATCGGGGTGGCGTCGGCCGTGGGTACGACAGGGCTGCGGTCGGTGTTGCGGGGGTCATCGGGCTAGATTCCGGTTCCGGGAGTGGAGATGTTCCGTGGATATTAGTTCGATGGTTGGACCCGACCAGCTGATTTGCGTGGCTGTTTCTCTCGTGGTTTGGTTGTTGCACTGTTGCTGCCGTTTTCGTTGTCGTTGTTCGGGGCTGGTTGTCGTCTCTGAGGGTGTCCGTGGGTTCACCTTCTCCGTTGAGGGTAGGGTGCATGGGTGCGCGGTGGCTGAACTTGGACCTGGGCTTCCTGTGTCGAGCGGGTTTAAAGTTCGTTGGGGTTTGTCTCGTGTGTGAGATCCTTGTGGTGGGTTCGGGGTGCGTGTGCCCCGTAGTTTGTTTTGATCCTGGGCTTCCTGTGTCGAGCGCCTGGTTCAAGTGTGTTGATTCTGGTCTCATGTGTGAGATCCTCGTGGTGTGTGTGGTATGTTTCCCTGTGGTTGGCTTAGGACGCGGGTGCTCCGTAGTGGCCGTGGGATTCGTTTTCCCGTTTGCTGGGTTGCAGTTTACCGGTGCTTTTTTTCGGATTCGTGTTTTCCGTTGTGGGCCGGTGCTTTGCTTTGCTTTGGTTGGTTTCGGTTTCGTATTCTTCGTTTGCATTATTCGGTGCCGTCTTCTTGCGGTAGGTCGGGGAAATGTGTTCGCTGTGGTTGGTTTCGGGGTCGTATTCTTCGTTGCGGTATTGGGTGCCGTAGTCTTTGTGGTAGGTCGGGGACGTGTATTCGCGGCGGTTGACCTAGATTTTTTGTTGCTGAGGTTGGTGACTTGTACGTGATTGGATTGAACTGACGGTGGTGTTGGCGTGAGGTGGCGATCTTGTAGTTTTAGCAGCGTGGTGCCGCATTGGATCGTCGTTTCGATGGCACATAGGAAGTCCATGCCGACTATAACTTGCTCCAGCATGTTTGGTAGGACCAGGAGTGGTATTTGAACCTCTCGTTGATCCTGCTTGATGTGCGCCAGTAGAACTTGTGTGATCTCTCTGACTGAGCCGTCAGCCAGGCGTATACGGACGCATGCATCTTGCAGGTTGGAGTTGTTGTTTAGTTGGTGGGCCAGGTTGTCGCTGACGAAACTTCTGGACGCCCCGGTGTCGATGGTGGCCTCCGTTGTTTGTCCTCCTATTGTCACTATCGCCACTATTCGGCCGTCGTTCACGTGTAGTGGGTTGCTTAGTCGCGGGTCTGGGGAGGCGTCGTTCTCGGCTGATCCCGGGTCAGTCGAGGACGCGTGTCGTTTCCGACGTGGCTCGGCGGCAACAGTCGACGGTCCGAGTGCCGCGTTTTCCACATTCCCAGCAGAATAGGATCGAAGTGTTGGTGCAGTCGTAGGCGGCGTGTCCAGCTTGACCACATCGGCGACAGGCTGCGCGTGGGTTGGCAATGGGAGTGGTGATCATTCGATGGGCGACGTCTTGGTTCGTTGTACTATTTTGATTCGATGACTGTCTGCGAGGTGTGTCTGCTGAATCCCAATGGGGTCTGCGATAGGGCGTCCGGTAGGAGTCACTTTCTCTGCGGTCTGGGTGCCTTGCCGGCCTGGTGTCTCTTGGTGGGATTCGCATGGGTGCGGGAGTGGTCGCGTGTTTCCTCTTGTGAATAATCTCGTACTCTGCCGCTAATCGGGTTAGCTGTGACAAGCTTTCCAATTCGTCTCGTCGCACGTATAGTTGAGTCCTGGCAGGGCGTTGTCGTAGATCCTATAAAGCTCCTTAACTAGGTCGTACTCGGCATGGTGCATGAGTAGCCGTATCTCGATGAGATAGTCTTTGAATGGTTCTCCCACCGCTTGCTTGCGGCCTCGGATCTGGTCCTCCAATTGTTCGAAATACCTTCGCGGTAGAAACTACGTCAGAAACTCCTGGCGGAAATGTGCCCAGGAACTGCCCTGTAGTTGGCTGGTGCGGTGCCAGCGACTGGCTCGGTCGGTGAGTAGTTCGGCCATGCCCGAGGCAGCTGGTTGGTGTCCACTCCATAGGCGCGTGCGCGTTCCTCGAGTAGTTCCAGAAACGATATTGGGTCATCTTCTCCGTTGAACTGGATGCCCCATCCGCGGATGCGTTCTTCTGTGCGTGCGACGTGGTTAAAGTCGGGCCCGATTATGGGTGCGTCAATCGATAGTATAATTCTCTGTTTGGGCGAACGGGAGGTTTCCATAGTGGGCGGCCTTGGAAGATCGGCGGCTGTGACCACTGGTGGTCGGGGCGTGGGCTCTGGGGCTGCGGGAACTTGCAAGCCGGCTTTGGGGTCCCATATTCCGTTGCCTGAGGGTCCTGGAGTTGTGGGCAGCGGGGACCTGGAGCGTCCTGCTGGTCTCGCGTATTGTCTCTCGAGTTCTGCCAAGCGAGTCCAGGCACCCGGCGGGAGTGATCCGGCGACTAATATGGCAAAGTTCTTGCGCAACTCTTCGACAGTTCCTTCGTTTTCAAATCCGAATTCCTTGGCGAAGGCCTCCAGCTCGTCTCGGCGGCGCTTGTAGATCCAGCCGATGCTGACGCCTGGATTGGCGATTTGCTCGCTGGTGTGGAAATCAATGCTCGCGTCGTCTTCGTAGGCTTCCATGGTGATTGAACTGAGTTTTCGTTGCGTTGTTTTGGGCACTTTCCACTGTGTTAGCACTTGGTCACTGCGTTTACTTTCCCGGTAGCACTCGCGACTGGATTCGGGTGGGTGCGCGGATTTGATTTTGTACCGGACTTATTTCTGCGATTAGCTCTACTATTATTTTCTCGATGGCCGTGGGTCTTTAATCCACGTAGCCCCGTGTTAAGGTTTTCTCTTTAAGTTTCCTTAAAGTTGCCAGAAAGTTGGCTTTGAAATCTCCTTAAAGTTGCCAGTAAGTCCCTGCTCGGGCGCCACTTGTAAGATACCTATCTCAGGCTGAGGTGGGCTGTCTGTCCAGGGTTCTCTACAAGAAATTTTGTAGATGTGCTGGGACTTTAGGGACAAGGGGCTTGGCCGTGAGACCGAAAGTGGAGCGGGCGTAGAGTCTGGTTACCGTGCAGGTAATTTGGTAATCGCACTTGGCGATGAACGGATAATGTTGAAACCTGAGTTTTGGTGTATGCGGTAATATGTCTTTGTGTTACCTTGTTCACGCTCGGCGAGGAAAGCGCTGACACCAGAGTTTTGGTGTGCGGTAATATGTTGTTGGGTTTACCTTATTTACGTTCGCGCTCGGCGAGGAAATGATGACACTTCGTTGAGTTTTTGATGTTTATTAGTTGTATTTATTCTTGTTTTATATTGGTTTTATATTTCGTGGTAGTTCTTGAGTGTTTTCGTGAGTAGTGTCGGTAACCGCGGCGGATGGACTGCCGTTACTGTTTATGATAGGCGATGGACTGCCGATACCGTTTAGGATAGGCGATGGATTCCCGTTACTGTTTAGGATAGGCGATGGACTGCCCTGATTGATCGAGGGCTCGGGCTATTTAAGCCCGATCTCGAGGGCTGAGTCCGCAAGTTTGTGGTTACGGAGGTGGTGTCGAGTTCTCCACGCGTGCCACCGACACGGTCATTGCCTCGGTTGCACCGAGAAATGAGCTGAGTGTAGATTTGGAACTTTTGGTCATTGACTCGGTTGTACCGAGAAATGACCTGCGTGGAGTTGGGTAACTCGGTGGAAATCGTGGAGTTGTGTAACTCTGTGGAAATTGTGGCGCGTGTGTCGATTCCGCAGAAATCGATCGGCGCGTGGGGCTGGAAATGTCCAGTGTCAGGTGTATGGTGTTTGTGTTGTTGGTGTATAGATTATATATGAAAAAGTAACTTAGTGCTATGAATATGAATATGTATATGAATGTAACGGGCCCTGGTCCCAGGGTTCGTTACAAATCTATTAAATACATTTGCAAGTACATCCACAAAGGAAGTGATATGGCTGTTTTTGGAGCAGTTGCTCATGTTACCGACGAAATCACTCCATTTCAAATGGGCAGATACATCAGTTCAAATGAAGCAGTATGGCGCAAATTATCATTCCCGATCCATAAACGGCTTCCAACTGTAGTTCATTTTGCTGTTCATCTTGAAAACGGTCAACGCTTTTTTTTCACATCCGGAAATGCAATGCGAAGAGCTCCGCAACCACCAGTAACAACTCTAACTGAATTTTTGCGTTGTGTTAAGCAGATGATTTTCGAAATCATTGCTATACGCTGAAGTACCCTAATATTATACGTGGAATATTTCGTCATAAGTTTTTCAAAGGCGAAGATGCGGAGAAACCCTTCATGGTCAGCTAGAATTGTTTCACTCAGATGCGATAGGATGAATCTTTACAGTTCATCCTAAAAATCAAAAGTGTTATTATATGCGATTTTTGATAATAAATGTTCGTAAACCAACATCATTTGAATCTTTGCAAACTGTTGATGAAGAATTATGACCAGCCAAACCCAGTTTAGCATGTTTGTTGAGTTGCCGGCTCCAACACCATTATTATACCCGTACTCGAAGAGTTATGTATTTTGTATATTGTATTTTCCCCGCCCCCTCCCTACGACAAAAGACGAAAATCCGTGGCGTGCACAATTTTGAAGATACAAGAAAACATAGAATCATAGAGAAAGCCCATATCTATCAGAAGCCAGAATATGGATCAGAACGGATCATTATTATAGCCACAATGAAGAAAACCTCCCCTCTCTCTCACAATCCACCGCGTCTGCTTTGACAAAACATTTTATCCGAACTCCTGTGATATCAGTTCAATGCAAGTGTGTTTCCAAATTTCGTAATTTTTTGTTACGAAAAATTTTCGAATTTATCAGCGAACCCGCCAAGGGCTTGATAGTGTCTACATGCATCGCTTTGGTGCGTCGCCCGATATTTTATTTGCTTAACATAAAACATAATTTTGTCTCAAGTAGTTCCTGAGTTGTTCGACTGAAAGCTAGTAGATGTGTCTGGAGACGGTTGCGAACAATAATTTTGGATTTCGTCTGTAATGCTACATATATGTTTTCGTAGCAAAGTCTAATGGAATAACATGAAAACTCGCACACACACCAATTTTCATTCTTCTTCTTCTTCTAGGCAAAGAAATTGGCCGACTCAGAATAGTATTTTCTGAGCTTTTTCAATGGGTATTTGTGTGTGTGTGACTTAGAGAAATAGAAAGAAGAGAGACAAAAAGGCTAAATTTAACGAAGGCATGAAGCAACGAAAAGCATTTTATCGCATATCTTCAGATACATCCATTCCATTAATACAAATTAAAAATCCTGTGTAAGGTTGTTCTATTTTCTTGTCAACGTATTATTTTTGCGCTGCAGATTCTGAGTAAAAATTAAAAAGCGCCCAGAACGTTGGGTCAGCAACTTTCAAAACGGTAAAATATGATTTTCGGAGGGTTGGTCAACCAATTTTGGCTTGGCCGTCTCTCCATATATAATATTTAAGTGAGCAATCCTTAGAACGTCGCCTAATTACTGCACTTATACACAAAAATATAAATACACAGGATATAATTTTTTCGACTTTTCATGAGTTTAGAATGTCAAAATTTTATAAAATATACCGCACAAAAATCATTTCGGCATTTTTAAATGTTAATATTTCCCAATTATACACAGGATATAATTTTTTCGACTTTTCATGAGTTTAGAATGTTAAAATTTTATAAAATATACCGCACAAAAATCATTTCGGCATTTTAAATGTTAATATTTCCCAGACGGTAGGGTGAAACCAGAAGATGCTTGTAGTCTACTTTTGGCTACACCAATTAACTTTTTAGAATGGAAAAGTTCTTTACAACCAGATGTAAGATTTATAAGTTACGTGAAAAATAAGGCCTTTTTAAGCCCTTTTTAAAAAACTACACTTGTTGGAGTGAGATACCACACATCAGTCTGGGAAAAAGTTTGTTTTGCTTTAGCTTTTATAGCCTCCGAGCAATGGGCGACAAACAAGACGGAGAGACAGTCAGACGGACAGACGGATGGCCTGAAGCCATGTCTCCTGGATTTGTCCGTGGGAGAAATCCCCCTCGTAAATCCGTTTGAGCCAATTTATGGATCTATGTCCGGCTTGGATCAGCTAGGCCGGGATGATGCCGTCTGATCCCGCGGATTTTTAGGGCTTGAAGCTTTTGATTGCCCAGAATATGTTCTCCTGACTTAAAAATTTAAGAATGGAACCTGTGGCAGTGAAAGGAAGCGCACCGTAGGTTGGTCTGTTTACAGCGCAGCCTGGAAAATGTGTACTGAGAAGAAGGTTTAGCGACTCGGAACTGGACGTCGTCCAGGATTGAACGGCTTTCCTCAGGTACCCCAAAGTTGGAGTTGACTTCGAGCGAAGCTTCGGAGTTGCTCTCGATTTCTGTGCAGAACCTACGCCATGACGCGCGTTTGACTTTCCTAAGTTCTTTGTTGTATGTTAACAGAATGACCTTGTACTCGGTCCAGTTCTGCTCAACATTGAGACCTTTCGCTTTGTTGAAGAGTGAGGATTTCCGGAGTTCTCCCAGCGTCAGAGTCCACCATGCAGGTTTCTTCCGACCCCTGGTTTTGGCAGGTGGACAGGCTCTGTCGAGCGCAGCAGTGCAGGCGTCGGTAAAAACTTTTACCAGACGGGTCGTGGTCTCCCATGAGATATCTTCCCTCTCAGGGAGAGTTTGGCAAAGGTAGTCCAAGTAGCGTGTCCGGATTGTCCGCCTAAGGTTACGAAATTGGACTGGACTCGGTTTAAGAGAACCATCCGATCAGTAAGTAGCTGAAAATGAACTCACCCCGTTCGTTTGTGTCAGTGCTTCCCCTTTGGTAAGCGGCTGGTCGTGACGTATATACCGAGCAGATCCGGAGAGAGCGCTCCTGGCCTTCGAGGCTCACCGCCGTGTGATCTTCATTGCTGAAATTTGCAAAAATAACGGAAGTTATCTTTTTGCAAGAATACAGGTGCGAATTTTACCTGCGGAGTCAGCTATGAATAGCTTATAGTCCGGAGTCCCCAGACCGGAGACCCTCTTTTCGAGGATCTGAGGTTCCTGAATGAGGACTATGTCGGCCCCACCCTTTGCTACGTGGAGCAATAAGGCAGCACATGCTGCCTTATAATGGTAGAGGTTTATCTGCAGGAGTGTCAGGGACATTCCTGAGACTCGCCTCCACCACCGTCGTGTTGACATCGCTCTCGGGGGATTCGTCATCCTCCCCGACGTCGATGCGTTCGAGACCCCTGCCTAGGTCGCTCGCGTCGGACTCGTAGCGGTCCAAGATATCGTCCGATACCATGGACGCCGCGTCCGACGCCTCAGACTGGCTCCCCGCTTCCGGACCGTCAAGCTCGAGGTCTCGCTGGACCCCCGCTTGCCTTCCTTTGAGTCGTTTTTTGTAGGGGACTTTGGTAACCTTACGGTAGCCATAGTCCACTACTCCTGCCGACTCTCTTAGGAGCTCCAAAGGCTCCTCGTTCAGTACGAGGATGATCTGGCGCCTCTTTCTTGTGATCTCCTCGACCTTGGCCACCTTCCAATCGGCTGTAGGAAGGTTGCAGACCTGCAAAGCCTTGAGAATCTTCTCCGGTTCTGCAGGTGTAACCGACACCCACGCTCGGGCCCATGTTCTTCTCAGGATGTCTTCCCAGCGTACGGCCTCCAGTTTGGCCCCGGATAAACTTACTTGAGCGCCGCCACAGCCTTCATGTAGAGGGCCGCCGAGCGTGCATCTTGGCAGGTGACGGCTTTCACCGTGCCCTGACGACAATTAGGGTTTTGCCCCTTGCCACCTGCGCAAAAGACCTGTTGGTCAGGTGCGTCCTCGCCCGCTTGGCTTGCTGGATTTGGCCTGGCTGGGTGGCGAGGTCTTCCGCTGAGCGTTGCCGCTTGTTCGGGGCCTTAGCTGCTCTCTTTCCGGCTTTGGCTGGCTGGAAGTCCGGGATGACTGAGCTGGCCCAAAGCCTAGCCCGTGGCAAAATGTAAAACATACTTGTAGCAGTGAGATGAGTCTGTAAACAAAATTTGGTTACTTTAGTTTTTATAGTGTTCGAGCACTGGGCGACAAACAAAACGGACAGACAGACGGACGGACAGAAAGACATGTCTATTTCGACTCGGCTTTTGATGCAAATCAAAAATATATATTCCATACGAGTTCGGAAACGAGTCCTTCTCTGCGTTACACACATCCACTTTTACCACATATACCCCTTAACTCGTCAAGTACGGGTATAATAACCCCACAAATGTGTTAATTTTTCATTTTAAATCCTTATTTCAATCTACAAAGGGGCTTAAAAGCTTTTTATTGAGAATTAATTGTTACGTCTTTAAAATATGAATTGAAAATAGATGTTTATGTATATGTAAAAAACGAAGCTAAAGTATGATTTTAATTGATTTTCTGTATTCTTTTTCAGGGCAAAAAAAAAAAAACTTTTTAACCAGGAAAAGGTCAGCAGGTAATGGAGATCTCAATTCTAAAAAGAAATAAATTGTAGTATGTTATATCGATACGTTTGTTTCCGGTCCCACGATCTACCCTTAGCATATCCTTTTTGAACAAGACAATTGTTTACAGTATCCTTATAACCTATTTTGTTGTATACAAATTCATAATAAATAAATAATGATTACAAATAAAAGTTTGTCTACTTAAAAATAATTTGTATGGGTTAACATATTGTTAAGATTAAATTGTTCAATATTGTATTAAATGTCCATGATTGTGCAATATTCGAAGAATTTGAGCTTGCCGATGGGACGCTTTTGGCCGTTATGGGCAACGGTTTGTGCAGAATTTATTGGGCCGTTGCCGAGTTCCAAGCACTGGATCAGGATGCTTTGGGTGAAAATGGAGCGTTTCTTCAAAAGGACCGAACTGATAGCCTTGACTTAAGCCACAGCGGCAACACTGCAAAAGCCATTCTGCGAAAGAATTGTGAATGTACACTGAAACGTTTGCCATCAAGAGCTGAGTTTATTCCACGATGAATATTGTTGAGCGATTGCATGTGAGAAATATCTTTGGGTCGAGAGTACCTTTAAATTTTGTAGAAGCCGAAACTTGGTTTGCATTGAGTTTGAGCATTGAGGTTACGTAAATGTGTGTGTGTCACGTACTACGTTTTAGGTTTAACTTATTGCATTTTTCGTTGATATTTGTCGTTTTAGTTCACATACCCTTTACCTTGGGTTTTTGGGTATTATTACACTTTTAAAAAACCTTACCCGATCATAACATAATAACTTTGATTTTGTATAGCCTTTGTATGCTAACATATTTTTAACATAGACGGATTGGAAATATCCGAAGAGAATCCACGTCCCCAAAAAAAAAAAAACCATGTAAGTGACTGCTCGTAGAAGATAATAGATTTCGAAAAAAAAAAAAAGAAAAAAAAAAAAAAAAATAAAAAATTAAAAAAAAATTTTTTGTGTTCACATATAAAAAAGAAAAAAATACAATAAATATAAATAATTGACAGTGCAAGTGTGAACGTCACACGGCAATACAATAAATTTTCGTTTTGAAAGTGAATGAGTGCGTCTGTGTGGTTAAATAAGTGATCGCCCGAGTTTGTTTATTTGATATCTTGCTGTGTGGTTTGATTTTTTCGCAGTAATTGCCCATGAGTTGGAATTATAGGGAACAAAAGTACAGTACGATAGTGACGAAAGCTCAGACCTAGGGTATCGACCCCCACAGCCGAAACAAAATCGGTCAGAAATGGATGCAGGAATGATAAAAGCATTGGTAGACGGCGCGATCGCCAGCGCCCTCGTCGAACAAGAACGGCGATTAACTCAGGAATTCAGCAATGAAATCCAAAATATGAGGACTCAAATGAGCGCCTTAAGCATAGGTACCCCCTCAAATAGAAACTTTCCAAAGAGTGACCATCGACCCGAACATAAAGTGCGAAGTCAAGTTAGATATTGTGAAATCGGTGCCGACCTTTAGCGGTAACCACGAAGAATATGTGTCGTGGAGGCAATCTGCCGTAGATGCATATGAAGTCTTTAAAATTTATGTAGGCAGCCAGGCACACTACGAGGCTGTGGCCATTCTGAAAAATAAAATTTGCGGTACCGCGCGAGCGCTACTCACGTCGCACAATACCGTGCTAAATTTTGACGCAATTCTGGCCAGGTTAGATTGCACGTACGCGGACAAAACGTCCCTACGCGTACTTCGTCAGAACCTGGAAATGGTTCGACAAGGGGATGCCGACCTGATGGCATACTATGACGAAGTCGAGAGGAAACTCACGCTCGTCACGAATAAAATAGTTATGTCGCATAATGCGGACACGGCAACCATCCTTAATAAGGAGGTTAGGGACGACGCCCTCCACGCGTTTATCGCGGGGCTTAAACGGCCACTCAAGTCACTGGTGCTGCCAGCACAGCCCAAAGACCTCCCGTCCGCGCTAGCGCTGGCTCGGGAAGCCGAGAACAGCATCGAAAGAAGTGCATTCGCGGCGTCCTACGCAAAAGCGATAGAGGACAAATCTATTAGTTACGAGGGCAACAAACGCCACAACAAAATTCAAGGCAAGCAATGGAAAAGTGAGGATAAAAATCCACACTTCGTTCCCAAGCAAGGTCAAGGCAAGCCGCCAGAGGACAACCTCTGGCCAAAGCGCGGGATACAGAAACTATCGACCAGAATAAGGTGCAGCCTATGGAGGTAGACCCTTCATTATCAAAATTCAGGCAGGACACAAACTGGGGAAAGCCTCAAAGTAACAATAATTACAAAAGGCAGAATTCGTCTCAACATCAATCGGGGCAGAGACGCCAACGGGTAAATAATATAGTGCAGCAGGCCTATAACCAAGAAGAACAAGAGTACTGAGTACAGCTGAAGCCGCAGTCGCCGAGATCGACGAAGAAAACGACCCGACCGGCAACGACTTGCTTAATTTTTTAGACAGCGCTCCCAATTGCCGTTCGTCGAGCGACAATTGGCGGGCAAAACACTAAAAATTCTAATCGACACCGGAGCGGCAAAAAATTACGTGAAGCCCATAAAGGAGCTAAAGAACGTAACTGCTGCCGACTCCCCTTTCACAGTGAGCTCAATACACGGCTCCAGTGAAGTAAAAAGATAAGTGCATAATGTGCATTTACGGGCTAAGAGCCCCATTTTTGTTAAACACACTAGACACGTTTAATGCCATTATAGGTTCCGATTCGCTAACGCGAGCGGGAGCTACATTGAACCTGCGTGACAAAACAATCAAATTCGGAAACGTAACGGAACAACTTCAGTTCCACGAATGCGACAGTGTAAATTTCACCTAAGTCGACGACCTAACGGTCCCAAACGCGGTAAAAGCCGAATTTAAGAAAAATGATACTGAAGAGAATTAGAGTTTTTCGACCTCTAACGAGGCGCTTCCCTTTAACACCTCAGTTATCGCCACCATTCGAACCGAGAGTAACGAACCAGTCTACTCTAAGTTATACCCCTATCCCATGGGGGCAGCAGACTTCGTGAACAAAGAAGTCAAAGAACTACTGAAAGACGGAATAATCAGGCCATCTAGGTCACCGTATAACAGTCCGATTTGGGTCGTAGACAAGAAAAAGTCCGGCTCAGACGGCAACAGGAAAAACGGCTGGTAATCGACTTCAGGAAACTGAACGAGCGAACTATCGCCGACCGATACCCTATGCCTAGCATACCCATGATTTTAGCAAATTTGGGAAAGGCAAGGTTTTTACCACCCTAGATCTGAAATCAGGGTACCATCAAATATATCTGGCGGAAAAGACCGGAAAAAACTTCGTTTTCAATAAACGGAGGAAAATACGAATTCTGTCGCTTGCCCTTCGGACTTAAAAATGCGGGAAGCATTTTTCCAAAGGGCAATCGACGACGTTCTACGTGAACAGATTGGGAAAAACATGTTACGTCTATGTAGACGATGTAATAATTTTTTCCGAAAACGAAAAAGACCATGTCAGACACATCGACACGGTACTGAAATGCCTGTGCGAAGCTAACATGAGGGTGGCCCCGGAAAAGACAAAAGTTCTTCAGAGAAAGTGTCGAATTCTTGGGCTTCATAGTAACCAGGGCGGAGCCAAGACAGACCCAGAGAAGGTGAGGGCGATAAAGGAATACGCTGAACCAAAAACGCTGTTCAGCCTCAGGTCATTCCTCGGGTTAGCAAGCTACTATAGGAGCTTTGTCAAAGACTTCGCGGCAATAGCAAGACCCCTAACCGCCATACTCAAAGGAGAGAAAATGGCACTGTCAGCAAGCACATGTCAAAGAAAGTTTCGGTTCAGTTCGACGAAACGCAACGCGACGCTTTCGACCGCCTGCGAAACATATTGGCATCAGAGGATGTCGTACTAACGTACCCAGACTTTAAGCTGCCCTTCGACGTAACCACCGATGTCTCAGCAAGCGGCATCGGAGCGGTGCTTTCCCAAAATGGCAGACCAATAACAATGGTGTCGCACACTTAAAAGATTGCGAGCTGAACTACGCCACAAATGAGAGGGAACTACTAGCCATCGTTTGGGCCATAGGGAAACTACAAAATTACTTATACGGTACTAAGGAGATACGAATTTTCACCGATCACCAGCCCCTGACCTTCGCCGTGTCTGAAAAAAACACAAACGCGAAAATTAAACGGTGGAAAGCCTTTATAGAGGAGCACAACGCTAAAATTTTTCTATAAACCAGGGAAGGAAAACTATGTCGCCGACGCCTTGTCCCGACAAAACATTAATAACTTACAAGACGAGCCACAGTCAGACGCGGCCACTATGCACAGCGAGCTCTCACTGACCTACACAGTGGAGACCACTGATAAGCCTCTAAATTGTTTCAGAAACCAAATAATTCTGGAAGAAGCAAGCCAGCCGCTACGGCGGAACTTCATTATCTTCGGCGGAAAAACCCGCCACATAATCCATTTTAATGACAGAGACTCCCTGATCGAATCAGTAAAAGAGGTGATCAATCCGAACGTCGTGAATGCGATTCACTGCGACCTTCCGACTTTAGCCTCCCTCCCTCCAACACGACCTAGTGCTGAGGTTTCCGGCAACTAAATTTTGGCACTGCAAAAATTTCGTGAACGACATCACAGATGCAAGCGAGCAAGTGGAAATAACCACAACAGAACACAATCGTGCCCATAGGGCTGCGCAGGAAAACGTTAAGCAGATCCTCCGGGATTACTATTTCCCAAAAGATGACGAAGCTCGCCAATGAAGTGGTCATAAATTGTAAAGTATGCACCAAAGCAAAAGTATAATAGACACCCTAAAAAACAAGAGCTAGGAGTGACCCCAATTCCGTCGTATGCAGGAGAAATGCTGCACATCGACATTTTCTCTACGGACAAAAAACTCTTCTTGACCTGCATTGACAAATTCTCAAAATTTGCCATTGTGCAGCCCCTAGCTTCTAGGGCAATAGTAGAAGTACGCGCCCCCATCTTGCAATTGATGAACTTCTACCCGAATGCCAAGACCATATATTGCGACAACGAAGCCGCCTTCAGTTCAGAGACAATTACGTCTCTGTTAAAAGCCAATACGGAGTGGATGTAGTTAACGCACCTCCTCTTCATAGTAGCTCCAACGGGCAGGTAGAGAGGTTTCACAGTACCTTGGCAGAGATTGCGAGATGCATGAAGATCGACAAAAAAATCGACGATACGATCGAACTAATCATGCGTGCCACGGTAGAATACAACAAAACGTTGCATTCAGTCATAGACGAGGCCGGTTGAAGCAGTTCATACCAACAACGAAGATCATTAGTTGGCAATTAAAGCCAAAATCGACAGGGCACAAAAAGGACAACCTCGGCAGGATAAACCCCGGTAGACAAAAACAGAGTATTCGAAGTGGGCGAAAAAGTATACCCAAAGAATAACAGGAGGTTAGGAAACAAGCTAACCCCGTTGTACACGGAAGAACGGGTGCAGGCAGATCTGGGAACATCTGTCCTCATTAGAGGGAGGGTGGTCCATAAGGACAATTTGAGATAATTCAAACAACAATTACTACAAATCTATTTATCACTCCCACAGGTTGGCCGCAATACTCCTCGTACTCCTTACCACAACAAATGCGCGGATTACCGACTTTTCCCAGGCGAACTATATCCCTGTACGGGACGGAGATGTGTTGGTATGGGAACAAAGAAACTGGGTGAGGCACTCGACAAACCGAACCGAGTTGGGAACATCATAGATGATACTGAAAAAATGTCCGAGTTATTTTCCCAATCGCATATGCGAAAGCTATTAGAACACGCTAAGAACATATTGTCCGCCCTAATGATACACCATAGAATGGCAAGAAGCCTAGACTTCTTGGGAACAGCACTCAAAGTTGTTGCGGGTACCCCTGATGCATCAGACCTCGAAAGAATCAAACTAATAGAAGCTCGACTTATAGAGTCAAACAATAGACAGGCAGTGATCAACACAGAAGCACAAAGACAAATCAATTTGCTCACCGACACGGTTAATAAAATATTGAAAGAAAAACAAGGTGACCTGGTAGACACCGCTCACCTATATGAAACATTACTAGCAAGAAATAGAATGCTTATCTCAGAAATCCAGAACTTGATGCTGACTATCACACTTGCCAAATCAAACATAATAAACCCTATCATATTCAACCATAACGACCTGAAATCTATCTTTAACGAACAGCTCACGGAGGTCCCCATAGTTAGTCTTATGGATGTATCTAGAATTAAAATTTTTCAATCCAATATTGTTATCCATGTCTTAGTTGAGTATCCTAGAATTAAAAGTAGATGTAAGAAAATCCTAATTTTTTCCCGTGGCGCGCAACAACACCGTGCTACAACTACAAGACAACGTCGTAGCAGAATGCGAAGAGGGGATCCTGGCGGTAACCGAATGCGACGTCACCAACTTCGCGACATTCTGCAAGCAGGCCGCACACAGCACTTGCGCCCGCGAGATACACGCCGGAGGCGCAGCCTCATGCCGCACGCAGCCGAGCCACCTGGAGCCCGTCACACTGGTGGACGATGGTATAATCATCATCAACGGGCAGCCGGCAAGGGTCAGCGTGGACAACGGACCTCCGTTAACAACAAGAGGGGCCAATCTCGTGACATTCGAGAACAAGGCCACGGTAAACGACACCACGTATGTGAACCTCATCGGAGCCGTGAACAAGGTACCAGGCACCGCGGCTTCCCCTACTCACCATAATAGGGCACGACGAAGTCCTCAGCCTACCACTCCTGCGACGGATGAACGAACACAACATTCAAGTTATAGAAGATCTAAGGAATGATGTGACATCCAGCGGATCACCCAAGATCTGGTTCGCAGCAGGAGTAGCCGTCAGTTTCGCGCTTTGTGGCTTGATACTTCTACATCATTACTGGAGTCGGAGAAACTCCACAATCAAGCTCCAGAATGTCATCAGGGAGATCGGCATCCCCGAGGACAGGGATCACCCAAGGGGGGAGTAGTTAACACATATTACACATATTACATATATTACACATAACATATTACAAGTTAACACATATTGAGTGAGTGAGTGGCTTATTCAGGACGGTCGCGCGCACCGTCGCTCCTGTTTTTGCACCGCGTCTCGGGGCTCATCGGAGTCAACCGAGGGTGCATTGCGGACTGGTCGGTCGCGATGCCGCTCTGGCTGCGTGGACGGTCGACTCCCACGCCTACGCCACCTCCATTTCGCGTTCTTGGCGTTTTTATTGCCGTTTTGTCGCCTTGGCCACGGCGGCAGTCATTGAGTGAAGTCGATGGCTGCAACTCAGAGACAAAATCAGATCCGTGGAAGGGCAGAGTTAAGGCACACATACGTACCCAATGATGGCGCTCCCCAGTTCCCTGCCTGATCCACGTAACTCAGGTTGCAGGCCAAGGAGACCGCTGAGCAGGATTCGCAGGGATTTCGGTCTTGGAGAACACAGCGCGAAATCCCACTCAAGCGCACACACTTTTGGCCGCACGCACGAAGCTCCCGGGGAGAGTGAGTTTTTCTCCTCTCTCCGACTCAATATGGAGGGCGACGGAGTTGCCGTGCCTGGCAGAGGTGTTGCCAGCACGGTGCGTATGCGCAAAACAGCCCCTTGAAAGCCAACTCGATAGGGGTACTGTAAACGTGGCTATTATGGCAAGGTGAGCACGCTGGCACGTTCCACGTTCGCTTTCTTTTTCTTCCTAGCAAATGCGGAATACCAGCTGCTAGCCAGGGCTCCAGCACTCCCGGCGATAATAAGTTTAGTATCTACACAGCGATTTGTACACCGGCAGATGGCGCTATCATGTAGCAATGGAGGGTACTGGACGCTAACCACCGACAGAGTACAGCACCCAGCCTCCGACAGAGGGCGCCTTATCATCCACCCTAAAAGTAGGCAACGACCCCTTAATCTCCGAGCGCTGCTTTTAGGACTAGAAGATACTATACTAGGAGATACTATGGAAGTAACTATCCACAAAGGCGCATTGGGGTCAGCGGCTACTAAACGGGTCGCGGACCTGACCTCATGCCAACCCCACCGCTTTGGCGGCGTAGCAGCAACCGGGGCCCTGGCGACCGAGAAGGGGCGGTATAACCCCCATCTCCAGAAGCCAGGAAGAAATACCCGGCCGACGCGGGACGCCCCAAATGAGCCCTAGTATGGCGGACCAATTATGGCCGCAGTCGCTGATGGACGATAGCGCAACGGTAGACACATCCTACCCGTAACACCGAGACCAGTAAGGTGTTACGTACGACCCACTGGAACCCCCTACGTGCATTGGACTCTGGGCTGACGGTGAGGGCATTCTGCGACCTGACTAGGCAGTCTGAACCGCTGCTGAAATGGCTCGTAGGCTAATGTCCTCACTGCCCCCGTCTCGTTAAAACCTTGGCAGGCCTCGGGAAACGCTTGCTGGTCGTTCCATTTAGGTGGATGCGTAGGATTGGTTGATTTATATCCCAATTAGCACCGATCTGGCTCTGAACCCTGGTGCTCATAAGGCCCAGGGTCAACCCTCGCATGGACCTCACTCCACGGAAAGGCACCCATGGGATCGCGATGGTGACTACGCACTGCGACCAGGAACAACGAACCCGAGTTGAGACCCTCATATTATGAATTCCACACCACACACCCCGATTGACAACATGACTGAAGAGGCAGTCTTTGGTAAGCGCAGCGCACTTGCCAGATCCCCACCACCTTCGGCACCTGCGAAAGCAACCGGATCGAGCATGTTCCACCTTGGTACCGATGGCAAGGAGGCTGAGCGTTCGCATTCCGACCCACTGCAGCTCCTAAAACCCTAGGCACGCGCGCGAACGATTTGGTCAAGAGGATGAACGACCAGCGCCACGTTGATGTCCCCATGAAGGATCTAGCGCTGAGAATCGTGGCATTGCAGGCGCTAGTTCTCAAAAACTTCGACAAGCTGCACCCAATGGAGATTGCGACCGCCACCAAGAGCACCCAAACATCCGTGAAGCCGCCACCAGCAGGAACGAAGAGGCTACGAGAGTCTCCCCAGCTGGCCCTTGGGCCTACAAAGAGGCAACGAGGTACCAAGCACAAGCAACCGACGACTCAGCTTGAGCTGCCAGCGCAGGATGATGTCGAGATGACACCCTCCGGCGCAGTGGACCATGCTGCCACCCCAGCCGCGAGAAAGCAGCTCAGATGGCAACAGGTGGGCCCCAAGGTGAGGAAGAAAAAGGAACCTCGTCCCCGCGAGCCGAGGCCGGACGCGATAATAATCCAGCCCCAGGGAGAGCTAAGCTATAGCGACATTCTTCGAAAGGTCACCAGGCGAGAGGACGGTAAGCTCAAGGAAGTGGGCGAAAACGTAAGCAGGATCCGGAGGACGGCAAAGGGCGAGCTGCTGCTTGAGCTAGATGGCGCGAGCAAGAGCAACACGGCGAAGCTCAAGGAGGTCATCGGCGAGGCACTGGGCATGCAATCCGGCATTGGGGCGGTGACCGAGGAGCTCTGTGTGGAGATCAGAGACCTTGACAGCCTGGTCACAAAGGAGGATGTCGCAGCAGCGGTGGCGGCAAATGTCGGCGTACCCTGCGTGGACATTGCAGCGGTCAAAAGCCTGAGGCCGTCTTATGCTGGAACGCAAATAGCGTTTGTGTGCTTGCCCCCACCCAGGCAAAAAGCCCTGCTGGTACCGGGGAAGATCAAAGTCGGGTGGTCGATCTGTAGGCTCCGGCAGCGGATATCTCAGAGGCGATGCTACCGATGTCTAGAGTTTGGACATCTTGCAGCCGTGTGCAAAAGCACGGTGGATCGCACCGGATGCTGCCTCAGGTGTGGTGCAGATGGGCACAAAGCAGCTACCTGCCAGAGCGACCCAAGCTGCTTCATCTGCATCGCCAACAAAGCCAAGGAGACGCAACATTACGCGGGCAGCTCAAGATGTCCAGCAGCCAAGGGAGGATCCAGCATGCCGCCCCAAAGATGAAGCTACTGCAGCTTAACCTCAACCACTGTGCTGCGGCTCAAGACCTCTTGAGCCAAACTGTAGCGGAGTTGAAGATAGACCTCGCAGTCCTTAGCGAGCCATACAAGGTCAGGAGTCGGCTGACTTTTATTCTAGATTTGACCAAAAAGGCGGCGCTGTGGATGTGCGGCGATTATCAGTTCACCGACATTAGCCGTGCGAGTGGGTATGTTCGTGCAAAGGTTGGAGCTACGTGGGTCTATAGCGTCTACCTCGCCCCAAGCCTATCCCTCTACGAGTTTGCAGGTATCCTCGATAACCTTGCGGCGGATGTCAGAGGCCGACACCCAGTGGCTATTGGAGGCGACTTCAACGCATGGGCTGAGGAGTGGGGAAGCGTTTCGACAAATGCAAGAGGCAGGGCGGTGCTGGAGACTTTCGCCCCATTGGACATCGCTCTTCTTAACCAGGGAAGGGAGCACACCTTCTCTAGAGCAGGAGTCGGTTCAGTCGTTGATCTCACCCCTGGTCAGCAGCTCGCTCTACAATCTAACTAGCTGGAGCATCAGCAGCGCCTACACGGCGAGCGATCATGTGGCAATCATATGCCATATCGGACAGCGGAGAGGTAGCACAGTACCGGCAGAGCCCAGATGGAAATGCTACCGCGCCGACAGCATGAACACGGCGCTGTTCGCAGAGCTGGCGGCGAACCTTACGGCGGGTGGAAATGCGGAATGCATGGCAAACCACGTCATGGAGGGCCTGGAGTCAGCATGCGAAGCCTCTATGGCCAAGAGGAGGCAATATGGTCGCCACCACCGACCCGTGTTCTGGTGGAACGAGAGGATTGCCCAGCTACGCCGGGAATGCAACCATGCACGTCGACGTTGCCAGCGATCACGCGGAAACCCTTTAGGCGGTCAACTGCAGGTGGCTTTTAGGGACTGCAGACGCGCGCTCAAGACGGCCATAAAGGAGAGCAAGCGCAAGTTCTTCCTGGCGCTCTGCGACACTGCTGAGCACGACCCCTGGGGAAGGGCATATCGGTTAGTGGCCGACAAACTGGGCGGCAAAAGCAGACACCCCCATCGGACCCGGACCTAGTCAGATCCATTGTCGAGGAGCTCTTTCCGCACATGGCGGACCACATAGAGGAGACCCCAGCCCACAGGAAACCCTCAAACCAGCCCGCTTTTGAAGAAGTGACGCTGGAGGAGGTGAGAATCGCAGCCAGGAGTATAAACCCGAACAAGGCACCAGGGCCTGACTCTATTCCAAATAGAGCCCTGATTCTCGCCCCTCTCCTTGCGACCAGAAATCTTCGCTGCGCTGCTGAACCAGTGCCTTCGAGAAGGAGTCTTTCCTGAAAGGTGGAAGAAGCAGAAACTGGTGCTTATTCCCAAGCCGGGCAAACCGCCAGGGACAGCGTCGTCCTACAGGCCAATCTGCCTGATTGACACAGCAGGAAAGCTGCTCGAGAGGGTGTTGTGCTCCCGCTTAACACGAGCCATTACGGAGGCGGGCGATCTCTCACCGCACCAGTATGGATTCCGCAAAGCCAAATCGACCATCGACGCCATAAAACCGGGTGGTGGATATAGCTTCCACCGCAATCGCCGGCACGCGGTGGAAAGGGGGAGGGAAGGAGTACTGCCTGATGGTCACGCTTGACATCAGAAATGCGTTCAACACAGCAAGGTGGAGCTGCATTCTGAGGGCCCTCGAGAGCTTCAATACCCCAGCTTATCTGCTACGGATGGTGCGTAGCTACTTCGAAGGGAGGCTGCTACTGTACGATACGCAGACCGGTACAGAGCAATACGAGGTGACTGGTGGCGTCCCCCAGGGTTCGGTGCTGGGCCCTCTACTCTGGAATGTGATGTACGACGGCATCTTGCGACTCAGGCTCCCCGAGGAGTGCACGTGGTGGGCTTCGCAGACGACGTGGCCATACTGGTGGTTGCGAAAGAGCTGACCCTGGCGGAGTCGACCTGCAACCAGACGATCTCGCTCATCCAGCAGTGGCTGGAACAAGTCGGACTTGAGCTCGCGCCTCAAAAGACCGAGGCAGTGCTGGTGTCCAGCCGCAAGAAGGTGGAGACGGCCTGCATCAGGGTCGCAGACACCACAGTGACGTCCAAGAGAGCGGTGAAATATCTGGGGTCATGCCCGACACACGGCTCTGTTTCCGAGAGCACTTAGCCTACACGAGTGCGAAGGCAGCGTCCAGTAATGCGGCACTTACAAGACTAATGCTGAACACCCGTGGACCAAAACACTGGCGGAGAATCCTTTTAACTAGCGTGACGAGATCGGTGATGCTCTATGCGGCACCGGTCTGGTCCAGCGCCCTCAAAACGGCGAGCTACGCCCGAGGATTAGTATCCACGCACCGCCTCTCCTCGCTACGGATCATCTGCGCTTTTAGAACGGTCTCCGACGAGGCAGCCCACGTGATCGCTGGAGTGGCTCCCATCGAGCTGCTGGCGGACGAGCGGGCTACGTATTACAGGAGACTCACGGCAGAGGCATCACCGACGCGGAGAAGAGACATGTGCGCACGGCATGCAAGCAGCAGAGCCTGTCCAGTGGCAACATCGCTGGGATACGTCCACCAAGGGACGGTGGACTCACCAGCTCATCCCGGCCATTGAGCAGTGGGTGGAACGAAGGCACGGGCAAGTCAATTTCCACCTGGCGCAGCTCCTCAGCGGGCATGGTTGCTTTCGGAAATACCTGCATCGTTTTGGGCACGAAGAGTCTGCGGAGTGCTCTTGGTGCGGGCGAGGAGTTGAGGAGGATGCCGAGCATGTAATTTTCTCGTGCGGCAGATTTTCCGAAACTAGAAGCATTCTTGAAGTCACCCTGGGTGGTGCCATTACCGCTCAGAACCTGGTGCCGCTGATGCTCCAGTCTCCGGAGCACTGGGAAGCGGCGAGCAACTTCGCGGCGTCTGTCATGACAAAACTGCGCGCTGTTGAGCGCGAGAGAAGGGAGCGGATAGCCTAGGCGAGGACCCCGCATGTGCGAAGTAATGCTTCACGGCCGTACCGCACATGAACGACTCGACAAGCCAGATCCAGTATTAACTCTGTACATACATACTATTAAGATAATAAAATGAATTAAAAAAAAAAAAAAAAAAAAAAAAAAAAGTTAACACATAACATATTACACATATTGCATATCGCACCACCTTAACTTTACCATCCTGCGCCACACCACACATGAACATCATGCAGCGCTTAGTGCAGAAAGCTGACACAGCACTGACACTGTTGTGGGCTGTCCCTCACTCCATTGGCCAACAGCCGTCGCCTGATTCTGGCGGATGTGCTGTGGTCAGCGAATTCCTTTGTACGAATGGTTCGCGAGTCGGGGATCTGGTAGCTAAGTTAGTTTAAAATTGGATTAATAAAAGAACGGTTTTTCTCCTGTAAAACTCCGACTCGGTCGTTAAATTATTTGTACCCGCTGAGCCTGAGAGGCCAGCGCTGTAAAGGAACATAAAACCTTCCCAACAAAGGTCGGCCACCTAAACGCCACCACCGACACCGCCCCTCGCCCCGCGAGCTTCCAGTTGCCGTCGCACACCGCCGACGCAACACACACTAAGATATAACCAGGGGCGGCCCGTACAGAAGTCGCTGCCACCACCACCCCTCGCCCCTGCTGCCGCCGCACGCCGCCGCCGCAGCAGCCCACTAAAACATAATTTGCATACTATATGTAAATATACATAATGGATATTATAATTGACCTCAGATTCGAAGTTATATCTATTGGGCATTCATGGTGCGACGTGAAAGCTTTTTATACCCGTACTCGAAGAGTAATAGGGTATATTGTATTTGTGGTAAAAGTGGATGTGTGTAAAATAGAGAAGGAGTAATTTCCGACCATATAAAGTATATATATTCTTGATTAGCATCAATAGCCGAGTCGATATAGCCCCTGTCTGTCCGTCCGTCCGTCTTGTTCGTCGCCCATTGCTCGAAGGCTAAAAAAGAGATAGAGCAAACCAAACTTTTTATCCAGTCTGATGTGGTATCTCACTCCTAGAAAAAAGTTTCAAAATTTCGCCCCGCCCACTTCCGCCCCCACAAAGGGCGCACATCTGTGGCGTCCACAGTTTTGAAAATAACAAAAAACTAAAAATGCATAATCATAGAGACAGCCCATATCTATCAGGGGCCCAAATCTGAATCGGATCGGATCATTAATATAGCCACAATAGAGGCAAATATACGAAAAAACTTCGCTCCATCCCTTTCGAACTCACACAAAATCGAGTCGATTTGGTTTTGTATTTTTGTGTAGCCTGGATCTCAGAGACTATAAGAGCTAGAGCAACCAAACTTTTGGCCAAGACTCCTGTGATACCAAACCTGAACAAGTGTATTTCAAAAATTTCGCCCCGCCCCCTTCCGCCCCCACAAAAGACGAAAATCCACAATTTTGAAGATAGAAAAAACTAAAAATGCAGTATCATAGGAAATGATCATATCTACCAGATTCCCGAATTTGGTTCAGTTCGGATCATTATTGTAGCAATGATCAAATGAATTTTCAGCAGCGGGTGTTGCCCCCGCAACTAAATATACATTTTATTAGGGTTGATGGCAGCAGCGCTGCAGCGGCTGCTACTGATTCTCACACACACACACTCACGCTCAAACATGCTGCCTCGTGCAGTGTACGTGTGTTGTTGTGAGAACTGATGTAGATGATGTAGATGTAGATGTCGATGACATATGTAGCAAAAATGTAAAATGTAAAAACTGATAAAACATTTTAAAATTCCACATAAATCACTGAGTACGGGTATAAAAGTAGAGTCGCGTTCGAAGCGACTCCGTACGTTCTTTTCGTTTTTCTTGCATTCGCTCAGAAAGGTACAAGATTTCAAATTTAATGCGCGTGTATGAAAACCTGACTTAATATAAATGAAGAATGTGCATTGTGGGTGGGAGTGGGTGCCGGACACTTAAGCGTGGAAAATAAATAATATATACAGATAAAAGCTGTTCTTTGTTTGAAATTGCACACTTAAATATACTTATCCCTAGTTTAGACGTGTTTATTCTAAATTAAATTGTTGTTAAATGCCATCGACTTTCGACTGCGTTGCTGACGTACTATCAACTTTGTCAATAAATTCAAAGTTTTCAGAGAATTTGTTATACCCGTACTCGAAGAGTAAATGGGTATATTGTATTTGTGGTAAAAGTGGATATGTGAAATGCAGAGAAAGAATCGTTTCGGACACCATACTGTATCTATATTATTGAGTAGCAGCAATAGCCGAGTCGTTACAAACTTGTCTGTCTGTCCGTCCGTCCGTCTGCCCGTCTTGTTGAGTACCTAGTGTTCGGAGACTACTAGCTAGAGCAACCAAATTTTTTTCCAGACTCATACGAAAGCCCGTATCTATCAGAAACCCGAATCTGAATCGGATCGGATTTTAACTATAGCCACACTGAAGAAAACCATTTGGAGAGGCTTTGTTCCCTTTCGCTCTCTCTCACACTCTACCGCGTTTGCTTTGCCTGTTCGTCGAAATGAGCGCCTAGATCTGGCCTAGACGAAAGTCCACCACTTTTCGTAGAGAATGACCGTATCTACCACCAGATTGCCGAATCGGGTCATTACTATAGGCACAATGAAGAAAACCATTCAGGGAGGAATCATACCCTATCGCTCTCTCGCACACTACAGTAGGTCTGCTTTGCCCGTTCGTCCAGATGAGCTCCTCATTCTCTGAGACTATAAAAGCTAGAGCAACCAAACTTTCGATCAAGCTCCTATGATGTCACTGTAATACAGCTCTATTTCGGTACGCCCCTTCCAACACCACACATGGGACAAAAATCTGTGGCTTCCACATTTTTAAGATAGAACATTTTGTAGAAAATACCATATTAATCAGATTTTTTATAACTTTAGGATGTTGATGTGCAATGACTGCACCATCAAGTGGCCCTTGCGACACCAAGCCGAAGCCTGTTACGCGCGGATCCCTGGCAGATAAACAGCCCTCCTCTCGACCAACCGACCGAGGGGAGCTGCCGCACGACGCGCGTGTACTGAACCGTTCGCGAACATGCAGGAAAGACAGGTGTTAGACTAATATTCGAGGAAAATTAGGGCTCAACACAACGTGGTATGCCTAGCTAGCTCGTCGGCGGCATCGTTTCCATCAATGTCCCTATGTCCGGGGACCCATATTAGGAAGAGATCCAGCTGCTCTGCGGTCACATTTAGAGACCTGCGGCAGACGTTGACGGTCGCTGAGCTCGACGTAATTGAGTCAAGTCTAAGGAGAGTTTGGAGCCGATGCAGATCGCCTCCTTGATTGCGAAGAACTCTGCCTGGGACACGCCACAGTGGTCCGGAAGTCTGAAGCAGTGACTGATGTCGCAGAAGACGCCCCCACCCACGCGACCGTCTAACTTTGAGCCATCAGTGTATAAGTGGATCGCGTTTGTAGGTCCAGATTCGCCCTCTCCAAGTCCACCCTAAGTGGGATGGATACTTGGAAAAGCGTCGAGTCACTTGGGATGCAGTAATCTGACCTCTCTGGAAGTTGCGGGAGTTTTGTAAGGATTCCCGAGTGTCCAACAGCGGAGGTTTTCCACAGGTTGCATTTCTTCATTCTAAGGGCGGAGAGTGTTGCAACCTTTTTCCCCATAAGTTCTACAGGTAGAAGGTACAGCATGGTATCGAGGGCTTCACTTAGCGTAGTGCGTATTCCGCCCGTTAAGCATAGCTCTGCCATGCGTTGGACTCTTTTGAGTTTATTAAGACAAGTTTTTTGTCCAGGGCTGGCCACCAGACCACTACTCCGTACATCAGGATTGGTCGTATGATGGCGGTGTATAGCCATCGGACTATGAACGGGTCATGCCCCATTTTATACCGATGGGATCGCACCTAGCCTACATTTGGCTGTCCATTGTGACAGCTTTGTGAGAGTGCTTGTCATGCACTCGCATAGAGTCTGTGGAAACTTCCCAGAGAATGCTATAGCGACGTCATCCGCATACGCCACCACGCGGCATCCACCACCCTCTATCTCCCGCAGCAGCTCATTTACTGCTACGTTCCATAGAAGTGGCGAGAAGACTCCGCCATGCGGGTGCCTCTCTGCTGACAAACCTGGTGGACGTTGACGTCCCTAGTGAGGCCTCAACGGTCCTGCATTGCTGCAGCTGATCGATGAGACTCACCGTCCGGGAGTCAATCCCCAGGTCAGCCAGTGCTCCCGTGATGGCGGACGGGATGATGTTGTTGAAGGCCCCTTCTATGTCAAGTAAGGCTACCGGGTATATTCCTTACAGATGATGGACGATTCGATGATCGATGTGATCGCATGTAGGGCAGTTTCGGTGTATCTTCCCTCTGATAGGCATGCTGAGAGTCAGAGATTTGATTCGGTGGTTTAGTCACCCTGAGATGCAGACCTAAGAGCCGTTCCATCGCCTTTAAGAGGAAGGACGACAGGCTTATGGGTCTGAAATCTTTAGGGGCAGTGTGCGAGGGCCTGCCTGCCTTGGGTATGAAGACAACTTTGGCCCGAAGCCATGTCTCCGGAATTTGTCTGTGGGAGAAAACCGCCTCGTAAATCCGTTTGAGGCAATTTATGGCTCTTTGTCCGGCTTGGATCAGCTGGGCTGGGATGATGCCGTCTGGTCCCGCGGCTTTATAGGGCTTGAAGCTTTTAATTGCCCAGGATATATTCTCCTGACTCAACAGGTTCAGACTGGGACCTGTGGCATTGGAAGGGTGCGTTGTATCGAAAAGTTTCACACCATTAGTTCGTTGGAGATAAACCAGGCCAACTATACAATTGCTGGTGCTGGTGCAGTGCATACAAACGTACATATGTACATACGTACGGACATTCGCCGTTGCTTTTATAGTTTCTGCTTTCTACCCGCATTCGCTGCCTTTAACCGCACTTGCGCGAGTTATGTTGGTGATAAGGTGGTTTAAGACTGTTCGTCAATCAAACTGTAGGAGCTATGTTAATCCGCAAATAATTGAACACTCTTAGTCGTTCGATGTTCGTCTTTCAACTGAACTTTATTTCAATAAAAGCTTTTGCTTATGGTTCTTTATATCTATGTACATATGTATGTTTGTTTGTATGTTTTATAGTGACTTTGTTGTCACGTTGTGTCGAGTAGTGGTCTGCTTGCCATCCGGTCAAAATGCTGATGTTGCATTTTGGTCTGGAGCACTGAACTTGCGTCACCGACGATTGCAGGGTAGCTCGAGGAGGTTTGGCCGGCGGGTGGCCGGGTACCGGTAAGGTAACTCCCTCCCCGAGAATGGAGCGATGGCCACAATGATGGAATGTCCATCGCGACATCATGAAACAGGTTGGTTGGGTAGAAGGTCGTTCTTGACTTGTAAACTCTCCAGATAATGATCACCGTTATGCAGATGATTATTAGGATTATGTATATTGCCGTTACATGGCGATTTTGGTACATAATCTCAAGGGCCGTTGATTTGTGGTATTGAACATCCTCCAAATGGATTTGTTCAAGGTTTAAGTCTCCCATGGTGTCATTAATAATTATCTTGTCGTTTCTCATTGTCATGAGCTTTTTATGTACTCCTCTTTTTCTTGTGGTACTCTATCACCATACATGTTGCCATTGATTTCTATTATGCAATCTTTGTATTTGATGATCGCTGACCCTTGGATTTTCATGGGTCCACCACATGTCGAATTCAAAGTTTGCTCTTTGCATTGAATACAAAAAATGTGACCAACCTCGGGTGTTAGTATTATTTCCTATTTTGACCCTATTTCTCTCTCGACACACATGTTGATGGCTGATTCAATAGGATGCTCCTCAAGCACTCCCTTCCTTGGATGCCAACACTCGAGTCTTCTTCCTCACATACAAATATATTGTGTACTTTTGGACACTTGTTTTGGAACGAACTTATCTCATAATTATTCATAGCCACATATTGTGGAATTATAATATTTTTTGTTTAATTAATTGGTAATGGAATTACATGAAAAAATTTGTAATTTATATTTCTAAAAATTGGGGCTTTAATCCTAAAGATTACATCGGTTTCGTTTACTAATGCTTCCATTTGCAACAACCTATATAACTGTTCATCTGTTACAATCTCTATGTCTTGGTTTCTGTCAACAATGTTACACAGTGCTTTATGCACATCCGAAACCTCATCATGGAACTTCTCTCCACAGATAGTCGCTTTAGTCCTAGCTGATTCAATTCCCTCAACAGGTCTTGTTCCGTTCGTCTATCCGCAAATTGCCACTAGCACTCTTTTTTTTTCATCCCAATTTAGCTTCGTACTAGCCTTGACCAAGGCATCATTAGCCTTACCTTGTATCTTGTTTCTAATCGTCCTCAAGACCATGAGCCCCATGGGGGTCAGGTCTGCACCCCTAATCATTAAGAGAATCTTTTCTACATTTAATATGAATTCATTCAACGTCTCAGAACTACCCTCATAGATTGGCATCGAACGGATCACATCTGATATTCTAAACCCTCCTAATATATCAATTGCTGCCATCGCGCCTCCGGGTGCAACGACTACCTGATCCTGATTCTGCATGGCTCTCTCTTTTCCACGTTTGGACGTACTCTGCTCCTGTAATTCCAACTCTTCTGCTATGTTGGGGAGGCTACTCGCCTTCTTTGCTCTAGACCTCGTTAGAGGATTCAAAGATTTCCCTACTCTTCCCAATGCTGACATTTAGACACCCTTTTCACTTGTGCTCTACTGTTTGCTACCCTTTAGTTTCTTATTCCTATTTGTGTAATATCTTATTCTATTGTAGTATATGTATGTATGTTCTTATGTTACTTATATTTACTCTTATTTTTCTATACTTATTTTGTGTAGTTCGGGTGTGTTTGTGTTTATGTTTGCGTTGCCTATTTTGGAAGCGAGGTGTGCGCTGAGAATTGTTTACTGATAATTAATATACTGATGATCCAGATCATAGTCCAGTCCTCAGTCCTCCGGGTATTCCAGATTTTCCAGGTATCCAGGGTTGTACTTCCGGCTGAGGTGGCCGGCTGCGCCAGTTATGTTGGTGATAAGGTGGTTTAAGACTGTTCGTCAATCAAACTGTAGGAGCTATGTTAATCCGCAAATAATTGAACACTCTTAGTCGTTCGATGTTCGTCTTTCAACTGAACTTTATTTCAATAAAAGCTTTTGCTTATGGTTCTTATATCTATGTACATATGTATGTTTGTTTGTATGTTTTTATAGTGACTTTGTTGTCACGTTGTGTCGAGTAGTGGTCTGCTTGCCATCCGGTCAAAATGCTGATGTTGCATTTTGGTCTGGAGCACTGAACTTGCGTCACCCTTCTGCCGACGATTGCAGGGTAGCTCGAGGAGGTTTGGCCGTCGGGTGCCGGGTACCGGTACGGTAACTCGCGCGCATCGTTAGTGCTGCGCAAACGGCTCGTAAACCTCTGTGTCGTGGAGAGTTTACCGTGAACTAAATTAAATAAATTAAAACTAAAACAAAAATGAGTGATAACAATTTAAACATCGCGTCTGCCTCCGGATGGCACGCCGTCAAGTGGCGCTCCAGTTGGTGCAGTGGTGGCTAGTGCTGATCCAGCTACTAGCCGGATTGCATTCTTGAACCTCAAGACAAGGGCCATCTTCGACCGACTTCAGGCCCCTGTGCCCCAATTGACTTTGAAAAGTTGCGCAGCTTGGACGAGTATGATCTGAAGGGCTTTCTAGATCTGTTGGACAAATTGGAGTCGAATTTTTATGTCGCTCATGACCGATTGGAGGAGCAGGATTTTGAAGCTATTGCTAGCGACTTGCCTAGGCAGTTCGGCACCGCCTTGCTGAAAATGAAAACAATCCTGCAGCGTGAGTTAGGCAAGCACTTAAGGCCTACGCATTGTTTCACTTTTCGGATGAATCCCATAACGTCTATGGCCAATCGATCGCGCTTGCCGCAGCTGCAGCTGCTCAAGTTCAGCTGAGCCTATACCGAGAGTCAAGTTTTTATTCAAGGTTCACGGCGGTGATTGATAGTGAAGCTGATCTGAGTTGTATCGAAAAAGTTGCAACATTTGCGATCATGCTTGAGCGGCGCCGCGTTGGACACCATTAGTTCGTTGAGATAAACCAGGCCAACTATACAATTGCCTTAGATATCCTTAAAAACGATTTAGTAATAAACGTCTTATCCTACAGGCACACATCAGAGAAGTATTTGGGCTGGAGCGCGTGGACTCATCGGTTGGCAGGCTGAGGGCGGACTCCGTCACCACACATCTTCGCGCGCTGGAAGCGCTGGCAACAAAGGAGGAGATCGCCGATTGCGTACTCGTTCACGCAGTCGTTCAGAAATTGGACAGGACTAGTCAATCCAAATGGAAAGAAGGCTCGTCGAATCAAGATCTTCCCTCTTGGGAGAAGTTGTCTGCACTTTTGGACAAAAGATGTCGTACCCTGGAAAACGTTGAGCGCGCCCTGCATGGGAATTCTGGTCAGGTTAGCAAGACAGCAAAGACCGTGAGTACGTACCCTAAAAAATCATTCGTTGCATCGGCGGGCATAGGTTTTTGTGAGCTATGCCGTGCCCAAGATCATTTGATTTCGCAATGCAAGCGCTTTGAGAAGATGTCTTCGAGAGCGCGTCATAAGGAGGCCAAGCGACTGGCACTGTGCATTAACTGCTTGCAAAAAGGCCATCAGATGCGAGATTGCCGATCCAGGTCCCTGCCGTAGCTGCCAAACAAAGCACCATACGCTGCTTCATTATATGCCATCGCCCGTATCTGCGCATACCATTGATCAATCCGGCGATGTCATCCCCAGCTTTGCCCAACCTAGCTCGATGGTTGCAGTTTCGCCCAGCGCGCCCCAGTCCTCGTATCTCGTCTGATGTGGTGCTTTTACAGCTGTTGTGCTCATCAAGGATCTGGCTGGCACGTTTGTACCATGTCAGGCTCTCTTGGATTCTGGTTCTCAAGTTTATTTCGTCACTCGTCGGTTTGTGGAGCAGCTAAAAAATTCGCAAAATCAAATCGTTGGCTACAGTCTCAGGCATTGGAGACGTCAGTTTCTCAACAGAAGGCTATTCAGTCGATCTCGTCCTAAAATCTCGCATCTCGGAGTATGCAGCAACCCTGAGGGCCGTTGTAGCTCCGCGGATATCAGACCAGCAGCCTAACCATTCTTCAACATTGAATCTTGGAGCGTACCGTCGAATATACAGTTTGCTGATCCGTCGTTTTTCGTACCAGGCGAATTGATTTGCTCATCGGAGCAGATCTATTTTTTTGAATTGTTTGCGTCGGCCAAATCCATTTAGCTTCGGTATTTCCATTGCTTCAAAAGAAACTCCTTGGATGGGTGTTCTCGGAAGGCTGCAATCGACTGCCCCAGTAGTCATCGTTCGTTGCATCGCAAAAGATCAATGCCTGCACCTACCCCCCGTTGTTCAGTTAGAATGATTGTTGTGATTGTTTATTGTTTAGGGTTGAACATTGTCTAGTTCAACGTAAGACTAATAGATTAATAGAACAAAAATAAAAGAAGGATATCTAAACTATTAAATTAAGATAAATTAAAATTAAATTACTTCAAAATATTCATTAGCTTAGATTTATCCATATAAGAACTAGTATCGTAAGAAAAGAGAAAAAAAAAGTGTTGTAGTTACGGCAAATGCTTAGGAAAGATTCAGGGTCAGATTCGAAGTGCCAAGAGAAGGAATTGTTTTTGGACAGACTCAATAATATCCTGATATGTTTGGTAATGAGGTGACCAGACGCAGGAACCATGGAACCAACCAAGGGACACATGGAGAAGTTTGGTCGTATAAGGATCGCTGAACTCCTTGGACCATCTTTTTAATAAAGCCCAGGACCCCTCTAGCTTTATTCGAGATAGCGGATATGTGGGAGTTAAAACACAGATTAGGTGAAAATATAATTCCCAAGTCAGTAACTTTAAAGAGGCGTTGCAAGGAACAGTTATTGATAGTGTAGTCATAAAGGTAGGGCTTGATACGATGGAAAGACATGACGTTGCATTTAGAAATGTTAAGAGGAAGCAAGTTTATTAAGCACCAATTGTTGAGGGCGTAGAGATCAGATTGTAAAAATAATGGGCAAAAAAGGGTCACAATAAAAAAACACAACTTCACATCGTCCGCATATATATGATAGTGTAGTCATAAAGGTAAGGCTTGATACGATGGAAAGACATGACGTTGCATTTAGAAATGTGAAGAGGAAGCAAGTTTATTAAGCACCAATTGTTGAGGGCGTAGAGATCAGATTGTAAAAAAAATAACGGGCAAAAAGGGGTCACAATAGGAAAAACACAACTTCACATCGTCCGCATACATAAGTACTCGGGAATGTGTTAAAGCTTGGGAAAGATCGTTAATGAATAAATTAAATAGCAGAGGGCCAAGATGGCTACCTGGTACCCCTGACGTAACCGAAACAGGCCTAGAGAGAGAGGAATTAAAACGGACACGCTGAGAACGATTGGAAAGATAGGCACTAATCCAGAAAAATAAGTTTAGATTTCCTAGGAGATAAAGCTTCTGGATAAGGAGATTATGATTTACTGAATCAAAAGCCTTACTAAAGTCAGTGTAAACAACGTCAGTTTGAGACTGCTTTGGAAACCAGCATGCACAAAGGTGGAGAATTCAAGAAGGTTGATGAAATATAACGACGTTTCACAAATCCGTGCTACGAATCATAGAATATTGAACTACAAAAGTGTTGGAGCTGAGAAGTTATAATTATTTAAAAGAGTTTTGGAATGGCAGATAAGTTGGATATGGCACGATAATTAGAAACTACGGATTTAGACCCCTTCTTGTGAATGAGAATAATGAAAGATTCTTTACAGGCGGTGGGAAAGTCCCCGAGCTCTATTGATTGGTTAAAGAGTTTAAGGAGGGGCACACAAAGAGAATCTGCACAATGTTTTAGATCAGCACTGGGAACCCTATCGGGGCCTGTAGAAAAGGAAGGTTTGCACGATTTTAAGTTGATTAGCAGGCAATTATAGTCAATGAACGGAGGATAGATACAATTAGAACTATTAAGGAGGAAGGGATATGGTTGTTTGGGATAAGATTTATCAGCAAGTATAGAGGATTGATTATTAGAAGGAATAGAGTAGCAAAGTTGAAAAATCGAAGCAAACAGATTTGCGATATCACAATCATTATCGGCCTTTCTATCATTAAAGGAAAATAAAGATGGAAATTGGAAAGAGTTACGCTTCGAGTTCACAAACCTAAAGAATTGCGCTTACATTTATACAGGTAGATATTGTAACAGGTTTTGTTAAGTAACGAAAATTTGCTCTTTGCGATTGAGTACTTAGAGAAGTCCAATTGCGAACCAGATCTTGTAAACTTTTTATAGAGACGAGATTTAATATTCCGAAGGTTTATCAAGCGTGGAGTTAACCAGACAGGGCCTTTGAGACTACGCATGGGGGAAACTACAGGTACACATAAATTAAAGATATTGAATATAGAATTATAAAATGCATTAGTTGCGGCTTCCATATCATGAAAGTCGTCAAGGAATGACCAATCGATCAGAGAAAGCGCCAGGTTTAAGCAGTAAAAATCTGTTTTTCTGAAGCAAAAGATAGACGGAGATTAAATGGGAGATTTGATAGAATCAAAAGGAGGACAACTGCACAGAAATTTCAAGAGTGGGATGATAAGGGTCCTCAGGGGAAAGAAAGAGAAAATCCTCTGCAGACCACAGTGCTCGAAGATTTCGGAACAAAGACAAGATCAAGAAGCCTACGCAAATTATTGGATATAGCATTAACCTGACCCAACGAAGTATCGGACAGAGAATCAATAAAATCATGCTGAGTAGATGGGAACATCAGGTTGGAGTCAACAGAGGGAGACCAAAAAGATATTTGGTAGGTTAAAGTCCCCAAGAACAATAAGACAATCCGAATCCTTAAGTTGAGACGAGACAGACTGAACAATAGGAAACATGACGCATATATAAAAAGGGTTATGTTTAATATGTGTTTATTGATCAGGTTTATTTAAATGTAGAGGATATTTGATAAAGATATATTTCAACGGCTTGTTCTCCTCGACAAACTTCCACAGTTTGAGATTGTCACAACTAGTCGCTGTCACGTTTGGTCCTTCGATGTCCGGGGCTGCTTTCTTCACGTCGTATCGCCCGTTGCGTTTAACGTTGACGATTTCATACGGACCAAGGTATGAACTCGCGAGCTTTCGACCTGCAACAAATTGGGTTCAGCTTAACAGCGACGAGATCACCCAAACTGTACCCATGCTCGACACGTCGTTTCTTATCGAATTTGGCCTATAGGTCTTCTGCGCCTGTTGTATATTCTGCCTGGCTTCGTTTCGCATGAGATATGACGGTCGTCGTTAAACTTCTCTACCAGCTCCTGGTTCAGTACTTCGATAAGTCTATCTTCTGCTTTTGTATTCATCTTAGTGCCGAACATGATTTTCGAACGGTGATACTTTCGTTTACATATGAATGTGGGAGTTAATCGCTTTTGCACCGAAGGTACATACTTGAACCACTTTTGACGGTTCTTCTGATGACAGCTTTGCTATGATCGAAAGGATCGAGCGGTTAACCCTTTCGACTTGACCATTACCTCTGGCAGCACCAGTTGTTGACCAGATATGCTCGACCATGTTAGCGCTCAGGAACTCAGCAAACGCGTTGGCCGTAAATGCAACGCCTCTGTCGCTTATCAGGCGCCTCGGAAACGAATACGTTGGACCACTCGCTCAGCTTCGTGATGACCTCTTCGCAGCCTGTAGACTTCGTTGGAAACAACCAGACGAACTTTGAAAACCCATCCACTACTGCCAGTATAAACTTATACTGTTTAGACGTCGCATCCATCGGACCCAAGTGATCGATATGCACAGTATGGAGTGGTACATCGCCTTTGTCGATGCAATGCAAGAAACCCTTCTTGCTTGCCGGTCTTCTTGCTGTGAATAATGCAACTTATTCAGTTAGATATGAAATTATTTACCTTCCCCTCTAAGTGGGGGATGTAAAACTGCTGCTGAATGTTGTGCATCGTCTTTGTCGTTGCAAAGTGACCAGTGTCGTGCAGTCTTGATCACCTCGCGCTCCATCTGTTTTGGGACGACCAGTAGCTCGTGTCCGACGACTTCTTTGTAAAAAGTAGTCCACCTTTTCAGCTTGTAGTTTTCATATGCACCGTCTTGTAGGACTCGAACAATTGCTTTTATTCCATCGTCGCTCTGCTGTGCCTTCTTCAAACGTGATGATATCTCTGATGTAACGACGTAGACTTGGGGATAACAACTTAGAGAGTCCACATGCTTCATTTTTCTGCCGCTCGATGTTCCATTTCGAAGTCGAAGTCCTGTAACGAAGGTACCCATTGCGCCACTTCTCTCGGTATGTCAGCTTACTCGTCGTCTGCTTAAACGCGATACAATCCGTGACCAGCTTAAACTTTTATTCCCAGCAAATACTGTCTAAACTTTTCAATGCCAGATATGCAGACTTGACCTCGAGTATGTAACTATGCTGCTTAGACTCAGCTTGCGTCGTCTTCTTGCTCCAGAAATAAACCGGGTGAAGCTTACCCCGAACATTTGCAACAGAACTGCTCCGTAGCCATCTTTGGAGGCGTCAGTGTGAAGCTCGGTTGGCGAGTCCCTCATGTAAATTCGAAAAACAGGCTCCGATTCAACAATTTCAACTGTTGGATCGCCTGTTCTTCCACTCCTGGTCCAATCTTAAAATCGACGTCTTTTTAAGAGATTTGTAAGCGGACGTGCCACCTGTGCATATTGCGGTATAAACTTGCGAAAAAATCCTGTAAGCCCCAGGAATGCTTGGACAGCCTTGACGTTTTTCGGCGTAGCGAAGCGACTTACAGCAGAACATTTCTCTTCTCCTGGCCAGATTTGACCATTTTCGATAATGTGTCCCAAGAACTTGATACGCCGCTGCAAGAAACTACATTTTTTCCACTTAATCTTCATTCCATACGATGCCGCTTTCTCTAGAACTTTCTTTGTTTTGGTCATGCACTCTCCGACGTCGTTGGCATAAATAATTATGTCATCCATGTACAGCTGCATAACGTCTTCATTGATGAGCGGCTGGAATATGTGATTTACAAACCGTATGAATGCTGCTGGAGAGTTTGTAAATCTGGAACGGCGCCTTGTTGAATTCAAACAGTCCTTCACGAGTCACAAACGCAGTGTAAGCTTTTGCTATTTTCTTCTACGGGCACATGAAAAAACCCTTTTTCCAAATCCATAATGCTGAAAAAAAAACTTTGCTGCTTTAAGTTTTTCCAGAACGTCGTCCATCATCGGCAAAAAAGCGATCTTTTCAACACCATGCTATTCAGCTTTCGATAGTCAACGCAGACTCTCAACGTGTGATCTTTTTTTCTTGACAATTACGATTCTGCTCGCAACATGGGACGTCGATTTGCGCACAATACCCTGATCGAGCCACTCATCAATCTGTTCCTTTACAGCTGCTGCTTCATCTCCAGACAAACGGTTTTGGCGACTGACAAAAGGTTTTATAACTCCATCTGGAACGATCTTCAGCTCTATCGGACATATTATGGCACGTCGGCTGACTTATAACTGCTTTCCACTAGCTGTTCGATGTCCTCTTGATATTGGGTTGGAGCCACAAAATTACCTGGAGTTTCGATGACATTATAGACCATGTTACAATCTCCTTCCGAATTTTTTCTGCTGTTCCATGCTCAAAAATGAGACTCGTTTTTTAAATCGGCCACAAAGTGTGATCTTCTTTAATAAAATCGTAGCCCAAAATTCCATCGCATTCCATCGAATTGTTTGGAACCACCAAAACTTGTGTTCGGTTCGCAGCTGGTCCACTTCTATATCGGCGTTAAAAATCCAATTGGCTTTGTATTCTTGTTTCCCAGGCCACGCAAAGTTGTTTGCACTTTCCAGCATCTGCACACCGTTCAAACTTTTGAATACTCTTTCTGTAACTAAGGTCACGTCCGATCCAGTGTCAACCAGGCACTCCACTTCGCTTTTGTTTACGAGTATTGTCTTAAAGCGACTGCGATCTTGAATTATATTCACCCTTCCATCCTTCTTCGGACAGTTACGGGAAATATGTCCGTACTCGTTTGCAACCAAAGCATTTGGTATCAGCTGTGCACGCACTTCTTTTGTGATCCGGAGAACCGCAATTGAAACAGTATTCTTTTTTGCCTACAGCCACCGTCGCTTTTTTTTTATATATCACTGTGCTCTTTTTCATCGCTGGGTTTACCCTGAACTTTCGTAAATGGCATACTCTTCCCTTAGCGCTTTTATACGACCGGCACCGATGCATCGCGATTTTAAAATGTTTTTTTATTTTACAACCCGTCTACGATATAACGCAATACTGCTTCCTCTTCCACCTTGCCGACGCTTGCCAACTTCTTCATGCTCAGGATATATTCATGGAAATGTCTCCGACTTCAAAGCATTTTGCGATTTCTCAACTTTTGGTGAATATCCGCACTATTTGTACTCGTGTCGAATTCGCTTATTAATCTGTCCTTTGGGATCTTCAAATTGGACACGCACTGAAGATTCCAAAAAAAGTTTTGCCGCGCCACACTCATTTTTCCTCGGGCCTGAACGGATATTTTTGTTTATCTGACAGTTCGTACGCCTCTGCATTATTCTCGAAGATGTCGAACCACTGTTGCACACAAAATAGAGTATCCATCAAAAGTCGCTTAGAATTTTCTCCAAAATTACTCGCCGATATTTTCACTTGATTATCCCTGCGTTCATCTATCTCTATCTTCAGGGTTAAAATGCATTATTTGCTGCATCCTGGCGTCGATGTTTGCCACGCCTCCCTCAGCCATTGCTACCTTGTTTTCTTCTGGGATCAACTCGATTTCGCAATCTTGGTCCGTCTCGGACAAATTTGCATCCAGCAGCAGCAGATTCTCCTTTTCAATACTTCTTGCGTCTCGCTGCTTTTTTCGATGGCGTACGTCTGGTTCTCGGCATCTTCCGTTCTCCCTCTGTGTATGTATGTCTTGCAAGTCGAGACAAAGCGAGTTGCTAATTTTTTCCGTTCTCTCGCGTATGTATTATGTAGGCACGTCGCAACACAAAACGAATCTTCGACAACAACGTCGACCGAACTGTTCGCTTTTTCTGTTCTAATCGCGTGTATGTGTGAAATGCACGTCGCTGCACAAAAGTGATCTTCGACAACAACGCCGACCGAACTGTTCTTCGCTTCTTTCTGTTCTTCTCGCGTGTGTATGTATGCAAACGCAACATTTCAAAATAACGGCACTTCGCACAAATTTGTCCTTTTTTTGGGCAAATTACTGTAGTTTCTCACTTTCAACTGTTCAACTTAGCGACTTTACTTCTTTAAAACTACAATAAAATGCTCCAACAACTTTAGGCAACTTTTCAACTTTTAAAACCGTGCATTCAAAACAGGACGAGCCCCAAATGTGAAAGGGTTAGTGTTAAATATGTGTTTTATTGATCAGGTTTATTTAAATGTAGAGGATATTTGATAAAAGATATATTTCAACTTGATCGTAATCAACAACGGCGACTGACTACGAGAACGACTGCCAACGGAATGTGTCGTAGCCTCTGAGCGGCGTCGGCTGACGCTTCCTGACTTCTCGCTCGCGACGGACTCTTTTCACTCTCAGCTCGCTGCTCTCTCTGCTCTCTCTAAAGGTCCGCGCCTGTGTGCGTGACCTAGCCTTCTTACATATATGTAGGAGAATTCAGAGGACGGCAATGAAACGTAGGAACAGGATATAAAGTTCTTTACAAGAGGGAAAGCTTAGTTGAACTACTACAAATTCGATGTTATATCGCTCTTCACCACACCACCGCGAGATGGACGATCTGTCCGATATATATTAAATTTTCAAGGAAGATCCGGAATTATAAATACAAAGGGTTGAGCCAGGTTTCAGAGAAAGGTTTATATCAGTCTCGAAAGATGCACTGTCAGTATATAACTGGTTGAGCTTACTGCACAAGCCGCGGACATTCTGATAAGTTATCTTTAGAGAAATCAGTTTTTTTTTTGGGGCCGAATTTAAGACAGCCGGAGATGGTGTAGGACGACAGAAGTTCTTGATACACGAAGATGTAGCTGGAAGGACACCCACACGGAGTTCAGGACTACGGGGAACGATTGGTAAACACATGAAAAATAGTGTCGAGCACACTATTGACATGTATTTCAGGGACAAGGATTTTCAAAGAAGAAATATTACGTTTAACTTTTAAAGTTAAATTTAGTAACTAACAGACCTGAGGATTGCGTTTAGAGAAGTAAAAATCCTGACCAGATCTTCCGAAGCCGATGGTGCGGCCACAGCGGTGTTTGCATCAGTGATGGATGCAGTTTGCCGCTGCATTGTTGGTCGGTGTGAGAAACGGATTGACGATTCTTTGCGTTGCCATGGAATGCAATGAGTGTAGGGCGTTCCTTGTTCCAGTTAGGGTGCGAGTTGGTTGTTGTTGTCGTTGTTGGGGATTTTCCGCCTAGGAGATTCACTCAAAAAGTTTGAGGCCAAGAAATTGAGATTCCAAGGTCAGGAACTTCTCGTTGAGAGCGACAAATTGCCTACGGACATCCAGAAAACCAGTACGAGTCTGTCGCATAAACGTACGCATTTCAGACTCAATCTCCCTGCAAACCAAACATGACCAGGTCAGACCGACACGTTTTGAGATCAGGATCATGTACGCCGTTCATGAAGATTGCCGACCACAGCATGTCACATTTTATGTGGGCGAAATTGTGTAAAGCCTTCTTGCTAAGGGAATACATCGTCCAAGGAGAGTTTGTCCACAAGGTTAAGGGTTGTGTTCGATGGCTCCGCAGTGAGGTCATCTGGATTCTCGTTGAATGAGCTCCTAATGGCAGGGGCCCACAATTCAGGCAAAAGCTTTTCACCACTCTAGTGCGTTTTCCTACATATCCTATTGGAATTACCGGAGACATCTGTAAGATGTGTGCGCGTGACAGAGCCAGATTCACTGTTACAGTGTTTCTTGTGGCGTGACTCACCCAAAGACAATAATCAAGTCTTTAAGCCGGACACGGTCACGTATGGCACCAAGCCTGCTTCATTTTTGGCCATCCGTGCAATGTAAACAACTCGCCATGGATGAGTCCTTGTTGTATCCATTAGGCTCGAAAGTCGTTTTGCTGGACTTCTATGTTGATGACATGATATTAGGAGGTGATTCCGTTGAAGAAGTGCGGAAGATCATGCATCAAACCACACAACTCCTTGGTTTGTACCTCAGGTACCTCAGGATGTCCCAGAGGCCAACAAGGAAACCCTGCTAAAGTTTGACGACGGGAACGACATTACAAAGACTCTTGGGCTCGTATGGGATCCACGCAGGGACAAGTTTTTATTCACCTTTGCACCCACCATCAGTCTTGGCCGACACACAACGAAAACAGTGCTATTAGTGATCGCACGGTGTTACGACCCCTCGGTTTAATCGGACCAACGTCGACAAGGGCGAAGATAATTCTACAGAAGATGTGGAGAAGCAGGTTGGACTGGGACGAGAGCTTGCCGCAGGCGTTGGAGAGTGAGTGAACCAAATTCTGCCAGGATGTTGCCGATGTTGACCGCGTTGAGTTTCCTCGCTACGTTCTTCAAGTTGAGCCAGGTTCGAGGTGCATGCATTTTGTGATGCCAGTCTTGCTGCGTTTGGAGCGTGTATTTATACGCGAACGGTTACCTCACTTGGAGTTTTGACATCTACTTTGTTCGAAATCTCGGCAGGCACCTCTAAACATGGTCGGCATTCACAAGCTAGAGCTCTCTGTGGTGCCGCGCTTCTTGCGCACTTGGTTAGCGAGGTCTTGAAAATATAAGCACTCAATTGCAAATTCTATTGTTGGTCGAACTCCTCTGTGGTGCTGTCGTGGCTGAAGGAAGAGTCCTCGAAATTCAACGCCATACAGCAGCTGACACAGGGAATGGATTGGCATTATGTCCCGACCGCGTTGAATCCGGCTGACATAATTTCCAAGGGAGCCTAACCACCGGAACTCTTGCAGTCTTCTCTATGGATGAAGGGATCGGAATTTCTACAAAAGGAGGAAGATAGTTGGCCTAGATCTTGCTTGCCAGAGAGAGACCTTCCTGAAGTTCGTCAGAAGGTTCTGCTCACTTCGGCTCGAGTGGACATTTCGCGTACACTCAAGTATATCAACTCCTTTGGCACGGTGGCTGAGGGATGCAACGAATTTTTGGCTATGTCTTTAAATTTGTTATTAGGATTAGGTCACCAAAGCTTACAGTCGAGGATATTCGTGGGGGAACACACATGCTCCTTTGTATTGTTCAAAGAGCTTCGTTGTCTTCATAGTACAAGGCTTTGACGAATGGAAAGAAAATCGATTCTTCAAGCAGCATTGCGTTGCTGTCTCCTGTTTTGGACTCAATTGGATTAATTCGCATAGGTGGACGACTTCAGCACTCAACGCTTGATTATGATTCTCGCCATCCAATTATTTTACCGAAGGATCATCCGTTGACATTTGCCGTCGTTGAGTACTTTCACCGAAAATCATCACTATGCAGGCCCGCAGTCGCTGCTCGGCTTAATTCGGTTGCAGAATTGGCCGATAGGAGGAGTAAAACAGTTTCTCGCGCATTACGGAAATGTATCGTCTGCAGCAAAAATCGGCCTCGTCTCGTGAAGCACATAATGGCAGATTTGCAAAAGGATCGAGTTGAAAAGTCACCGGCTTTCACCGTGACCGGGATCGACTACTGTGGACCCTTTCTACTACAAGACCGATACGTAACAAGGCCCCACAGAAGTGCTACATTTCTGTGTTTATTTTCTTCGCTAGCAAAGCAGTATGGCTGGAACTGGTGAAGGATCTGACGACAGCGTCGTTCTTGGCCGCCCTCAAACGCTTTTACGGCCACAAGAGGCATTCCAAGATGCATTTGGTCGGACAATGCGACCAACTTCGTTGGCGCGAATGAGCTGGAGGATTTAAAACGCCTGTTTTTGAGTCAGAAGCATATTGGTGAGGTTCACGCGCACTGCCTGAGCAGCGGCTTTGATTGGCGCTTCATCCCACCTCGATCCTCGCACTTTAGCGGACTTTGGAGGGCTGCTGTCAAAATGACTAAGCGGCACCTGTACACTTCAGTTGGAACGGGCATCCTTGGTTTCGAAGAGCTTCGGACCTTGGTATGCCAAATACAGGGAAAATAATCAATTCTCGTCACTTGTTCCTCTTTCAGAAAGTCGGATGATCTTGGCGTCCGATATGATTGATGATGAGTAGAAAGCGATACAAACCTGAAGTTTTTCACCATTTTCATCACTTTATCTTTAAATATATCCTTTTTATCGACAGAAATCAAATGTCCTGTGAAAATAAGGGAATAGTTCCTGTTTAAAACACTCATTTGCATGTCCTGAGTAGAAAGCGATACAAACCTAAAGTTTGTCACCATTATCATCACATTATCTTTAAATATATCCTTTTTACAGACAGAAATCAAACGTCCTGTGAAAATAAGCGAATAGTTCCTGTTTAAAACGCTCATTTGCATGTCCTGAGTAGAAAGCGATACAAACCTGAAGTTTTTCACCATTTTCATCGCTTTATGTTTAAATATATCCTTTATATCGACAGAAATCAAATGTCCCGTGAAAATAAGTGAATAGTTCCTGTTTAAAACACTCATTTGCATGTCCTGGGTAGAAAGCGATACAAACCTGAAGTTTTTCACCATTTTCATCACTTTATCTTTTAAATATATCCTTTTTATCGACAGAAATCAAATGTCCTGTGAAAATAAGTGAATAGTTCCTGTTTTAAAACACTTATTTGCATGTCTGAGTAAAAGCGATACAAACCTGAAGTTTTTCACCATTTTCATCGCTTTTATTTAAATATATCCTTTTATCGACGAAATCCTCTCTCTCGGGCTACTTTCTCATTGGTCGGCCTCCTGCATCGTGCATTCTGATGCGAAAATCCCTGATATTCGCAGGGGAGAATGTTCGGGAGCAACAAGCTCTTTGCGCTAGCTGTCGCTCTTAATTACTCTTAAGTATAGTGCACGCTCGCTCACCAATCGCAGATTATGTTTTGCGGTCCGAGCGAGGCCGAGTGCATAGCGTCGAGCGGGCAGAGTTTCTCTTGAGAGCAGAGCGGAGTTTTATAGTCTAACGACCCTTGCCAAATATTTGTTATATATTCAATAGCCCTTCGCCACGAACACACGTCGAAAATTTGTCGCTACATAATTTTTTCGTAGAATAAAATCAAGTTTAAGTTTAACGATTTCGCGTTTTACCTTTTTGTGGACTTTATTCAAAGCGGTCGGAAAAGCCCGGTAGCTCACAACACGGATGATTGTCGCTACAGATTCTCTCTCTAGCTCACACATTCTGCCTCGTGCAGTGTACGTGTGTGTTATTGTGAGAAGTGATGACAATTGTAGCAAAAATGTAAAATGGAAAACTAAAAAAACATTTGAAAGGTCCACATAAATCACATGTTACTGACTGAGTACGGGTATAAGAGTACAGTCGCGTTCACAGCGACTCCGTACGTTCTTTTCTCGTTTTATTACAAATAACAGTTTTCGGTATAAATATCGCTTTGCTTGTTTTGTGCTGGCATGGGCATGCGCTTTACTGAACAAAAGTGTTTTAACATAGATGCACTGCCATCTATTTCTATATGATTATTTTGAGCGGTATTTTTTCATAATTTTGACTTTGAAAACCCAGGAAAAGTCGAATAAAAGTTATATCCAGTGTTCCTTTTTTGTGTATAGGAGCATTAATCATTAGTCGTTTTAATAGATGTACAGATAATGGAATGTTGCCTGATCACAAAGCAATGGTTGTTTTGAAATTTTTTAATTTTATATGCAAAATACAGAAAATTGGAATGTTATGTATACCATGTAGTCAAGCATTTCTTGATATATAAAATAAGGTTTATTTATTAAAAAAATCTTACCATTTGCACTCTTTGGAGTATTTTTGAAATTTGATTCATCCATTTGTTCAAAATTAATGCGGCTTTAAAGTTTATGTCTGAAAATAAATCCTTACCATACGATCAAAAATGTAAAAAATACCAAAGTTGGAGAACCATAGAAATGCATGAAAACTTTCACGCACTTTATTACACCTATATCAATTCTAACACCACAAATCAAACATTTTGATTTTTGAACAATTTCTTGTCAACCTATTATATTTCGTGGATATCCGCGTTGAAATTTATGATTTAAAACGATGAAAGGCCCAAATCGTTGGGAAAGCAACGTTCCAAACGGTAAAATTTATTTTTCAGAGGGTTGGTGAATCATGTAGCTCAACCGTTGATCCTTAGATTTTTATGAGCAAAAAAAGAGAAGGGACCTGTTGTGTTAAAGCGACACTACTTTTATATTCGTACTCCGTCAGTACACATGTGATTTATATACATACATATGTGGAATTTTAAAATATTTTATATATCAGTTTTGGAATGTTAATGTTCATTACAACTATACGTAAGATACTTAAATTATGTCAAAACAAATCGCTACCCATAAAAACAAATATTGTTTTTGTTTTCTAAAAAAAAAAAAACGAAAAGTATGTTTGGTTCCTTTTAGGAAAGCAAATTTTGATTTTTGTCGAGTAGTGTTTTCGGATTAGGATTAAAACAAATTGATACCCTTTATGTGATATTAAGATTCGTATAATTTTGAGTGCGTTTCATGTTTGTATTATATCAAATAGCTGGATCAATATTACCCGATTTCGGAACAATGGAAAAATCAGTGTGTAGCACATCCGAATGGAATTGAGAAGAAATTCAAGCGGAAGCAATTACACGCCTCAGTATTTTTTCATCTCGAAATTGCGCATGCGCATTTAACATGTATTGGGTATGTATGTAGATATGTAGGACTAAAAATTATTCAAACGGTTTTATTATTTCAAGCAATTGCAAAAAGTATAACATTGAATTACAAAAGCGATTAAGTGACCAAAAGGATTGTCATATGTCCAAAAGAATTCTACTAAAATATTTTCGATTATTTCGCTTTTGGAAGAACATAAAAGTAACACAATTTGTATAAGTTGTAATAGATTACTGTATATGATTCTGAAAATATAGTGAAAAAATCGATCCAAAACTGTTAAGAAAAAAATAACACAAATATTTCTATGTGAATAACACTCGCCCGTCTACCTTTGTTGAACATATATGAGGTATGAAAATATGTTTGCAACTTTGTATAAACTATGTACATATATTCTTAATAAATATGTCTAAATTTTTTTATTAATATGTATATAATTAATAATTATAGACATTGATTGTAACTCTGACCGTGTTATGATTTAAAGTTTTTTTATGTTATGAATTCATATACAGCTATGAACATTGAAATAGTCACCACTTTCGAAACTATTTTTGACACACACTTCCAGACTTTCAAATTGAACAAGTGATAGCATTTTTAGAAAGTCTGAAATGAAAATTTCATTAGAATCTTGAATAAATCCCGTTGCAATTGCTTTTCCATATTCTAGTATTACATGACTTAAGATACCATCAAATCTGCTGCACATAGAAATAGTAGTGTTTTTTAGAAAATCGATAAAAAAAACAACGAAACCTAATTTAAAACTATCTTTTTTATGTTTAACATGTTTAACTGGCCAAATCTGCGGTGTGGTTGACGGATTCGCAGTTGTTATAATCCATTGAACCATTAAGATTTAACTGAGATTAACAATCAGAGTCTGAAGTGAACATGGCAATACGTCGATCGTTTCCGAAAAAAAAACAATTCCTAGCAAGCTTTTTGTATCAATACCCTGATGATATATTTTTTTGAGAGGCATTTTTTAATTTTTAATATGAATGTATGTGTGGCCAAAGTTGTCTTCATACCCAAGGCAGGTAAGCCCTCGCACACTGCCCCCAAAGATTTCAGACCCATAAGCCTATCGTCCTTTCTCTTGAAAACGATGGAACGGCTTTTAGGTCTGCATCTCCGGGCGACTATATTGCCGAATCAGATCTCTGACTCTCAGCATGTCTATCGGAGGGGAAGATCCACCGAAACGGCCCTACATGCGATCACATCGATCATCGAATCGTCCCTCAGCTGTAAGGAATATACCCTGGTAGCCTTTCTTGACATAGAAGGGGCCTTCAACAACATCATCCCGTCCGCCATCACGGGAGCACTGACTGACCTGGGGATTGATTCTCGGACTGTGAGTCTCATCGATCAAATGCTGCAATGCAGGACCGTTGAGGCCTCACTGGGGACGTCAACGTCCACCAGGTTTGTCAGCAGAGGCACCCCGCATGGCGGAGTCCTCTCGCCTCTCCTATGTAAAGTAGCAGTAAATGAACTGCGGCGGGAGATAGAGGGTGGTGAATTCCGCGTGGTGGTAACATAGTCTGGGAAGTTTCAATAGACTTTATGCGAGTGCATGACAACCACTCTTACAAAGCTGTCAGAATGGGCAGACAATTTGATCCCCTGATAGATATGGTCTTTCTCTATGATTCTGCATTTTTCGTTTTTTGTTATATTCAAAATTGTGGACGCCACAGTTGTGCGCTCTTTGTGGGGGCGGAAGTGGGCGAGGCGAAATTTTAAAACATTTTTCTAGGAGTGAGATATAACATCAGTATGGAAAACAAATTTGGTTGCTCTAGCTCTAATAGTCTCCGATCAATGGGAAACAAGCAAGACGGACGGACAGACAGACGGACATTTACCACAAATACAATATACACTTTTACTCTTCGAGTACGGGTATAAAAATAGATAGTCTGATAGTAAATAGGAATAAATATAATACAATATATATATTATTGAACAGCATCAAGAGCCGAGTCGGTATAGCCATGTCTGTCTGTCCGTCCGTCTGTATGTCCGTCTTGTTTGTCGCCCAGTGCTCGCAGACTAATAGCTAGAGTGCAAATCAAATTTTTTCCCAGACTGATATGATATCTAACTACTAAAAGTGTATTTCCACCACTACAAAAAACGCACATCTGTGTCGTCCACAATTTGAAGAAAACAGAAAACGGGAAATGCAGAATCATAAAGAAAGCCCACATCTATCAGAGGCCCAAATATGAATCGGATCGGATCATTAGTATAGCCACAATAGACAAAAAGAAGAACCATTTGGAGAAGCGTGGGTCTCACACACCAACGCGTCGGCTTTACCGCTAGAGCTAGAGAAATAGCAAACAAACTTACTGTCCAAACTCCTGTAATACTTCAGTACAATTGTATTTCAAAATATACATTTGGGGTTGATAGCCGCTACTGATTCGCTCTTTCGCTCACATACTGCTCACACACTTTTGACCCGTGTAGTGTACGTGTGTTGTTGTGAAAACTGATGTTGATGAAGATGATAGATACAGCCGCTACTGATTCGCTCTTTCGCTCACATACTGCTCACACACTTTGACCCGTGTAGTGTACGTGTGTTGTGAAAAATTCCCATAAATCACATGTGTACTGACTGAGTACGGGTATAAAAGTACGGGACTTCTTCTGCACCGAGGAATGATTTCGTCTACGCTACAAAAAAATTAAAAGTAAGGCTATTTCCAAAAATTTCTTTCATCTAAATGCTTATTTACTGAAATAGATAACTCTGATAGTAGCTGTTTAAAATTAATTTGTTGTTTTTTAATTTTTGTGAAATATTTACACCTAGCGCTACTATTTCTATGTGCAGCTGATTTCATAAGTATTTGTCTTAAGTAATGTTAATCAAAAAGATGGAATCCAAGTGCAGTTGGATTTATTCGAGGCTTCCTTAAAAAAGGTCTCACTTTTTCAATTTGAACGACATATAGTACACACATCGTAAGGAATTTGTAACCTTCTTATCACCATGGTCACAGGAAAGGTTTTTCTTGACCATTTTCATAAGTAGTAACAGCAATTTAGTCGATTTTTGTGTTTCACAGTGAATTATGCCAGCGATACGCATGATGGGCAATTTAAATCATCCAAAACATGAGAAAAAGTAGATTCGCAATTTCAGGAATCTCAATCACAAAAAGGGAAGAGTGGGGTATCAACAACGAGTATTATTAACAACGATACTTTGAACGCGACCCGTTACGTTATTGACACTCATGAAGAAAATTGATCCAGTTTGCAATTCTCAATTATTTCAAATCAAAGGAAAGGTCTACCACCATATGGACTGATTGCTGACAATGCCAAAAGAAGCATATTAATTTAAATCAATATACAGGGTTGCCACAGCAATTGCTTCCGTTTGAATTTCTCTTCAATTCCAATCGGCGGTGCCCCCCTTTTTTTGTTTTTGAACTCCCGCACTATTAATCTAGCTATTTGATTAAATACACCCATAAAAAGTACTTAAAACGTTACGAATCTGAATTTCCTATAGAGGTCGTTCAGTTGGTGATTAATAATAATTGAACTTCTCGACACTTGAATAAGACTTTTCAAGCACATTTATAAAATGTGCAAAAAGTAAGTCGTTATTTGTAACTATTATATAAAAAGCATAAAAGCATGAAACCATGGACCGCTACAGTATTTAGTGCATAAAATACCCTACTCCTTTCAACTGAAGAACCATTGTACGCGAGGTGTAGTCACCAGAATAATTAAAAGAACACCTGCACATTTTGCAACATCACACTAGATCACCAACTCACCTTTACTACTGACCCACATACAGCACTTGATTTCCCGCGTTGCAAACTCGATAGCACCAATTGTATACAACCCACTGACCCACCCTTCAGACTGTCGACGAAGCACAAACTCTTACCCACAAATAATCATAAGTAAACTCATCCTTTAATAACATAACACGGAGGGAATTTGCGGACCCAGCTGTCCCATACGATGTAGAAAACCAGGTGCTGGCTTTTAAAAGCGTAAAAAGTTTGCTGATGCTCCTCTTGATGCGAATCCGCGAACTGCGTCTGCCTCCTTGAGCGCATTTCGCAGAGCGCTGAGGTGGCGCTCGCTGACGAAATTCGTCCCGTTGTCGCTATGAACGATCTGAGGATATCCTCGGCGACCAACGAACCTTTGTAAAGCCAAAAAAGATTTATTGATCAAGTCTGATACAAGTTCTAAGTGAACTGCTTTGGACGCAAATCAAACAAAAAGCGCGATAAAAGACTTGTTTGGGGCTTTCCTCAAATTTTTCGATTTCGTCGAAACTGGTCTACAAAATACAACGCCGCAAATTTAAAAGGGGCGGAGAGCAAAGCTTGGTGGACGTAATGTGGGGCCGAAGGACACACTGATGTGGAATTACGTAGTGTGGAGTAGAAGGAACAGTATTGCCAGTCGCGTCATATGACCTAAGGACAGGTAGTCTTCCATGAATTCCAATTACATTCTCTTCCACTCAGGGTCACGAGACAATCTTCTTTCGAGCGACAAAAACCGGCGTTTCGCAACCTCAAAGGAGTTTCCCAGAGAATTTGGACCTGATTTAAACGGTAGCCTTACTTCGAACCGACCTGATGGCATTACCTGAGTCGTCTTCCGGAAGTAATATTCACACAACTTGTGCTCAGAAAATTAATTATACCCGTACTCGAAGAGTTAAAGGGTATATTATATGTCGGGTCAGGCAGCATAACGCCCGCCAGCGGCCGGACTGTCATTTATGTCTGTTTGCGCACCTGCTTCTTCAAAGCAACTCTCTTACGCTCTTCGTCTACCGCTCATGTTCGGCTCAGAAACCGCGCCGAGCTACTCTATGATGCTCTCACGCTCTCCCTAAGACCATATGCATAGGGCATAGGGTTCCTGCCCTTGGCTCTGCATTTTTTCTGTCTGGACGTGATCATTATCGCTTTTCGGATTATTGTCTACTTCACCCACAAACGCGTACTGCCGCTACTTATTATAAATATAAATAAAATAAAATACATAAAATTGTAGTTCCAATTGAATTATCTTGACTCTTTACTTAAAAGACAAATTACAACAGCTATTAAAAACGCTTTATAGCTTAACATTGTATTTGTGGTAAAAGTGGATGTGTGTAACATAGAGAAGGAATAATTTCCGACCCTATAAAGTATATATATTCTTAATCAGCATCAATAGCCGAGTCGATATAGCCCTGTGTGTCCGTCCGTCTGTCCGTCCGTCTGTCTGTCCGTCTTGTTTGTCGCCCATGCCTCGGAGGCTATAAGATACATAGAGCATCAAAATTTTTTTTCCAGACTGATGTGTTCCATCACTCCTAGAAAAAAGTTTTAAAATTTCGCCCCGCCTACTTCCGGCCCCACAAAGGGCGCACATCTGTGGCGTCCACAATTTTGAATATAACAAAAAACGAAAAATGCAGAATCATAGAGAAAGACCATATCTATCAGGGGCCCAAATCTGAATCGGGTCGGATCATTAATATAGTCACAATAGAGAAAAACATACAAAAAAACTTCGCTCCCTCTCTTTCGCACTCACACAAAATCGAGTACCCCTAAAGACGAAAATCCACAATTTTGAAGATAGAAAAAAACCAGTATGGTAAAAAATGACCATATCTACCAGGTTCCTGAATTTGGTTCAGATCGTATCATTTTTGTAGCCACAATGAACAAATGAATTTTCAGCAGCGAGTCCCATTGCGGGGGTTGCCCCCCGCAACAAAATATATATTTTTATTAGGGTTGTTGGCAGCAGCGCTGCAGCGGCTGCTACTGATTCTCTCACACTCACGCTCACAGACTCTGCCTCGTGCAGTGTATGTGTGTTGTTGTGAGAACTGATGTAGATGTAGATGACAGATGCAGCTAACAAATGTAAGATGTAAAATGAAACGAGAAAGAACGTACGGAGTCGCTTCGAACGCGACTCTACTTTTATACCCGTACTCAGTCAGTACACATGTGATTTATGTGGAATTTTAAAATGTTTTATCAGTTTTTACATTTTACATTTTTGCTACATCTGTCATCGACATCTACATCTACATCAGTTCTCACAACAACACACGTACACTGCACGAGGCAGCATGTTTGAGCGTGAGTGTGCGTGTGAGGAAAGCTGCAGCAACAATCAACCCCAATAATTGACTTACTCTGCAAGAGGGTGGGGGATTGCTGCTGAAAATTCATTTGATCATTGTGGCACACAAATGATCCGATCTGAACCAAATTCGGGAATCTGGTAGATATGGTCATTTTCTACGATACTGCATTTTTAGTTTTTTCTATCTTCAAAATTGGATTTTCGTATTTTGGGGGCGGGAGTGGGCGTGGCAAAATTTTGAAATAAACTTGCACTGAAGCGATATCACAGGAGTCTAGGCAAAAAAAATTTCGTTGTTCTAGCTCTTATAGTCTCTGAGATCGAAGCGCTCATTTTATACGAAAACCAAAACGACTCGATTTTTGTGTGAGTGCGAAAGGGAGGGAGCGAAGTTTTTTGCGTATGTTTTGTCTATTGTGGCTATATTAATGATCCGATCCGATTCAGATTTGGGCCCCCTTGATAGATATGGTCTACATCTATGATTCTGCATTTTCGTTTTTCTGCTATCTTCAAAATTGTGGACGCCACAGATGTGCGCCCTTTTTGGGGCGGAAAGTGGGCGGGAAAATTTGAAACATTTTTCTAGGAGTGAGATATCACATCAGTTTGGGAAAAGATTTGGTCCCACTAGCTCTTATAGCCTCCCGAGCAATGGGCGACAAACAAGACGGACAGACAGCAATTACCATGAATAAATACAATATACCCTTTTACTCTTCGAGTACGGGTATAAAAACTGATACAACATTTTGAAGATTCCACATACATCACATGTATACAGACTGAGTACGGGTATGAAAGTAGAGTCGCGTTCACAGCGACTCCGTACATTCTTTCTCGTTTTCTTTGGATATGGCATTTCTTCCAGTAATCATAATTTTTGCAAGGTCCTATCAATGGAAACGAATAACTCTTCACTGCAACTCAAATTGCTTGCAGTTTGGGGGGGGCAGAACTTTTGGAAACATATTTTCCCGAAAAAAGCCAGCCAAGAAGGGTCTTCTGAAGAGTTGAATAGTCAGGACCTTGCATGATTTGACTAACAGCTAATAACTCAAAGAATGATTCAGTTCCAATCAGCACATCTATTCTTTGTGGCTTGTTGAAATAGGGGTCTGCTAGGTAGGTACATTAGCTGACTGGTCAGAGTGATAACCTGAATTTGATTTCAGGATCCAGAAATCAAAGGAGAACTCGCTACTTTTTATGCGCGTCTTCACCACTGTGCGTATTTTATTCTTAACTTGAGAATTGGATTCACCAATACCCAGCAAGTTAATATATATATGACTACTCTCTACGGATCTGTAAGAGGTGGGCGAGGTCTTCCGTGATGAAGTTTGTTTGGGATCCACAGTCAAGGGAGAGCTCTGGCCCAAAAGAGTTTACCGGTTTTTCGAACACTTACGATCGACGTAGGAAGAATCACCTAGTCAACGAAGTCGCATGCAGAGCATGTGTGGTGGAAGGATGATCCTGATTTAAGGGAGGAGACGGGGGTGGCTGCAACGCAACACTATTATCAGTCACTGTGTATCGGGACAACAATGTGTGATGTGAGCGGCCGCAAACTCGACATTTGGCGACCTTGCATCTTACAACAGTGTGACCCTCTTGCAGACAATTAATTCATAAGGATTCAGACTTTGTAAACTCGAACCTTTGTATAACCGAGAGACGTGAAAATGGCGTGCAGTTGGCCACTAGATGGTTTCCTGAATTGCAATAAATGCATGTTCGCTGAGCTCTATTGTTGGAGGAAAAGGCAAAACAGGCAAATTTACTGCGATTGTGTAACTTGCTTGGCATGACTTTGTCTTGCTTTGACTTTTTCGACTTTTCCGCAGACAAATGCTGGTATTGACGATTTAAAACTTTTTCAAAATCGGACCACAGTGGCAACCTTTCAAAGTCAAGCTGTTCTTCCAACTTCTGTCTAGTCACTGGGTCGACTCTGTTCAACACGAGATGAATGAGCATTGCATTCGAAATTTTCGTATCATCTCCTATCGATAGTAACGAACCATAGATCGATGACACTGTATCGATGAGGCTCCTTAGGAAGATGCGGATTGTTGTGAGATTTTTGGCATATTAAACAGTGCAGAGACTTGGTATATTAGACAGTCGTTGTCGTATACTCGCTTTAGGCTGGCCATGGCCATTGGTCTCGGTGACTTGGAACGTCTTTATTGTTCCTGATGCTTAATTAGAGAGGCACGAAATCAAATGATTTTTCGTTCACCGGTATACATGATAGTGTATAGTATAAGGTATACATTATAAACGAGAGTCTCAAAAGGCTCGTAGAAGCTGAAACCGAGGACAGCGTATTGCTTTGTTATCTTCAAGGCATCGATAAGCGACATTATCTTTGCCTTGGTTACAATGCACATTTCTTCTAGTTCGGCTCAAAATTTATCTTTGCTATCAATTTCTTCTATTTGCTCCTGCAATAGGTTGGCATTGTAGCTGTGTGAATTGCAATAGAATCAACCCACCATCTAATCGATCCTCTAAGCGGCGAATGCTTTTGACTAGGTTTCTGAGATTATTTTTTAGTTTATCGAGACTAGCCTTACTTTCTTGTCCCACTTTTGTCATATATAATCTACGCGACGACAACCAATATTTTTGTAGATCTATGAATAATAAATGTACAAAAGAACGAAAATCAAGAACAAAAATTGAATGTCGAGGCACGAGATGAATGTTGCAAGTGACAGCCCAGATATATATACCCTCACACTGTAGGGTAGTGCTTCACTTTCCAAGTGAGAGTCGAACACAATGTACCCTAAGAATGTAGGGTAGCGCGTCACTTGCAAAGTGACAACAAAAACAATATATTCTTAAGAAACTTAGTAGCATGATGAAATAATTCAAGGTGATCCCATCCCACAACACGATCACTTTTCGGGCTTATTTGGCTCAGTACGACACGCTTACTCGTAGTGAGTGGTTGTGCGTGAGTTTGCCGCACGCGTGCAAAATGTGTCGCTGTAATTCTAGTCGATTGATTTGTGTTCATAAAGAAGGCAAAAAAAGACAACTATGAATAACATTTGTTTTTTCTTCACAGATGCGCAAGGCAGCGAAAAGTACAGAAAACAAAACAAAACGACTTCTGTATATCTTTCTCTGTCTTGCTTCTCTTAACAGTCATGGCGTCAAAGCTCTCTCAGCAGTGCGAGTGTAAAATAAGCCACGGAGCTTACGGATGGGAACACCTTGTATAATAGCGCGTCACTTGGCGCTCCGTGACGCGTGTACCGAACTGATCGCGAGCTTGAAGGAAAGATAGGCTTTAGACTAATATTGAATGAATATTATTAATTACGGGAAAGGTGGAAAGGAAAGATAGGCTTTCGACTAATATTGAATGAATATTATTAACTACGAGAAAGGTATGTTAGTGATAGTGATTTAAGAAGAGCATAAGCATAACCATAAGACCCTAAACGGCTTATGCAAGTAATAATTCTATCTATAAAACGAAAGGGACAAAGGAATAATATTTCTAGAGGATCAAATAGGAATAGGAATAGAAAAATCACACAAAGCAATTTTCTACAATTAAATAAGGATGGAAGGTTTATTAAGAGCAATCTACGAGAGTAAGAAGGCAGTCTCACACCTTCAGTGGAGGCCACGCAGAGAAAAAAGTTTTTCTGGACTGAACCTATACGGCCTTGGTGTACTTTGTACTGAGGGCACCATACACAAGAGCCGTACTCTAAAATCGGACGAACAAGTGAAATATAGAGAATCTTCGTTATATAGGGGTCGTCAAATTCCTTTCACTACCTCTTTATAAACCCAAGCACTCCCCATAGCTTTATTTACCATGGTAGAAATCTGTTCAGAAAATTGTAGCTTGGGGGTCTAGTTTAACACCAAGATCATCAACCAAAGTAATTCTCTCAAGAGAACCATCGCAGAGGGTGTAAAGAGCCAACAATGGGCTGGAGCGATGAAGTGTCATTACTTTACATTTCGAGGCATTCAGGTGTAACATATTTGCACAACACCATGACTGAAAGTTATTGAGATCGGATTTCAAGCGAGAATGAAATGAAATTTCCTTATACTGGCACAGAGTTTGACATCATCCTCATACATTAGTATTCGAGAGTTTGTTTATACTGAAGGCAGGTTATTAATAAAGAAAGAGTGTTAAAAGTAGAGGGCATAGATGGCTGCCCTGGAAATCCAGTTTTTGTGCTAGAAGTGAATAGTTTACAGAGTCGATCTCTCTACTGACTTACGTCTGCATGCCTTTAATGATAAAAGAGATAAACTCTAATAAACTTGTAGTTGTTGATCGTCGCCTTATAAGTCTGTGCTGAGCTGGAGACAAAAGTGATTTGCAGAGATATTGCAAGGGTGGGGTTAAAAGTTTTTACAACATTTTAGGATAGCGGATATCTGTGTTATACCTCTATAATTCATTGCATCAGACTGACTACCTTTCTTATGGACAGGAATAATAAACGATACCTTCCAGATCGGTGGGAAACATGAAGAGTTAATGGATAATGTAAAAGTTGAAGCAGGGGTCCACACAGAGCGTCGACACAGCACCTGAGTACACAGTTGGGGACTCTGTCAGGACCTGGTACACACGCTTAACTAGTCGAAGATCATGAAGCACTGAGCTTACATTTAACAAGGGGCTGAAAATGTCGTTCAACCTAGGTAAGCTATATGGATACGGTTTACCAGAGTAGCTTTCATGGGAATCAGTTGTTTGGAAAAATTGGGCAAAACGAACAGCAATGGCCTGATCATTGTTTGCCGACGAATCAAGAAATGATAACGAGGGATGTGCGGACGTTTTACGCTTACTGTTTACGAAGCTGTAAAGCTGTTTGGAGTCCTGAGAAAAGCGTATCCTGCATTGAGATAGAGAATTTTTATAGCATTGAGCGTTTAGAATAGTGAAGTTTGACCGAGCTATTATATATAGAGAGAGAGAAGAAGGAATTGCCAACTTCATGAAAATTCTTATATAATCTTGATTTTCCGTTTCTTAGACTGGATAGCTCTTTGGTAAACCAAGGGGCTTTCTAGATATAATCGGAAAATAATGGGAAACAAGAATCAAAATCTGTGACAAGCACATTGTAAAAAATGTTTGTGCCTTACATAACGTAAGTGCACACGTATAGAACGGACCAATCAAAATCCCTAATCAGGCTATTAGGCTCCGTAAACTCTGCTTTACGAAAGCAGCGGACATGTTCAGATAGCCTACCCGACTGGTCCAATACAGGTCTAAAATCGACCGCTACTTCGAATGTAAGATGGTAGGAGTCTTCAGGAATATTACGCGGAAGGGCTGGGGTTAGCAACGCTGTGGTCGGATCCGAGACAAAGCACAGATCGAGCAATCGACCCAATAAATATTTCACATGGTTGACTTGAGACAGGGACAGGTCTAGCAAGCCGTCAATAAAGTCATGTCGTAATATGGGTAAACAAGTACCAAAGAATAACCCAGAACTATAATATGGTCGTTATCTGATAGCAAGGAAGAAACAGTTTTTAAAGCGGACAGGTGCTGCTCGAATATAGAGATATCCGAAGATGGTGGAATGTACGAGCAAGTAATGAAAATAGAAAAGGCTGGAACAATCAGTTTTATGTACAGGAATTCCGGGAAGATGAGGATGAAGACCGGTCTGACTACCGGGGAGAGTTATGGAGGGACTATTCTTTTTTGTCTTGTAATTCTTCACAACCAAGTGCTCCGGCCGAAAATTGGCAGAACAAATGGTGTAAAAATGAGTTGGGGAGACGCTTATCTTAAACGAAGCTATCTTCCTGTCATAAGAGAAATTAAACTTCTCAACCTTTAGGCCATCGGCCTTATTTTGCTTTGAATAAAAGCAGTTACATCATTAGATGCCGCTTGCCGCTTTGGTGGGACACCCACCAGTGTTTTTGGCACCCCAGGTGCGGTCCCTGTGATGGCAATATCCGGTGGTCCGGAACGTACAGCAGTAAATGGATGGGATAGTTACGGAATTGGGTGCGGACTCTACGGACACGGACGCTCGAGTCGATTATGGCTGCATGTTCACCGAGGTGATGTATTCGGCTCCCGAATCTGCATCACCAGCTGCGATCGTTCACCGTGGAGTAGCAAACGAAATCCACTGCTGCTCTGACGGAGTGGTTGGGAAATGGCATCCCCCACACGGCCAGAGACGCGGCCCCACACGGCACGACACTGTCGCAAGGGATGTTCGGCTGATCGTGGGTGATATGCTTCTTGCAGGTTTTTTTTGGCGAAAACAACAGAATATTCCATAGTTAATAGGTTTATAATTTTTTTTTGTAGGTGCATAGTAGCGCTTAAGAAGTGTCCAACCTCTTCACGGTAGGAAGCGTCTGGAAGTAGGAAAGGCGTGAAGGTGGAGTACAGTTGCCAGTGGCCACTGTGTCTCAGTATGGGGGACTTAGCGGCTGTCTTTTAACTCCTCTCGAGAGCTTCCATATTAAGAAATCGCTGCAATTGTCCGGACCAGCTTCCTTTAGCAGTGTACCGAGATTCTTTTGGCATGTCCTTGCTTGCATCCCGCGTAGTCTGTCTGTAACTACTTCCGAAGTTAGTAGGGCTCCTACTAGCTGGGAGACCAGATTGTCGCTGAGGTAGTGTAGCTTGCTGGGCAGCTTCAGCAATTGTGAATGTGATGCAGTCAACGTACGCATCCAGATCGCTGCAGGTATTGATGGGGACGTTGAGTACGGTGTGCGTTTCGATATACGATTTAACAATCTCAACGTTTGCGTGTGGTGGCAGCATTTTGGGGACTCTTTTGAAGAATTGAGCTTCTTAATCCAATAGAAAGAGCAACGGGAGATGGTCCGATGTCAGTTCAGTCAACACTCTAACGGTGACCTGTTGCTGTCTGAAGCCTTTTGAAATGCCGAAGTCGATTGCGTTGGGGGTGGCGTACGTACGTTAGGGGTTGCAGGTGGCTTTGCCAGATGCTACAACATCGATGTTTTCATCGGCCAGGACGGAGGTAGTTGCCCCACCATCTGTGTTTCGCATTCCAATCATCTGCTGCAAAAAATTTAACGCCGAGCTGGGAGAGGAATGGTATGATGTCTGCTTCTGTCCACCTGACACTGAAGCAACGTTGAATCTTCCTCTGCTTGTAGAAAGCTAACCGATTTAACGAATATCGCCGCGCCCCCATGCCGTTGGTCTTCCGGATGGATGACTTTATGTAGGGTGAAGACGGGGATCCTGAAGGTGGACCGGGAGCAAAGGTGGGCTTCTGACAACAGGAGGATATTAATGTCGTGCAGCTCAATGAAAGCAATGATCTCTGTTGTTTTCGAGCTTGCCTCATTGGGATTCCAACTTGCAATTTTAAGGGCACCCATTGTGGAGAGCAAAGGAAGAGCACGTCATCCTGTCGAGTCTCATAAAAAACTGTTCCAGCTTAGCATTCACAGAACCATTTTCGTTGGAATTAGTTGGGACGGGATGATTTTCAGTTCCTTTGCGTGGCTGGTTACGTTGCTTGGTAGATTGGCTCCTTGCCAAGATTGGATGACAGGGCATTCATTGATGTTCTCCAAAAGGACTTCATGGTAGATGTTTCTCCTGACCATGCGAAAAGGTCGGTCTTCTGGCAGCTGGTAGTGATGGAAACTGTTCCCTTCTCGCGGAAATGCCTAGCCACGAGCCTGTAGGCATCCGTAAAGTTGCACTGGACGACGCAGTCACCTGAGGTCACAATGAGAGCGTCCAGTTCACTGCAGAAAGCAGAGTAGCTGACCACGCCGGGAACCATTATCCTTGGTACCTTGGGAAATCGAGGGGTTTGCGGAGCAACTGTTTGGTCTTGAAATGGTTTGTTCGCTGATACCGCAGCACGGTTCATCGCGGGTTGCGATGTAAAAGTTTTGATTCTTTTCTAGTTTCCATTTCTTCCTCGTCACTTAGGGGTAGGAAGCGAATTTCGATACTACGGATAGAAAATCAAGTTAGATAGCAATTAAATAAATTGATTAGAACAAAACACCAGCTGTTTGTGATAAATAAAAGAAAGATGCGGAGCGTACCAAAAACACGCCTTGTCACTACGAAAGAGAACGAACGAAATCAAAGAAATGCTGCGCGGCCCTCCCGCAGGGACAAGGACCTTCCTACGGCTCTCCACGTTTCCTGGCCATTTTTATTATAAGTAGTTAAACATAACTTAAGTTTATATATACGAGTAATATTATACAAAAACGAGATAAGGATTAAAATTAAAAAAACGAGAAAGAACGTAGGCAGTCGCTGTTAACGCGACTCTACTTTTTATACCCGTACTCAGTCTGTACGCATGTGATTTATGTGGAATTTTTAAATGTTTTATCAGTTTTACATTTTACATTTGTTTGCTGCATCTGTCATCTATATCTAAATCAGTTCTCACAACACACACGTACACTGCGCGAGGCAGAGCGTGAGTGCGAGTGTGAGAGAATCAACCCTAATAAAAATGTATATTTTGTTGCGGGGGGCAACCCCCGCAAGGTGACTCGCTGCTAAAAATTCATTTTATCATTGTGGCTACAATAATGATCCAATCTGAACCAAATTCGGGAATCTCGTAGATATTGTCAATCTCTACAATACTGCATTTTTCGTTTTTTCCAAAATTGTGGACTTTCGTCTTTTGTTGGGGCCGAAGGGGGCGCGGCGAAATTTTGAAATACACTTGTCCAGGTTTGGTATCCCAGCAGTCTTGACAGATAGTTTGGTTGGTCTAGCTCTTATAGTCTCTGAGATCCAGGCGTTCATTTGTACAAAACCAAATCGACTCGTTTTTGTGTGAGTGCGAAAGAGAGGGAATGATGTTTCTCGAAATGGTTGTCTCAATTGCGGCTAAAATTATGATTCGATCCGATTCAGATTCGGGCCCCTGATAGACGGGAAAAAAAAAATTGTGGACGCCACAGATGCGCGCCCTTTGTGGGGGTGAAAGTGGGCGGGTCGAAATTTTGAAACACTTTTCTAGGACTGAGATATCACATCAGTGTGGAACCAAAATTTGGTTTCTCTAGCTCTTATAGCGTCCGAGCAATGGGCGATAAACAAGACGGACGGACGGACGGACAGACTCGGCTATTGATGCTGATCAAGAATATATATACTTTATTGGGTCGGAAATTATTCCTTCTCTATGTTACATACATCCACTTTTACCACAAATACAATATACCGTTTTACTCTTCGAGTACGGGTACAAATATACTGTATTGTTAGTGGCTCAACCCAGAAATTACCCAAATGACCGTTTGGTTCTTATATGGTAGGAAAAGACCTAGAACGGAACCCGAAATAGAACCCCAAATCTTTACTGGGACTCTATAATTTAATCTCGTGATCTAGAAAACGATTTTTAACAAATGCATGGGTAAAATGTTCCCTAGCGAGTCCAGAATTAAGACTTTGGCCAAGTAAGCTATTGTGCTGCATATTTTTAATCCAGATTTAATTCACTATACATATACATTAAATTGTTTAATTAATAATGAAAAGTTGACTTTTAATATGCTGCCTAACATTTTGCCGTTTCAGATGAGTCAAACATCACTGTTATTATGACATCAAGTGGAAAAGAACTGTCAGGAAATAATTGTAGAACTGGTAAAAAGTGTACAGACAGTGTTCATTTCATAATGCGTGCAAACAGTAATACCAGCGTTAATCAAAGAAAATCCATAAACTCTCAGAATCAATTTTCGTTGACCTTTGAATCTAATGAATGTGAAGTGATGTACTGCAGCTTGCAATCTGCACGTTTAAATGCACAGTCCAGTGAGGTTTTCCAGCCTAATGCTGGAAAGCTGAAACTGTCGCCACTGGAAAAGATTGAAGATGCCAATACCGTAGCCCCTCCATCGCCCGCACCTAATAGTGATGGATTTGAGGCTTGTGTTGATCAGTTAAAACTCATACATGTAATGGAACAATATCAAAGTCGGACAACAATGCTTTAGTTCTGAAGCATGGTATAGGCGGATCAGTAAACTACCATCAACGAGGCATATCCCCAAGCTCAAGATATCGTTTGGAGCGGTATAGAGAGGCAAAGCCAGGTCAACAAACTAAACTATTGGAAGCAGTAAATGTTCCATCAACAGTTCCATCTGTTTCCTCAACTCGACTACTATTACCATCCAATGTAGCGTTACCTATTGGTCAATGTGAAAATTTTAATGCTTATCTGGGATCTGCGGTACACACACCAGTCAAGCGATATGTACCAACTCCACCGCCTGCTGTTGATGTGTATGCAGGCCTAACATTACAGGCTTCGTCAGCAATTATAACCCCCCCTGCATCATCAGTTCAGTCTCAGTACTGCAACATGCCTTATAATTATCGTTCAAAATGCTGCCATAATGGAAATGTTGAAGCTATGCATGGAAGTTTAAACAAACCATCACAAACATATGTCGCAAGTGTATCCTGTTCAACATCTTGTGCCTCGCCACTTCCCGCACCATCAACAAGTATTTCCATGGCTTTTTCAGCTGGAAGCCATTGCTCGCCAATTACGACAGCTACTGCGGAGCAAACTATAGCTCACAGTTCCGAAAATTCACATATAACCAGCCGAAGATTAGAAGAATGTGATTCTTTAATTGTTATAGCACCCGGTACCACAATAACCCAAATAGAAGCAGATAGTCCCGCTGGGACATGTTTGCATTGCAATACAGCACGACGAACCACTGGTGTACATCAGACAACACAAACGACTGGACCTATAAGTCCTGTGCCGATGTCTTTGTCTGTTCCTATGCCGGCTCCAGCAATATCGAGTTTGACCGAGCAACTTGCAAATACAAATACCGACTCAAGTACCGTATCCGTTCAAGTGAAACTCCAAGATAATAGAAATATTGCAATGAAGCAAGGGTCCAGTCATCATCAGTTGTACGGACCAGGAACTGCAGCTACGTTTAGCCACCATATAAGCAATCCACGTTTACAGCATACTCATTCCACGCAGACACATCAACATCAATCTCTGCAAATCCTACCGCAGCCACAAATTCATTATTACTCTTGCAAAAAACGAATAGTCATTTATTTAAAACGTACAACTTCTCAATTTTTTGGAGTTGAGCCTAGTACTGAGGCCGAAGATTGTGCTCTGTGGCATGGTCGACATCGTCGACTGGCTATTCGTCGATTTGGGTTGTTCGACAGTGCACTAGAATATCGTGTCCAACAATCAATTAGACATGGTGTTAATGTTGAAGTTGGAACGCAAAATAGTCCGGAATTGAAGCGAAACTGTTCCAGCGCAAGTAGTAATTACGCACAAGATCGTCCCGATATACTACCAGTTCAAGATGCAAATGCTATAAACATGACATTTTCTTCAGATAATAGGCGACCCAAATTCTATACTAACAGAGATTTTTGTGACGGTACATTTATTGAGCGGAAGGCGTCAGTTGGGCACATGTTTATAACAATGGTTAATTATTTGCTCCATTTTATTTATAAAAGGCATTCAAAGTGCAGTCGAAGAGTAAAAATATCAATATCAATGGTCACGTAGTTTTGCACCATTACATGTGCAAAGCAGTTCTAGTTTTGATCCAACTCACAATGATCAACCGATTGATATAGAAATAAGCAATAGCATGACGGACGCTTTAGAAATGATAATTGTGGATGAACTCTTTTTTGATAGTCCGTGCGAAGTATCTACTACATCTGCAAATGATGACATATCTGATATTGGCAGACACGCCATCAAGCCACGTGTCTCTACATTGGGAACCAATGGCCCTAATATAGGAGTTGGAGTAAGTGTTTACATGTCTGAAAGACACCAAAACGGGTGGCGCACATCCGCTCTCATTAGCAATGGATGTACAGGTGGTGATATTAATTTAACTGCTGAACAAAATTTACATCAAGTGAGTGCGGGTCATATACAATTGTGCAATTCAATCCCTAACCAAATACAACCATCAATGCGAACATCACAATCTACAACATCTGCATGCCAACGTGGCACACGTATAACAGCTCAGCTGTTGGATGGCGTCTTAGAAAACTCAAGGCGACCCCCTTTACGGTGCATCAAATATTTTTCAGTTAATGATTTGGACGATCGCACAGATCATCGGCCTATATTTACCTATTGGATTAATACCGTACAACTTGTAGTTTTAGCACTATCGATAATATGTTATGGTATTGCTCCGATTGGAATTGGCTCTGAACAAAAAACAGGACAGGTACTGGTTACCAGTCTAAGTCTGCAGACGGTTCAACATGTTGAACAACGAAATATGTGGATTGGACCACGGAATATTGACTTAGTTCACATTGGTGCAAAGTTTGCAGCGTGCATGCGACGTGACAACAAGATAATGGACGTTGTTATTAAGACAAGACGTCACGAAAGGGAGACAGCCTGCTGCATTCGGAATGATGACTCCGGTTGCGTTCAAAGTTCTCAAGCGGATTGTAGTATAAGAGGCCTCTATCCTACAGTAAGTACAGTAAATATATGACAAAACAAAAAAATAACACAACCATTGCACATATATTACCAATATTTAAGCTTTTTCCATTCGCACCTTTCGTTACATATCCAACTTTCCCCACCAACGATGCACGAGGTCTGATATTTTCTGGCGGGTGAAATTTTGAAATACACTTCTTTTCGGTTTGGTATCACAGGAGTGTGGACAGAAAGTTTGGTTGCTCTAGCTCTTATAGTCTCTGAGATCAAGGCGACACAAAAATACAAAAACCAAATCCACTCGTTTTTGTGTGAGTGCGAAAGAGAGGGACCGAATTTGGTTCAGATCAGATCATTATTGTAGCCACAATGATCAAATGAATTTTCAGAAGCAATTTCCCCTTTCCAGCAACTTAAGTCATTTATTGGGGTTGATTGTCGCTGCAGATTCTCTCACACACACACTCACGCTCAAACATGCTGCCTCGTGCAGTGTACGTGTGTTGTTGTGAGAACTGATGATAGATGTAGATGTCGATGAGCAAACAAATGTTAAAAAATGTAAAATGTAAAAATTGATAAAACATTTGAATATTCCACATAAATCACATGTGTACTGAATGAGTACGGGTATAAAAGTAGAGTCGCGTTTACATCGACTCCGTACGTTCTTTCTCATTTTGTATGTTTTTCTCTATTGTGGCTCTATTAATGATCCGATCCGATTCAGATTTGGGCCCCTGATAGATACGGTCTTTCTCTATGATACTGCATTTTAATTTTCTGTTTTAATCAAAATTGTGAACGCCACAGATGTGCGACCTTTGTGGGGGCGGAAGTTGGCGGGGCGAAATTTTGAAACTGTTTTCTAGGAGTGGGATATCACATCAGTCTGGGAAAAAAAATTTGATTGCTCTAGCTCTAAAAGCCTTCCAGCAATGGGTGAAAAACAAGACGGACGGACAGACGGATGGATAGACATGGCTATATCGACTCGGCTATTGATGCTGATCAAGAATATATATACTTTATGGGGTCGGAACGCCTCCTTCTGTGTGTTACACACATCCACTTTCACCACAAATACAATATACCCTTTTACTCTTCGAGTACGGGTATAAAAACGAGAAGGGACGTGTTGTGACACTGTAAACGCGACACTACTTTTATACCCGTACTCATTCGGTATGACTTATTTGGAATTTTCAAATGTTTTATCATTTCAAATTTTTTTGCTGCATCTTTCATCTTTCATTTACATCTACATCAGTTCTCACAACAACACACGTACACTGCACGAGGCAGAATGTTTGAGCAGTGTAAGAGCGGGAGAGAGAATCAGTAGCGGAATTCAACCCTAAAAATTTAAAAAATTTGGAAATTTTGAAATAATCTTGCACGGAAGTGATATCACAGGAGTCTGGACATCAGGAGTCTGGTTTGGTTGCTCTAGCTCTTTTAGTCCAGGCGCTCATTTTTACGAAAGGGCAAAGCCAACACTTTTGTGTGTGAGCGCGAACGAGAGGAAACGATGCTTCTCGAAATGGTTTTCTCTATTGTGGCCATACTAATGATCCGATCCGATTCAGAGATTCAGGGCCTCTCATAGATATGGTCTTTAACTATGATTCTGCACCTTTAGTTATTTTTAAAATTGCTGACGCCGCAGATGTGCGCTCTTTGTGGGCGCGGAAGTGAGCGGGTCGAAATTTTGATATTCAAATTTAGGAGTGAGATAGAACATCAGTCTGGGAAAAAAATCTGGATGCTCTAGCTCTTTTATTCTCCGAGCAATGGGCGACAAACAAGACGGAAAGACAGAAAATACCACAAATACAATATACCCTTTTACTCTTCGGGTATAAAAATCAACCTTTCACATTTGGGGCTCGTCCTGTTTTGAATGCACGGCTTGGAATGAAAAGTTGCCTAAAGTGGATGAAGCATTTTATTGTAATTTAAAAAAAAAAGTAGTATAGTTAAGTTGAACATTTGAAAATGTGAAATTACAGTAATTTGCCCAAAACGCGACACATTTGTGCGAAATTCCGTTGTTGTTGTTTGTGTTGCGGCGTGCAAAAACACACACACACACGCGAAAGAACAGAAGGAAAGCGAAGTCGGATAGACAGACGGACGGACATACATGGCTATATCGATTCAGCTATTGATGCTGATCAAGAATACTATACTTTATGGGGTCGGAAACGCTTCCTTCTTTATGTTACATACACCCACTTTTACCACAAATACAATATACTTTTTTATTCTTCGAGTACGGGTATAATTAATTTAAGGCAAAAATTGAAATTAGCACAATTAATGTGTCATGATTTTCTATCATATGTGATTTGGATTTTTAAGCCATAAATGATTATTTCAGCTTAGTGTCGGCACCATGCGTTGCCGGGGTAAAAAACAAGACATTGGTTTTTTTTTATTACATTCTTGTAAGTGTATATGACACCAAATATCGATGCTGAAAGCGATTTTATTGAGAAAGCTCATCATGCCGCATACCGTGAGGTTAAGATATCCTTGGGCATTAGTATGACGACCGTGGTGGTCTTAAAGCTGTTAAGTACATCTACACAGGTAAAGAATCATGCACAGATAAATATCTATGCTCATAAAGATAATGGGGCTCATCACTGATCGGGTACTGTATCACAAAAATCATTTTTCGACAATAAACTTATGATGAAAAAAGAAAGGCAATTTCACACATTCCAGCTTCCACGCATTATAGTTCAGGGCGCGGAGAGCACAAAGAAAAAAGTTATTTGGGACTTATTTTATACAGGTTTATATACTTTGTATTGAATGCACCATACACACGAGCCGTATTCGAAAACTAACAAGCGAGATTTACAGAGTTTTGGTTTGGTCCTGAAAAGAGTTTGTTTTTTTAATTGGGCAAGTAGATCGGCTATTGCATGATTAGAGTGATCAGCAAGGGTGGGTATGCGGTACGCTCAGCTTCGTCAAAGTTAAAAAAAAAAGGTTGTGCTGTTTAATGCAAGGGGAAAATCGCATCCCGCAGCGAGATATGTTATGCCATCCTGATGTAAAGCCATAGTTTCTTTAGGTTCGTGGGTGGCTTGAGCTCTTTGACGGCAGCAATCTTGTCGGGGTCGTGTGGATACCTTCTTCGCTGATCACGTGACCAAGATATTTGATCCGGCTTTGGAAAAATGTGCACTTTTCCGCGTTTATCCGCAGGTTTGTTTTTCGACAACAATGTCGTCTAAATATGCGAATGCGTAGGATTCCATGTCAGCACCGATCACGGTATCGAGGGCCCGTTGGAATGTTGCTGGTGCAGAATGTAATACGAAGGGTATCACTTTCCATTAATAGAGACCTCTGCCGGGGACCGTGAAGGCGGTGGCTTCTCGACTTCCGTTGGCCATGGGTATTTGGCAGTATCCGTTCTTCCAATCGAGTGTGGTTATGAAGCGTGCGTTTTGTAGGCGTTCCGAGATGTAGTTGATACTGAGCAGTGGGTACGCGTCAGGAATGGAGTGAGTGTTAAGTTGTCGGTAGTCCACCCACATGCGCCATTTGCCGTTCTTTTTACGTACGAGTACGATGGGGCCGCTGTGCGGGCTTCGTGAGGGTTCGATGAGGCCTTCATGGATCAATTGCTCGTTGATGATCTGCATCATGGCTGGGTTCTTTGGGTGACGATAGCGTTCATTCTCTCAACGATCGTTCGTTCTCTTTGTAGTGACCAGACGTGTTTTTTTCTTGCGCTCCGCTTCTTTCTTTTATATATTACAAACAACCGGTGTTTGGATTAATAAATTTAATAATTACACTCTAATCTGATTTTCTATCAAAATCCGCGGGTGCATGCCTATTTCTTGTGTATAAACACGACGTTTTAACCAATTTTGTGCGGCGGGTAATTGTGTTTTGTTGTTGCTTACAGTAAGTAAGAAAAATACATTTAGCCGCTCTCTTAGGCCGCTTTTTGTCTAGCAACTCACTCTTTCTATCACCCAAACTAACTGTTCTTCCTCTTTCGCTTATAAAACTTTTGTGCAGTAGCTCTCTTACTTACAAGCTATTGCAGTATTTCTCTAAACTTTTTTCGATTTTCTTCTTTAAGCATAGCTTTTAGGAAACTGCTTGCATTGTGCTCATTGCTATTTGTTTTGAACTTTCTTTTTATACCCGTACTGAAGAGTAAAGGGTATATTGAATCATTTTACTAAAAGTGGATGTGTGTGTAACATAGAGAAGGAGTAATTTCCGACCATATAAAGTATATATATTCTGATCCAGCATCAATAGCCGAGTCGATATAGCCCTGTTTTCGTCCGTCCATTGTCCGTCTGTCCGTCTTGTTCGTCGCCCATTGCTCGAAGGTTTAAAAGAGATAGAGCAATCAAATTTTTTTTTTCCAGACTGGTGCAGTCTCACTCCTAGAAAAAGATTTAAAACTTCCGCCCTGCCCACTTCCGCCCCAAAAAAGGGCGCATATCTATGGCGTCCACAATTTTGAAAAATAACAAAAAACTAAAAATGCAGAAATTATAGAGACAGCCCATATCTATCAGGGGCCCAAATCTGAGTCGGATCGGATCATTAATATAGCCACAATAGACAAAACAGGCTCGCTAAAAGGGTTCAGCTCCATCCCTTTCGCACTCACAAAAATCGAGTCGATTTGGTTTTGAAATATTTTATTGTAGCCTGGTTCTCAGAGACTATAAGAGCTATTGCAACCAAACTTTTGGCCAAGACTCGTGTAATCCAAACCATTTGAACTTTTGTATTTCAAAATTTCGCCCCGCCCCTTCCGAAAAAGACGAAAATCCACAATTTTGAAGATAGAAAAAATAAAAATGCAGTTTTGTAGAGAATGACCATATCTACCAGATTCCCGAATTTGTTCAGAAAAAATAAAAATTGTAGCCACAATGATCAAATGAATTTTCAGCTACAGCTGTCCCTCCCACTTGAAATGTACGAAAAGTCAGATTGGGGCTGATTGTCGCAGCAGTTACATTCTCAAACACACTCACGCTCAAACATGCTGCCTCGTGCAGTGTACGTGTGTTGTTGTGAGAACGATGTAGATGATGTAGATGTAGATCGATGACAGATGCAAAAAATTTAAAATGTAAAAACAGATAAAATGATTTAAAATTCCATTGCTGCGCTGAAATATCGAAAAGAGAGAGTCGCGTAGAAGAAACTGACTCCGTACGTTCCCTCGTTGTTATTGAAAAACGAGAAAGAACGTACGGAGTCGCTTTGAACGCGAAAACTTTTTATACCCGTACTCAGTAAAGTACACATGTGATTTATGTGGAATTTTAAAAATGTTTTATCATTTTTTACATTTTACATTTATTTGCTACATCTGTCATCGACATCTACAGCAAGGGGGGGAGGCGACTCGCCGCTGAAAATTCATTTTGATCATTGTGGCTACAATAATGATCCGATCTGAACCAAAGGGAATCTGGTAGATATGGTCATTCTCTACAAAACTGTGGATTTTCGTCTTTGTGGGGGCGGCGGGGGCGGGGCGAAATTTTGAAATACACTTGTTCAGGTTCGGTATTACAGGAGTCTGGCAAAAAGTTTGGTTTACTTAGCCTTATAGTCTCTGAGATCCAGGCGTTCATATTTACGAAAACCAAATCGACTCGATTTGTGTGAGTGCGAAAGGGATGGAGCGAAGTTTTGCGTATGCTTTTTGTCTATTGTGGCTATATTAATGATCCGATCCGATTCAGATTTGGGCCCCTGATAGATATGGGCTGTACAAATGATTCTGCATTTTTAGTTTTTGTTATTGTGCCAAAATTGTGGCGGCCACAGATGTGGCCCTTTTGGGGGCGGAAGTGGTATAAATTGAAATTTTGAAATACTTTTCTAGTAGAGATACCACATGAGACTGATAAAAGTTTGGTTGCTCTAGCTGTTTATAGCCTTCTGAGCAATGGGCGACAAACAAGACGGACGGACGGACTGGACGGACGGACGGACAGACGGACAGACGGACGGACAGACATGGCTATATCGACTCGGCTATTGATGCTGATCAAGAATATATATACTTTTATGTGGTCGGAAACGCCTTCTTTCTGTGTGTGTGTTAGAAACCCATCCACTTTTTAGTCTAAATACAATATACCCTATTACTCTTCGAGTACGGAAATAAAAAATTAAAAAATAATTATGGAATTTTCTGTGGTCTGCGCAAAAACCTTCAAGAAGCAGATCACTTCACGATCAGCCGAACATACCTTTGATGGCTTTGCGACAGCGTAGTGCACGCAAAGTGTGCAGGTATTTCTGGCCGTGTGGGTGATGCCTTTCACAAACGCAAACGGCTTGCAATATAGTTGCGAGGATTGCCGTGCGGTAGAAAAGCGAAATGCGCTCGTTTATGAGGTAGACGAGGAGTGGCTTTTAAAGAGCTAAACGTGGATTTAAAAACAATACGATCGGCTCCTTAGCCATGGGACACTCAGTTCAGCAGTTTACACCTGCTGGCTGAGTCTCCGCGGCGCAAGAAGTCCACTCCACGGACTTGCAAGTGCCAACCGCCTCACGCCCGCCGTCATCTGAAAAACTAACCCGACCACTACGCCAGTGCAGCAGTTGATTTCGTTTGCCACCCAAGGGCAACGATCGCTGCTGGTGATGCAGATTCGGTAGCCGAATGCATCGTCTCGGAGAACATGCAGCCGACTGTAGCGTCCGTGTACGTAGAGTCCGTACCAAACTCCATAGCCATCCCATCGATTACGAACCCACCAGTTGTTGAACGTCCGGGGACCACCGGATATTGCCATCACAGGTACCGCACCTGTGGTGTCAAAACCACTGGTGGGTGTCCCACCAAAGCGGCAAGTTTTTGTTTCTCGGCTTGCCCCTGATCTCACATCTAATGATGTAACTGCTTTTTATACAAAGAAAAAAAATAAAAACCGAAGGCCTAAAGGTGGAGAAGTTTAATTTCGCTTATGCCAGAGAGATAGCTTCTTTTCAGATAAGCGTCTCCCCATCTCATTTCTACACCATTTGATTCTGCCAATTTTTGCCGGAGCATTTAGTTGTGAAAGAGTATAAGGCTAAGAAGAAGAATAGGCCCCCATAACTCTCCCCGGCAGTCAGACCAGTGCTCCATCCTCATCTTCCCGCTCTACTTCCACCCATACAAAAAACTAGTTTTCTCTTTTTAGTTACTTTACCAGAATGCTAGATGCCTACGTAGTAAGCTCAACACTCTCTATCTTGAAAGTTTCACATTTTTTCCCATATTATTGTGTTAACTGAAACCTGGCTAAAGCCGTTAAGTCGTTAGTTCCGAAGATTTGTCAGATCGGTACACAATATTTAGAAATGTCCGTTTGTCTCTCGACGTGGAGGAGTGTGGACTCTAACTTCACGTCGGAACATTTCATATTCCAGTTTCAACAAGACCTGGAATTTCTGTGCATAAAACTGCTTCCCTGCTTCCAGCCATTTCTATTTTCATTACCTGCTCGTACATTCAACCGTCTTCGGATATCTCTATATACGAGCAGCACCTGTCCGCTTTAAAAACTGTTTCTTCCTCGCTATCAGATAAAGACCACATGATAGTTCTGGGGATTTCAATTTTCCAGGCACTGTTTGGTCTTCGGTAAACGAGTCGAATTACCTTGTGCCCATATCACAAACATGACTTTTATTGACGGCTTGCTAGACCTGTCCCTGTCTCAAGTCAACCATGTGAAAAATTCGTTGGGTCGATGCTCGATCTGTGCTTCGTCTCGGATCCGACCATAGCGTTGTTAACCCGAGTCCTTCCGCTCACTATACCTGAAGACTCCTACCATCCTACTTTCAGTATCGGTCGATATTGGACCTTCTGTATTGATCGATCAGGTAAGCTTTCTAAACGTGTCCGCTGCTTTCGTAAGGCCGAGTTTACGAAGCTTAATAGCCTGATTAGGATTTCGATTGGTCCGCTCTGTACTTGTGCACTGACGTTATGAAAGGCACAAACATTTTCTATAATGTACTTGACACTCTTTTGATTCTTGTGTCCTATATTTTTTGTCCGATTAGATTTGGGAAGTCCCTTGGTTTACCAAAGAGCTATCCAGTCTAAAAAAACATAAAATCAAGACTTTTATAAAAAAAATTTCAAGAAGTTGGCTCTCCTTCTCCTCTCTCTCGCTATGTAATAGCTCGGTCAAATTTCACTATTGTAAACGCTTAATGCTACAAAAATTACCTAGCTCGATGCAGGATGCGCTTTTCAAGACCCCAAACAATTTTTACAGCTTTTTAAAAGCAAGCGTAAAACGTCCGCACATCCATCCTCGCTATCATTTCATAATTCGTCGGTAAACAATGATCAGGCCATTGCCGATCTTTTTGCACAATTTTTCAAACAACCTGTTCCCATGAAAGCTACTCTGGTCAGCCGTATCCATACAGTTTACCAAGATCGAACGGCATTTTCAGCCCTACGTTAAATGAAAAGTTCACTGCTTCAGGATCTTCGACTAGTTAAGCCTGTGTTCTCACCGGGTCCTGACGGAGTCCCCGCCTGTGTACTCAGGTACTGTGCCGACGCTCTGTGTGGACCCCCGCTTAAACTATTCACCCTATCCCTTAACTCCTCCTGTTCCCTCCGATCTGAATGAATTGTTTATTATTCCTCTCCATCATAAAGTCTGACGCAATGAATTACAGAGGTATATCAAAAGTTATCCGCTATTCCAAAAATGTTTGAGAACATTTTAACCCCGCACTTGCAAATACCTCTGCAAATCACTTAGATCTCCAGCTCAGCACGGAATTATAAGGCGACGATCAACAACTACAAATTTACTAGAGTTTACCTCTTTTATTATTAAAGGCTTCCATGGTAACATGCAGACGGATGTCATTTACACCGATTTCAGTAGAGCATTCGACTCTGTAAACCATTCCCTTTTAGCACAAAAAACTTGACATTTTAGGATTTCCGTCCAATCTTTTTGAAATGGATTTCCAGCTGCCTTTGCTCTAGGTCTTAAAGAGTCCTCTTTAAAACTCCTTGTCTTCACTTGTTCAGGTCACTTCTGAGTACCACAGGGCAGCCATCTTGGCCCCCTACTTTTCACACTTTTTCATTACTGACCTGCCTTCAGTATTAACAATCTCTCGAGTGCTCATGTATGCGGATGACGTTAAACTCTGTGTCCAGTATAAGGACATTTCATTTCACTCTCGCTTGCAATCCGATCTTAATAACATTCAGTCATGGTGTTGTTTAAATATGTCACACCTGAATGCCTCGAAATGTAAAGTAATGACATTTCATCGCTCCAGCCCCCTTGTTGGCTCCTTTTACACCCTCTGCGGTGGTTCTCTTGAGAGAATTACATTGGTTGATGATCTTGGTGTTAAACTAGACCCCAAGTTAAAATTTTCTGAACATATTTCTACCATGGTAAATAAAGCCATGGGAGTGTTTGGTTTTTATAAAGAGGTGATCAAAGGAATTTGACGACCCCTATATAACGAAGACTCTCTATATTTCGCTTGTTCGTCCGATTTTAGAGTACGACTCGTGTGTATGGTGCCCCTCAGTACAAAGTACACCAAGACCGTATAGAATCAGTCCAGAAAAACTTTTTACTTTTTGCTCTTTCGTGGCCTCAACTGGGATGAAGGTGTGAGACTGCCTTCTCACTCTCGTAGATTGCTCTTATTAGACCTTCCATCCTTACTTAATCATAGAAAAATGCTTGGTGTGATTTTCATGCACAACTTGATCAGGGGTGACATCGACAGCCCTGACTTGTTGAGCCACATAAACTTCACGATTCCTATTAGATCCTCTAGAAATTTTATTCCTTTGTACCTTCCACTGTGTAGATCGAATTATTCTTTGCATGAACCGTTTCGGATCTTATGCTCGGATTATAATTCGTTCTACCATATAATATCCACCACTAAATCACTTCCTCTACTTAAATCACTAATACTAACATACCTTGCACGTAATTAGTAATATTCTTTTTGTAACTTTGCATGTTAAGCGTTGTGTTTAGCCCTTTATTTTTCCTCGAATATTGGCCTTTTCTTTCCTGCATGTTCGCGATCGGTTTCGGTACTCGTGTCACGCGTCATGCGGCAGCGCCCTCGGTCGGTTGGGCGGGAGGAGGGCTGCGTATCTGCCAGGGGATCCGCGCGTAACAGGCTCTGGCTTGGTGTCGCATGGGCCACTTCATTGCACATAAACGTCCTAAAGCAAAATAAAAAAATAAAAATGTCGGAGGTCCCGTGGAGATTATTGAACTTTGGAAGTGCTGCGTCCAGAAATTCTTGGATCTGTGGTGCTAGCGCCACAAGGCTCGCAGGGCCTTGGGACGTGTATGTGCGGGTTAGCATTGTCCGTGAGTGGCCTAGCTTCGTGGGTCTGGTGGTATACCTTGGCTGTAATGTCTCCCGGTCGACGTATGGCCAGGCGGGTCTCAGTGACGACTCTGTTTTCGCAGCAACGACGTGGTGTTAGGCATGGCGTGGTGCATGGCGCTAGTGGGCACGTCAGTAAGCGGAAGGTACTCCGTTGGGTAGGCGAAAATGGGTGTGGCGTCGGCCGTTGGTACGACAGGGCAGCGGTCGGTGTCTCGGGGGGTCATCGTCTTAGATTCCGGTTCCGGTTGGAGGGGTTCCGTGGATATTGAACGAATCAAAAGAATCTGTTGATGTCGATTCAATTGGTTCTGATGATCGTCAATATGACAATCGTATGCTGAAATGAAATGTGTATGCCACCGGTTTATGTACCAGTAACAAAATGGTCGCCGCAATCGGTACTTGAACAAATTGGGCTTCGGAGATGTGAATACGTCAGAGTTTTCTTTCGTACTGATTTTATTTGGTAAAATGCGAGTTTTATATACAGCTCTTACAAGTACAATTGATTACTTAGGATAATAAGATTGTTTAATTAGGTCTTAGTATAAGTAGGTATGGAAACATGCTATATATTTATTTATGACGAAACAATGATTACAGATTTCACTGCATGGGCCCGGGTTCAAGGGTCAGGTCGAATATAATTTTATGACTGTCGTAAACGATTATCATGCAGATGGTGTGACATTTTACCACTGCAGGCTATCTCCTAATGTAATTTTAAGATTATATTATCAATGTAATATGTTTATGTGCATGCATGTACGCACGTGCATCCAGCTAAGGTTTTAGATATTTATTTAGGTCAGCGGGCATATTTATAGGGTCAGTTTATGACTATTTATTTAGGTTGATAGGAATTCTTACTACCTAATAACAAACACAAATTTAGGTATAACCATACGGTTTGATGTTTAAATCTAAATCGTACATCCTCCCGGCCGTTGACCATGGTATGTTCAACCATCATTAATGTTGATTGTAAACGGCTGACTTGATGTGTTGCCCATTCGCTGGTGTGGTAGGCTGTTGTCTTGGCTGAGATGTAATCCTGGTTTTATGCCATTTCTTAACCAAATGAACTATAACAATGATCATTATGAAAATCAATGCAATGTATATGGCAATATGGTGATGACCGATGGTTTCCAGATTGTTAGGTAGCTTGAAACCATTTTGCGGTAGCAGCCTTGTTTCCATTTGATACAGCCCTTGTAATTTAAATTGTCTGTGTTCGTTGAATTTGTATCTCTTGACGTTCAGTTGATGTTCTTGTTGGTGTCATTTTCTCCGAAGCGGGCATATGACGAAATGCCATGTGGTTTCATTGTGCTTTGACTTGTTACGGTCATAAGGAATTTCTGAATGATGCATCCAGGTTTTGCGAACAATATTCCTGAATTTTGTAGTTTAATATCCGATATTCCATCTGCACATACTGCTGATAATTTTAATGATGATGATGTTGAAAAATATCCATTGATTTCTTTCATGCATACTTAACCATATAAATGATTTTTTTGTTTTGATTAAATTGCATGATGAGTCCGTTTTGTTGTGAAACATTTGTAATTCACAACTTGTTTCCAGCTGAGAACATTGTTTGCTTATTATAACATACAAAAATCATTGTTTGCTCTCGGATGGCAATTTTTCAAATCACTCTCTGACAGTTCCACGAATTCGTCTCGGTGACTGTTGATTGCGATGTATGGTGTCTTGACTTCGAACACTTTATCCCACTTTCAGTTGGTGATGGGATAGGTGTCAGCTTGTAGATTTCAAGTTCATATTTGAAACTAATGGAAACGTAACTTTGATGTTTAGTGATCATCCATTATCGTGCGCCAGCTTTCATCATATGATATACCATAAGCATATTTTCGGGAGTCGGTGGGAGAACTTGTCCCGGCTTTGGTGATCCCGCATCTGCTCAAGTTGTTCCTTTAGTTGTCGGCGAAATTAAGACAGGGCTTATCGTGTTGTGTCGGATATCTGTTAAGACGTTGATGATTTCCGCTTGCATTCGTTGTAGGTTTGCAGACATGTAGGTCAATTGAGTAGACAATGTTATGTACCATTGAAAAGCTATGAAGTTATCAGCCCTTCCATTGGCTCGGTGATGAAATTATCGATGATATTTAATCGTTTCGGAGTTAGAAATTTCATCCCTTTTATCACATTGATCGTTGAGTCAATCAATGAAGTTTGATTCTTCAGCAGAGACAAGAGATGTTCCTCGTTTTCCTTAACCTTCCTATGGTTTCTGACATTTCGTGGGCATAATTTGAGTCCAAAAACGCCAAATAGACTGTTTGCAATATTTCCAATGATGTCCAAAGGTGCTCTTTGCCTCCGTGTTTTCGATAATAGTGTATTTTCAGCTTGCAAGTCCTCTTCAATATGTTTTGAAATGCTGATACATACTGGTATTATGCGTCTACTTGTGTAAGTTGTGTACACAGAGTGTCCGATTTTGTAGTTCCCATAGTTAATGTGTTCATGTCTTCCAATAGGGCTTCAAGTCGTAGTAAACAATGATGGTCCAATCGGTTGTCGCAAGTTGGCTGGTACCACTCTCGAAGTATATCCCTGGTTTTGATCCAAACAGAGTTATGTTTATTGACTGTGTCATTGCTAATGGTAATAACAACTTACTTTACAATCATAGCCATAGTTAGGGACAATTTATTAGGTTGTGTCCTTTTCCTAGGCTGTTCATATCTTCAGATGACTTTTCTTCATCGTCTCTTGATGTTTATGAATGGGTTCTTCTTCATTGAACAGAGGAGCTACGTGTTGAATCTCCCGTTTGAAGATTATTTTGGCTGTCTTGATTTCCACAACTCGTACAAAATTGTCCTTTCCATGGAAAAATTTGAACGATTCTTCCTAGTGGCCATTGTAATACCGGTGTATTATCTTCCTTAGTATTAGGTTTTAGTGCACCTTCTTTAATGTTTGCCGATGACTTCTCTCCATTTTGACTATGTGCAACTGTTGTAAATATTCCTTAGACCATTGTGTCCAGGAAGGAATGTTTTTAATTTTGAAACTGCTTGCCATCGTTGGCCTAGCGTCTTTGGTTGACGGGATGGCTCACTGTCAGCTCGAGCGGTTAATGGTTCTCCTATTAGAAATGTCCTGGTGTTAACGCAGTTATATCGTTTTGGGTTGTCCGATATCGGTGTTAATGGTCGCGAATTTAATATCGCCTCTATTTCCGACTATAACCGTTTCTAACCTCATAGGTTAAATTGGCTGTAGTAACATTTTTAATAGCAAATGTAGGGCAGATTTTTCTGCAGCTTCCCATAATCCGCCAAAGTGTGGTGCACGAGGAGGTATAAATTTGAATTGTACTTTTGTTGTTGCACTCCTGGGCGATTTGTTCTTTGCTTTTTGAGAATATGGCTTCTTCTAAATCTTGCAGTTTGTTCCTGGCTCCACCAAAATTCGTAGCATTGTCGCAATGGAGCACTTGACATTTTCCTCGACGAGATGAACCGTCGCAGTGCCTCTAAAAATTTTTCTGCTGGTGAGATCGCTGACTCCGCTCTAAATGTACTGCTTTATAGCGAAACAGCAGAATATTGCTATGTATGCTGTATTAGTCTTCTTTTCCACGTATTTTATAGTGGATTTTAAAATGGTCCACAGTAATCTAGGTCGAATTGAGGAACGGCCTACTAGGGTGACGCGAGGAAGAGATGGGAATCTTGATCTGCTCTAGTAGTTTGGGCTTGGTCTTGTGCATTCTCCACAGTTCTGCACTATGCTCCTGGCCATGTTTTTCCTTTTAGTAACCAAAATTGTTGCCGTGATGCTGTTAGTACGCCTTTTTCGTCCAATCTATGTTGTCCTTGTGTATTTTTTAGTAAGAATCAATTTGACAATTTGATCGTCGACAGGAGATTAGTGTTTGGCGTCAAATGAAATATTTGCCGCCTCCCAGTCGACCACCTACTCGCAAGATTCCCTCCTGATCCAAAACGGTGTAAGCGAGTAATTGAACTTCCCTTTTGCGTTTTTTATGTTTTGTTAAGGACGTATGTCCCTCCCTTGGAAATCATTCTGTTGTATGTTACGAATGACAATTTTCTGAGCTTTTCATCTCATTGAATTGATGGTTTTGCTTGTGTCAATTTTCTTTCTTGGAAACGCATCCAAGCAAAGGATTCTTGTTAGTTTGTTGTATGAGTTGTTGTGCTTTTATCTTGTATATAATGTCCTCCCCTTAGTGATAGTCATAATTGATGATTGACTAATTTTGTTGGGATTTGCATTGACATTTTTCCTTTGTGTAACAAAAATGCTGGTGGCCATGTAGATGGTGGGCCGAAGAAATAGTGGGCCATAAAACTACATGGTGTTTTTGCGAATTTACTCGACGTCCCTCTAGACAGTGCATACGGCTGCATTATTTGGAGATGAAACTGGCTGCCCAATGTCTTTGTACCGTTAATTCGTGTATTATATATGCTTCCGCGCACGAATTTGTCTCGTATGGATGTTGTGCAATTAATCCATGACAAAACAATCCATCACGTCGGTCACCAAATGAACGAATCAAAAGAATCTGTTGATGTCGATTCAATTGGTTCTGATGATCGTCAATATGACAATCGTATGCTGAAATGAAATGTGTATGCCACCGGTTTATGTACCAGTAGAAAAATGGTCGCCGCAATCGGTACTTTTTGAACAAATTGGGCTTCGGAGATGAATACGTCAGAGTTTTCTTTCGTACTGATTTTATTTGGTAAAATGCGAGTTTTATATACAGCTCTTACAAGTACAATTGATTACTTAGATAATAAGATTGTTTAATTAGGTCTTAGTATAAGTAGGTATGGAAACATGCTATATTTATTTATGACGAAACAATGATTACAGATTTCACTGTATGGGTTCGGGTTCAAGGGTCAGGTCGAATATAATTTTATGACTGTCGTAAACGATTATCATGCAGATGGTGTGACATTTTACCACTGCAGGCTATCTCTAATGTAATTTTAAGATTATATTATCAATGTAATATGTTTATGTGCATGCATGTGCATGCACGTGCATCCAGCTGTCTTTTAGATATTTATTTAGGTCAGCGGTGCATATTTATAGGGTCAGTTTATGACTATTTATTTAGGTTGATAGGAATTCTTACTACCTAATAACAAACACAAATTTAGGTATAACCATACGGTTTGATGTTTAAATCTAAATCGTACATCCTCCCGGCCGTTGACCATGGTATGTTCAACCATCATTAATGTTGATTGTAAACGGCTGACTTGATGTGTTGCCTCCATTCGCTGGTGTGGTAGGCTGTTGTCTTGGCTGAGATGTAATCCTGGTTTTATGCCATTTCTTAACCAAATGAACTATTACAATGATCATTATGAAAATCAATGCAATGTATATGGCAATATGGTGATGACCGATGGTTTCCAGATTGTTAGGTAGCTTGAAACTATTTGGTGGTAGCAGCCTTGTTTCCATTTGATACAGCTCCTTGTAATTTAAATTGTCTGTGTTCGTTGAATTTGTATCTCTTGGACGTTCAGTTGATGTTCTGTTGGTGTCATTTTCTCCGAAGCGGGCATATGACGAATGCCATGTGGTCTTCATTGTGCTTTGACTTGTTACGGTCATCAAGGAATTTCGAATGATGCATCCAGGTTTTGCGAACAATATTCCTGAATTTTTGTAGTTAATATCCGATATTCCATCTGCACATACTGCTGATCATTTTAATGATGATGTTGTTGAAAAATATCCATTGATTTCTTTCATGCATACTTAACCATATAAATGATTTTTTGTTTTGATTAAATTGCATGATGAGTCCGTTTTGTTGTGAAACATTTGTAATTCACAAACTTGTTTCAGCTGAGAACATTGTTTGCTTATTATAACATACAAAATCATTGTTTGCTCTCGGATGGCAATTTTTCAAATCACTCTCTGACAGTTCCACGAATTCGTCTCGGTGACTGTTGATTGCGATGTATGGTGTCTTGACTTCGAACATCTTTATCCCACTTTCAGTTGGTGATGGATAGGTGTCAGCTTGTAGATTTCAAGTTCATATGCTGAAACTAATGGAAACGTAACTTTGATGATTGCATGATCATCTATTATCGTGCCTTCAGCTTTCATCATATGATATACCATAAGCATATTTTCGGGAGTCACTGGGAGAACTTGTCCCGGCTTTAAGTGATCCCGTATCTGCTCTCGTTGTTCCTTTAGTTGTCGTGGCGAAATTAAGAGACAGGGCTTATCGTGTTGTGTCGGATATCTGTTAAGACGTTGATGATTTCCGCTTGCATTCGTTGTAGGTTTGCAGACAATAAGGTCAATTGAGTAGACAATGTTATGTACCATTGAAAAGCTATGAAGTTATCAGCCCTTCCTCTTGACTCGGTGATGAAATTATCGATGATATTTAATCGTTTGAGTTAGAAATTTCATCCTTTTATCACATTGATCGTTGAGTCAATCAATGAAGTTTGATTCTTCAGCAGAGTTAAAGAGATGTTCCTCGTTTTCCTTAACCTTTCCTATGGTTTCCTGACATTTCGCGGGCATAATTTGAGTCCAAAACGCCAAATAGACTGCTTGCAATATTTCCAATGATGTCAAAGGTGCTCTTTGCCTCCGTGTTTTCGATAATAGTGTATTTTCAGCTTGCAAGTCCTCTTCAATATGTTTGAAATGCTGATACATACTGGTACATGCGTCTACTTGTGTAAGCTGTGTACACAAGTGTCCGATTTTTGTAGTTCCCATAGTTAATGTGTTCATGTCCTTCCAATAGGGCTTCAAGTCGTAGTAAACAATGATGGTCCAAATCGGTTGTCGCAAGTTGGCTGGTACCTACTCTCTCGAAGTATATCCCTGGTTTTGATCCAAACTGGGTTATGTTTATTGACTGTGTCATTGCTAATGGTAATAACAACAGCTTTTACAATCATAGCCATAGTTAGGGACAATTTATTAGGGTTGTGTCCTTTTCCTAGGCTGTCTATCTTCAGATGACTTTTCTTTCATCGTCTCTTGGATGTTTATGAATGGGTTCTTCTTCATTGAACAGAGGAGCTACATTATTTGAATCTCCCGTTTGAAGATTCCTTTGGCTGTCTTGACTTCCACAACTCGTACAAAATTGTCCTTTCCATGGAAAAATTTGAACGATTCTTCCTAGTGGCCATTGTAATACCGGTGTATTATCTTCCTTTAGTATTACTAGTGCACCTTCTTTAATGTTTGCCGATGACTTCCTCCATTTTTGACGCTGCTGCAACTGTTGTAAATATTCCTTAGACCATTGTGTCCAGAAGGAATGCTTTAATTTTGAAACTGCTTGCCATCGTTGGCCTAGCGTCTTTGGTTGCTGGGATGGCTCACCGTCAGCTTGGGCGGTTAATGGTTCTCCTATTAGGAAATGTCCTGGTGTTAACGCAGTTATATCGTTTGGGTTGTCCGATATCGGTGTTAATGGTCGCGAATTTAATATCGCCTCCATTTCGACTATAAACGTTTTCTAACTCCTCATAGGTTAAATTGGCCGTAGTAACATTTTTAATAGCAAATGTTTTGCAGATTTTTCTGCAGCTTCCCATAATCCGCCAAAGTGTGGTGCACGAGGAGGTATAAATTTGAATTGTACTCCTTTGTTGTTGCACTCCTGGGCGATTTGTTCCTTTGCTTTTTTTGAGAATATGGCTTCTTCTAAATCTTGCAGTTTGTTCCTGGCTCCTACAAAATTCGTAGCATTGTCGCAATGGAGCACTTGACATTTTCCTCGACGAGATGAACCGTCGCAGTGCCTCTAAAAATGCTTCTGTGGTGAGATCGCTGACCAGCTCTAAATGTACTGCTTTAGTAGCGAAACAGCAGAATATTGCTATGTATGCTGTATTAGGCTTCTTTCCACGTATTTTATAGTGGATTTTAAATGGTCCACAGTAATCTACTCCAGAATTGAGGAACGGCCTTGCTTGGGTGATGAAGAGATGGCAGATCTCCCATGATCTGCTCCTAGTAGTTTGGGCTTGGCTCTTGTGCACTTCACACAGTTCTGCACTATGCTTCTGGCCATGTTTTTTCCTTTTAGTAACCAAAATTGTTGCCGTGATGCTGTTAGCAATGCCTAGGGACCACAATGCATGTTGTCCTTGTGTATTTTAGTAAGAATCAATTTGACAATTTGATCGTTGTAAGGCAGGAGCATTGGGTGTTTGGCGTCAAATGAAATATTTGCCGCCTCCAGTCGACACCTACTCGCAAGATTCCTCCTGATCCATAAACGGTGTAAGCGAGTTAATTGAACTTCCCTTTTGCGTTTCTTTTTATGTTTTGTTAAGTGACGTATGTCCTCCTTTGAAATCATTCTGTTGTATGTTACGAATGACAATTTTCTGAGCTTCTTTCATCTCATTGAATTGGATGGTTTTGCTTGTGTACGTTTTCTTTCCTCGGGAAACGCATCATGTAAGCAATTATTCTTGTTAGTTTGTTGTATGAGTTGTTGTGCTTTATCTTGTATATAATGTCCTCCTCCTTAGTGATAGTCATAATTGATGATTGACTAATTTTGTTGGGATTTGCATTGACATTTTCTTCTTGTGTGGCCACAAATGCTGGTGGCCATGTAGATGGGCCATGAAGAAATAGTGGGCCATAAAACCACATGCTGTTTTTGCGAATTTACTCGACGTCATTCCTCTAGACAGTGCATCCGCTGCATTATTTTCAGATGAAACATGCCTTCAATGTCTTTTGTACCGTTAATTCGTGTATTGTAGCTATTCTTTGTAGCTACGAATTTGTCTCGTATGGATGTTGTACAATTAATCCATGACAAAACAATCCATCACGTCGGGGTCACCAAATGAACGAATCAAAAGAATCTGTTGATGTCGATTCAATTGGTTCTGATGATCGTCAATATGACAATCGTATGCTGAAATGAAATGTGTATGCCACCGGTTCATGTACCAGTAACAAATGGTCGCCGCAATCGGTACTTGAACAAATTGGGCTTCGGAGATGTGAATACGTCAGAGTTTTCTTTCGTACTGATTTTATTTGGTAAAATGCGAGGGTTATATACAGCTCTTACACAAGTACAATTGATTACTTAGGATAATAAGATTGTTTAATTAGGTCTTAGTATAAGTAGGTATGGAAACATGCTATATTTAATTGGACCTCTCGTTGATCCAGCTTGACGTGCGCCAGTAGAACTTGTGTGATCTCTTTGACTGAGCCGTGAGCCGGGCGTATGCTGACGCATGCATCTTGCAGGTTGGGTTGTTCTCTAGTTGTCGGGCCAGGTTGTCACTGACAAAACTTCGGGATGCCCGGTGTCGATAGTGGCCTCTGTTGTTTGTCCTCCTATTGTCACCATCGCCACTATCCGGTCGTCGTTCATGTGTATTGGGTGACTTAGTCGCGGGTCTAGGGGTGCGTCGTTTTCGGCTAATCCCGTGTCAGTCGAGGACGCGTGTCGTTTCGCGACGTGGCTTGGCGGCAGCAGTCGATGGTCCGAGTGCCGCGTTTTCCAAATTCCCAGCAGAATAGGATCGAGGGGTGGGTGCAGTCGTACGGGGCGTGTCCAGCTTGACCACACCGGCGACAGGCTGCGCGTGGATTGGCAATGGGCGTGGTGATTATCCGATGTGCGACGTCCTGGTTCGTCGCACTGGTTGGATTTTACGACTGTCTCCGCGGTGTGTCTGCTGAGTCCCAATGGGGTCCCCAAAATGGCGTCCGGTAGGAGTCACCTTCTCTTCGGTCTGGGCGCCTTGCCGGTGTGCCTTGGTGAGCTTCGGATGGGTGCGGGGGTTATCTCATGTTTCCGCTCGTGAATGATCTCGTACTCTGCGGCTAACCGTGTCAGCTGTGACAAGCTTTCCAATTCGTCTCATCGCACGTAAAGCTTTGAGTCCTGTCAGGCGTTGTCGTAGATTCTGTACAGCTTCTTAACTGGGTCGTACCAAGCATGGTGCATGGTAGCTGTATTTCGATGAGTTAATTTTTAACGGTTCTCCCACCGCTTGCTTGCGGCCCCGGATCAGTCGTCAATTGTTCGAAGTACCGGGCTGGCAGGAAATACGACAAGCTCTGGCGGAAGTATCCCCTATACCTTGTAGTTGGCTGGTACGGTACCAACGACTAGCTCGGTCGGTGAGTAGCTCGGCCATGCCCCGAGGCAGCTGGTTGGTGTCCACTCCATACGATAGTGCGCGTTCATCGAGTAGTTCCAGAAACGATATTGGGGCATTCTATCCGCTGAACTGGATGCCCCATCCGCGGATGCGTTCCGCTGTGCGTGCGCTGTGGTTGTAGTCGGGACCGTCTATGTGTGCGTCAATCGCTGGCACACTACTTTGCGTGGGCGAGCGGAAAGTTTCAGTGGTTGGTGGCCTTAGAAAATCGGTGGCCGTTACGACTGGTGGTCGGGGCTCGTTCTCAGTGATTGTGGGGATTTGTAAGCTGGCTTTTGGGTCCTGTCTCTGCGTGTTTGATGGTCCCCGAGTGGTGGGCAGCGGGGACTTGGCGCGTCCGGCTGTTCTCGCGCATTGTCGCTCAAGTTCTGCCAGGCGAACCCAAGTACTCGGCGGAAGTGGTCCGGCGACTAGTATGGCAAAGTTCTTACGCATCTCGACGACAGTTCCATCGCTGCTGAATCCAAGTGTCGGTGAAGTGTCGTTGTTGACGTTGGATGAACTGCCGATACTGTTGGCTGATAAACTGCGAATGAACTGCCGATACTGTTGGCTGATAGACTGCCCCGATTGATCGGCGGCTCGCGCTATTTAAAGGCGGCTCCTGGTGTGTGGGGCTGCTGAGTCCGCAAGTTCCGTCTTACAACTAGGAAGTGCTTGGTGTGGGGTTTTTGATCAGTGGGTTACGGTATGGGAATCAGTGATTGTTGATTTTTTTTCGCGAAAATTGGAAAATGTATCCGGGTTGAGTTGTGGGAATGTGTCTTGGGTCAGTGGGCTGTAGTGTGGGGAGTGAGTTTTTGTTGACTTTGCGTCGCGGAAACTGATCAGCGTATCTGTTTTTGGGTTGACCGTAACGAGGTCAATCCGACCCAATAAACTGCTCAATTTCCGCAATGCTATTTCAGCAAAAGCGCGACCACTAGGTCAGCTGCAGAGCCAGCAACACTCACCTACAACTCGACCCAAGAACCCACTCCCATACCACACTGCACTCAACCCGACCCGAATAAATTTCCGCAATGCTATTTCAGCAAAAGCGTACCCCAAATCTCAGCCATTAGGTCAGCTGCAGAGCCAGCAAAAATCACCAACGCCTCGACCCAAAACCCACTCCCGAAGAACCCCACACCCCAAGACAGAACTGCGGACTCAGCGGCCCCACACACCAGGTGCCGGTTTTAAATAGCGCGTGCCGCTGATCAATCGGTGCAGTTCACCCTACGTCGATCACACCGTTGGGCAGTCTATCAGCCTACAGTACCGGCAGTTCAACAGACGTCAGCATCGACGCGCCATCGGTTCTTTCTCCCCCCGACACACCCGCCAACACACTACACCACCAATTACTTATCAATAAAAATATTGAAAAGAGAACTCGATCGTCAGCGGTTTTCATTTCGCTAGTACAAACATTTCCCCTGCCGCTACCACCACCCGGTAACATAGCAAGAGCTCTTCTTTCGGTCTCACGGCCAACCCCGCTCGCCCCAAAGTTCCAGCGAACTACAAATTCCTAGGTCCCACACTACATGTTTATGTCTTTCATAATGTCAGCGCACAAGTACAGATCATATCAAAATCTCTAATGATATTATTAGCCTTACATTACAAAGTACTTAAGTATTTAAGGTACTACTCACAACATTTATTTAAATCTTAATGTTTAAAAAATTGATTTTGTCGATGTTGTGAGCTATCGGGCATTTTGTCTATCGCTTAAAACCACAACAACAAGTAAAACTCGACTTCGTATAAAATTAACAATAAGCTAAATTTATTCTTAACAAAATCAAATTAACGGCAAATTCAAGCCGTGTTCGTGGGCTGAACATACATAGATACATATATTGCAAGAGTCGTTGGATTTTATATAACTTTTAATATTTGCTCTCAAGCTTCGACTCTCACTCTCAAGGACAAAGCAAGCCACAGAGTCCATCAACGGGGGGCTATGCTTTGACAGCAAAGCATAATCCACGATTGGTGAGTGAGCGTTAGTTAAAGATGCGACCATGCATTTGACTTAAGAGTGCTGACTAGCACTTAAAGCTTGTTGCCAGTGGGTGCTTCAAGCAGTTTATTTATTCTTTTTCTTACCGTCGTGTTTTTCAGTGTGTGTATGGTTTAAGTTTAAATAACGTTGCGTTTACAATGGGTTTTAGCATATTTTAGAGATGCCTTCACAGTTGAACTGCAAAGAACAACAAAGAATTGCTTTTCAGCGAGACTGCATCTTAGGAAAAGGTTGGATCAGGAACAACTTAATGCAGAGACGACTGGAGTTTAGTTATTTAAATAATATAATACAAGCATAGTTTAAGATAGACAAATAGTTGCACTAGTTGCATCGCATAGTATATATTACAATAAGTAGCTCTTGTTGGGATCTCTGCAAAAAACTAGTTGAATTCGAACGGCTGTCTTTTCGCTTGAACGAAAAATTAACAGCAAGGCAAAACTAAAAACGAGAAGAAACGTGTTGATTTATGTGGAATTTCAATAAAATTACATTTTTCGCTGCATATGACATCTAAATCACTTCTCACAACAACACGCGTTCACTGCACAAGGCAGAGTGTGTGAGCAGTGTGTGCGCTATAAGAGAATCATTGAATTTCAGCAAGCTGAATTTCAGTAATTTCATTTTATCATTATGGCTATAATAATGACCCGACCTGAACCATATTCGGCAATCTGGTAGATATGGAAATATTGAAATACACTTGTATTGAAGTAATATCACAGGAGTATGGCCGGAAAGTTTGGTTTCTCTAGCCCCTATAGTCCCTGATATCCAAGCTAAGACGAATATTCAAAGCAGACGCCTTGGAGGTGTGAGAGAGAGAGAGAGAGCAAGAGGGTACGATGCTTCTCCAAATGCTTTTCTCCATTGTGGCTATAGTAATGATCCGTAATCATTAATCGTAATCACCCGTAATATATAGTAATCCCATCCAGATTCGCGCTTCTCTATGATTCTGCGTTTTTTTTTCTGTTATCTTCAAAATTGTGGACGCCACAAGTTTTCGTTCTTTTTGGGGGTGGAAATGGGCGGGACGAAATATAGAAAAGCTTTTGTTGCAGTGTGATATCACATCAGTCTGTACAAAAATTTGGTTGCTCTAGCTATAGCCTCCAAGCACTGGGCGACTAACAAGACGTACAGTGGCGAGCAGAAAGTGAGTGCATGTTCACGAAACTGACTTTCGTCACCCATAAAACAGAAACGATACAAGATAATTAAACAAATCAAACTATATTATATTCATCAATTAATTCTTAACAAATTGGTGTTAAACAAAATAACATATGAGATGAATTCAAAAAGTTTGAAGCTAATAACGAAAAATAACCCGCATAAACTCACTTTTGCACGTTTCAAGAAAAATTAAAAAATCAATTTTAATTTTTTTTGACCACGGATACTTATTAGCAATAATTTTATTTATGTGGTTTGGCATACTCTCTACCATATTTTCAACTATATCTTTTGAGATTCGATTCCATTCCACTTTTACACGCTCCCAAACGTTGCCCTTATTTGTTTGGACGGACGGACAGAGGGACGGATAAACGGACGGATGACAGACACGGCAGTATCGATTCGGCTGTTGATACTGATCAAGAATAGATATACTTTATGGGGTCGGAAACGCTTCCCTATGTGCATTACACAGATCTACTTTTACCTAAAACACAATATATCCTGTAGTACGGGTACTAAAAGCTGCTGGACCGGCGCTATCATCATAATACATCTGCATTCTAGTTAAAATCTTCTGAAATTTTCAATTGCTCCCGACTATGGCAATTCGCAAGAAAAAAACTGACTGGAAAAGAGCTGAGTGAGCTCATATTGGCTGGACTCTGATAATTTGGATCCTTTATATCATCTAAACGATTGTATCATTTAAAAAGGAATGCGATTCGGAAAATTTAGTGCCGAAGGAATTCTAGTGCCAACAAATTTTTTTCAATCAAGCCACTATTTTGTGCGGTGTGTGTGTATCTTTCGTTTCATCATAGACGGTGGCCTCATTTTTTGGCTCAGGCAATGTGCATGAAAATCGCCGAGGTGTTTCTGTCTCGAAAAGAGACGTTTAAACTCCTAACCCCCAAAGTCTTCGTAACGTCATTTCCATTGTCAAACCTTAGAAGGGTTTCCTTGGCGCACTCTGGGACATCCCTCTACGGAGCTACAACTCCACTTCCAAAGACTAAAATTGCCACGACAAATTAGTTGTGTGGTTTTGATGCATGAAATTCTAACTTCTTCAACGGAAACGCCTCCTGATATTATATCATCAACATAAAAATCCCGCAAAACGACTTTGGAGCCCTATGGATACGACGAAGACTCATCCATAGAGAGTTGTTGCATTGCATGAATGGCCTAATCCTAAAAACCTTGGATGTCATCTTTTGGTGAGTCACTCCACAAAATACATTGCAACATAGAATCTGGCTCTGCCACGTGCACACACCGGTACATCTGGCACATGTCTCCGGGAATTCCTCTGAAAGTATGGGCTTTCTCTATGATTCTGGATTTTTGTATATCTTTAAAATTGTAAACGCCACGGATTTTCGTTCTTTGTAACGGCGGAACGGGATGAGCGGAATTTTGAAAAACACTTGTGGCAGTGTGATATCACATAAATCTAGCTATTACTAGGTACTAGGCAATAAACAAGACGGACGAACGGACAAGAGTCGGCTATTGGTGCTGATCAAGAATATATACTCTTTATGGGGTCGAAAACGATTACTTCTCTGCGTTTCAAGCATCCACTTTTACCACAAATGCAATATACATTTTACTCTTCGAATACGGGTATAATGAGAAGGAACGCGTTGAGTCTCAGTTACCGCGCTACTGCTTTTATATCCGTACTCAGTCGAGTATGTATGTGAAAGGTTATGTTTTTAATATGTGTTTATTGATAAGATTATATTTGAATGTATGTTAATTGAAAACTGCGACTGACTTCTTTACGCTTCCTGACTTTTCGCTCTTTCTGCTCTCGCAGGAGTTCCGCGCTTGTGTGCGCGACCTAGTCTTCTTATGTTCGGCCATCCTGACATTCTTCGTACGTCCCGGATGACAACAGCTCCTTGTTTTCCGCGACAAACTTCCACAGCTTGAGATTGTCACAGCTAGTCGCTGTCACGTATGGTCTTTCGATGTTCGGGGCTGCTTTCTTAGCACCGTATCGCCCGGGATTGAGGATCTCATACGGACCAAGGTATGAACTGGCCAGCTTTCGACCTGCAATAAATTGGGTTCGCTTAACAGCGACGAGATTACCCAATCTGTACCCATGCTCCACACGTCGTTTCTTGTCGAAGTTGGTCTGTAGGTCTTCTGCGGCTGCTGTATATTCAGCCTGGCTTCAGGCTAATAATTCGATTAGTCGATTTTCTGCTTTGGCATTAATCTTTCATATTCATATTCTGCCGAACATGATTTCGAAAGGTGAAACTCTCGTCGACATATGAATGTGGGAGTTAATCGCTTTTGCACCAAAGGTGTACACAATCATTCCCAGCAAATACTGTCTAAATTTTGAAATGTCAGATATGCAGATTTGACCTTGCGTATGTAACTATATTGCTTAGACTAAGCTTGCAGCTTTTTTACACCGGAAATAAACCGGGTGAAGCTTACCACCGAAAATTTCAATAAAAATGCTCCGTAGCCATCAAACAGGCTCCGATACAAGAAACGATTTCAAATGTTTGATCGCCTGTTCTTCCTCTGGTCTAATCCTAAAATCAACCTATTTTTGCTGAATAGAATAGAATAGAATCGCTTTCCCCGTGCCGATGGTGGACGACGCAATCTTGGTCCGGTTCGGACACATTTTCATCCAGCAGAAGCAGATTGTCCTTTTTAATACTTCCTTGCGTTTCGTTGTTTTTTTTCGATGGCGTACGTCTGTTTCTCGACATCTATCTTTTTTTTTTACGCTTGTATGTGTCTTGCAAGTCGAAAAAAGCGTGCTGATTTTTCGGAGTTTTTGCGAACCGACACTACAAAGTACCAACAACGACGACGTCGAACAAATTTTTCTTTGCTCCTTTTCTGTTCTTTCGTGTGTGTATGCACGCCGCAAATTAAAAAAAAACCTCCACCAACAACATTATCCGAACTGTTCTTCGCACTTTTTCTGTTCTTTCGCAACACAAAAAATGTCCAGCAACAACGTTGACCGAACTGTTCTACGCTTTCCTTCTGTTCTTTCGCGTGTGTGTGTGTGTGTGCACGCCGTACCACACAAAACAACAACGGAATTTTGCACAAATGTGTCGCTTTTGGGAAAATTATTGTAATTTCACATTTTTTAACTGTTAAACTTAACTTAACTACTTTTTTTAAAAAACAATAAAATGCTCCATCCACTTTAGGCAACTTTTTCATTTCAAGCCGTGCATTCAAAACCAAACGTTAAAGGTTAATTTTTATACCCGTACTCGAAGAGTTAAAGGGTATATTGTGTTTGTGGTATTTTCTGCCTGTCCGTCTTGTTTGTCGCCCATTGCTCGGAGGCTCGGAGACTTCCGCTTGAAAGACACTTCTGTGATCCGGAGGCCTGAAGGAGTACCTTATGTTTAATTGCTCGGAGTAGACACCGCCTCCTACTTTGTTGTCCATTTTGGAGCCATCCGTGAAGATTTGAATGGCTCCACCAAGACCCGGAGTTCCCTCAAGCTAGCTATCACGGTGAGGGATATTTATTTCAAAGGGAGTTTCAGTATACTCCCTCAGAATGCAGTAGTCCGTTTTTTGTTGGGACGTTGTTGTTGTCGTTTAGAATGGATGAGTGTCCCATATTTTGCGGTACCCATTGGTCAGAGTCTTTAAGACGAATTGCTGCCATGAGTGCCTGAGCCTTACCTTCAAGGTCAGGACTCTGGAGGCACAGGACAGCGTTTAGCGCATCGTTCGGTGTGATGCGAAGTGCTCCACTGATGCAGAGTGCGGCAGTTCTTTAACCTTGCCGAGCATATTGGTGATGGACTTTTTGATAGGGCCAGCCACCAAACTGTGACTCCGTAGAGTAGTATTGGTCTAACTATTGAAAGATATATCAATTGGGCTATACTTGGGTTAATGCCCACCTTAGACCAATGGCTTTCTTTGCAGGTGTAGAGGGCTATCGTAGCCTTGTTTTGGTTCCAGTTGAGCTTGCTGTCAATTACAAACCCCAGGTAACTGACACTATCGCTGAAGGATAGCCTGCATTCGTTAAGCATTGGAGGGTTAAGGTGCGGTATCTTGTATTTATGTGAAAATAAAACAAGTTCCGTTTTCAAGGGATTAACTCCCAGTCCGCGCGATTTTGTCCAGTCTGATAATTTCGCGAGCTTTGCAGACATTAGGTCGCAGAGTGTTTGAGGAATTTTCCCGAGAATATTATAGCAACGTCATCCGCGTATGCCACCACTTTACAGCCCCCTTCCAGGTCACACAGAATCTTGTTGACTGCTATGTTTCATAGAAGGGGAGACAGAACCCCACCCTGCGGTAAGCCTCTGTTGACATACCTTGACTGAGTGGACGACCCCATCGACGACGTCACCGTCCTGCATATGAGCAATTGAACGATAAGCGTCGCCAAGTGATCGTCCACCCCGAGGCTCGTCAGACCTTTCGTGATGGCTCTTGGTATGACATTGTTGAAGGCTCCCTCGATATCGAAAGGCAATTGGGAATATTCCTTTGAATAAAGAGATTTTTTCCTCGAAGTGATTACTTCGTGAAGTGCCGTTTCTGTGGATTTACCTTTCCTGTAGGCATGTTGTGCGTCCGACAGCATCTTTGGATTTTTCGTAGTGCTTAGATGTAGCCCGACTAGTCTCTCAAATGTCTTGAGGAGAAAGGAAGACCGACTGATTGGTCTGAAGTCCTTTGCGGTGGAGAGCGAGGCTTTTCCCGCTTTGGGAATAAAGACAATCTTTGCCTTAAGCCATGCGTAAGGAATTCCCTACTATGAGTATCTTGAAAATATACTTTGAAGCCAGTTGGTTTCCATGTTTCCTGCCTTTTTGTAGTTGGGCTGGGATAATCATGTCAGGACCTGGTGATTTAAACGGGTTGAAGCTGTTTACTGCCCAGCTGATGTTCCGTTTCGAGAGGATGTGTGCCATCGAGGTGACCGAGCCCTCTATAGGTGAGTAGGTCGGCTCAATGGTTGTGCACCCGGGGAAGTGAGATGTGTAGGGACTATTCACTGGAACTAGTCCACGTTCCTTCGTTACGCTAAGGTATCCCACTGAGGTGGTAGTTTTTGAGAGGATCTTACGAAGCCTTGCTGCTTCTGATCTTTCCTCTATTTCTGTGCAATTCTTGCCACGAGGCTCTTTTTGCCTACCTTCCCAGTGTTCCTCCTCGTTGGCGCTTTTGGCTCTGTTGAAGACAGCCCCTGCTACTCTTACGTAGGATATCTATTTGTTTTGACCACCATGGGGTTTTTTTTTCCCTCTCGGTTTTGCTGCCATGAAAGACTTGTTGCATGCTTCGGTAAATGTGTCCACTCGACGATTTAAGTCATCTTGAGTGTCCGGGCTCTGTGGTGCCATGATGGGGAGCAGTTCCTGCATTTTTCTACTATATCTATCCCAGTTGGCTTTCGTGGGACTAATGAAGTCAGTTGGTTTTGGGCACTCGAGTTTCATTATTGTCTCGATGTACCTGTCAGAGAAGGAATGGTCCTCTTGGACTTTCCAGCTCTCGATTAAGTCTGACATTTTGTGAGACACTAGAGTGAGGTCAATGACCTCCTGTTGGTTCTTTATAATGAATGTGGGGTCATTACGCCGATTACAAATTACCATATTAGAGTCAAGGATAAAGCTAAATAGCGACTCACCCTTCGCATTTGTGTCCGAGCTCTCCCATTGTGTGTGGTGAGCGTTGGCTTCGCAACCTATTAAAGGCCTATGTCCGAACTTTCGCTGTCGCTGGTTAGCACGCGTATCAGTTCTCCTGGAGGATCGCTTTCCTCGTGCGCCATGTAGGACGACATCAACCTCAGGTGTGTCCCTTGCAGCTCTAGGCTAACTGCCGTGTTGTCGCCGTTGCGATAGTTATGGAGCAGAAATATGTTAAGGTGCTTTCTAGCAAGTATACAGGTGCGAATTTTACCTTCGTTTTGAGCAGCAATTAGCTTGTACTCCTTCGTCGCTAATCCACAGACCTTGTCTTCTTCTACCCAAGGCTCCTGGATTATGACTACATCTGCTCCGCTCTTATCCAAGCGGAGTATTAGGGTAGCTGCTGCTGCTTTATAGTGGTGGAGATTGATTTGAAGTACCCGTAGGGACATCATCAGGTTTCTCCACCACTGTAACATCGGCGTCGGTGTCGTCGACGATATCGTCGTCCTCCCGACACATGGCCTCGAAGTCCTGCATGAGCATGGTGTCTGAGGAGTATCCGTCCAACTCCGGCTCCAGCTCGCAGTCGGGTGCTTCGATCTCCGAGGCTGCGTCCTGCTCGACTGGGTTGTCGACAGGATGCGCCTCGGCCACTGCATCCGACTTGTACATCTTTATGGTGACAGAGCTGAAGCCAAAAGTTCAGTTCGCCTCTGGCTGCCTCTATCGTGGCCAGCGACTCCTTGTTAGGACGACCACCTTGGTTTGTGGGGCCTGTCGTCCTCTCCACCTTCACCTTCTTCCACTCCAAGGACGGAAGGAGTGGGAGCATCTTGAGGATGCGGTCTGTCTCCTTGAAGGAGGCAGGCACCCACACTCGCCCAGGGTCTACTGGGCTCCTCGTTCAAGCGACCAGCTTCGCCCCTGGGTACACCTCACCGACTTGAGCTACTGCTTTGTAGAGCTGGACGGATCTCGCGTCTTCGCAGGCTATGATTTTTATTGTGCCCTGGTACCACCCCATGTCTTTGCAGACTGGTGGAGGGCCGGGCTCCGAGTCCAGCAGCTAGAAGCAGCGGTCGGCCAGTGCCGCTTCCACCCCCTTTCACTGGTTTCTTGGGATTCTCTCATTCGCGCTGCCTTTGTCAAGGACACCGATAAGCGTCCTCTCTTTGGCAATCTGCGCTAATGAGACATTCTGCAACACCCTGGAGCGTTTTTGGGGCGGGCCCCGGAGTCTCCCTGCGAGCGCTGCCTCTTTGGTTGGGGGGCCTCCTTCTTCGGCGCCTCCTTGCCGAAGTTGGGGAGCACCCTAGAAGCCCACTCAACCTTCTTGAGCCACTGGTCCGATGGGCTGGACGTCATCGTGGCGCTCTGCCTCCGGAGGTATGTTGCCAGCACTCCGTCTTTCGGCATACGTGTAACGTGTGGCTAGAGAACTGGTCGATGGAGACTCGACCCCTGCCACCTTACCAGAAGGCAGAGCAGCCGCAGGAATGCATTGCCATTCTGCCAAGGTGTTGGTTTTTTGGGGCCGACTCGCCACCCACCCCAGAACTGGGATGGGACCCCTTAGGGTTCGCCCCAGCACTTGTTGCCGAGCAGGATTTTCCTGCTGTATTGCGGGTTAGGCCAACCCTTTGGGCCGCTGCCTTTCCCTGTTTGGGATTGCTCCCAGTTGGCAGTTGGGGAGTGCCATACTCAGTTTTGTTGTTGTTTTTGTTTTTAAATTCTTCCATTCTGATCCCACGAGATGCAAAGAAGGGGCAAGGTCCGTCGGGCAGAGATTCGCGTTGCCCGGATAATGCATACTTAGAACAGGGGCAGCCAAGTCCCTGAGAACATCGTTCACGACTGGGCTAGTTTTTATACCGTGCCCCCAGCCAGGCTGACTCTCGGCACGGTTCGTATGACACTCTTAGTCCGGCCCGGTGTGTGGTGAGTGTGGGGGGTTGGGATGTAGGTAGGTAGTGTGTAGGGAAGGGATGTGTAAGAGCTACTTAAAGGAGGCGGCACTACAAGCGCATCGTCAGTGTTGCTGCGTCGCGAACACCCGCTGGCTGTCGGGACTGCTTATTTTCGGTACTCTCCCTCAGACTCAGCTGGGTTGAATTTCTTTGGGATGACCGCTTATTCGCAGCTAACCTACCCATTAGGCCGTTCACTATCCGCAACCTGCGACCCGTCCGGTGGCCTCAGCTAGGCCCCATCTGAGCCACCTCATAGCTCAATGAGTACCAGAGTATAAGAGCTAGAGCAACCTTAATTTTTTCCAGACTGATGTTCTATCTCACTCCTAAAGGTGTGTTTCATAATTTTGCCCCACGCACTTCTGCCCCAGAAAAAGCGTACATCTGTGGTGTGCACAATTTTGAAGATAACAGAAAACTAGAAATGCAGAATAATAGAGAAAGACCATGTCCATCAGAGGCTCAAATCTGAATGGCATCGAACAATGGAGAAAACCATTTCGAAAAAGCATCGTTCCCTCTCGCTCGCACTCACACACAAACGTGTCGGCTATGCTCTTTCGTACAAATGAGCGCCTGGATCTCGCAGACTATAAGAGCTAGAGCAACAAAACTTTTTGTCAGACTCCTATGATATCACTTCAGTGCAAGCTTATATCAAAATTTTTGCCACGCACACCCCCCCTTAAAAGACGAAAATCCACAATTTTGAAGATAGGAAAAAACCAAAAATTGCAGTATCGTAGGGAATGTCCATATCTACCAGATTCAGGATTCAGATCGGCTCATTATTGTAGCCACAATGATCAAATGAATTTTCAGCAGCTAGCCGCCAACCTTTCAGCCGTGCAGTGTTGTTGTTAGAAGTGATGTAGATGTAGATAACAGATGCAGAAAAATGTTAAATGTAAAAATGATAAAATATTTGAAAATTCCACATAAATCACATGTGTACTAACTGAGTACGGGTATAAAAAAGTATCGCGTTAACAGCGACACAACACCTCCTTTCTCGTTTAAATGTGTGTTTATTGATAAGGTTATATTTAAATGTATGTTAATTGACAACTGCGACTAACTACAAGAATGACTGCCAACTGAATGGTAAGTGGCCTCTGAGCGGCGTTGGCTGAAGCTTCCTGACTCTCGCGATCTCCTCTTTGCTCTTAATGCTCTCCGCTCTCTTTAATCTCAGCTCTCTTGGGGAGTTCCGCGCCTGTGTACGCGACCTAGCCTTCTTACATGTATGTGAGCTTATGGTTTATAGGAAACTTTTAAAATATTTTATCAGCTCTTACATTTAAAATTTTGTTCTACATCGGTTCTTCGCCACAGGCCGCACGTTGAACAAGGCAAGCAGAATGTGTGAGCGAGAGAGAGAATCAGTAGCGGTTCCACCGAAGAAGGGAAGGGCGCGTTGAAAATCACGAACTAATATTAAAAAATAAATTCTACCCTCAAGTTCCAATCGTGCGTTTGGATTCGCTTCCTTTCTGTCAACAATAAGTGTCATCGACCACATGGGTGCATAGCACCCACAGCATATACACCGGCTGCTGGTTTGCGGTTTTCTGTCTCTCCTGTTTATTACGCGCCGGACGCTTTGCATCTCGTTCCCGTTACAAACATTTTTAACGCGAATACAGCTGTGGATACTGACGCTGCAAACGACATTCCAGGGGCCCGGGAGCAAAACAGGGTGTCCATTTTTATGCTTAAGTCAACGGAATTGTTCGAGAAGTTGAAAAGTTGAACTGCCGCCTGGCAGGATGAGTCGTCGGTGTACGACTATTACATGTTCGCTGTAAAGCTAGAGCAGATCGAGAAGCTGAACTGCAAGTTCAAAACAATGCACAACGAGCTCAAGGAATTGAACCGAAACGTGATGCATAGTGGATTTTAAAATGCTTGACAGCATGCTGAAAGCTTCGATTATGCGAAAAATGGCTAAGACTAGTGGACACATGAATCCCCATTCCACTTTTGCAAATACTTTATCTGGTTGTGCCGTTTTGTAACCTCCACCTCGTCAGAGGCAGGCTCCATCCCTGCCGACTAAATATAATTGCCAGCTTTCAGGCGAGGATATGCCAAGTGGACTGACTTTTACTCCATGTTTACAGCCATCATCGACAATCATCCCCACCTAACCAACATAGAAACGTTTCAGCATCTGCGTTCTTGTCTGCGTGATTCGGCATTGGAGACGGTTCGTACGCTGGAAATCCCTCATGTCAACTATGATGTCACATTGGATTTGTTAGAAAAGAGATTTAATAATCGCCGTTTGGTTTTTCCCTGTGTATAAAATGTCTTAAAACAGGGCGTTGACTAACAATGCATCTCATTCGATTGTCGTACCTGCGGTGGTAGGCACTCTCCTGCGTTTTAGTAACCCTGAAACTACTGTAGTCCAAGGGCAGACAATGTCGTCTACGCCGTCTCATCCTGTCAGTGAACCCACTACCTTACCATGCCACTGAACCCCTACTCTATCTTGTTCATCTTCTATTCTTAATGCCCAGAATCTCAGAAATGATAATGTTTTATTATCCATGGCCACCGTCCTAGTACAAAATCTTTCTGTGGTCTCCGTTTTTTTTTTTTTTTTCTTTCGGACGTTGATGTACAATGACTGCACCATCAAGTGTCCCATGCGACACAAGCCGAAGCCTGTTACGCGCGGATCCTGGTAGATACGCAGCCCCCACCCGCCTAACCGACCGAGGGGCGCTGCCGCATGACGCGCTACGCGTGTACCGAAACCAATCGCGAACATGCAGGAAAGATAGGTGTTAGACTAACGTTCGAGGAAAATTAGGGCTAAACGCAACGCTAAACATGCAAAGTTACAAAGGAATATTACTAATTATGGGCAAGGTATGTTAGTATAAGTGATTTAAGTAGAGGAAGTGATTTAGTGGTGGATATTATATGTTAGGACGAATTATAATCCGAGCATAAGATCCGGAACGGTACATGCAAGGAATAATTCGATCTACACAGTGGAAGGTACAAAGGAATACAATTTCTAGAGTATCTAATAGGAATCGTGAAGTTTATGCGGCTCAACAAGTCAGGGCTGTCGATGTCACCCCTGATCAAGTTGTGCATGAAAATCACACCAAGCATTTTTCTACGATTAAGTAAGGATGGAAGGTCTATTAAGAGCAATCTACGAGAGTAAGAAGGCAGTCTCACACCTTCAGTTGAGGCCGCGCAGAGCAAAAAGTTTTTCTGGACTGAACCTATACGGTCTTGGTGTACTTTGTACTGAGGGCACCATAAAACAAGAGCCGTACTCTAAAATCGGACGAACAAGTGAAATATAGAGAGTCTTCGTTATATAGGGGTCGTCAAATTCCTTTCACCACCTCTTTATAAACCCAAGCACTCCCATGGCTTTATTTACCATGGTAGAAATCTGTTCAGAAAATTTTAGCTTGGGGTTTAGTTTAACACCAAGATCATCAACCAATGTAATTCTCTCATGAGAACCACCGCAGAGGGTGTAAGGAGGTGCCAATGGGCTGGAGCGATGAAATGTCATTACTTTACATTTCGAGGTGTTGTTGCACAACACCATGGCTGAAAGTTATTGGAGATCGAATTGCAAGCGAGAGTGAAATGATATGTCCTTATACTGGACACAGAGTTTATCGTCAACCGCATACATGAGTACTCGAGAGTTTGTTAATACTAGGTAAGGTAAGGTTAAGGCGGTAGCGGAGGGGGGTGACGGCGGAGCATTGTGCTCTGCTGAGTCTATAAAGCTGAAGTTCTGCATGTGATGGTCAGCTGCCATCGCCTATCAGCAATTTGCACGAATGCCTCGTGCGTTAATAGATGCACGTAGCTAAAGGCATCGCTACTTGCTCCCTCCGTAAGGAGAGGTACATTTGTAGTGCCCCTGCCTAGCTAGCTCGTCGGCGGCATTATTCCCGGCAATGTCCCTATGTCCTGGGACCCATATTAGGGAGAGCTGCTCTGCGGTCTCATTTAGAGACCTGCGGCAGTCGTTAACGGTCGCTGAGTTCGACGAAATAGAGCCAAGAGCCTTGAGAGCCGCTTGGCTGTTAAACCGGGAAGACGCACACTGTGTGTCCGTGAAAAGAAAGTTTGGAGACGATAGAAATGGCCTCCTTGATAGCTAAGACCTCTGCCTGGAACACACTACAGTGGTCCGGAAGTCTGAAAGAGACTGATGTTGAGCTCGTCGCAGAAGACGCCCCTCCCATGCGGCCGTCTAATTTTGAGCCATCAGTGTCGAAGTGGATCGCGTTTGCAGGTTCGCCCTCTCCCAGTCCTTCCTGAGTGTGAGATGGATACCTGGAAAGGCGTCGAGAGGTTGTCACTTGGGATGCAGTAGTCTGTCCTCTCTGGAAGTTGCGGGAGTTTTATTAGATTCCTGAGTGGCCAATCGTGGTGGTTTTCCACAGGGTTTTCCCTCATTCTAAGGGCGGAGAGTGTTGCAACCTTTTTCCCCATAAGTTATACAGGTAGAAGGTACAACATGGTGTGGAGGGCTTCGCTTGGGGTAGTGCGTAATCCGCCCGTTATGCATAGCTCTGCCATGCGTTGGACTCTTGTGAGTTTGTCAAGACAAAGTTTTCTTGTCCAGGGCTGGGCCACCAGACCCGTAAATCAGGATTGGTCGTATGATGGCGGTGTGCAGCCATCGTACTATGCACGGGGTCATGCCCCACTTTAGACCGATGGTTTTCCTGCAGGTATAGAGGGCTTCTGTGGCCTTCTTCACCATGTCCTCTATGCTTAGTTTCCAGTCGAGCTTCCTATCGAGGATGAGGCCAAGGTATTTGGCCTGGTTGCTGAAAACTAGCGGCTCTCCGCATAGTTTCGGTGGGGTAAGTGTCGGAATCTTGTATTTCCTGGTGAATAGTACAAGTTCCGTCTTAGAGGGGTTGGCACTCAGCCCACATTTGGCTGCCCATTGTGACAGGTTTGTGAGAGTGCTTGTCATGCACTCGCATATGGTCTGTGGAAACTTCCCAGAGAATGCTATAGCGACGTCATCCGCATACGCCACCACGCGGCAACCGCCACCCTCTATCTCCCGCAGCAGTACATTCACTGCTACGTTCCATAGGAGGGGCGAGAGGACTCCGCCCCTGCGGGGTGCCTCTGTTGACAAAACTGGTGGACGTTGACGTCCCCAGTGATGCCTCAACGGTCCTGCATTGCAGCATCTGATCGATGAGACTCACCGTCCGGGAGTCAACTCCCAGGTCAGTCAGTGCTCCCGTGATGGCGGACGGGATGATGTTATTGAAAGCCCCTTCTATGTCAAGAAAGGCTACCAGGGTATATTCCTTGCAGCTGAGGGACGATTCGATGATCGATGTGATCGCATGACTCGGCGATATGGACGCCCTGAGATGCAGACTTAAAAGCCGTTCCATCGCCTTCAGGAGGAAGGACGACAGCTTATTGGTCTGAAATCTTTAGGGCAGTGTTCGAGGGCTTGCCTGCCTTGGGTATGAAGACAACTTTGGCCCGATGCCATGTCTTCGGGATTTGTCCGTGGGAGAAAATCCCCTCGTAAATCCGTTTGAGCCAATTTATGGCTCTTTCTCCGGCTTGGATCAGCTGGGCTGAGATGATGCCGTCTGGTTCCGCGGATTTGTAGGTTGGTTTGTTTACAGCGCAGCCTGTAAATAAATACTACCTGTTAATACTGAAGGCATGTCATTAATGAAGAGTGTGAAAAGTAGGGGCCAAGATGGCTGCCCTGTGGTACACCAGAAATAACCTGAACAGGTGAAGACAAGGAGTTTTTGAAGAGGACTCTTTGAGACCTAGAGCAAAGGTAGCTGGAAATCCATTTCAAAAATGGGGCGAAACCCTAAAATGTCAAGTTTTTGTGCTAAAAGGGAATGGTTTACAGAGTCGAATGCTTTCCTGAAATCGGTGTAAATGACATCCGTCTGCATGTTACCATGGAAGCCTTTAATAATAAAAAGAGGTAAACTCTAGTAAATTTGTAGTTGTTGATCTTCGCCTTATATTTGCAGAGATGTTGCAAGTGCGGGGTTAAAATTTTCTCAAACATTTTAGGATTAGCGGATAACTTTGATATACCTCTGTAATTCATTGCGTCAGACTTACTAACTTTCTTATGGAGAGGAATAATAAACGATTCCTTCCAGATCGGAGGGAAACAGGAGGAGTTAAGGGATAGGGTGAATAGTTTAAGCAGGGGTCCACACAGAGCGTCGGCGCAGTACCTGAGTACACAGCCGGGGACTCCGTCAGGACCTGGTGAGAACACCGGCTTAACTAGTCGAAGATCATGAAGCAGTGAGCTTTCATTTAACAAAGGACTGAAAATGCCGTTCGATCTTGGTAAACTGTATGGATACGTCTGACCAGAGTAGCTTTCATGGGAATAGGTTGTTTGAAAAAATTGTGCAAAAAAGATCGGCAATGGCCTGATCATTGTTTACCGACGAATTATGAAATGATAGCGAGGATGGATGTGCGGACGTTTTACGCTTGCTTTTAAAAAAGCTGTAAAACGTTTAGGGTCTTGAGAAAAGCGCATCCTGCATCGAGCTAGGTAATTTTGTAGCATTAAGCGTTTACAATAGTGAAATTTGACCGAGCTATTACATAGCGAGAGAGAGGAGAAGGAGAGCCAACTTCTTGAAATTTTTTACAAAGTCTTGATTTTATGTTTTTATACCCGTACTCGAAGAGTAAAAGGGTATACTGTATTTGTGGTAAAAGTGGATGTGTAACATAGAGAAGGAGTAATTTCCGACCATATAAAAGTATATATATTCTTGATCAGCATCAATAGCCGAGTCGATATAGCCCCTGTCTGTCCGTCCGTCTGTCCGTCTTGTTCGCCCATTGCTCGAAGGCTAAAAAGAGATAGAGCAACCAAATTTTTTTCCAGACTGATGTGTTCTCTCACTCCTTAAAAAATTCCGCCCCGCCCACTTCCGCCCCCACAAAGGGCGCACATCCGTGGCGTCCACAGCTTTGAAAAATAACAAAAACTAAACATGCAGAATCATAGAGACAGCCCATATCTATCAGGGGCCCAAATCTGAATCGGATCGGATCATTAATATAGCCACAATAGAGGCAAAATATGAAAAAAAACTTCGCTCCATCCCTTTCGCACTCACACAAAATCGAGTCGATTTGGTTTTTTGTATTTTGTGTAGCCTGGATCTCAGAGACTATAAAAAGCTAGAGCAACCAAACTTTTTGCCAAGACTCCTGTGATACCAAACCTGAACAAGTGTATTTCAAAATTTCGCCCCGCCCCCTTCCCCCCCAACAAAAGACAAAAATCCACAATTTTGAAGATAAAAACCAAAATGCAGTATCAAAAAGGAAATGATATCTACCAGATTCCCGAATTTGGTTCAGATCGGATCATTATTGTAGCCACAATGATCAAATGAATTTTCAGCAGCGGAATACCCCGCGGTTGTGTTTCCCCTCGCCAGTTTGCTGCGTAAGTCATTTATTGGGGTTGATTGTCGTAGCAGATTCTCTCACACACACACTCACTCAAAAACATGCTGCCTCGTGCAGTGTACGTGTGTTGTTGTGAGAACTGATGTAGATGATGTAGATGTAGATGTCGATTACAGATGTAGCAAAAATGTAAAATGTAAAACTGATAAAACATTTTAAAATTCCGCATAAGTCACATGTGTACTGACGGAGTACGGGTATAAAAAGTAGAGTCGCGTTCGAAGCGACTCCGTACGTTCTTTCTCGTTAAGACTTGATAGCTCCTTGGTAAAAGTGGGCTTCCCAGATTTAATCGGACAAAAGTATGGGACACAAGAATAAAAAGAGTGTGTCAAGTACATTATAGAAAATGTTTGTGCCTTCATAACGTCAGTGCACAAGTACAGAGCGGACCAATCGAGCTTAAGCTTCGTAAACTCGGCCTTACGAAAGCAGCGGACACGTTTAGAAAGATCGATCCAATACAGAAGGTCTAATATTGACCGATACTTTGAAAGTAGGATGGTAGGAGTCTTCAGGTATAGTGAGCGGAAGGGCTCGGGTTAACAACGCTATGGTCGGATACGAGACGAAGCACAGATCGAGCAATCGACTCAAAGGAATTTTTCACATGGTTGACTTGAGACAGGGACCGGTCTAGCAAGTCGTCAATAAAGTCATGTCGTAATATGGGCAAGGTTATTCGACTCGTTTACCGAAGGCCAAACAGTGCCTGCCAAATTGAAATCCCCCAAAACTATCATGTGGTCTTTATCTGATAGCGAGGAAGAAACAGTTTTTAAAGCGGACAGGACAGCGTATATAGAGATATCCGAAGACGGCGGAATGTACGAGCAGGTAGTGAAAAATAGAAAACGCTGGAAGAATCAGTTTTATGCACAGGAATTCCAGGTCTTGTTGAACCTGAATATGAAATGTTCCGACGTGAAGTTAGAGTCCACTGCGATGAGGACCCCCCTCCCACGTCGAGACGAACGGTCATTTCTAAATATTGTGTAACGATCTGCCAAAACTTCGGAACTAAGGATGTTCGACTTTAACCAGGTTTCAGTTAACACAATAATATGGGACCAAAAATGTGAAACTTTCAAGATAGAGATTGCTGAGCTTTTTACTACGTAAGCCCCTAGCATTCTGGTAAGTACGAAAAGAGAGGAAAACTAGTTTCTTGGATGGGTGGAAGTAGAGCGGGCAGATGAGGATGGAGCACTGGTCTGACTGCTGGGGTGAGATATGGGGGCCTATTCTTCATCTTAGCCTTATACTTTCACAACCAGTGCTCTGGCCAAAATTGGCAGAGCAAATGGTGTAGAAAATGAGATGGGGAGACTCTTATCTAAAAAGAAGCTATCTCCCCTGGCATAGCGAAATTAAGCGAAATGTGCAGTACTTGTGATGGCAATATCCGGTGGTCCCGGACGTACAAACAACTGGCGGGTTCGTAATGGATGGGATAACTATGGGTTTTGGTACGGACTCTACGTACACGGACGCTACAGTCGGCTGCATGTTCTCCGAGACGATGCATTCGGCTACCGAATCTGCATCACCAGCAGCGATCGTTGCCCTTGGAGTGGCAAACGTAATCGACTGCTGCACAGGCGTAGTTGTCGGAGTTAGTTTTTCGGAGTGGACTTCTTTCGCCGCGGAGACTCAGCCAGCAGCTGTAAACTGCTGAACTGAGTGTCCATTGCTAAGAGCCGATCGTATTGATTCTTAAAGCCCACGATCAGCTCCCTAAAAAGCCACTCCTCGTCTGCCTAATTTAAGAGCGCATTTCGTTTTCGACCGCACGGCATTCCTCACAACTATAATGCAAACCGTTGCGTTGTGAGATGGCATCACCCACACGGCCAGAAATACCCGCACACTTTGCATGCACTACGCTGATCGGCTGATCGTGAGTGATCTGCTTCTTGCAGGTTTTTTGCGCAGACCACAGAAAATTCCATAATTTTGTTTTTAATTTTTTCAATGAAAAAAGAAAGTTCAATACAAATGTATTTTCTTACTTACTGGAAGCAACAACAAAAACACAATTAACCGACGCACAAAAATTAATTAAAAACGTTGTGTTTTACACAAAAACTAGGCATGCACCCGGAATTTGTATAGCAAATCAGTTAAGAAAAATATTATTAGGCCAAACACCGGTTGTTTGTAAAAGATAAAAGAAAGAAGCGGAGCGCAAAAACACGCCTGGTCACTACAAAGAGAACGAACCAATGACAAAGAGAACGAACGAAGGACTGCTAAATTGCGGCTCTCAGGTGCATTTAGTAACTTCCTTTTATGTGTTGGGCATTTCAAGCTGCTACCAGGATATAGGATATACAGAAATAATTTGGAAAACTCGCTTGGGATGGATCGTGTTTTGAGCTTGAGATCGAGTCAAAGACGTTTCGTTGATGGGCTCACGCTGCTGCCTTAAAAGGAAAGTCAATCGCTAGACACTCATCGAAAATGCTTCCGCGTTCAATGCCCAAGGTTTATCAGAGTGTAACCCTTCAATTGATCGCCGTGACTTGGATATAGTGCGATATCTGGAGCTCGCTCTAAGGAAAAGTCCAATAAGCTGTGCCTGGAACACGGAGTTCATTCCAGTTAATTATAAATTCCAGTTGGTCGCGTCTATCGTTTATGATGGAGCTTTATTCGGCGCTGGAGTCTGCTTGGAATCTCTTCTATTTCGCGCATCTACTTTATTCCTCATTGTTTATACTCGTTCCCAAAAATGGAGTGGTATGCTCACGTATATTGCGGCTACAGACTCGAGTGCTTATGGCTCCGGTTACTCAGTTACGTAAAATTATCAGGGCCTAGCCCGTATTCCGTCGCAAAGGGGCTTTGCGACTGAGCTGAACAACAACATCGTTGGAACTTAAATCTGAGTTTCCGCTGGACTTCGCTGACAGAAGTCGTACAATCATCTATTATTTCGCTATAAAACCACTCAGGACCGCTTGAGATGGACGAGTTGAGGATGCCTTTGGGACACATCACGGGTCTGAAGAACATAGATCTCGATTCTAAATTGTATAGCCCAGACGAACGCGATGACCAATGTGTAGTTCCCTTGCCTTCTTTGAATGACGGCTCTCCTTCTTCGTTTTATGAGCCTCTAGCAATGTCTGGGCTTCTGGGCAATGTTCTTTGTGTGGACTTTCATCCTTTGGTGGGGCGGAAATACACTTGTCTTGGTTTGGTATCACAGGAGTCTGGACAGAACGTTTGGTTGCTCTAGCTCTTATAGTCTCTGAGATCCAGGCTACACAAAATACGAAAACCAAAACGACCTGTTTTTGTGTGGTTATACTAATGAACCGAACCAATTCAGATTTGGGCACCTGATAGATAATATTTTTTACTATGATTCTGCATTGTTCGTTTTCTGTTATCTTCAAAATTGTGGACACCACAGATGTCCGCCCTTGTGGGGGCGGAAGTGGGCGGTGCGAAATTTTGGAACACTTTTCTAGGAGTGAGATATCACATCAGTCTGGAAAAAAAATTAGTTTTTTTTCCGCATGTATGGCCGTTTCGGTGGATCTTCCCCTCCGATAGGCATGCTGAGAGTCAGAGATTTGACACGGCGATATGGACGCCCTGAGATGCAGACTTAAAAGCCGTTCCATCGCCTTCAGGAGGAAGGACGACAGACTTATTGGTCTGAAATCTTTAGGGCAGTGTGCGAGGGCTTGCCTGCCTTGGGTATGAAGACAACATTGGCCCGAAGCCATGTCTTCGGGATTTGTCCGTGGGAGAAAATCCCCTCGTAAATCCGTTTGAGCCAATTTATGGCTCTTTGTCCGGCTTGGATCAGCTGGGCTGGGATGATGCCGTCTGGTTCCGCGGCTGATTTGTAGGGCTCGAAGCTTTTTATTGCCCAGGATATATTCTCCTGACTTAACAGGTTCAGAATTGAGCCCGTGGCATTAGAAGGATGCGCTCTGTAGGTTGGTTTGTTTACAGCGCAGCCTGTAAATAAATACTACCTGTTAATACTAAAGGCATGTCATTAATGAAGAGTGTGAAAAGTAGGGGCCAAGATGGCTGCCCTGTGGTACACCAGAAATAACCTTAACAGGTGAAGACAAGGAGTTTTTGAAGAGGACTCTTTGAGACCTAGAGCAAAGGTAGCTGGAAATCCATTTCAAAAAATGGGGCGAAACCCTAAAATGTCAAGTTTTGTGCTAAAAGGGAATGGTTTACAGAGTCTAATGCTTTTCCTGAAATCGGTGTAAATGACATCCGTCTGCATGTTACCAAGGAAGCCTTTAATAATAAAAGAGGTAAACTCTAGTAAAGTTGTAGTTGTTGATCTTCGCCTTATAAATCCGTGCTGAGCTGCAGATATAAGTGATTTGCAGAGATGTTGCAAGTAGCGGATAACTTTGATATACCTCTGTAATTCATTGCGTCAGACTTACTAACTTTCTTATGGAGAGGAATAATAAACGATTCCTTCCAGATCGGAGGGAAACATGAGGAGTTAAGGGATAGGGTGAATAGTTTATGCAGGGGTCCACACAGAGCGTCGGCGCAGTACCTGAGTACACAGCCGGGGACTCCGTCAGGACCTGGTCGAAGATCATGAAGCAGTGAGCTTTCATTTAACAAAGGACTGAAAAAATGCCGTTCGATCTTGGTAAACTGTATGGATACGGCTGACCAGAGTAGCTTTCATGGGAACAGGTTGTTTGAAAAATTGTGCAAAAAGTTCGGCAATGGCCTGATCATTGTTTACCGACGAATTATGAAATGATAGCGAGGATGGATGTGCGGACGTTTTACGCTTGCTTTTTTAAAAAGCTGTAAAATTGTTTGGGGTCTTGAGAAAAGCGCATCCTGCATCGAGCTAGGTAATTTTTGTAGCATTGCAGCGTTTACAATAGTGAATTTGACCGAGCTATTACATAGCGAGAGAGAGGAGAAGGAGAGCCAACTTCTTGAAATTTGTTTATAAAGTCTTGATTTTATGTTTTTAGACTTGATAGCTCTTTGGTAAAAGTGGGCTTCCCAGATTTAATCGGACAAAAATATGGGACACAAGAATCAAAGAGTGTGTCAAGTACATTATAGAAAATGTTTGTGCCTTTCATAACGTCAGTGCACAAGTACAGAGCGGACCAATCGAAATCCCTAATCAGGCTATTAAGCTTCGTAAACTCGGCCTTACGAAAGCAGCGGACACGTTTAGAAAGCTTACCAGATCGATCTAATACAGAAGGTCCAATATCGACCGATACTTCGAAAGTAGGATGGTAGGAGTCTTCAGGTATGGTGAGCGGAAGGGCTCGGGTTAACAACGCTATGGTCGGATACGAGACGAAGCACAGATCGAGCAATCGACTCAAAGAATTTTTTCACATGGTTGACTTGAGACAGGGACAGGTCTAGCAAAGCCGTCAATAAAGTCATGTCAAATTATGTGCGCAAGGTTTTCGACTCGTTTACCGAAGGCCAAACAGTGCCTGCCAAATTGAAATCCCCAGAACTATCATGTGGTCTTTATCTGATAGCGAGGAAGAAACAGTTTTTAAAGCGGACAGGTGCTGCTCGTATATAGAGATATCCGAAGACGGCGGAATGTACGAGCAGGTAGTGAAAATAGAAAACGCTGGAAGAATCAGTTTTATGTAACAGGAATTCCAGGTCTTGTTGAACCTGGAATATGAAATGTTCCGACGTGAAGTTAGAGTCCACTGCGATGAGGACCCCTCCTCCACGTCGAGACGAACGGTCATTTTTAAATATTGTGTAACGATCTGCCAAAACTTCGGAACTAAGGATGTTCGAAATTTTAACCAGGTTTCAGTTAACACAATAATATGGGACCAAAATGTGAAACTTTCAAGATAAAGATTGCTGAGCTTACTACGTAAGCCTCTAGCATTCTGGTAAGTAACTAAAAAGAGGGAAACTAGTTTCTTGGATGGGTGGAAGTAGAGCGGGCAGATGAGGATGGAGCACTGGTCTGACTGCTGGGGTGAGATATGGGGGCCTATTCTTCATCTTAGCCTTATACTCTTTCACAACAAAAGTGCTCTGGCCAAAAATTGGCAGAGCAAATGGTGTAGAAATGAGATGGGGAGACTCTTATCTTAAAAAAGCTATCTCCCTGGCATAAGCGAAATTAAGCGAAATGTGCAGTACTTGTGATGGCAATATCCGGTGGTCCCGGACGTACAACAACTGGCGGGTTCGTAATGGATGGGATAACTATGGGTTTTGGTACGGACTCTACGTACACGGACGCTTGACAGTCGGCTGCATGTTCTCCGAGACGATGCATTCGGCTACCGAATCTGCATCACCAGCAGCGATCGTCATTTTTGGAGTGGCAAACGTAATCGACTGCTGCACAGGCGTAGTTGTCGGAGTTAGTTTTTCGGAGTGGACTTCTTTTCGCCGCGGAGACTCAGCCAGCAGCTGTAAACTGCTGAACTGAGTGTCCATTGCTAAGAGCCGATCGTATTGATTCTTAAAGCCCACGATCAGCTCCTAAAAGCCACTCCTCGTCTGCCTAATTTAAGAGCGCATTTCGTTTTCGACCGCACGGCATTCCTCACAACTATAATGCAAACCGTTGCGTTGTGAGATGGCATCACCCACACGGCCAGAAATACCCGCACACTTTGCATGCACTACGCTGATCGGCTGATCGTGAGTGATCTGCTTCTTGCAGGTTTTTTGCGCAGACCACAGAAAATTCCATAATTTTGTTTTTAATTTTTTTCAATGACAAAAGAAAGTTCAATACAAATGTATTTTCTTACTTACTGGAAGCAACAACAAAACACAATTAACCGACGCACAAAATTAATTAAAAACGTTGTGTTTTTACACAAAACTAGGCATGCACCCGCGGATTTTGTATAGCAAATCAGTTAAGTAAATTTATTAGGCCAAACACCGGTTGTTTGTAAAAGATAAAAAGAAAGAAGCCCGGAGCGCAAAAAAAAACACGCCTGGTCACTACAAAGAGAACGAACCAATGACAAAGAGAACGAACGAAGCACTGCTAAATTGCGGCTCTCAGGTGCATTTAGTAACTTCCTTTATGTGTTGGGCATTTCAAGCTGCTACCAGGATATAGGATATACAGAAATAATTTGGAAAACTCGCTTGGGATGGATCGTGTTTGGAGCTTGAGATCGAGTCAAAGACGTTTCGTTGATGGGCTCACGTGCTGCTGCCTTAAAGGAAAGTCAATCGCTAGACACTCATCGAAATGCTTCCGCGTTCAATGCCCAAGGTTCCCTGAGTGTAACCCCTTCAATTGATCGCCGTGACTTGGATATAGTGCGATATCTGGAGAGCTCGCTCTAAGGAAAAGTCCATAAGCTGTGCCTGGAACACGGAGTTCATTCCAGTTAATTATAAATTCCAGTTGGTCGCGTCTATCGTTTATGATGGAGCTTATTCGGCGCTGGAGTCTGCTTGGAATCTCTTCTATTTCGCGCATCTACTTTATTCCTCATTGTTTATACTCGTTCCCAAAATGGAGTGGTATGCTCACGTATATTGCGGCTACAGACTCGAGGCTTATGGCTCCGGTTACTCAGTTACGTAAAATTATCAGGGCCTAGCCGTATTCCGTCGCAAAGGGGCTTTGCGACTGAGCTGAACAACAACCTCGTTGGAACTTAAATCTGAGTTTCCGCTGGACTTCGCTGACAGAAGTCGTACAATCATCTATTATTTCGCTATAAACCACACTTTGGTGGGGCGGAAATACACTTGTCTTGGTTTGGTATCACAGGAGTCTGACAGAACGTTTGGTTGCTCTAGCTCTTATAGTCTCTGAGATCCAGGCTACACAAAATACGAAAAACCAAAACGACTCGTTTTGTGTGGTTATACTAATGAACCGAACCAATTCTGATTTGGGCACCTGATAGATAAGGTTTTTTTACTATGATTCTGCATTGTTCGTTTTCTGTTATCTTCAAAATTGTGGACACCACAGATGTCCGCCCTTTGTGGGGGCGGAAGTGGGCGGTGCGAAATTTTGGAACACTTTTCTAGGAGTGAGATATCACATCAGTCTGGAAAAAAAATTAATTTTTTTTTCCGCATGTATGGCCGTTTCGGTGGATCTTCCTCCGATAGGCATGCTGAGAGTCAGAGATTTGACACGGCGATATGGACGCCCTGAGATGCAGACTTAAAAGCCGTTCCATCGCCTTCAGGAGGAAGGACGACAGACTTATTGGTCTGAAATCTTTAGGGCAGTGTGCGAGGGCTTGCCTGCCTTGGGTATGAAGGCAACTTTGGCCCGAAGCCATGTCTTCGGGATTTGTCCGGGGGAGAAACTCCCCTCGTAAATCCGTTTGAGCCAATTTATGGCTCTTTGTCCGGCTTGGATCAGCTGGGCTGGGATGATGCCGTCTGGTTCCGCGGATTTGTAGGGCTCGAAGCTTTTTATTGCCCAGGATATATTCTCCTGACTTAACAGGTTCAGAATTGAGCCCGTGGCATTAGAAGGATGCGCTCTGTAGGTTGGTTTGTTTACAGCGCAGCCTGTAAATAAATACTACCTGTTAATACTAAAGGCATGTCATTAATGAAGAGTGTGAAAAGTAGGGGCCAAGATGGCTGCCCTGTGGTACACCAGAAATAACCTGAACAGGTGAAGACAAGGAGTTTTTGAAGAGGACTCTTTGAGACCTAGGGCAAAGGTAGCTGGAAATCCATTTCAAACGAGAAAGAACGTACGGAGTCGCTGTTGCCGCGACTCTACTTTTATACCCGTACACAGTCAGCACACATGTGATTTATGTGGAATTTTCAAATTTTTATAAGTTTTACATCTTACATTTGTTTGCTACATCAGTCATCTACATCTACTTCATCTACATCACTTCTCACAACAACACACGTACACTGCACGAGGCAGCATGTTTGAGCGTAAGTGTGCGTGCGAAAGAATCATTAGCGACAATCAACCCCATAAATGACTAACGCCGCAAGTGGAAGGGGAAGCTCGCAGCTGAAAATTCATTTGATCATTGTGGCTACAATAATGATCCGATCTGAACCGAATTCGGGAATCTGGTAGATATGGTCATTCTCTACAAAACTGCATTTTTATTTTTTTCTATCTTCAAAATTGTGTATTTTCGTATTTTGGGGGCGGGAGTGGGCGTGGCAAAATTTTGAAATAAACTTGCACTGAAGCGATATCACAGGAGTCTAGGCAACAAATTTGGTTGTTCTAGCTCTTATAGTCTCTGAGATCAAGGCGCTCATTTATACGAAAACCAAAACGACTCGATTTTTTGTGTGAGTGCGAAAGGGATGGAGCGAAGTTTTTTTGCGTATGTTTTTGTCTATTGTGGATATATTAATGATCCGATCCGATTCAGATTTGGGCCCCTGATAGATATGGGCTGTCTCTATGATTCTGCATTTTTAGTTTCTTGTTATTTTCAAAATTGTGGCTGCCACAGATGTGCGCCCTTTGTGGGGGCGGAAGTGGGCGGGGCGAAATTTTGAAACATTTTTCTAGGAGTGAGATACCACATCAGACTGGATAAAAAGTTTGGTTGCTCTAGCTCTTATAGCCTTCGAGCAATGGGCGACAAACAAGACGGACGGACGGACGGACGGACAGACGGACGGACAGACAGGGCTATATCGACTCGGCTATTGATGCTGATCAGGAATATATATACTTTATATGGTCGGAAATTACTCCTTCTCTATGTTACACACATCCACTTTTAGCACAAATACAATATACCCTATTACTCTTCGAGTACGGGTATAAAAATGGGGCGAAACTCCTAAAATGTCAAGTTTTTGTGCTAAAAGGGAATGGTTTACAGAGTCTAATGCTTTCCTGAAATCGGTGTAAGTGACATCCGTCTGCATGTTACCAAGGAAGCCTTTAATAATAAAAAAAGAGGTAAACTCTAGTAAATGTGTAGTTGTTGATCTTCTCCTTATAAATCCGTGCTGAGCTGCAGATATAAGTGATTTGCAGAGATGTTGCAAGTAGCGGATAACTTTGATATACCTCTGTAATTAATTGCGTCAGACTTACTTACTTTCTTATGGAGAGGAATAATAAACGATTCCTTCCAGATCGGAGGGAAACATGAGGAGTTAAGGGATAGGGTGAATAGTTTATGCAGGGGTCCACACAGAGCGTCGGCGCAGTACCTGAGTACACAGCCGGGGACTCCGTCAGGACCTGGTGAGAACACCGGCTTAACTAGTCGAAGATCATGAAGCAGTGAGCTTTCATTTAACAAAAGGACTGAAAAATGCCGTTCGATCTTGGTAAACTGTATGGATACGGCTGACCAGAGTAGCTTTCATGGGAACAGGTTGTTTGAAAAAATTGTGCAAAAAGATCGGCAATGGCCTGATCATTGTTTACCGACGAATTATGAAATGATAGCGAGGATGGATGTGCGGACGTTTTTACGCTTGCTTTTTAAAAAGCTGTAAAATTGTTTGGGGTCTTGAGAAAAGCGCATCCTGCATCGAGCTAGGTAATTTTTGTAGCATTAAGCGTTTACAATAGTGAAATTTGACCGAGCTATTACATAGCGAGAGAGAGAGGAGAAGGAGAGCCAACTTCTTGAAATTTTTTATAAAGTCTTGATTTTATGTTTTTAAGACTTGATAGCTCTTTGGTAAAGTGGGCTTCCCAGATTTAATCGGACAAAAAATATGGGACACAAGAATCAAAAAGAGTGTGTCAAGTACATTATAGAAAAATGTTTGTGCCTTTCATAACGTCAGTGCACAAGTACAGAGCGGACCAATCGAAATCCCTAATCAGGCTATTAAGCTTCGTAAACTCGGCCTTACGAAAGCAGCGGACACGTTTAGAAAGCTTACCAGATCGATCCTAATACAGAAGGTCCAATATCGACCGATACTTCGAAAGTAGGATGGTAGGAGTCTTCAGGTATGGTGAGCGGAAGGGCTCGGGTTAACAACGCTATGGTCGGATACGAGACGAAGCACAGATCGAGCAATCGACTCAAAGAATTTTTCACATGGTTGACTTGAGACAGGGACAGGTCTAGCAAGCCGTCAATAAAGTCATGTCAAATTATGGGCGCAAGGTTTTTTCGACTCGTTTACCGAAGGCCAAACAGTGCCTGCCAAATTGAAATCCCCAGAACTATCATGTGGTCTTTATCTGATAGGTGCTGCTCGTATATAGAGATATCCGAAGACGGCGGAATGTACGAGCAGGTAGTGAAAATAGAAAACGCTGGAAGAATTAGTTTTATGCACAGGAATCCAGGTCTTGTTGAACCTGGAATATGAAATGTTCCGACGTGAAGTTAGAGTCCACTGCGATGAGGACCCTCCTCCACGTCGAGACGAACGGTCATTTCTAAATATTGTGTAACGATCTGCCAAAACTTCGGAACTAAGGATGTTCGACTTTAACCAGGTTTCAGTTAACACAATAATATGGGACCAAAATGTGAAACTTTCAAGATAGAGATAGCTGAGCTTACTACGTAAGCCTCTAGCATTCTGGTAAGTAACTAAAAGAGAGGAAACTAGTTTCTTGGATGGGTGGAAGTAGAGCGGGCAGATGAGGATGGAGCACTGGTCTGACTGCTGGGGTGAGATATGGGGGGCCTATTCTTCATCTTAGCCTTATACTCTTTCACAACCAAGTGCTCTGGCAAAAAATTGGCAGAGCAAATGGTGTAGAAATGAGATGGGAGACTCTTATCTTAAAAAGAAGCTATCTCCCTGGCATAAGCGAAATTAAGCGAAATGTGCAGTACTTGTGATGGCAATATCCGGTGGTCCCGGACGTACAACAACTGGCGGGTTCGTAATGGATGGGATAACTATGGGTTTTGGTACGGACTCTACGTACACGGACGCTACAGTCGGCTGCATGTTCTCGAGACGATGCATTCGGCTACCGAATCTGCATCACCAGCAGCGATCGTTGCCCTTGGGTGGCAAACGTAATCGACTGCTGCACAGGCGTAGTTGTCGGGTTAGTTTTTTCGGGTGGACTTCTTTCGCCGCGGAGACTCAGCCAGCAGCTGTAAACTGCTGAACTGAGTGTCCATTGCTAAGAGCCGATCGTATTGATTCTTAAAGCCCACGATCAGCTCCTAAAAGCCACTCCTCGTCTGCCTAATTTAAAAGAGCGCATTTCGTTTTCGACCGCACGGCATTCCTCACAACTATAATGCAAACCGTTGCGTTGTGAGATGGCATCACCCACACGGCCAGAAATACCCGCACACTTTGCATGCACTACGCTGATCGGCTGATCGTGGGTGATCTGCTTCTTGCAGGTTTTTTGCGCAGACCACAGAAAATTCCATAATTTTGTTTTTAATTTTTTTTCAATGACAAAAGAAAGTTCAATACAAAATGTATTTTTCTTACTTACTGGAAGCAACAACAAAAACACAATTAACTGACGCACAAAAATTGATTAAAAACGTTGTTTTTTTACAGAAAAACTAGGCATGCACCCGCGGTTTGTATAGCAAATCAGTTAAGTAAATTTATTAGGCCAAACACCGGTTGTTTGTAAAGATAAAAGAAAGAAGCGGAGCGTAAAAAACACGCCTGGTCACTACAAAGAGAACGAACCAATGACAAAGAGAACGAACGAAGCACTGCTAAATTGCGGCTCTCAGGTGCATTTAGTAACTTCCTTTATGTGTTGGGCATTTCAAGCTGCTACCAGGATATAGGATATACAGAAATAATTTGGAAAACTCGCTTGGGATGGATCGTGTTTGGAGCTTGGGATCGAGTCAAAAGACGTTTCGTTGATGGGCTCACGTGCTGCTGCCTTAAAGGAAAGTCAATCGCTAGACACTCATCGAAATGCTTCCGCGTTCAATGCCCAAGGTTCCCTGAGTGTAACCCTTCAATTGATCGCCGTGACTTGGATATAGTGCGATATCTGGGCTCGCTCTTAGGAAAAAGTCCAATAAGCTGTGCCTGGAACACGGAGTTCATTCCAGTTAATTATAAATTCCAGTTGGTCGCGTCTATCGTTTATGATGGAGCTTATTCGGCGCTTGAGTCTGCTTGGAATCTCTTCTATTTCGCGCATCTACTTTATTCCTCATTGTTTATACTCGTTCCCAAAATGGGTGGTATGCTCACGTATATTGCGGCTACAGACTCGAGGCTTATGGCTCCGGTTACTCAGTTACGTAAAATTATCAGGGCCTAGCCGTATTCCGTCCAAAGGGGCTTTGCGACTGAGCTGAACTAACAACCTCGTTGGAACTTAAATCTGAGTTTCCGCTGGACTTCGCTGACAGAAGTCATTACAATCATCTATTATTTCGCTATAAACCACTCAGGACCGCTTGAGATGGACGAGTTGAGGATGCCTTTGGGACACATCACGGGTCTGAAGAACATAGATCTCGATTCTAAATTTTATAGCCCAGACGAACGCGATGACCAATGTAGTTCCCTTGCCTTCTTTGAATGACGGCTCTCCTTCTTCGTTTTATGAGCCTCTAGCAATGCACCCGGGCTTCTAGGCAATGTTCTTTTTGTGGACTTTCATCCTTTGGTGGGGCGGAAATACACTTGTCTTGGTTTGGTATCACAGGAGTCTGGACAGAACGTTTGGTTGCTCTAGCTCTTATAGTCTCTGAGATCAGGCTACACAAAATACGAAATACCAAAACGACTCGTTTTTGTGTGGCTATACTAATGAACCGAACCAATTCAGATTTGTCAATTTGGGGCCTCTGATAGATATGGTTTCTCTATGATTCTGCATTTTAAGCACCTGATAGGTAAGGTTTTTACTATGATTCTGCATTGTTCGTTTTCTGTTATCTTCAAAATTGTGGACACCATAGATGTCCGCCCTTTGTGGGGCGGATGTGGGCGGGGCGAAATTTTGGAACACTTTCTAGAAGTGAGATATCACATCAGTCTGGAAAAAATTTGTTTCCTCTATCTGTTATAGCGGCCGAGAAATGGGCGACAAACAAGACGGACAGACAGACAGACAGACGGACTGACATGGCTATATTGACTCGGCTGTTGATGCTAATCAAGAATATATATACTCTATAGGGTCGGAAATTATTATACCCGTACTCGAAGAGTAAAAGGGTATATTGTACAGGTTGGTAAAATGGATGTGTGTAACGCATAGAAGGAGGCGTTTTCGACCCCGTAAAGTATATATATTCTTGATCAGCATCAATAGCCGAGTCGATATAGGGGTACTGGTCCGTCCGTCCGTTCTGTCTGTCTGTCCGTCTGTCTGTCCGTCTTCTTGTTTGTCGCCCATTGCTCGGAGGCTATAAAGGATAGAGGAATTTTATTCCAGACTGATGTGTTCTCTCACCCTAGAAAAAGTTTTAAAATTTCGCCCCGCCCATTTCCGCTTCTTCACAAAGCGCGCACATCTGTGGCGCCAACAATTTTAAGGATAACAGAAAACGAACAGTGCAGAATCATAGTAAAAATCATGTTATCAGGTGCTTAAAATGCAGAATCATAGAGAAAAGCCATATCTATCAGAGGCCCAAATCTGAATTCGATCGGATCATTAGTATAGCCACAATAGAGAAAACTATTTCGAAAACATCATTCCCTCTCATTCGCACTCACACAAAAACGAGTCGATTTGGTTTTCGTACAAATGAACGCCTGGATCTCAGAGACTAAAGGAGCTAGAGCAACCAAACTGTCTAGTAACTCCTGTGATACCAAACCTGAACAAGTGTATTTCAAAATTTCGTGATCCCCCACAAAAGACGAAAATCCACAATTTTGAAAAAAGAAAAAAACCAAAAATGCAGTATAGTAGAAAATAATGATATCTACCAGATTCCCGAATTTGGTTCAGATCGGATCATTATTGTAGCCAAAATGATGAAATGAATTTTCAGCAGCGAGTCCCTTTGCGGGGATTACCCCTGCAACAAAATATACATTTTTATTAGGGTTGATGGCAGTAGCGGCTGATTCTCTCACACTCACGCTCACAGTCTCTGCCTCGTGCAGTGTACGTGTGTTGTTGCGAGAACTGATGTAGATGTAGATGACAGATGCAGCAAACAAATGTAAAATGTAAAAACTGATAAAACATTTAAAAATTCCACATAGAGTCGCGTTTACAGCGACTCCGTACGTTCTTTCTCGTTCCTTCTCTACAATATACCCTTATACTCTTCAAGTACGGGTATAAAGATTACGAATATTGGGAAGAGTTCCGTTTTCGAGTTGACAATCCTAAAAAATTGCTTCGGATTTCGCGTGAAATTAAGCTTACATTTAGACAGGTAGTTCTTATAACAAGTTTTATTAAATAACGTAAATTTACTCTTTTCGATTGGGTACTAAGAAAAGTCAGATTACGAACCAGATCTTTTAAAATTTGTATACAAGCGAGATTTAACATTCCAAAGAGCGTGGAGTGAACCAAACAGGGAGACTGAGATAACGCAAGGGGTAAGAAAGATATTGAACATGGAACTATAAAATGCGTTAGTTGCAGGCTCCATATCATGAAATTCGTCGAGGAAAGGGACCAATCGATCTGAACAATTGTGAATCTCACGCAAGAAAAATCTGCTTTCCTGAAGCAAAAGAAGACGGTGACTCTATGGGAGATTTAATGGGATCAGAAGAGGACAACTTCACGGGAATTTCATGTGTGTGGGATGATAAGTGTCCTCTGGAAAATAGAGAGGAAATCCTCTGCATACCACAGTACTCGAGAGCCTACCTAAGTTTTTGGATATAGCACCTGACCCAACGAAGTATCCGACTATTAATCAATAAAATCATGCTAAATAGTTAGAATCTACAGAAGGAGACCAAGGGATATTTGGTAGATTAAAATCACCAAGGACAATAAGACAATCCGAATCAATAAGTTGAGACGAAATAGACTGAGCATGGGAAACGTGAAGCATATACGTAGAAAATTCGGAGATCGACGAAATGTACGAACAGGATATAAAGAAATTACAACAGGGCAACAAAAGTTTAAGAACAATAATTTCAATGTTACTTTGCTCTTCGACGGAAAAGAGTTGAGAACTATGCTATCCGAACTAACAGCCACGAGGGCACCGCCACCGCGGGATGGACGATCCGACCTAAATATATTAAATTTATCAATGAGGATCTCGGAAATATAAATAAAGGGGTTAAATCAGTCTCGAAAGATGCACTGTCAGTATTTAACTCGTTAGATTTACTGTATAAGCCGCGAAAATTCTGAAAGGATATCTTTAGATGATTTAGAAATCAGTTTTTGATGCCGAATGTATGTTGCGTTGAACTTTAAAGTTAAATTTAGTAAATACAAGACCTGAGGTTTCATCAATGTTATGGAGGGGGACTATGAAGGTAGCAACGTCATAGCATATTCAAACCGAGGGTCAGAATCAACTGAAAATGAGCCATTGTTTGAGTTGAAGATGGCTGCCGAGGAATACGGAGTCTCCACATTTTTGCTGACGGCTGTGTCAGCTGGTTCGAGGGACGGCACCGAAGCTCCAGCGAATTATCAGTTTGTCTCATTAAAACTTGCTTTCGATCAGTTGAGGACGCAGCGAGACTTGATGAAATCGACGACGCGTCAACAATTTCACTGTTGTCACACAACCAACAGACTTTCTTTAGGGTTATCGATTGACACTTTTTTGTCACAGCAAGTACTCATTATAAGAGATCTTGGACCCAAAAAATAAATGAGAAAGGTTAAAAATGTAACGTAAATTATACAAATGTAAATGTAATATGTAAAAGCTGTCTCTGTATAACAGAGCTATAATTAAAACAAAAGATCCGCAAACAACAAAAAGCGATCGACGGTGGCCGATCAATACGCTGTTAAATTTGTTACAATCAAAGCTTAAACAGAGACGAGAAAAAGACGAGATAAACACAAAGCGTTGGTCAGACACGGAGAGGCGGCAAACACCTAGCGTCTGTGTTAGGTTAGGTATGATTAAGCTGGAGTGTAGCTGGGTGAGAAAGACCTCTCCCCGCTCACTTGGTTCAGTTATAGGATTCTTGTGATGCCGCATGGGCGTGAACCCCTCCTCTTGGCCACAACTGTGGTGAGCAACTTAATGCGAAGCTAAGGGCAGTCCCATCCGATGGCTTAGATGTATTTGGAAAAGCTCCTTGGTTTGGTTTCGAGAGGTCCGAATCCTCCTCTTCAGCGTCCCTGCGACTTCTACAGAAGTCGTTGTGAGGGATTGACAGCCTTGCAGCATGTGTGCCAATCTTCCCGTGGCTCGGGTAATGGCGGAGCAATGTACTCTGCTCAGGGTTTTCGAACGAATTGGCCAGATCGATCTGGAAGTTTTTACATGTGATGGCCAGCTGCCATCGCCAGTCAAGAATTTGCTCGAAGGTTTCGTGCGCTATTAACCTAGCCACAAGCAACGCTACTTGCTTCCCATCCGCAAGGAGAGGCATGGTATTGCCCTGGCTGGCTAGCTCGTCGGCGGCATCGCTCCCATCAATATCCCTATGTCCAGGGACCCATACTAGGAAGAGATCTAGCTGCTATGCAGTCTCATTTAAGAGACCTGCGGCAGTCGTTTACAGTCGCTGAGTTCGACGATATTGAGCCAATTGCCTTGAGGGCTGCTTTGCAGTCTTAGAAGATGCACACTGAGTGTTCGTCGAAGGCGAGTTTGGAAACGATTGAGATCGCCTCCATGATTGCTAAGACCTCTGCCTGGAACACGCTAGAATAGTCCGGAAGTCTGAAGAAGTGACTGATGTTGAGCTTGTCGCAGAAGACGCCCACATCCACGCGGCCGTCTAACTTTGGGCCATCAGTGTCGAAGTGGATCGCCTTTGCAGGTCCAGGTTCGCCCCTCTCCCAGTCCTTCCTGAGTGGGATGGATACCTGGAAAGGCGTCGAGAGGTAGTCACTTGGGATGCAGTAGTCGGTCCTCTCTGGAAGTTGCGGGAGTTTTGTTAGATTCGTTGGATTCTCTCATTCTGAGAGCGGAAAGTGTTGCAACCTTTTTCCCCATAATTTCTACTGGTAGAAGGTACTGCATTGTCTCGAGGGCTTCTCTTGGGGTAGTGCGTATTCCACCTGTTATGCATAGCTCTCCCATGCGTTGAGTTTACTGAGACAAGTTTTTTTTCTTGTCCAGGGCTGGCGCCCAGACCACTATTCCGTTCATCAGGATTGGTCCTATGATGGCGGTGTATAGCCATCGAACTATATACGGGATCATGCCCCATTTCAGACCGATGGTTTTCCTGCAGGTGTAGAGGGCTCCTGTGGCCTTCTTCACCCTGTCCTCTATGCTAAATTTCCAGTCAGCTTCCTGTCGAAAATGAGACCAAGATACTTGGCGTGAGCGCTAAAAACTAGCGGCTCTCCACATAGTTTTGGGGGTAAGTGTAGGAACCTTGTACTTGCTGGTGAATAGCGCTAGTTCCGTCTTAGATGGATTAGCACCTGCCCATTAGTCTGCCCATTGTGACAACTTTGTAAGAGTGGTTGTCATGCACTCGCATAGAGTCTGTGGAAACTTCCCAGAGAATGCTACCATCATCCGCACGCGGAATCCACCACCCTCTATCTCCTGCTGCAGTTCGTTTACTGCTACGTTCTATAGGAGAGGGCGAGGACTGCGCCCTGCGGGGTGCCTCTGCTGACCAGCCTGGTGGACGTTGACGTCCCCAGTGAGGCCTCAACGATCCTGCATTGCAGCATCTGATCGATGAGTCTCACAGTCCGGGAATCAATCCCCAGGTCAGTCAGTGATTCCGTGATGGCGGACGGAATGATGTTGTTGAAAGCTCCTTCTATGTCAAGGAAGGCTACCAGGGTATACTCCTTACAGCTAAGGACCGATTCGATGATCGATGTGATCACGTGTAGGGCCGTTTCAGTGGATCTTCACCTCCGGTAGTCATGGTGAGAATCAGAGATCTGATTCGGCAATATAGTCGCCCTGATATGCAGACTTAAAAGCCGTACCATCGTCTTCAAGAAGAAGGACGATAACCTTATGGGTCTAAAATCTTTGAAAAGCCATGTCTCCAGGATTTGTCCGTGGGAGAAAACCCCCTCGTAAGTCTGTAAGCCAATTTATGGCTCTTTGTCCGACTTGGATCAGCTGGGCTGGGATGATGCCGTCTTATCCCGGAATTTGTAAGGCTTCAAACTTTTATTGCCCAGGATATATTCTCCTGACTTCACAGGTTCAGAATGGAACCTGTGGCAAATATAAAAGGAGGCGCTCTGTAGTTTGGTCTGTTTACAGCGCAGCCTGGGAAATGTGTACTGAGAAGAATGTTAAGCGACTCGGAACTGACCGTCGTCCAGGATTGGTCGGCTTTCCTCAGATACCCCAAAGTTGGAGTTGACTTGGAGATTACTTTGCGTAAGCGCGAAGCTTCGGAGTTGCTCTCGATTTCGGTGCAAAACTTATGGCTTCCCTGAGTTCTTTGTTGTATGTTGACGGACTGACGTTGTACTCGGTCCAGTTCTGCTCAACGTTGAGAGCTTTCGCTTTGTTGAAGAGTCTCCGTGAGGATTTCCGTAGCTCTCCCAGCATTATCGGGTACCTCATGCCAGTTTCTTCCGAACCCTGGTTTTGCAGGGTGGGCAGGCTCTGTCGAGCGCAGCATTGCAAGCGTCGGTAAAACTTTTACCAAACGGGTCATGGACTCCCATGAGATATCTTCCCTGGGTGGGGACTCAGGAAGAGTTTGGCAAAGGAAGTACAAGTAACGTGTCCAGTTTGTCAATCTCAGGCTATGGAATTGGACTAGACTCAGTATGGAGAACGTAAAGACAGTTTCCACGTACCTGTGGTTCGAAAAGGAATATTTTACAAGGACCCTCCAGGATAATATGTTGTTGTTCTGTAGCGGCAAGTGTGAGGTCAGGACCTCCTTGCGGTTCTTAATAAAGAAGGATCATGCCCTCCGATTAAGATGACCATCTGAGTGGTCAGTAAGTAGATGACAATGAACTCACCCCGTTCGTTTGTGCCAGTGCTTCCCCACTAACTCTGGTGAGCGTTGTCGTCGCATCCCACTATTAGGCCGATGTCCTTGGCGTCGCAGTCTGCGATGAGCGCCCTCAAGGGCTCATGTGGAGGAGGGTCCGGCTGGTCATGACCCATATATGCCGAGCAGATTCGGGTGAGCGCTCCTGGCCTTCGAGGCTCACCGCTGTGTGATCTTCATTGCTGAATATTGGGAGAAAAAAAATAAGTGCAGTTCTCTTTTTGCAAGAATGCAGGTGCGTATTTTACCTGGGGAGTCAGCTATATATAGCTTATAGTCAGGAGTCCTCTGACCGGAGACCCTCTTTTCGAGGATCCGAGGTTCCTGAATGAGGACTATGTCGGCCCCACCCTTTGCTAGGTGGAGCAATAAGGCAGCACATGCTGCCTTAAAATGGTGGAGGTTTATATGCAGGAGTGTCAGGGACATTCCTGAGACTCGCCTCCACCATCGTTATGTCGGCATTGCTCTCGGGGATTCGTCATCCTCCCCGACTTCGATGCGTCCCAGACCCATGACAGGTCGCTCGCGTCGGAGTCGTAGCGGTCTAAGATATCGTCCGATACCATGGACACCGCATCGTACGCCTCGGGTTGGCTCCCCGCTTCCAAGACGTCAAGCTTGAGGTCTGTCTGGACCCCCGCTTACCAGCCCTTGGAGTCGTTTTTGTAGAGTACAATGGTCACCTTACGGTAGCCATAGTCCTTACAAATGCCGACTCCCTTGGAGCGGCAAAGACTCCTCGTTCATGACGAGGATGATCTGGCGCCAACAACCACACTCGGGCCCTCGGTCAACTTCAGATGACTTCGCAGCGTAGGGCCTGCAGTTTGGCTTCCTGATAAACCTCCTTGAGTGCACGTCACCGCCTTCATGTAGGGGCCGCCGGGCGTGCATCCTGGCAGGCGATAGCTTTCACCGTGCCCTGATGCCACCCGGCGTCCTCAAATATAGGCGGTGGTCCGCCGTTCTCGGCAAGTTCCTCCAGAAATCGTTCCTGGAGCTCTGCCTCCATCAGATGCCACTTGTCGCGAGGGACGTTACCATCCTTGGCGCCCCTGTCTTGGACGCCAATTAGGGTTTCGCTCCTCGCCACCTCCAAAAAAGACCTGTTGGTCAGGTGCGTCTTCGCCCGCTTGGCTTTGTGGGCTTGGCCTGGCTGTGTAGCGTGGTCTTCCGCTGAGCGTTGTGGCTTGGTCGGGGCCTCAACTGCTCCCCTTTCCGGCTGGCCCAAAGGCTCTGCTCCATCCCCTTCGCCGATGCAATGTACTCCGGATCCTCATTAGCCAGGATGATGGCAGCACGCCTCCTGTCTTGGTAGGACGGCTTAGGCTCCTTGGCTTGCAAAACCGCCGCCTGCCGAAGTTGACGGGGTTTCCCCGGTCGCGGGGCGCTTACCAGCCACCATAACGCTCAGCCACTCCGATGACCGGTTTGACCCTGGTGCCCCCGACCTGGATGTGCCCGATTGGCTTATCGGAGGCCCCACGCAGCGGATTCTGCTTGAAAACGGATGACCGACTGAGTCTCTTTCCCCGTCTTCTTAGGACCTGGTTTCCAAGGTGTTGATGTAGAGGGATGGTCTTTCCCCTCCGGTACTTTAAGAGGTGTACAGAGCTCATTTGTGGTGGCATAGTTGGTCCCACGAGTAAACGGGAAGGGATAAGTCACCCGAGCGGAATGCCACCAAAGGCAACCCAAGGCAACCCTGCCCCCGGTAGCCTTGGTCTGCGGCTTGCCCTAACCCGATGCTGCCATGCCCCGATTCTATGACACAGTGGTACCACAAATGTTCAGTTCCTCTGTATCACCCGAATGGCTGAAGGCCGATTATGGGTATAAAAAGAAAAATAAATGTGGACTCTACTGACTGAGTACGGGTATAAAAATAGTGTCGCTCGTTTAACTCTGAAGGCCGGTCATTAATAAAGAATTTGAAAAGTACGGGGCCTAGATGGATGCCCTGTGGTACTTCATAAGTAACCTTAATAGGTGAAGAAGGTGTTTTTAACCAGGAATCTTTGAGACTTCGAGAAAATGTATTCCTCTAAAAAGATTGGGCGGAAACGAAGAAAGGCCAAATTTTGTTTGCTCGAAGTTAGGAAGGTTTTTACCTTTCTTATCGAGATGATAATAAAATATTCCTTCAGATTGGGGAGAAGCATGAAGACGCTGTTTTCGAGGATCCGAGTTTCCTGAATGAGGACTATGTCGGCCCCACCCTTTGCTAGGTGGAGCAATAGGTGGATAGGTTGAATAGTTTAAGCAGGGGCCACACAGAGCGACGGCACAGTAATTGAGTACAAATCCGGGACTCCGTCACGACCTTGTGTAAACACCGCCTTTACAAGTCGAAGATCATAGAGCAGTGAGCTTTTATCACATTTATCACAAGGCTGAAATTGCCGTTCGATCTGGTTAAACTGTATTGAAACAGATGGTTTTGAGAATTGCATGATCATTTTTGCCGACGAATTAAAAGTTATACCTAATATGGATGTGAGGACGTTCTACGCTTACTAATCACGATGCTGTAAAACTGTATAAGCGAATCCTTCCAAAATTGACAAGATTGGCAATTTTGATAGCGATAAGCGTTAGGTTAGGTTAGGTTTATAGGGCTGCTCGACCGAAGTTGAGGTCACTCACTCAGGCAAAATTGCCCATTGTGATGCCCACACTCGTCATGGGATTACGTCCGGTGCCTAGGGAGGTTGCGTGAACCATCGAGGCCTCAACAAAAACATCAGCCTCTCTAAAGGCATGTTTGCCAGGCTATCAAGTCCTCGTGAAAGGCGCTGCCAAGTATTCGGTAACGCCTTTCCATGAGTTTTTAAGGACAACCACAGAGAAATGCTGGATGCTCTCTATTTCCTCCTCGTCCCTGCAGCCGCGGCAGAAGTCATGGTGGGGCAATCTGTACCTAGTGGCCATGTGGCCGATGACACAGTGCCCGTTATAACTCCCGTCAGTGTTCGCACCTGACTCTTCCTGAAACCTAGGAAAGTCTTAGTGCGTTTTTTAGGGTCAAAGTGGGGCCAGAGCAGGCGAGAAGATCTCACAGTTGGGTGTTGCGTTCCACCGTCTGTCTGATCTCGTTCTAGCTCGACCCATCATCTGCGAGATGATGTCTCGCAGCGGCCTCCGCTATATCGCTGACTGCGTCCGCCAGTGGCTTGGCCGATCCATTTCTGGCACACTCGTCCGCACTCTCGTTGCCCGCGATGTCGGTGTGACCCGGGACCCACGTGAGTGTGATTGAGTGCGCTCCGATCTGGTTTAGCGCGTCCACTGTGTCACGTACAGGTCTGCTCGTGATTTTACAGGAAACCGGGGCTTTGCTAGCAGCTTGGCTGTCAACACAGATTGCTATGTTCCTCTGAGGGTATCTCCAAGGTGTATATCAACTTTGCCGCTTGCCATACTGCGTATATCTCCGCCTGAAATACACTGCACCAGTGCACCAGGAATATGTTGGTTGCTAGTTCTTCAGAAGATTCCAGCTCCTGTACCTTCGACTGTCTTTTATCCGTCAGTGAAGATGGAGAGCACGTTCTGCCCAAGAGGCTCTTCCCACCACACCAAGCTTCCGTATGTCAGAATGGGCCTTATTACCGCTGTGAACATCAATGGATGATGTTCGGTTGTAAGCCCCATGTTCGCCCAAAGGTCTTCCTACAGATGTAGAAAGCAGCCATTGCCTTTTGTCTTCCTTTCCTCCGTGTTTCTCTTCAAAGAGAGTTTGAAGTCTAGGATGACACCAAGATACTTGGCTTCGTTCGATAACTCAGGCGTCGTTCCACAAATTGCTGGTCGTTTGAATTTTGATAACTTGTATTTTCGTGAGAACAACACCAGTTCTGTCTTTTGGGGATTAACCCCAGACCGTTTTGGTGTGCCCAGGTCGCGGTCGTTCCCAGTGCAGATTCAGAAGATCACTGATTGTAGGTAGGAACTTACCCGTTACCAGTATCACTAGATCATCCGCATAGGCCACAACCTTGTATCCGCTCCTCCCCAACTGAAGAAGAAGGTCGTTGAGGACTAAGTGCCACAGGAGAGGGATATAACCCCCTGCGGGTACCTCGTGTGACCGTCTTCCTTGAAGAGGAGGTGCCCAGACCAGCGCTGATCGTTCTTCTCCTGAGAACGCTGTCCAGCCATATGGTTACCGTCGGGTGTGTGCCAATCTTGGTCAGTGCGGCCGTTATTGACTCGATCCTGACGTTGTTGAAGGCTCCCTCTATGTCTAGGAAGTTTAAAAGCATATTCCTTATGGCTGAGGTCTTTTCGATACTCCCAACAACTTCATGTAGTGCGGTCGCAACTGATCTACCTTTGAGGTAGGCGTGCTGAGCCTTATGTGTAGATCGATCCAGCCTTTCCATCGTTTTCAGCAAAAATGAGGATAGACTGATGGGTCTGTAGTCCTTGGGATCGATGTGGTTTTATCTTCCCGGCTTTGGGGATGAAGACCACTCTCACCTCTCTCCATGCTTGGGGAACGTACCCAATTCGAAGACATCTTTCGAAGATTTTCTTAAGCCATGGTAGCAGGGGCAGGCAAGCTGCCTGCAACATGGCTGGTCGTATATAATCCGTCCCCGGTGACTTGTAGGGACCGAAGGATTTAATGGCCCAGATAATCTTGTCTGGTGCCATAATGTCACGTATGAGATCCTCAGTGTCCTCTCCCTGGTATGGCTCAGTGTCGTTGATGTCGTTGGATTCGTCACCGGTAACATCTGAGCATCGGGAAGTGGGTGCTCATGAGGGCTCTAGGGATTCCTGACTGTTTTCTGCAAAGACACCATCCTGGTTGCGGAGCAGTCAGGTGAGGTTGGCGCCTTTGATAGCACCGTCGAAGCCTTGAAGCCTCGGTGGTACCATCTATGGCATCGCAAAGGCAGCCCAAGACTCCCTTTTCGCCTTCCTACAGATGATGACAGATGATGATTCGTCCCAGCTTTCCTATGTGTTTGCTACTTTTTCCTGTTGAAGAGCCTCCTTGACTCCCTTCTGACTTCGCTCAGCTCCCGCGTCCACCACGGATTGCGATTGGACTTTGGAGGTCGGCTGATCGGGCAAGATTCAAGGAACCCCCTGTAGAGGCTTTAGTGACAGTCTGAGCCGTTTCCTCTAGTGCTTCCGTTTGAAGGATGTTCCCTTCCGGTGGGGAGGGTAGTGCCTTCTTTACGGTTGCGGAAAGCGGCTCAGTCTATCCCTTGCCAGGGATTGCGGTAGGCCTTGGGCCTTTCTCTGTTCCATTTGATGCTGAACACTATCCTGTAGTGTTCGAGAAGGAAGCACTCACCGGACACATGCCAATCATCAATGGTTGGGGAGTCACTGTCGAGGCAAGTGTTATATCAATAACCTCTGCACGGTTCTTGTTGCGGAAGGTGGGGTGGTCTCCCCGGTTGCACACAACAAGATTTGTGGACAGAATGTACTCGAACAGTGACTCTCCTCTGGAATTTGTGCCCGTGCTTCCCCAAAGGGCGTGGTGGGCATTCGCGTCACAACCTAGGACAATGTCGAGACCCTCTTTCCGCGCTTGGTGGATTAGGGCCCTGACATCCCCAAGGGTTGGGTCCTCTTCCTCGTACGGCAGGTATGCCGAGGCCAGGTATAGGTTCTTCCCGTCCTTCCTCTCACATAGTGCCACCGTTGGGTCAGGTGCTGTACCTGCAAAGAAAACAAAACATTAAGCTCGCTTCTTTCCACGATACGCAGCAGGTCCGCCGATGGTACACTTGAGTGATGCAGATTAATCTGCACCACCTTCATGCTGTTCAGCGGACCTGGGGTGTCGCGGTACTACTACCGCCAGAGTGCCCATACAAAAGATATGCGGCAGTCCTTTTCAAAGGAGTTTGGCAAGGCTTTCTTGACCAATACTGATCAGAGTTTCTTGCCGTTCCCCTTGTCTCGCGCTATCGCCCGTATGATGGTCAGTCCGACGTTCCCAGGATCCGGTTCTGAGCCTTGATGGGGACAAGTGTGTCCTCATCCGCCTTGATTGGGGGAGGAATCCACACCTTCATGATCGTCCTTCTGGGAATCTCATCGATGGGGACCACGCAGAGAGCCGCTCCTGGCCAAAGTTCACCAAAACCTTGGACCGTGGTTTTGAAACTCAAGAGTTTCTGCGTTACCACAGGCCACTGCTTTGGCTCCCTTATACCACTTGATGCCCTTGAACTCGCAAACAAACGGGTTGCCTGCGCGAACAATGGCATCCTTCATGACCGGTCAGGATCTCTGATTCTTCCTTCAGCCAATTAGCGTCCGATATCTTCCCTTCCGGGTGGTTTCGGTCAATAATGGCTGTCTGCATCAGGCGGTGCTCTAGGCTGGCCAGAATGTCCTCTGGTTTCGCCTTCTTCGGCTCGGAAGCTCGTATGGAGTCATCCGTTCTCTGCCGGTTTGAACCTTGGCTCTCGGCCAGTCGGTTCCACCGTTGCCTTCTGTACAGGGGCGTTGGTGGTCCCTTGACGCTTGCCGTGTTCTGCGGTTGAGGTGAGGTCTTCTCCCTCTGCTTCGGATACCTTCTTCCCCTTTCTCCCTCGCGAGTTCGCAGACGATGACGTTGAGGGTTGTTCCACCATCGTTTTCGTGCCAGCTGCTGCTGACGGTGAAGTCGACGGCTTGGGGTCCTCTGGCACCGTCGCGTGTACGCTTGGGGGTCTGGTCTCCGTTGGCTGGAGCGACTCCGTTCAGCCGCTCGTACCTCCGCACGTTCTGTTCGTGCTTCTTCCTCAGGCTCCTTAACATGTTTAAATATTTCCACGAGGATCAGTATTATGATCAATACTGTTATTATCTAAATCACTCTTATTTATTTTACTTTTTTATGGAATTTTTAGAAATCCATATCAACATGGAAAAAATGGTCTCCCGGGGAGTCCGGACCTGGAGGTCGAATTTCTGGATCAGTTTGTGGCTTAGATCCAAAATTTTGTGATGCACCAGCATCAATAGCACCCCTGACAGAGTGGCCGACGACATCACAAAGTGGCCCATATGCCGTAAAACTAATTCTTTCACTCAGCGCTATCGTTATAAAGACCATACATCTGAGCATATGGTCTGCGAAGTCATTGGTCATCCCTGTTGCACCGGTCTTTATGGAGAATGCCGAATAACGACGCGGGAATATTGTGATTTTATAAATGGATATTTTCATGAGGAAGCTTCTCTCTGCTCACAGGTAAAAGAGTCTAATTACTTAAAATTGTTATCGGTACTCCATGTCCTATTTATTTTTAGATATCATGCCTCAACAATGTTTGTGGCATGTTGCCATTTATATCTGTGGAAACTCCAGATCAGCTGTATAGACTGTTAACATCGCTGTGCATGCATGCCGGTATTTTGCACTTAGCAATTACACTAGTTTTTCAGCATTTGTTTCTTGCTGATTTAGAAAAATTGGTGGAACTCTCCGAACTGCTGTTGTCTACATAATATCCGGCTTTGCAGGGAATCTTACAAGCGCTATATTTGTACCGCATCGTCCAGAGGTAATTAAAACGATCTACAAATTTAAGATAAAAAGAGGGAACGTTGTGAGTCGCGACGAGCGCGACTCTACTTTTATACCCGTACTCAGTCAGTATACAATACATTGTATATGTGAGCTTATAATTTACGGATATAACCTATACTATGTATATTAGTTTATACGTAAGCGCCGCTCGAATTAGCTACCAATTTAATATTAAACCAATATAATGTATTAAATTGGTACCCAGGGAACACCACGAGGAGGCCATTGTGAAGCAATGGGGTCACAATAGCCAAAATATACTGTTGGGGACCTACGAGTCGACTTGAGCTGCTTTTAAGAGCATTCTAAGCCCCATATTCCCCAAAAAAATTAAAACAGGATTTCAATCCTTTACTAAAATTATAAATACGTACAAATAATTACAGAAAAGAATATTTTAAATAATAAATTAAACAAAATAAAATGAAAAACCTTAAGCAAATTAATTAATTAAATTAAAAACCTTAAACAAATTAAAGAATTAAATGTAAAACCTTAAAAAATTTAAATATTTAAATGAAAACTCTTAAAAACCCTTAAACAAATTAATTAATTAAATGAAAAACTTTAAACATATTAAATAATTAAATGTAAAACCTTAAACAATTTAAATAATTAAAAGAAAAGCCTTAAACAAATTAAATAATTAATTTCAAACAGAATTTAATCCACTATCCACTATTGATTGAGGGGCCAAGCTTTTTTGGCACCTATTTATTTTCAAATCAATTAAAACATTTAGATTCAAACGTTATAAAATGCTTATTTATTCAGGCGGCTAGCGAAAGCCAATTGCTCGCTCTTTGCCAGGCCGGATAAAGTACAAACAGGCTCGGTATGCAACCTATGCGGAGAAAGATTAGCATAGAACTAACAACGACGGGCGAATAAGCTAGAGCCGAAGCGGCAGGTGCAGAGCGCCCTTTAACGGAGAACAGCGCAACAGCACTGCCGAACGCTGCATACAAAATTAGCTTAGGGTTATGCTCTTATACAACTACATAATGATACATTAAATTGACGCTTAAATAGCCGCTGGCCCGAACATACTCCCCCCGTTGAAAGCTCGCCTTTCAACTGACTTCTTAAGGGGCAGCAAGCACAGCCGAGTAACAGCCCTCCTGATGGTTCCTGAGGCCGTCCTTAAGTCAGCCACGCGGCACACTCCATCCTTGCCTTTGACGACGTCGACCACTCTAGCCAGTCGCCAACGCATTGGAGGGAAGATTCTCGTCCTTCACCAGGACGACATCGTTCACGCAGAGGTTTTTGCGCAGCCGTACGCCACTTTGAGCGCTCCTGCAAAAGAGTCAGATAATTCTTCGCGCCAGCGCCGACAGAATGTCTGCTGAAGTTGAGTGACCCGCTGCCAACCATCAAACGATTGTAGTTGAGCTTCGTTAGGTCAGGCTCGAGAATTGCTTCGTGCGGGCCCCAAAGCAGATGAGCAGGCGTCTACACATCCAAGTCGTCAGGATTTTCTGAAAGCGAGCAAAAGGGCGATGAAAATTAACAATTGCCGTGATCTGGCGATCAAGGTACGCAGCTCGTCGAAGCTAAGGACGGATGGCCCAACTGAGCGGTACAAATGATGCTTGGCGGTCTTCACGGCCGCTTCCCACAATCCGCCAAAGTGCGGAGAAGCGCGGCGGGATGAAATACCAGTCGATTCCGTCAGCCAAACAGGATTCATGGACCTCCTTCATGTGCGAGTCGCTTAGGAAGAGCCTCTTTAGCTCCAGAAGCTCGTTCTTGGCTCCAACGAAGTTTGTCGCATTATCTGACCAAATTTGACAGCCTTCCTCGAATGGACGTGAACCGTTTTAATGCGCCTAGGAACGATGCGGTGGTAAGATCCTTAACAAGCTCCATGTGAATGGCCTTAGACGTGAAGCATATAAACACGCTTATGTAGCATTTGATTGGAGGCCCTGCGGATTTCTGACCGGTAGAAAAACGGTCCACAATAGTCCACTCAGTTACTTCGAAGGCCGGGATCCTTCCAGACGCTCCTTTGGCAAGTCTCCCAAAATGTGTTCAACGATGCGTGGCCTCGTCCTGAAGCATCTCACACACTTGTTAACCACCTTTGAAACGGCCTTGATTACTCCAATAGGCCAATATTCCAATCGAATTTTGGCAAAAAGGGCGCGAGGTCGGCATGGCGGCTCAATGATTATAATAGTTTATCACTGCAGACGTTACGGGATGTCGCTTGGGCAGAATAAGCGGGTGCCGAGCACTAAATGGGAGCGATGAGTTGCCGAGCCGACCTCAACTCGAAGCAAACAAGCCGGATCGATGAACGGAAAGCGAACTGATGGAGCTAGACTTCCTGACCTGCCCATTGCGCCTAATCTCCTTTATGTCCGACCACAAACTTGCCAGCTGAATATACCGAACTAGAAGATGCGTTCCTTGCTGAATGTCAGAAACCGTGAGTCAGGTTGCCTAAAACGATGAATGAATTTATGCATGTAGGCAAATGTGCGCTGCATGCCAAAGAATGAATTTGCAAATTTGCATCCGGGAGTGAGATCAGCGTGAGGAGAAACGATCAACAATACACGCTTGCGAAGCTCAATGGTCAGGTTTTTAGAAATTTGGGAGATGCAGGCCACTCATCCTTAGAGCCCAACAAAAAACGACGGGCCGTGAAACCACAGCTCTGACTGGATGAGGTGACTGGGAAGCTGAAGCCTCTCGAAAAGGATATCAGCGGGATTCAACGATGTAGGAACATAGCGCCATGCCATGCCTTGCGTCAACTCCTGAATTATTTGCCACTCGATTTGCCACGAAAACCTGAAATTTGGCTGGCTCATCCCGTATCCAAGATAGCGCCGTCGACGAATCCGACCAGCAATGAAACTGGCCTGGGAAGATTCAGTCTCCCTTAGGTTGTGCATAACCTTCGCAAGCAAATGGGCTCCACTCAATTCAAGCTTTGGAATTGACAATGACTTTAGTGGCGCCACTCGTGACTTTGAGCACAAAACATTGCTCGAAGACTCCCCTTGTCTGGACACGACATATACGCACGCACCATATGCCTCCATACTGGCATCACAAAATCAATGGATCTCAAAACTGCACTGGAAGGATGGACAAGGCGAGGAAATGAAATTCGAGAGATGCTTGCCAAGCTGTTTCTCAGGTCCATCAAGTTGAATACAGCGCTGCCGGTAGACTCTCATCCCAGTCAAGTTTTCTCTCCAAAGCTGCTGAAGGAAAATCTTGCACCTGACAATAACAGGATTAATCAATCCAAGAGGGTCGTAGAACCGGGCAATAGTTGATATCACCGAGCGCTTGGAGGGCCTTGAATTTGTGTCCAGCGCAGAAAGGGCAAACAGCAGCTTATCTGACGCAGGGTCCCAAGCTAAACCAAGAGTTTTTGTGATGTCGCTACCATCATGAAACCGCAGAAACTTCTCCACGTCGCCTTCCGGAAATCCATCAAGCACCTCCTGGCTACTCGAGCACCATTTTCTAAGCTTGAAGTTTGAAGTTTCCGCTTGAAAGTAGACTTGAAGTTTGGCGCATCTTTTCCTTGACCTCTGCTACCGAGATGCCGCCAGAGATGAGATCATCGACATAAAACTCCTGTTTCAGAGCAGCTGAGCCAAAGGGGTAGGGCCACTGACCAAATACATTATAGATTGGTCACCGCTTGTAACGAATTTGTCGCAGCTGAATTTGAATTCCGGAACCCAGAACCCCTTTGAACATGTTCGCAATCCAACATTTCTGTCACACGGACATAAAATGTATGTCTGTATTGTCTTCAACTGGTTCGACTTCTGATTTGGGGTTTGGTGTTGTGGTTCGTAGCGACTTAGACGTGCGTGTGTACTGAGTACTCACAAACTGTGCGTGTATGGGTTATAGGATTTGGTCGTCGCATTTCGCGTTGAAATTTTTTATATTTCTTTCCACATACCCTGACCTTAGAATTTTTGGCATAGTGACGCGTTTTGAAGAAGCTTGTCACAGAATATATTTTCTTGTATCCTTTGTATGTTAATTTGTTTTATATAGGATAAAATAAATGATACACCGATATGCACATGTAAATACTCATAATGGATATCATGTTTGACCTTACATTCGACGAGATGCCCATTAGAGTATTGAAGGTGCGACGATGCAAGATTTTTTTTGTTCTCTGCGTTCGCTAAGAAAGCAAAGAACTGTAGCATACAACGTACAGGGTACAATGAAGATCTAGACTGGAGGCTATGTACGCGCTGGCTTCGGCGTTTTACTCTGGTCGGCGGGGTGTGGGTAAACGGATAAGACACCACCAGTCTAGTGCTCAAGCAATTTCAAGAATTTTTAAAATTCGCGTACGAGTAGGGAAAGGGAAGAGGAGTAGGGCTAGGGGAGCCTAAGGGCAAAGTCAGCAAAGTTAGCAAAGGAGGAAGAAGGGGAAGAAGAAGGGTCATCAAGATCACCAGTCCAGTCGTTGTTGGCTGCTTATCGCAAAAGTGCGAAAACGCCCACCCTACCATGATCCTTAGGGCCACCTATAGTCAAGGATCCCTCAACAACGACCACGGTGAATCACCTCTCTATCAGCAGACACTGCATGGTTCCTTTAGAAATTACTTAGCCTTGATTCATATTACAACTTAATTTATTTAGAAAATTCATAATCAGACATTTAGGCGAACTGGCAACAACTTATATAATACAACGCATATGGCGTGGAAATAGGGTAAATCATGTATGTATGGAAGATAGTATACTAGTGGGCGGACATGGTTATGGTTTTGTTTTTAGTTTTTCGTTTCGATTTTGTTTTTGGGTGGTATAAAAATATAGAGCTAAGAGTAAAATATTTGTAATGAAATTAAATGCTAGGTATATATGGGGATGATGATTAATGATTAAGGGGAGCATAACTAATATTACGGATTGAAAAAAAATAGAAATTATTGGCTAACGTTCATTTTCTGACGCCAAAGTTAAACGAAGAACTTCAATTTATAAAACAAAAGATGTCTATGACGAATGGTCATATGCAAGTTAGTCGCATGGTGCATAGATATTTGGTATTTGGAAAAACTCGGTTATGGTAGAAGACCAATACAAGGCAGACAAACTACCACCTTCACTTTTTTCTCTCATGTCTCGATATCAATACATATGTTAATTAATCACTTACGATCTTGTTTTTTTTTTCATGTTGCTCCACGCAGAAAGATCTTTCCTTGTGTTCGCTGTGAGGTTATTTGATGAGTAGATGATAAGTAGATGAATGGTTAGATGAATGGTTAGATGAATGTGCAGATGAATGTGTAGATGAAGGTTAAGGTGTTGGTGTGTCTCTGTGAATAATAATGTTTTTTGGTAAGAGGTTCCGAAAATGAATCAAATACACTTAGACCTGGGACTGAACTCTCTCTTGCATATTCAATTTTTCGATTTCTAAAAATGGCAAGATTATCCATTTCACATTTACTCAATTATTCTATTCTTATCCACATTGAAGCAAAAAGGGGTTCACATAGGGTCTACAGTACATCACTACGATCTTAACTAAACCAACTGCTGGACCCATGACGGGATTTGGTACATCCTCCTGATCACGAAACGCTGTCTCAGGTTAGGTTTTGCCGATTTACATTAGGCTTTATAAAGGCGTCGAGACGCGAGGGCAATGACCTGAGGCGCCGGCTTGGAGGTTATGTTGTTCTCTTCGACGCGTGTGGTTCTTAGGGAAGTCCATCCACAAATCAAACATATCACCAGTAAGAGGACTGAGAAATCCTTCTGATTTGCAGCACCGAGGAAAAGCCTTCCGTCACCCGGGTGTTGTATACACATACGGGAGGCTATCAAAGTATGAGCCGGGCTGTTCGTCTAGCCGAGCTTGGTGGCGTGACGGTCGCTTAACCTCGTTATGCGCGTAGCACCCTAGGTCCGAGGTATGCACACACGAGCGTAGATCGGTGGCTCCCAGGCCGGGATTTAGTGGTGCGAATCTAGACACGGAGAGGAGGCTATTCAACTGGTCGGCAATAGCTCGGTGGATAGTTACCCAAATGGACTTGCACCACTACTTGCACAAAAAGAATAAGATTATGGCACAGGTCTTTCTCCAGACGGTTTTGGTCGGGCTGGTGATGTGGTGGGGCGATAACTAACCACTTGGTTGAATTTAGCCTTATGCTGAGGCGCTGCACTTTGCAATACGAATGCACTTGACCTTGGCGCGGTGCAAGAGCACTGGATCAGATTGACACTTTATTCACTTGCGTTCACGCTGACGGCCACGAGGAGAAAGAGGTCGATGCCTGGACTACGGGTACAGTAACCCACGTTTTTTCCTTGTCTTTTTCGTACTCTTTTGGATGCTGCTTCTGTTATACAGATTGCAGCCACAGTAATACTAATAAATTTTAGTGCAAAAGATAATGGTCAACTAGGACAGCGTTGCCACCTCCTCGCGAAACATATGATTAGAAGCTTTATAAAAGCTCCCCACGATCAACACGCAAAATTGTTTCATGGCCTGGTTTTTTTAGGCTGTAATATCCTACTAACCGTTTATAATTCAAAAAGGTCAAATGCGACAATCGTCGAATATTACAGAACTGGGCAAATTATCGTTTTTTGAGTTGCATGCACAAGTATGACCTGACCTGCCGTAACATAAATGAAGACGGGCCTGAATGTTGATGGGGAAGGTAGCGGACACTTGGGCATGGAAAATAAATAAAATATAAAAACTAAAGCTTTTAATTGTTTGACTTATTTGAAACTGCACATTTACATGTACATATACATACTTATCTACTTATCCCTATTTTTAGACACATTTATTTTCAATTAAAAATATGTACATACATAAATACATATGCAGAAATATTTATATATGTATGTATGTACTCCTACATATTACATATTTTAATTGAAATAAATGGCTGCCCTCATCCCGTATCCAAGATAGCGCCGTACGAATCAATGGGAAAATTTTAAAAAGTTCTTTGAAAGGTTATTACACCAGACTGGTGGTGTCCGCTATGGGCTCCACACCCCGCCGACCATGTGAAAATGCGAAGCCAGCGCGTACATACTCGTCCACTTTGAGCTATACCCATAATTCAGTTCTTTGCTTTCTTAGCGAACGCAGAGAAAAAAAAAACTTGCACGTCGCACCTTCAATACTCTAATGGGCATCTCGTCGAATGTAAGGTCAAACATGATATCCATTATGAGTATTTACATGTAATGCATATCGGTGTATCATTTATTTTATCCTATATAAAACAAATTAACATACAAAGGATACAAAAGAAAATATATTCTGTGACAAGCTTCTTCAAAACGCGTCACTATGCCAAAAATTCTAAGGTCAGGGTATGTGGAAAGAAATATAAAAAATTTCAACGCGAAATGCGACGACCAAATCCTATAACCCATACACGCACAGTTTGTGAGTACTCAGTACACACGCACGTCTAAGTCGCTACGAACCACAACACCAAACCCCAAATCAGAAGTCGAACCAGTTGAAGACAATACAGACATACATTTTTATGTCCGTGTGACAGAAATTTTGGATTGCGAACATGTTCAAAGGGGTTCTGGGTTCCGGAATTCAAATTCAGCTGCGACAAATTCGTTACAAGCGGTGACCAATCTATAATGTATTTGGTCAGTGGTAGGGCTCACCTTCGTCGATGGCCAGCTGGTGCATTGAGCGGACAGCTAAAAACGATGCAGCCCTCGTACCGTATGTGACGGTGTCTAATGTGTAGACCTGAACATCGGCCTGGATGGAATCTCGCCAAAGGATACACTGGAGATAATTGTCAGGTGGAGATACCCTTACGCAGCGGTACATTTTACAAATGTCTCCCGTGAGAGCGACGGGATATGTGCGGAACCGGATCAGAATGGTAAACAATGCCGGCTGAATAACAGGACCTGTCATCATAACATCATTTAAGGAGCATCCAGTTGATGTAGCTGCAGAGCCATCGAAAATGACACGGGTTTTTGTCGTGGTGCTGTCCTCCTTTAAAACGCAGTGATGAGGCAGAAAATACTTGCAGCGGTTACGTGGTCAGGATGGACTTCGGACATATGCTGCAAGTCAATGTACTCCTTCATAAAAAGCCGAGTACCGCTCCTTGAGCGTGGGATTACGATCCAGTTTTTTCGTTCCAAACTGAGGAATCGTCGGTAAGCCTGAGTATAAGATTCTCTAAACGATCGGCATCATGCTTTAAAGGCAACCTAACGGAGTACTCCCCGATGGCAAACGTGAAGGTGGCTTACGAAATGCGCCTCACAATCTACTTCTTCCTTTGTACTTAAGGCAGCCTCCCACAATCCTCGACTTCCCAAAACATACGAAGAGTTTGATCCAACCTTGCATTCAGAATGAATGCCTCCGAATCGAAAAATTTGAATTCCCAAAAGCGACGAACTTGATACCCTCTGCCCACCACCAGATACGATCCACCCAAGCCGGGTCTTCTGCAGAAGCGGCAATGAGCTTGATTTGCCCTACGCAGAGAAGGTCATAAAATATGCTCGCGCCAATGAGGAGATCTACTCGCTGAGGATTAAAGAACGCAGGATCGGCAAGCTGAATATTGGAGGGAATGTTCCAATCGGCTACATTAACTGCCAGACTTGGTTGGCTATCTGTGATTGTGGGGCGATGAGAGCAGTGAGCGTGGTCGAATAGTCGGTGCGGGACTGCATGCAAATGCTCACGGTGGATCCCTCAGTGGACACGCTAGTATCGCCAAGACCAGAGACAAGGGCAGACGATTGAGTTTCTCCTAAGCTGAAGCTGCTGGGCGAGCCTGGAGGTCACGAGATGAAGCTGGGATCCTGAATCCAGAATGGCGCGACACGGAACCAAAACGCCCGATCGATTCTTCACCAGAACGACAGCCGTAGCCAGCAGCACAACATCGGAGTGGGAGACCTTGGGCAGCAAAGAGGTAGACGCATGAGACGGCATACTGCCAGTAGAATCCTGAACCGGCGAAATAGGTGCTGGTTGTACTGCACCTTCTAGAGGAGAAAAACAGCTGGGGAGCTTTGCGCTATGGATGAATCGAAATGCAATAAGGTATGATGCCTTTTTTCCGCAAACTCTACACTGGCCACCGGTACATGCACGAGTCCGATGACCCGACTTTTAAACAATTGAAGCAAAGTGAAAGCTTCTTCACTTCCTTATGACGAAGAAAGGGAGATAAATTTGTGAAAATGCTGCACGAGTATATTCCGTGGCCCAATGAATGGCAGAAAGGGCATCATCCAGATGGGTTGGCGGAAGAGTTAGAGGCAACAAAAGTTTTCTTTGGATGTGTATTCTGGCTTTTTCCACCTGAGCGCTACCAGCGTATGTCGCTACAGCGTATTGCACGTTCTCCATCTTCTGGCATCTCTTCTCCAGGAAATCATAGAACTCCCCAGCTGTGGGTATCCTGTCCGATGACGCACTCTCCTCCCATTTGGCTTGTGTCTTGGCATCTAGCTTTTGTAGCAGCATGTGAATTATCATGCATCCAGATATCTCCTCAGCACTTCCCAATGTCTGCAGGGCACGCGTATGCAAGTTGACTGCGTCTGAGAACTCCCGAAGCCTTTTAGCAGAAGGCGAATCTACCTTCTTGAGCCCAAGAATCTCCTTGATGTGTGCCTGGAAAACAAGTCGTTTGTTATTAAAGCGTTTGCTAAGTATATCCAGAGCCACACGATATTGGCACTGGAGAGCTCCAAAGATCGAACCTAATCAGGGCCGCATCCGAGAGACATGAGCGAAGATGTTGGAACTTCTCGATTTCACTGAGGTCGGATCTCCTTCGATGACCGGGTGAACACTGCAATAAAATCCGCATATTCCACATAGCCGCCGGAGAAGCTAGGAAGCTTAAGCTCAGGAAGCCGCTGCTTGTGAGCCAGCCATTATGATGGTATGACCTCCAGAGTTGTTTGGCAGGCTAGTGGAATGAGCGGCTACGCGTAGGTGTCCTAATTCGAGAGCCGAAAGCAGCTCAGCTTTCAAAGAAATGAACAGGGCATCGAATGTTTCACGCAGCTCACTTCCAATCTCGTTTTCATCCAGCGATTCCAGTTCATTATGGGACTTGTTGAACTCCTCACGCATTTCCGCCAACATATCGAGGCGCACATCTATTTCGGACGCATTTAGTTTATCAATTTTATTTCCCGAGAATGACTCGCCAAGACGGTGCAGGCGATCATGCAGGGACTGAACTTTACGTTTGTAAAGCCTCAGCCTTTTTCACCCATCGCAATATTTTCACCCGCGACTGTATTCGGCTCGTTGTCCATGCTAAGCGGTGTAATGCAATAAACCAACGGCAAATGTAAGACCGCTTAAGCGACGTCGAACAGAGCGGGAGCGAGAATGGAAGAATGAAAAGTCAAGAACCGCGGCTGCAGCGGCGCAGGGAAATAGAGATTAGGCGATTAAGCAACGGAATATTCGACAAACGGAATGTCTCACTGAGCTTGCACTTTAACTGTTTTTATTGGCACAAAATGTAATTGCTTGTCGTTACACTGCACAGCAAAAAGAATATATTGTTCGATTTTTTAATGATTTTAACAAAACACGATTCAGATTGCAGTTAAATCACGTCGGGGTCACCAATGATTGAGGGGCCAAGCTTTTTGGCACCTATTTATTTTCAAATCAATTAAAACAATTAGATTCAAACGTTATAAAATGCTTATTTATTCAGGCGGCTAGCGAAAGCCAATTGCTCGCTCTTTGCCAGGCCGGATAAAGTACAAACGGGCTCGGTATGCAACCTATGCGGAGAAAGATTAGCATAGAACTAACAACGACGGGCGAACAAGCTAGACCCGAAGCGGCAGGTGCAGAGCGCCCTTTAACGGAGAGAGCGCAACAGCACTGCCGCACGCTGCATACAAAAATTAGCTTGGGGTTATGCTCTTATACAACTACATAATGATACATTAAATTGACGCTTAAATAGCCGCTGGCCCGAACAACTATGATAACTATAAACTGTCTCGAAGGTGCGCGCGGTGGCCGGCCCTGCTATCGGAAATGTTTGAAAACGCCCAGTCAATATGCGTATCGCAAGTAGTCGTGGACGAGTCCAAACCTAACAAACACCTAAAATTCCTTTCTGAAAGGAATTCATAAATTTACCTACAGCAACCAGCAAGAGAATGAAGGCACAAATTAAAATCACCTAACACTATAGAACTCCTACCTAAAAACGGATTACGGTGAACCACTGACCAAATACATTGTAGATTGATCACCGCCTGTAACGAATTTGTCGCAGCTGAATTCGAATTCCGGAACCCAGAACCCCTTGAACATGTTCGCTCATGACCCTTTTACTCTTCGGGCATGAAAATAAATGAAATGGTGCTGAAAAGTTGAAAAGAGCAGATGCCTTAAGAATAAGTACTGAGCACAAACGCAATTTTTTTTTTTAGTGTTAGGCCAGGTTACAATTGATTCCCGGTCCACCTTATCTGCCTGATTTCGCTTCCAAGGATTTGTATGTTTTCCCAAACATCAAAAGGTAAAAGGTAAAAAATTCGGCTTGCATGAAGAGATCATTGACGCCGCGGAGGAGTTTTTTTGAAGACGTTTAGGAAAATTAATTTTCGGGCTGGTTTTTTTCAAGTTTTTTTGCGTCGTTTCTAACTACACTTTTTCGCTATATTTTCTCTAAATGCTTTGCTGCAAGGTTATGTAAACTCGCTTTTCTACAAGATATACTTAATTAATTCTAATAATTAATACTTAAAATTAATTTGGACATGCATATTACAAAAATGATTCAGCTATTTAATTACAAAATTATTTAATTATCTTAATAGGTTGGACCATCAGCATCTCTCAGTGGTGGTGTGGTGTCTTCACTTATTGCACTTTTGATATGGATGCATTGGAAATGTCTTCACAAGCCGCATATTGCTTTATTTAAATTGTTACTCCTGTGCAGTGTTTTATTTGGAATTGGAACACTTCCTTATCAGCTTAATTTTGTTGGACTTTTTAGCCGGGTAGCTTGTGGTGGCCTTTTTAACTATGTCCCTAGTGCCATTCACAACATTTTCAAAATACGGACGAAAAAAAAAGGTTTAATTTATATTTATTACTGATTTTTGGTTTTAAAAAGGTTACTCACTGTTTTGATTTTTCAGATAAAATTAATTTGGACATGCATATTATTTCATGTAATAATATATATTGGATTGGTTATGACGTTTTTATATTCACCCCAGTGAATTTCATACAATCAGCATTGTGGATATTTTTAGTAATAGCAACGGATACGATAATGCTACTAACACTGACCATCATGGAGTTGACGTGATAAGCAGCACCACTAGATATACGGAATCACAAAATCCCCAATTTTATTATCACCACCATTCTGATGACATTATCAGAAATAGTGTAGCGTTCACGGAAAAAGCTCTTGGTTCGGTAAGTAGGAGGATCAATTTAATAAGCAAGGTTTTGCATGCCGATTATGTACAACTACAAACATTGACATAGTAGTGCCACTCCTCGTTACTTTTAAAACTTATTTTGAGACAATTCTAGTCTTTCAAATTGAAAAAGTGATTCCTTTTTTTAGATACCCTCGAATGCACCCCATTAGAACCCTATTGCATTTGTATTCCATAATCTTTATTTAATTTTTATACCCGTACTCGAAGAGTAAAAAGGGTATATTGTATTTGTGGTAAAAGTGGATGTGTGTAACATAGAGAAGGAGTAATTTCCGACCATATAAAGTATATATATTCTTGATCAGCATCAATAGCCGAGTCGATATAGCCCTGTCTGTCCGTCCGTCTGTCCGTCTGTCCGTCCGTCCGTCCGTCCGTCTTGTTTGTCTCCCATTGCTCGAAGGCTATAAGAGCTAGAGCAACCAAACTTTTATCAGTCTGATGTGGTATCTCACTCCTAGAAAAGTGTTTCAAAATTTCGCCCCGCCCACTTCCGCCCCCAAAAGGGCGCACATCTGCGGCGTCCACAATTTTGAAGATAGCGAAAACGAAAAATGCAGAATCATAGAGAAAGACCATATCTATCAGGGGCCCAAATCTGAATCGGATCGAATCATTAATATAGCCACAATAGACAAAAACATACGCAAAAACTTCGCTCCCTCCCTTTCGCACTCACACAAAATCGAGTCGTTTTGGTTTTCGTATAAATGAGCGCCTCGATCTCAGAGACTATAAGAGCTAGAACAACCAAATTTTTTGCCTAGACTCCTGTGATATCGCTTCAGTGCAAGTTTATTTCAAAATTTTGCCACGCCCACTCCCGCCCACCCAAAAGACGAAAATCCACAATTTTGAAGATAGAAAAAACGAAAAATGCAGTATTGTAGAAAATGACCATATCTACCAGATTCCCGAATTTGGTTCAGATCGGATCATTATTGAAGCCACAATGATCAAATGAATTTTCTGCTGCGAGCTTCCCCCCCCTTGCGGCGTAAGTCATTTATGGGGATGATTTTCGCTAATGATTCTTTTCGCACACTTACGCTCAAACATGCTGCCTCGTGCAGTGTACGTGTGTTGTTGTGAGAAGTGATGTAGATGAAGTAGATGTAGATTATTGATTTAGCAAACAAATGTAAGATGTAAAAACTTATAAAAAATTTGAAAATTCCACATAAATCACATGTGTGCTGACTGAGTACGGGTATAAAAGTAGAGTCGCGGCAACAGCGACTCCGTACGTTATTTCTCGTTTTTATTTTGTATTAGCAGTATGTTTTTATTTAAACTGTCTATCTTAGACAATCATTAAATTGGTGCCCCACAGTTGGATACCATATGTCAGTTTGCCCTGACGATCGCCTTGTATAAGAGAAACTTTGATAACGTCGGCAGCTTCGATCTTCTTCGGTCTTCTGCTTAGCGGCGCTTCGTTTAGTTTACATGACTTAAGACAAATACACATGACATCAGCTGCACATATAGTGCTGGGTGTAAATATTTAACAAAATTTAAAAAACAGAACAAATCAATATTTAAAAAATACCATTAGTATGTCTATTTCAGTAATTGAGTATTTTTTTGAAAGTAACTTTTGGAAATAGCCGTACTTTTGATTTTAGAGAGTCGAAGAAATTATTGCTCGGTGCAGAAGAAGAGTGAAAAAGAAAAGGGGAGTTATAAAGGGAATTGAAAAATAAGTTTTTGTGTTCTTAATATTGTACTTAAATCAATTTGCTAGACTGAAAATCGATTTTGTATGCGAAAAACTCTTTTTAGATAATAGTCGACAAGGGTTGAAGGCAAGACCAATCCTTCAATATCCTCAAAAATTATGAAAAAATTGTACATCGCCTTGTGTGATGTGACAGTTTGTAAATGACTGATTACACATTATTTAAGTGCAAGAATCAGGAAAGTTAAGCATTTGGTCAGAGAGAGCACGACTTAAGTTAGCAACGAAAAATAACGTAAAGATTGTTAACGCGACAATACTTTTACCCGTATTTAGTCATTACACAGGTGATTTATGTGAAATTTTAAAATATTTGATCAATTTTTAAATTTCACTCTACATCTGTCATCTAGTACATCTACATCAGTTTCTCACAAGAACACGCCTATTTTGCACGAGGCAGGTGTATGACCGAGAGAGAGAATCAAGAGCGGCTTTTCATCCCTTAATGGATCTGTGGTGGTCGAGCGTGGGTAATTTGATCATTGTAGCTATAATAATGATCCGATCTGAGCCAGATTCGGGAATCTGGAAGATATTGTCATTCTACGATAATGCATTTCGTGTTTTTATACCCGTACTCGAAGTAAAAAAGGGTTATTGTATTTAATGGTAATTGCTGTCTGTCCGTCTGTCGGTCTGTCCGTCTTGTTTGTCGCCCATTGCTCGGAGGCTATAAAGACTAGAGGGACCAAATTTTTTTTTTCAAACTGATGTGATATCTCACTCCGCCGTTCCGCCCCCACAAAGGGGCGCACATCTCTATGGCGTCACAATTTTGAAAATAACGAAACGAAAAATGCAGAATTAGAGGTCCCATATCTATCAGGGGCACAAATCTGAATCGGATCGGATTTATTTCAGAAAATAGCAAGGAAAAATATATGAAAAAACTTCGCTCCCTCTCTTTCGCACTCACACAAAATCGAGTCGTTTTTGGTTTTCGTATGAATTTTCAGAGACTATTAGAACAACCAAATTTTTTGCCTAGACTCCTGTGATATCGCTTCAGTGCAAGTTTATTTCAAAATTTTCTGCCCTCCCAAATACGAAAATTTAGAATGACCATATCTACCAGATTCGAATTTGGTTCAGATCGGATCATTATTGTAGCCACAATGATCAAAATGAATTTTCTGCTGCGAGCTTCCCCTTCCCCTTGCGGCGTAAGTCATTTTATGGGATGATTTTCGCTAATGATTCTTTTGCACGCACACTTTACACGCTCAAACATGCTGCCTCGTGCAGTGTACGTGTGTTGTTGTGAGAAGTGATATAGATGAAGTAGATGTAGATGACTGATGTAGCAAACAAATGTAAGATGTAAAACTTATAAAAAATTTGAAAATTCCACATAAATCACATGTGTGCTGACTGTGTACGGGTATAAAAGTAGAGTCGCGGCAACAGCGACTCCGTACGGTTCTATCTTCAAATTGTGGACTTTGGTCTTTTGTGGTGGCGGAAGGGGCCGAAAGCTTGTATTGAAGTGGTATCCCAGGGTTTGGACAGAGCGCTTCGTTGCTCTAGCTCTTATTGTCTCTCCAGGCGCTCATTCTAGGACGAATGGGCAGAAGACGACTGCGTTGGTGTGAGAGCGAAGGCGAGCGAGGGGAACGATGCTTCTCCAAATATCTCCATTGTAGCTATAATAATGATCCGATCCGATTCAGATTTGGGCCGCTGATAGATATGGTTTATTTCTCAATGATTCTGCACTTTTATACCCCGTACTCGAAGAGTAAAGGGTATATTGTTTGTGGTAAAGTGGATGTGTGTAACATAAGTAGGGAATAATTTCTGACCCTATAAAGTATATATATTCTTGATCGGCATCATTAGCCGAGGTCGATATAGCCTGTCTGTCCGTCCGTCTTTCCGTCAGCCAACCAAATTCTTTA